>JAQQTP010000080.1:38220000-39470000 GCA_029884605.1 Ormosia emarginata | reverse complement strand
ATGACGATGGAGGTGATGGAAGTTCAACAAATCCACCATTGTATATTTTTAATTATCCAGGACGCTCTGTTGGAAAACGTAACTATACTTCCTTAGATAAAAGGGAAATGAAAGCTGCCAAATTATATGTTCTTTTAAATTGTCCTGAGGTGGAGCCTTTTTTGGAGTAAGTTATCGAGCATATGTTAATTACTCATAACTTGTAACGATTAATACAAATCTTATGTGATCTATGATCTGTATGCAGAATGTATGCATATATTTTACGAGAACTTGTCCCTGACAGAAATGCCTCAGAAGTAGACAAACAAATTTCCACATCGTTCCCCTCATGGTTTAAAGAACATGTATGTTAACTTCTTTCAATCATTTTTAATATCACTCGCTAAGTTAAACTAATAAACAATTTCACAATATAGGTTCTCGATTTAAGTAACATGACTGAAGACCATCTTTTGAGGAGTTTGGCATGGGGGCCATTTAGAAAAGTCAACAAATTTACAACATATTTTGTAAATGGTTATAAATTCAACACAAGGTCTCAACGTCATGGGATGGATACGACAAATTGGTGTATGTGTTAGAGGTGGTGGCTATAAGATGATGGAGAATGATTACTATGGGGTGCTAACTGATATTATTGAATTGGAGTATATTGGACGACCCACCAAAAAGTTGGTTTTATTCCAATGTGACTGGTTTGATCCCACTCTCAATCAAGGGACAAAGATAGATAAAAATTATGGGATTGTTGAAGTTAGAGAGTCTAGGAGATATAAAAATTATAATCCTTTCGTATTAGCACAATAAGCAGAGCAAGTGTACTATAAAAAGTATCCTGAAGGCCAACAAGGGTGGTTATGTGTGATGAAAACCAAGGCACGTAGTATAATTCAAGCTTTAGAAACTAAGAAGCCCAAAGCTAATGATTCGTACCAAGAAACTGAAGTCCCTGTAATGCCTATGATAGTTTCAAATGATGATCTTCAACAAAGTCTTGTTGATATAACTAGTCAACCAGAGGAAGTTGAAAAAGAGTCTTTAAATGAAGTTGATTCAGAAGAATAATATGAAGAGGTAGAACTTATAACAAACATTTTTTGATTAGCTTATTTATGTATCTTAATTTGTAAACATTTTTTGAATTTCTTTAGCTTATTTAGGTGCATGTTTTGTGAATTTCTTTAGTTTATTTATTTGTATCTTTTTATTATGATTAGTTATTTATGTATCTTAATTTGTAAACATTTTTTGATTAGCTTATTTATGTATCTTAATTTGTATTATTATGCTTGTTTGTGAATTTCTTTAGCTTATTTAGGTGTATGTTTTGTGAATTTCTTTAGTTTATTTAGATGCATGCCTGTGAATCTTTTTAACTTTAGTTACTTTAATACATGTATTAGTTCTCTTAGTAACTTTAAACAAAATTAATTGTAACATTTCTTTACCACATGTATATAGATGGCAGATAACTATACAGGTAGAGGTAGAGGCAGAGGTAGAGGTCGGGGTACCTCAGGCATCTAGCTTACTTGTCCCACCTCTACATCCTCCCACATCTGACTTACCTACCCCACCTCCACATCCTCGCACATCTAGCTTACCTACCCCACCTTCACATCCTCCTACATCTAGCTCACTTACTCTAGCTCCACTTCTTCTTACATCTACTTCATCGGCCCAATCTCAACATTGCAGAACATCAACTATTGCATCTAGCTCTTCTTCAGATCCCCATGCATCATCCTCTGTTCTGCTACAGGTTCCACCCCCCCGGACTATAGATCCAGATGTCCTTATGTGGATTAGGCTTGGACCAGGAATGATGTAAGTACTTGTGACTTGTGCATTTTAATTTCATATAATCAATTTTGTTATACGCACACACTTTATGAATCTTTTTGTTATAGGTTTGAACCTGAAGTTGGACCACCTCATGCAATTTCAAACATTATGAAATCTAAGTTTAAAGGAGCTTGGAAATCTTATCGTGAGGTTGATGACAAAGTTAAAGAGATGTGGTTTATTGAGTTTAGGGTAATGTATTTCTAATTGTAGTTATTACTATATCGATAGGACTAAAATTTTAAATTATTGCGATAGAATAATTATTGTTTTTCAGTAATGAAGAAAAAATATAAGTGGTTGCCTAAGGATGATAAATGTATCAAAAAATCATTCGACCATAAAGGATCTGAATTGCTAAAGAATGCATTGTTCAAGGTTCGTCACAATCAAGATAAAGGCAATTGGATTCCAATTCATGTATGGGAAGAGTTGGAGAGACAATGGCGCAAGATCCGAAATGGTTGGAGAAGAAGAGCAAGAACACTCAGAATAGAAAATCTGAGGAGGGATTGTCAAAATATACTAGAGGCTCAATTCCTGCAATAGTGCATAAGAAGAAATTGGTGAGTAACTTCCATCAAATTTGTGATTCGAGTTAATTAGGTTTGTCTTAACAATATTATTTTTCCTTATATATTTCCAGAAACAACAATTGAAAAGAGATCCACGTCATTGGGAGCTATTCACACGACTTCACACATGCAAGGGGAAGTGGATATGCACCAAACCAAAAAATATTGATATAAGTATAAATGCTGCAATTAAATTCTAATATATGGTTAAGTCAATTTGCAAGCATAAATATTTATTAACAATTGCATTTGTTAGGATGAGTACTAGAAATGTATCAATGAGAGAAACTCACAGTGGCTATCGGGAGAGGAGACTATTGACATTCACTCTGACAACAACATCTACTTGGATGTTGTTGGAGGCATTAGCAGCAAGAAACATATCTTTGGCTTGGGATCTGATGCTGCTTCTCATGCATCATCTTCCATTGCATCTGTTGAGGGTTGTTCATAGTCGAAAATGGAAGTAATGAGGAGTCTGGTTGCAAGTCTCAGTACGTAGGTGGTGGAGCAGAGAAATTTAATCGCGGAATAGGGAAACTTAATCAACACAATCTTACAGCGCTTGAATGCATCTACTAGTGGCTCACAAGCTACAGGCAGCGGTCACGAGGATGAGTTACTTGGTGATGGGGATGAAGATGAAGATGACATATAAGAGGATGACTATGATCTTTTTCCTCCTGATATTTGATACATTGTCTTTATGTTTGTTTTGATAAAGAACATGTATAACTTAATTTATATATATTTTGATCTTTTGAAATATTTTTATTTTGACTTTTTAAAATACTGTGGTATGACATGATAATGATATTTTTAAATTTTGAAAATTTGTTGCTTGATTTTGGATTGGATTGTTGTATTGTGTTGCATATAGGTTTAAATTGTATAATTGGACTGTTTAAAAATATAAAAAAATAATTTAAAAAATTTAGGTCATCAGCGACAAAAATATTTTCGTTGCTAACGAAATAGATTTATACTTCTGCCTTAGCGACAGAATAATTTTCGTCGCTAAAATAATAATATTTTAATTATTAAGAAACTTTGGTCATGGATTTTAGCGACGAAAATTTATTAACTAGCGACTGAAAAAGCCGTCATTATTTAGTCACGGAAGTATATTTCCATCGCTAATAAATTAGCCCCAAGGATTACGCGATGGAAATTTTTTTGTGACAAATTCCGTCGCTAATAATTATAGTGACGGAATTTAATGGATCAGCGACGAAATTTTTCCGTCGCTATGGAATTAATTTTTAGTAGTGTTATTCGAATAACACACAGGTGATTCGAATAAACATGGTCCCTGTTTTGGAAAGTAACAAACATATTTGAATTCAATATGAATATTAATTACCCACAACAACTAGTTTCTCAAAGAACACTATAAATACATGGCTTGGGTCATCTTTGAAACACCCCAACTATCTGAAATAATTCTTTCTTGCTTTAATTCGTGATTTACATTTTTACATATTTTCAGTGCTTTTTTTTCCCAAAACTTTGAGATATCCTTAAAGAGCTTCATAGAGCTTCGAGTTGTATTATTTACTATTCTGAGAGTTTCTCTTCTTCTATATTTTGATTCATTGTGAAGAGGATGATGTATCTCTCTAAGATTTTGTAAGGGTGAGGTATTCCTATCTGTTAAGACTCAAAACATGAAAGGTGAGGTATCACCAAGTGTGAAGAGTGCTATGTTTTGTAAAGGTAACATGCATCTGTTTTATGCCTGAGGTTATAGTGATAAATCTTGGATAGTTTTTCGAGGATTAGACGTAGGTCACAAGTGATTGTTGACTGAAACAGGATAAATACTGTGCCTATTTTTCTTATTTCATTCTCTTTAATTTCCTTCAATTTATTTTATTTATTACGTGTTTATTTTACGTTTAAAGCTCTCTATCATATCTATTTATTCATTTCAGTTAAGAAATAGTTTCAATAAAAATTGATTTGTAAGTGTATACAAAAAGTTTTTATATATTCAATTCATCTCTCCTCTTGAGTATGGAAGCCACTTGATAACAGTAACAAGCTGAACATAATTAATATCTATGCTTCAACTTTAGGAGGAGTGTTAGAGAATAACTATTAGGTTATTATGTGTTATTGGGCTGGACCTGTCTTTCTTGTACTGACTGATCTCTATTTCTCAATGTGTGTGTGTGTGTGTGTATATATATATATATGTTTCAGTTTTAAGGGGAGTGTTAGAGAATAACTATTAGGTTATTATGTGTTATTGAGCTGAACCTGTCTTTCTTGTAGTGACTAATCTCTATTTCTCAATGTGTGTGTGTCTATATATATATATATATATATATATATATATATAGAGAGAGAGAGAGAGAGAGAGAGAGAGAGAGAGAGAGAGAGAGAGAGTAACCGATTGAGTTAGTCATTCCCATTCTTAATTTCCTCTAACATTTCTACTGAATCATCTTGTCCGTACACCAAAATATCTTATTTGATTAATGGTTATTATCTATAATTGGTTCATTTGGTAAATTGTTGTTTTATTCTACTTGCAGGCATATATCAAAATTGCCCAGGCCATATCATCTTGTGCCATAAGTTGTAATTTCTTTGTCACATTATTCAATATGATCTTCATGCTTCTTTTCTTTGTTTCTAGTCTTTTGTGATCCTTCTTCTATGGCTTTCCTTTTATCATATATGCCAGTTGCGCCACCTAGAAAAAGAGTATAGGTGAAGGCATTCAAGGGGAAGCAACAATTTCCTTAGTGATCAAGCTTGTTTTTCTCTTCCATCCTCATTACTCTGTTTAAAAGTACATAAAACATAAGCACCATTCAAGCTTCCTTTTCATTTTTATCATTGTTAAAAGTACATAAAACATAAACATCATCCAGTAGGCCACTACTTTTTTTTCCCTCCTTGTACGTTGTCAATTTTCCTTTAGGACACACAAGAAGAGGGGGAACAGGAAAAGAAAAAAAAAAGAATTGAAAGTTAGTGGAACATTATTTGTATTTCAAACCTTCTCCATCTTGAATCAAATGTCCTAAACAAAAGTACTTGAAGATATTTATAATATGATTATCTGGCCTGGTGTTAAATCTGATTTTAATTTGGGTATATGATTCAAGTAGGTGTTCCATTCTGTCAATTATTTGAATATGAATTTCAAATCTTTCCCAAATGTGTTTTAGAGTTCATGTGTCAGGTTGAAATGTATCTTTATGCTCATTTTCCATTAAGATTTTGCCATTTTAATTTACGGTAAATTCAAAGAAATTTTCCTTTTAGGATTTGATACCATCATTATATCTGGATGAACTCTCACTGCCGCAAGATCAAATAAGTCCATTTTCCACTAAAGTTGCTTTCAATATGATAGAACAAGAACTTGGTTTATCTTTTGGTTGAACTTTTCTCAGAGATTTCACCTGAGCCTGTAGTTGCTGCATCCCTTGGACAGGTTCATATATCTGGCCATTTTGGTGTATTTGTCTTGCTGATGATTGCAAAGGTTTTGAGAGGACTTGTATGTATTTTAGATTCTTTGGGTAAGACTACGAGGTATCCCCCAAAAAATATAAAATGATAAAATACATACAAGTCCTTTAAAAACCTCTGCAAAACAGGAAGTTTTTTTAGGTTTTTTCATTTTAGATTTTACTACCTGAAAATTGGAACTTCTGTCTCTGAAGCATAGGTTTATCAAGCTAGGCTCCTCAAAACAGGACAGGTTATTGCTGTTGAAGTGCAAAGACCAGGAGTTCAAGCGGCAATTTCCCTTGACATATTAATCTTGCGTTTTATGGCAGGATTGATTAGGAGAGCTTGCAAACTTAATACTGATCTTCAGGTAATGTTGTAGTATGTGACTAAGATTCAATTGCTGCAGCTTAAGAATTTAGATTATATCAACACCAATATGGTTATCGTTGCCACTAATGCCTCTTAACTTCAAAATTAGTTTATATATGGAATTATTTACTTTTTTGTGAACTCACAGTAGTTAGGGGGCATAACAAATATTGCTTGTATCATAAACTCTCAATATTATATCCATGAATCTATGTATCTATCGGTTTGTTGAGCATGGTGTTGTATATATGCAGGCAGTTGTTGATGAGTGGGCATCAAGTCTTTTCCGGGTATGCATTGATTTTCTTGTATTTTCACCGGAACTATGTTCTAGAGCATCTATGATTTGCATGGTGGAGTAATGTGCAAACTATGCATTATGAGCCAAAAGGATTAGTCAAGGATATAAAAGAACTCTTAGAACTAAATGCCAACATAGGAGTGTTTAAATGCTGGTAATCTCACTGCTTAGTGAAAGAGCATAACAGGCTCTTTATTTGGATCATGTTTATGTGAACATATTCTTGTGTCCTAGTCAGCAGCCTGTGGGATAAATTAGTTGTTGGTCTGTCATGATTGAAGTCTAAATATTTGTGCAGTTGTGTTTTAATTAGATTAGGAGTCATAGTAAAACATGTTGTTGACATTCCATTCTTTTATTATTCTTGTTTATTGTTTGCATACAATTTTATCATCATGACCAATTAGTCTTAATGAGACCAAATATACTTAATTCCATGTTTATGTGGGTTATTATATTCTTTCTTGAGTTTGGTGTGTTTGTTTAGTCGGCTCGTTAGCGCTTTGTCTTAAACACTAATGACAAGGGCCAGAAAAACAACACAGTTCAAGTGGTGACATAGGGAAAACAAAGGGAGAATTTGCAAGAGGGAAGAAAAAACCAACAGAAGATAGAGATGCAGAGAGAAGAAGAGGAAAGAGAGACATATGAGAGTAAGAAAAATGAAATAAATACGACCTGAATGAGGATAGATTTTCAAATTGGTTCTAGGAAAAGAATTACTTATTCAACTTGTGATATTCAAAGAGTTTGGAGAGTGTTACTCTTTCATTATTATTGTTTGGTCCCACTCTTTCTCTTATAATGTTATGGTAGTATATTTATCCCTAGCTCTTGAATTTTCCACTTTCTCTTCTCTTGAAAAATTTATTTTATGTAAATGAAACTCTACTTTAGCACCTAAGCTTTGTTTGCTTGTTTTGGGTTGAAGTCCTAGGTTTCATTCCACATGTACCGATAGAAAATGGAAGAAGTGCTATTTTAATACTCAAGTGTTCCTATTTTTTTGCAGAAAACCCTAATTTATCTAAATCTCTAACACTGGAAAAGCACTGATGGTAAAAGCCCTAATTTATCTCTATTAGTATGGTATACAATTGGTAGAGTACTAAAACTCAATCTAGGAAAAGCCCTGAATAAAGGGTGTTAATCAGGATACTAGTTTCAGTATATAATTATAAGAAAACAGAAATCTATTTGACACAAAATTTCCACTGATTTTTTTCTGTAATGATGTGATGTGGTTGATACAAATTTATTGCTTCTGATAGTTTGTCATATTGAATTTGAGATTTTATGGTTTGATACATTTTACTATATGTGGCTACCTATAGGTGGCAGTAGATTGACACAAACCACACTACATGTTTATTGACTAGATTTTATTTGTTCCAGATTCTTACTGGCTAAGATGAAGAAACAACTATTTGCTCAATGATATATGTTTCTTTGATATTCATGGTGTCAGTTGTTTCTTAAATTGCATTACATCCTTCTTGTCTAAGTTGTTGATGACATTATTGGTGATTTTGGTGTATGCATTACAATTTTGGCTTTTCTTGAATGAATCTATGCACTACTAATCCTTTAGTTCAATTTAAATTTGTAGGACAATGTTGTTGTTTTATTTGGGGATGACAATGGAGATATTTAGTAGATTTGATGTTCATGAAGATAGCCTGAAAAAGATGATTTTCTCATACGTTGTAAACTATATATATTTTTATTTTGATTAAGTGCTCTGGATTATGATGATGGTAACTATTCTAGTACTTTGGATTACTTGATTAATATTTTGATCAATGTGTTATTATGGATACTTGGTTAATACTTTGAACAATGTGTTAAATGTTAAAATTAGTTTATATTATTGTTTGAAATTTCATACTATATAAATGAATAATGTATATATATTTTGAAATTAAAATTCTATAAAAATAATATATAAAATAAATGACATTAAAATATTAAAAAATGAAGCATTTTTAATGTTTTACCAAATTTAACTAGAAGACGTGCAATATAAGAGTAACAAATGATACTTTTATAATTATTAAAAGTGTAATAATTATTATAGGAGGTTAAAAAAAAATAGCATCAAAGAAGTGAATGTTACCAAGTGGCCTCAAACTCAAGAGGGGAGGTGAATTAAGTTTATAAAATATTTTCGTAAATCTTTCATAAAACACTTGTAAATAAATTTTTGTTGAAGTTATTGTTTAATTTAAGTGAATAAATAAATGAGATCGAATAAATCACTCACAAATAAACAAGCCAAGATAGAAAGTATTCAAGCAAAGCTAGATATCAAAATCAACTCAAACACATATAATTAAAGCACAAAGTAAAGAGATAGAGTTAAGAGAATCATAGGCAAGGATTTATCCTGATTCAGTCACCCCTTGTGACCTACGTCCAGTCCTCAAGTGAACCAATCAAGATTTTCCACTAAAACTTCAAGTTTTAACGGGTGCTTGAAAACCTTTACAATTGAGAGCACTCAACACCATCTTGAGATACCTCACCCTTGTGCTTTGAGCCTTTTTAAATAAGGGATGCCTCACCCTTTACAATTTGGAGGAATGCCTCACCCTCTTTACACCTTTGAAGGATTCCTCACATTCTTTTCAATAAGGGATACCTCACCCTTTTTCACTAGAGGGATACCTCACCATCTTTATAGAATAAACAAAGTGTTTAGGAAAGATAAACTCTCAAAAGAGCAGACTACATAAGTTGAAGCTCAATGGGTATAATGATTTTCACACTTTTAGCTCAAAAATAAAGAAACTAATGGAATGGCTTAAAAACTCGTATTAATGCTCAACCTATATTCTCAGAATGTTTTTCCAACATTGCTTTGGTGCCTAAAGACTTGTATTTATAGCCCATAAAGATTTAGAGCCGTTGGATGGGTGGTTGGAGCATTAATTGCTTCAATATAGCCGTTAGTTCCTGATTTTGGAAGCTGGTCTATTTGAATAGAATGGAACCCTATTCGAATAGATCTTCATAGCACGTTTTGCAAAATGGTCTCTGGAACTGGTTATTCGAATAACCATTTTGGTTATTCGAATAAGACCTTTTAATATGTCTATTCAGAAATATTTCTATTCGAATAGAAATCAGTCTATTCGAATAGATATATTAAAAAACATAGCGCGCCACTTGATTTGAAGTTGTTATTCGAATAACACAGTGTGTTATTTGAATAAGGCTTGATCAGATAAAATTCTTGGCTTCTTTGACTTTTGTTATTCGAATAAAGAAACATGAAAAACATTTTCTCATTTTCTAAAACATGTCAATTGATTCCATAGGGTCTTGTAAGCTTTTGGGCACTTAAAATTTGTTTCTTTGAAAACCAAAAACCATTTTAAGGCCTTTAAAACCATGTGTGCTATAGGAGTTCTTTGAAAAACAAGTTTTGGAGCTTTTAGCGTGAATCACAATATACCTTTACAAGAAGATCTAAGTCCTAAAAACTATTCTTCAATCTTGAAGGTCTTGGACAAGATCTTACAACATCTTCATGTTTATTATCATCAAAACAAAAGTCTTCATGAGTTAATGACCAATTACATTCTCCTCCTTTTCGATGATGACAAACAAACCATTGAGAAAAGAGTTAGTTTCATAAAATGGAATTCACAAAGTTATAAGAGAGACTTACTCCCCCTCTAGTTTGTAAGAGGAGAATTAATTTTAGAGTTATGCGCAGCTCCCCCTTTCTTTTGGAATTCCTTGATCCTTTTTAGATTAATCTTTCTGACCTGTCTTTTCTCAACACAATCTCCAAAATTGTCAAATATAACTATAGCTTTTTCTCCTCCTTTTGTCATGATAAAAAAGATGGGGCAAGATAAAGGCAAAGCAAGCAATTAAGATATTTTTAAGTTCATCATATATTCATTTAAGGCAGCAACTCAGCAAGGCCAATCATTATACCAAGCTTATAAACAAATAAGCATTCAAATTAGCAAAACACAATAGCAATGGCCAATTCAACAAGACCAATATTAAGAAACAGTTCATACACAAAGGAGTTTTCAAAGACAAATTTTCATTTTAATTGTTAGCCAATTACATTTGGTATTTTTTTTAATCAAAGCAGCATATACATTATCAGTCAAAACAAAGATCCTAAATCTAAGGATCCTATCAGCTAAGTATCGAGCTGTGGTGGAGGGAAGTGATGTTCTATGATCCTTCGCAAAGTTGCTTGCTCGCGCTTCACAGCTGCCAGCTCGCGCTCCATAGCTTCAATTCTATAAAAAATGACGTCCGAGGTGTTTTCCATATAAGCCCTATTTTCTAGCAGGGCCGTCATGATTTATTCATTTGTGATCGGGGTAGCAGCAACAACAGGTTCTCCTTCCTGCTCATCCTCAGTATCAATATTAGCCACTTCATCACCATACGCCCAAACACCTTGTTCGTTCTTCATCTTCATTTTCTTGATCGTTTCGGAACCAAAAACATTGTGACAAGCCAGCGTAAACATTGTCTCTGTTTCCACAATCTCATGATATCCTTGAAGAACGCAAGATATCAGCATGGCATAGGGTAGTTCTGTTTTGTTGTCTTTTCCCTTTACCTTCATCATGTGATGCATAATGAAGTATGGCCAATTTATTAAAATCCTTTCCTTCAGAGCCCAGACCATGAAGATATCATCTTCAGTCAAGTAAGCATAGTTACCTCCTCTAGGAGCAAGGATTTGTGTGTAGGCATAGTGCAAAAGCCAGTCCTGATAGTTCATCTTGCCAGTAGAGAAAGGTGCATAAGCAAGACCAGGTCCTTGCAATTTTTAGCAAAAATATCCGTAGCACAGATCCTTTTACATTTTTGGCAGATTATCCATTAGTAAATGTAACAATTTTGTTTCTCGAGATTTTCCACCATAAATAAGATGCAAGATTACACAAGTAATGGACCGGTTACGTATTTCGAGGTTTTCAGCGGATTAGCCATCAGAAATTCGAAAATACTAGCCAGAAAAATTTCTGGCTGATCATAATCTGTTGGAAATTCTTTTTTTTTTTTTAAGAGTCGTGCGAGGTTCTTTTTGTCTTCTATTTCTATGACCATTTTCTCTCTTCCTTCACCTCATTCTTCTCTATCCCCTCACCCCCTCCACTACCAAGATCTGGCTCTTGATCATAATCACCTCTTCTCCATCCTCTCTTCCTCTATCCTTCGGGTTCAAACTAACGACCAGGAGCTCCATCCTTCAGGTTCAAACTTATAACCACGAGCTCCATCCTCTGGGTGCCTCCATCCTTGTCTCCTCTTCGGCATCCTCCGCTTGAGCTCTGACCACGAGGGCCACGAGGTGGGGTTGTTGCCTCTAAAGGCCACAAGGGCCTAAGCTCCGACCATAGGTGCCATCTGTTGATGTCCAATGCGACGCCAATCGCTGGGTTTGGTCAGTGCAGCTAAGAAGGTGACGTACAAAGCTCCAACCATGAGTGCCATCGAGGTTGATGACCTATGCAACCCAGACGTGGGTGGACATGGTGCATGGGACATGATTTGAGCTTCTCACATGTATGTATTTTTTTAAATTTCTTATTTTGCATGTATGTATATTGTATTTTTATTTTGAATATACTTGTTTATGTATATATTTGAATATATATTTAAATGTATGATATATTGTTATTTGTTATTTGTTAGTGTTTGTATGTTGTTATGATATATAAGTCTTTATTATGTTGTTATAAGATTTGATTAATAACTTTACATTGTATTAGACTAATACTAATTTATTAAAAGAATAATATAATATTATATGCTAATGTGCTAATTTGAAAATTTAAAAAAACTATGATAAAATAGTAATAAGAAATACTAAAATTTTAAGTGAAGAGGTTGATTAATTATTTAATTTAATTAATTAATTTAATCATTCTTATATTAAATTAAAATAATTAATAATTAAAAATTAATAAATTTAATTTTAATAAATTATAAAATAAAAGAAAGTAAAAATGTGAAATATATATATATATATATATATATATATATATATAAAAATTAAGTTAATAATAATTTATTAATTTTATTAGAATGATAAATTTCAAGAAGCCTACTGGCTTAAATAGAAAATGTTAAATAAATTAGGAGTTAAAGAAGAAATCATTATCTTCCAAAATCTACTAAAAAATCCAAATGAAAAACACTTATTAAAATTTACAATTACTTTCATTTAAGTTAGTTTTAAATTGTAATTTAAAATGTGACTTCAATTCTCCAAAATTTCCATAGATAAACCCTAATAAACCCATTTTAAACAATTTTACATTAATAAAATTTTATATTAATTGCATACAAGATAATGTTTCTTTATTTACTTATTTTACTTATCCAAATTTAATTTAATTTAATTTAATATGTTGGTTTATTTCAATTGTTAAAATAATTAATGCTCTACTAAATTCGGAAGTTCTAAACCTTAAGTTAGACGATATTAGTTTTTCATTGATAGGTTAAGTGGCTTTGAGCAGTCCTAGATTTGATTGCTCAAGTAACTTATTTTTTGTCCATCGGTAGTAAGGATAATAACTCTATTGATAAGATTATCAAGTGGTAAAGGTGATAGAAAATTTGAGTAGTGACATGAGTCCATATTTTATGATGATAAGGAGAATACTAGATAAGGTGATATAAGAAAATGAAGAAGAAAAATATTGCAGATTAAAAAAAAATAAATTTGCATGTATTTTTGAAGTAAATTTTCTGACAAAAAGAAGTCGCATAGTGGAGTAGTTAGAGAATAAGAAAGAAATTGAAAATAGATGAAACTGATATAAACAGTGATTTCAACAACAAAAATAATATTATACAAGAGTCTCGTGGAGAGGAAATGTTGGTTAAATCGTGAGGTAGACATCGTTAGGATTGAAAAAGTTGAGTGGGTAGTGCCTAGACTATTGCCCTTTCTGGGGACACTGAAAGCGTGTGTCTCCTTACACTTGTCTATCAAGTTTTGGATAATAGTTAATTGAGAGAAAAATAATCTCAATGGTATTTGGCTGAAGTTAGGACTAGGGTTTTGATAGTGAGTGTGAAGACAAGTAGAGTTAATCTATTTTTCTTATACAATGTAATATCATTGGAACTTAAGGGAAGACTGTAATACCCCAAATTTTATTTATTTTATGATAAATATTTATTTTCTAATATTTGTGATTTTTGAGAATTTTTCTAGATTTTTCTGAGAATGTGGAATATTTTAATATTATTCTTCGTTTTGCGTACAAATTGAGCGGAGCCGGGAAAATAAAATATTTTTCTCGAGAACCTTGATCTATGGAAACGTCAACAGAAGATCTTATTAAACCCGAGGCTGGACACGAGTTACGAGATTTCATTTTTTTCGAGAAATTTTAACAGATAAAATAATAAATCGTTATGTAATTTTTATCCGCTAGACAATTAATACTGACTTCTGTCAACTGTAACAATTGTCCATTGGATAATAGCATGTGTTAAAAATCATTATCATATTATCCAAAAATCTACTTTGTGTCACATTCATTAGCTTTATTTTCAAAAGAAAGATTAATTTAATCCAAGCTTGTTATGGGAAGCTTCCTAGAAATTTTCCTAATAACACATTTTCTCTCTCTTCCCTCCCCATACTCCCCACGGCAGAGGCCATTTTGAGAGCCAAATATTCATTCTCACATTCTCATTTTTATTACTTCACTCTCACATTTCTAAACACAAAAAAAAAAAAAATAACTTATCACCTTTTCCCCTTCTTCACTTCTCTCTTCTTCTCCTCCTTGATCACATTTTTGCAGCCCCCTTGGGTGACCATTTCTTCTCACTTTTCTCTTCATTAACACCATTTCTACACTCACCTTCACCTTTTCTACTACATCTTTCATTAGAAAGTTTCTCCAAAATCTTACCTTTCCTCCATTGTCTTTCGAGGCAAAACTTCTAACTTTGAGTAAAGTTTTCATTTTTCTTCTCTTTTCTCTTCATTGTCGTGTTCCATGGTCTCTTTGATCACCATGGATCCATTCTTTTTCCACCATTGGTGTTGACTCATTGTCTTGAAAGTCCAAAGGTTTTGAAGGCTCAAAACCGAAATTACCAAGGAGCTAGAAGCAGACCATTTTCGTGATTCTTCCTAAGGTAAGAGGGGGATGATCCTCTTCAACTAATCTTGGTAGTAAAGAAATGTCTTGTGTGTTGTTGTTGATGAGGGAATCCATGTTGGATTACTCTCTTTGTTATATTGTATAAATTTCATAGTTTTGTGGTTGTTTGATTTGTATGAACCTATAGACTTGCATTGTGCATTTTGATGACTATGAGTCAATTGATGATGTTTATTGGCTTGATTGGGTTGGAATGGTGTAAGAACTCTGATTTTCTGCATAAAACGAGCTTGTAATCGATTACATAACCCTTGTAATCGATTACAATGCTTCTGGAGCTACGAAAATGGTTTTTGGGCTGGTTGTAATCGATTACATCCTGGATGTAATCGATTACATATATGTAATCGATTACATAGCCTCTGGTTGAGACGTAATCGATTACATCTTGTATGTAATCGATTACAGAGCTTCTGAATAAGATGTAATCGATTACGTTAGTCATCTAATCGATTACCAGGACCCCAAATAAGAGTTTTTGATCCAAAATTGATGGGAATAGAGTTCTTAACCCCATGAGACCTAAATCCAAACCTTAAACCTTAAATTTTGAATGATTATGCAACCAAATTACTCAGGAAAAACGCTTTGATGATAATGTGACAAGAGATCAAATGATAAATTTGAATATTCATGATGTGGACTTGTGTTAATTGATGAATCATGATAACATGTTGATGTTGAAAAATGAATAATAATGCCATGGTGGTATGCTTATGATGAATGCATCATTGATAAACATACATGATGTACATTGAGTTGTCATGCATACGTGTTGTCCGTAGGACATTGTTTAAAAGGCAGTGTATGCTTAGGAGTTGAATAACACCTATGTGCAGGTGCGAATAGATTAAGCGTAGGGTCATAGTGGTTGGCCCTAAGGGCGTCGGGGTGCGGATGTCTCACAATAGACAGTGGTAGTTCCACTGGGGCCATGGGATAGACCGATGCAAACACACCGATGATCCGGACTGAGACGCTGTCCTATGTAGCAATCAACTGTTGAGGTGCCATGTATAAGCCATTTACGCAACTATTTTATGAGATGAAGCACATTGTTTTTAAGGCTAACGATATACTGACATTACTCCTTGATCATTCACTCTGAAAATGTTAATGTCTAGCTCCATGGAGTAGGATTTTTGGTACTTTGTGCATTGTGAATTGTCAGTCTCATCATCCATTGAGCATGAGCATTCATGATTGTTCTTCTTACTTCAATAATTGTCTGGTTATCTGAACTGTAGACTACCGAGAATTTCACTGTTGTTTGCCTTTTATCACAATTATTATAATTAATTGTTGTTGTTCTGCTTTTACTGTCAATTTTAACATTGCTGTGATTAAACATATATACTGTGTTATATGTGGGCATCCAGCGCTGTTTTGTTTTCTTACTACCTTATTGGTAATGAAAGCTGGGTGTCTCACCTCTTTCTATATTTTTGTGTTTCCGTATTTTGTCGGTCTGTTTACTTTTGAGAAGATGAGTGTAAGGAAGAGAAAGCTCTTGAGTTTTCGGGTTTCTGGCCATATAATGACTGAAGCTCATCAAGGATGACGACGCGCCCTTGTGGATTTTTGGGCTACACACGGATCACTTCTCACGGAGGTCCCGATTGCTGACACATTAATGTATAGACAGACCATTGCGTGTACCATGGAGAGCTGACGGTGTCCTTGGCATAGGGTCGTTATGATGCTCTTATTTTTTATTTTCATGTTTTTGTCTGGTTAGAGTTTTATCTGCCCGTTAGGGATCTGTGGGCTGACATGTACTACACCTCACGTGATGACCTTTTTCTGTCCACTACTCGGGCTCCTGCCCGTTGCTCGATCGCTCTGATGGATGTTTCATCTGACGAAGAGGACCCTGAGGAGGACTCGGCTACGGTCCCTTTTCGTCAGTCTTAGGGGCTGATATTATTGGTAGCTACTGATGGCTAACCGTTTATCTTTTTGGGAAGCCTGACATTTTGCTGTATATGATGGGGTTATATTTGTATAACTTTGGGTGGCTACATCTTTTGCTTTTTTGTATATTTTGGAATGTAACTAAACAGGCTGATGCATATAATCTATATATTGTGTATGTATGGTTTTAAACTCTGTGTCGATTCTATTGTACTTATATGCTATCATTATTTCCTTATTGTTGTATAAAAAAAAAGAAAAAAAATTTGTGTATCGATATTTCAATATAAGATTATTCTATCATCCAAGAACGTAAACTAATTACTCTCATGTGAAACATGAACCGGGTCTAAATTAATTAACGATATTACACCTTTTCGCATTTTTACTTTCTTTATGTTCTAATTCATTATGGTGTGACGTTCCTTCTTCGCGACGTTGAGAAAAAGGGGCATTACACTGTCTTGGTATCAGAGCCCCAGTTTAAGTTTTCTTTTGGGTTATGTGGTATTGGACTGTTTTGTTTGTGCTGTGTGATTCTCTGTGTTTCTTTGTATTTGGTATTCCGCAAGGATACATCTGACTTTCTCTGTGTTTTGTATAGCTTGATTTGAGAAGAGGTATGACTCGTCGAGGAGACATAACTGCTGCAATCGAAGTAATCCAGAAGATGGCTGAAGCTATGCTACAACAAAACTAACAAACTGCTCAAAAACAAGAGCGGACTGCACAACAATTGGAGGCAACTACTGATGCCCAAAATCTGGCGGAGTTTCGCCGCACTAATCCTCCACAATTTAAGGGAGAGTATGATCCTAAGAAGGCTATTTTGGGAATCAAAGAGTTGGAGAAGATATTTGCGGGCATGAACTGTACCGACAACAAGAAGGTAACTTATGCTGTATTCATGCTGATCGGGGATGCAGAGGATTGGTGGACTAGAGAACGGAGGTTAATGGAGGTTGAAAATCAAGCAATTAATTGAGAAGTGTTCAAGGAGAGCTTTTTGAACAAGTATTTCCCGAAAAGTGCTAGGCATGCTAAGGAGATGGAATTTCTTGGCTTGAGGCAAAGAGGTATGACTCTGAGTGAATATGCTGCCCAGTTTGAGAGTTTGTCTAAGATCTCAACCTACTTCCAACATCAATCGAACGAAGCGTGGAAGTGTCGGAAGTTTGAGGAAGGTCTGAGACACGACATGAAGAGAATTATTATTACTCTAAAGATTACTTAGTTTTCAGAACTGATTGACACTTGTCACTGGGTGGAAGGTTTGGACCAGGCGCGTGATGCGAGAAACAGAAACTTTGGGCCAATTCGGTCTCAAAGTGGAGGAAGCAGTAGTGCTGGCCGTTACCAGAAGAAGCCTTATTCTAGACCACCTGGAAATCAACAACAAAGACCACAAGGTGGAAGCCCGAATGGAAGCCCTAGAAGAACTGGTCAGGTTGCGGCGTCTATGCCAAGATGCCTGAAGTGAGGGAAGGAGCACTATACAAGAGACTGCACTATCAAGGGGATCATCTGCTTCAGATGTGGGAAACTTGGACACGTTTCTCGTGATTGCAATCAACCTAAAGCTGAACCTACTGTCAATGCTACACGAATTACGAAACCACAAGCTGGAGGAAGAGTTTACACCCTGAGTGGTGCTGAGGCCTCCGAATCTGAAGATCTCATACAGGGAAAAGGTCTCATAGAGGGTAATCTTTTAACTGTACTGTATGACTCTGGTGCAACTCATTCTTTTATTTCATATGACTGTGTAAAAAAGCTTGGTTTACCTGTGTCTTCTTTATCTTTTGACTTAACTGTGTCAATTCCCACTGCTAAACATGTGGTTACCACCAAAGCCTGTTTGAATTGTCCATTGATTGTTGAAGGTCGAACCTTTTCTATTGATTTGATTTGTTTGCCATTATCTCAATTAGATGTGATATTAGGAATGGATTGGTTATCTGTCAACCATGTCCTGTTAGACTGTTCTAGAAAAACCATAGTTTTTCCTTTGGATGAGAATTCTAGATTTTTGATGGCCAACCAAGTGAAAGCTTTCTTGAAAGAAGGAGCTCGGGGATACATGTTGTTGTCTTCTTTGAAAGTCGAGAATGAGGTAGATGTGGATGTAATCTCAGTGGTTTGGGAGTTTCCTGAAGTTTTTCCTGAAGATATACCTGGTTTGCCACCGGAGCAGGAAATCGAATTTTCCATTGACCTTATACCTGGAGCTGGTCCCATTTCCATAGCACCTTACCGTATATTGCCAGCGGAGCTAGCTGAGCTCAAGGAGCAACTGGAAGAGCTTTTGGAAAAGCAATTCGTTAGACCTAGCGTATCACCTTGGGGAGCACCGGTGTTACTGTTTAAGAAGAAGGACGATACCTCAAGACTGTGTGTGGACTATCGTCAATTAAACAAAGTCATAATCAAGCACAAGTATCCACTGCCGAGGATAGATGACTTGATGGATCAGTTAAAGGGAGCAGCCGCGTTTTCTAAGATCGATTTGTGATCAGGCTATCACCAAATCAGAGTGAAAGTAGAAGACATTCCCAAAACGGCTTTTCGTACTCGTTATGAACATTACGAGAATTTGGTAATGCCTTTTGGGGTGACTAATGCACCTACTGTATTCATGGACTATATGAATAAGATCTTTCGTCTTTATTTGGACAGATTCGTCGTTGTCTTCATCGATGATATCTTGATCTATTCATAGGATTAGGAGGACCATGCGGAACATCTCAATATAGTTCTTCAGATTTTGAAAGAAAAAGAGTTATACGCCAAGTTGGCAAAGTGCGAATTCTGGTTGGATGAGGTCAAATTCTTGGGCCATGTGATTTCAAAGAAAGGAATTGTTCTAAACCCATCGAAAGTAGAAGCTGTTCTGCAATGGAAAAGGCCAAAGACGGTGACGGAAATCCAAAGCTTTATTGGATTAGCTGGATATTACTGGAGATTCATCGAAGGATTCTCTAAGATCGCCAGACCTCTCACTCAACTCATGAGGAAGAATCAAGCTTTTGAAAGGACGGACGCTTGCGAGGAAAGTTTCCAAGAGCTAAAGAGGCGACTAACTACTTCACCAGTGTTAGTTCTACTTGATCCGAATGAACCATTCGAGGTGTACTGTGATGCTTAATACTAAGGATTGGGTTGCGTGCTTATGCAAGGCAGAAAAGTGGTGGCATATGTCTCAAGACAATTGTAAGTGCATGAGAAGAACTACCCAACACATGATTTGGAGTTAGCTGCTGTTGTATTTGCCTTGAAGATATGGAGACATTATCTGTATGGAGCAACATTCAACATCTTTAGTGATCACAAGAGCTTGAAGTACTTGTACGATTAAAAAGAGTTGAATATGAGACAACGAAGATGGTTAGAATTCTTGAAAGAGTACGATTTCCAACTTCAGTATCACCTTGGGAAGGCGAATGTTGTGGCCGATGCTTTAAGTAGGAAGACGATCAGTGTTTCTGCCATGATGATCCGAGAAAGAGACTTGATAGAATAATTTAGAGACATATGGTCTTTTGTAGAATTGATGCTGGGAAAGATCTGCATGAACATGGTCACGATCTCGAGTGAACTAATGGATGACATCCGCGAGAAGTAGAAAGTTGACAAGTTCTTGCAAGAGGAAAGAGAGTTAATAAAGCAAGGTGGTGTATCAACATTAGAGGAAAGAAGTGATGGAATTTTAGGATTCCAAGGTAGGGTATGTGTACCAAAGGACCAAGAATTGAGAGCGTACATTCTTAAACATGCTCATACAAGTAAGTTGAGTATGCATCCTGGCATGACCTAAATATATCAAGACTTGAAGAAGTTATTCTGGTGGCATAAGATGAAAAGAGATATTACTAGATGCGTATCTTCTTGTTTGGTTTGCCAAAAAACGAAGATTGAGCATCAAAGACCATTTGGAATGTTACAACCCTTTACTATTCCCAAGTGAAAATGGGATAGCATTCCCATGGACTTTATCGTCGGATTACCAATGACAAGAAAATGATATGACTCAATATGGGTAATTGTGGATTGACTTACAAAGTCAGCGCATTTCTTGCCGATCAACATAAGATATTCATTGGAGAAATTAACTCAGTTATACATTGGTGAAATTATCAGACTACATGGGGTGCCCACAAGCATTATTTGTGATAGAGATCCAAGGTTTACATTGAAGTTTTGGCAGAGTCTTCAAGAAGCAATGGGGACAAAACTACGTCTATGTTTTGCATATCACCCTCAAACTGATGGACAATCAGAAAGAACAATCCAATCATTGGAAGATCTGCTGAGAGCTTGTGCTATAGAGCAAATTAGAAGTTGGGATAAAATTTTACCATTGGTAGAGTTCACCTATAATAACAGTTATCACTCAAGTATAGGAATGGCTCCCTATGAAGCTCTCTATGGACGAAGGTACCAAACACCACTATGTTAGTATCAAGATGGATAGCGGCTTACAGTCGGACCTGATCTTATTCAGCAGACAACTGAGAAGGTCAAAATGATTTAGGAAAAGATAAGAACGACTTAGAGTCGACAAAAGAGTTATGCGGACAAAAGAAGGAAACCTCTTGAGTTCGAAGAAGGAGATCATGTATTTCTGAAAGTCACGCCTACGACTGGGATCGGCTGAGTTCTCAAATCTAGAAAATTCACTGCAAAATTCCTTGGACCCTATCAAATTCTTCGTCGGGTAGGTCTTGTTGCTTACCAAATAGCTTTACCCCATTTTCTCTCAAATCTCCATAATGTCTTTCATGTGTCACAACTCTGAAAATACATTCTAAGCCTTGATCATATCATAGCACCTGATTCAATACAATTAAAGGAGAACTTGACTTATGAAACAACTCTTGTGAGGATTGAGGATAGGAGAATAAAGCAACTCAGAGAGAAAGACATTTCATTGGTCAAAGAGATCTGGAACAAGACAACCGGTGATACGACTTGGGAGCTAGAAGATAAAATAAAGGAGCAGTACCTAGAGTTGTTTTAAGGTACGAAAATTTTGAGGACGAAATTCTTGTTTGTTGGGGAGAGTTGTAATACCCAAAATTTTATTTATTTTATGATAAATATTCATTTTCTAATTTTTGTGATTTTTGGGAATTTTTTTGGATTTTTCTGATAATGCAGAATATTTTAATATTATTTTTCATTTTACGTGCAAATTGACCGAAGCCAGGAAAATGAAATATTTTTCTCGAGAGCTTTGATCTGTGGAAACGTCGACAGGGGATCTTACTAAACCCGAGGCTGGACACGGGTTACGAGATTTCACGTTTTTTAAAAAATTTTAACAGATAAAATAATAAATCGCTGTGTAATTTTTATCCATTGGACAATTAATACTGACTTCTATCAACTGTAACAACTGTCCATTGGATAATAGCATGTGTTAAAAATCATTATCACATTATCCAAAAATCTACTTTATGTCACATTCATTAGCTTTATGTTCAAAAGAAAAATTAATTTAATCCAAGCATGTTATGGGAAGCTTCCTAGAAATTTCCCTAATAATACATTTTCTCTCTCTTCCCTCCCAACACTCCCCATGGCAGAGGCCATTTTGAGAGCCAAATATTCATTCTCACATTCTCACTTTTATCGCTTCATTCTCACATTTCTAAACACAAAAAAAAAACACTTATCATCTTTTCCCCTCCTTCACTTCTCTCTTCTTCTCCTCCGTGATCAAGTTTTTGCAGCCCCCTTGGGTGACCATTTCTTCTCACTTTTCTCATCAATAACACCATTTCTACACTTACCTTCACCTTCTCTACATCTTTCATTTAGAAAGTTTCTCTAAAATCCAACATTTCCTCCATTGTCTTTCGAGAAAGCTTCTAACTTTGAGGTAAAGTTTTCAGTTTTCTTCTCTTTTCTCTTCATTTTCATGTTCCATGGTCTCTTTGATGACCATGGATCCATTCTTTTTCCACCATTGGTGTTGACTCATTGTCTTGAAAATCCTAGGGTTTTGAAGGCTCAAAACCAAAATTAACAAGGAGCTAGAAGGAGACCATTTTCGTGATTCTTCCTTAGGTAAGAGGGAGATGATCCTCTTCAACCAATCTTGGTAGTAAGAAAATGTCTTGTGTGTTGTTGTTGATGAGGGAATCCATGTTGGATTACTGTCTTTATTATATTGTATAAATTTCATGATTTTGTGGTTGTTTGATTTGTATGAACCTATGGACTTGCATTGTGTATTTTGATGACTATGAGTCTATTGATGATGTTTATTGGTTTGATTGGGTTGGAATGGTGTAAGAACTTTGATTTTCTGCATAAAACGAGCTTGTAATCAATTATATAACCCTTGTAATCGATTACAATGCTTTTGGAGCTGCGAAAATGATTTTTGGGCTGGTTGTAATCAATTACATCCTGGATGTAATCGATTACATAGCTTCTGAGTTAGTTGTAATTGATTACACCCTGTATGTAATTGATTACATAGCCTTTGGTTGAGACGTAATCGATTACGTCCTGTATGTAATCGATTACAGAGCTTCTAGATAAGATGTAATTGATTACGTTAGTCATCTAATCGATTACCAGGACCCCAAATAAGAGTTTTTGATCCAAAATTGATGGGAATAGAGTTCTTAACCCCATGAGACGTAAATCTAAACCTTAAACCTAAAATTTTGAATGATTATGCAACCAAATTACTCGGGAAAAATGCTTTGATGATAATGTGACAAAAGATCAAATGATAAATTTGAATATTCATGATGTGGACTTGTGTTAATTGATGAATCATGATAACATGTTGATGTTGAAAAATGAATAAATAATGCCATGGTGGTATGCTTATGATGAATGCATCATTGATAAACATACATGATGTACATTGAATCGTCATGCATATGTGTTGACCGTAGGACATTGTTTGAAAGGCGGTGTATGCCTTGGAGTTGAATAACACCTATGTGCGGGTGCGAATAGACTAAGCGTAAGGTCATAATGGTTGGCCCTGGGGGCATCGGGGTGCGAGTGTCTCACAATAGACAGTAGTAGCTCCACTGGGGCCATAGGATAGACCGATGCAAACACACCGACGATCCGGATTGAGACGCTGTCCTATGTCGCGATCAACTGTTGAGGTGCCATGTATAAGCCAATTGCGCAACTATTTTATGAGATGAAACACACTGTTTTTAAGGCTAACGATATACTAGCATTACTCCTTGATCATTCACTCTGAAAATATTAATGTCTAGCTCCATGGAGTAGGATTTTTAGTACTTTGTGCATTGTGAATTGTTAGTTTCATCATTGAGCATGAGCATTCATGATTGTTCTTATTACTTAAATAATTGTCTAGTTATCTGAACTGTAGACTGCCGAGAATTTCACTGCTGTTTGCCTTTTATCATAATTATTATAATTAATTATTGTTGTTCTACTTTTATTGTCAATTTTAACATTGCTGTGATTAAACATATATACTATGTTGTATGTGGGCATCCAGCGCTATTTTGTTTTCTTACTGCCTTATTGGTAATGAAAGCTGGGTGTCTCACCTCTTTCTATATTTCTGTGTTTCCGTATTTTGTTGGTCTGTTTACTTTTGAGAAGACGAGCGTAAGGAAGAGGAAGCTCCTGAGTTTTCGGGTTTCTGGCCATATAATGACTGAAGCTCATCAAGGATGATGACGCGCCCTCGTGGATTTTTGGGCTACACACGGATCACTTTTCACGGAGGTCCCGATTGCTGGCACATTAATGTATAGACGGACCATTGCGTGTACCATGGAGAGCTGACGGTGTCCTTGGCATGGGGTCATTATGACTCTCTTATTTTTGATTTTTATGTTTTTGTCTGGTTAGAGTTTTATCTGCGCGTTAGGGATCTGTAGGCTGACATGTGCTTCACCCCACGTGATGACTCTTTTCTGTCCACTGCTCGTGCTCCTGCCCGTTGCTCGGTCGCTCTGATGGATGTTTCATCGGACGAAGAGGACCTTGAGGAGGACCCGACTACGGTCCCTTCTTGTCAATCTTAGGGGCTGATACTATTGATAGCTACTGATGACTAACCGTTTATCTTTTTGGGAAGCCTGACGTTTTACTGTATTTGATGAGGGTATATTTGTATAACTTTGGGTGGCTACATCTTTTACTTTTTTGTATATTTTGGAATGTAACTAAACAGGCTGATGCTTATAATCTATATATTGTGTATGTATGGTTTTAAACTCTGTGTCGATTCTATTGTACTTATATGCTATCATTATTTCCTTATTGTTGTATAAAAAAAAACAAAAGAAAAAGAAAATAAAAATTGTGTATCAATATTTCAATATAAGATTATTCTATCATCCAAGAACGCAAACTAATTACTCTCGCGTTAAAAATGAACCAGGTCTAAATTAATTAACGATATTACACCTTTTCGTATTTTTACTTTCTTTATGTTCTAATTCATTATGGTGTGACGTTCCTTCTTCGCGACATTGAGAAAAAGGGGCGTTACAAAGACTATCCATTTTTAATGATTGAGTTTAGGAATTGTGAGCATCAGTATTAGGAAAAATAGAATTTCTTCTGATCTTTAATAAATTGTTCTTGCTCGTGTTAAAATATTTTCGAATTGGATCTCTCCTAATGAGTTAAGATAGAAAGGTAGCAACTATTCAAGAAATACATTATTTTTTCTAAGTAATGTTCTTTACAAAATACATCAATCTTCATCCTTGTCTTCAACAGTTAAATACTTGAGTTTTCTTAACATTCTTGCACTTTTCCTTATGCTTGGAGATAGCCACATTGTATTGTCATTCACATATGCCTTCTCCTATCTAAAGACCTCTTTGAATTAGAGAAGTTCTATGACCCAAATCTTTGGATTGGAGAAGGCATATGAGTTGACTTCTGTAAGATTTGGCTATCATCAACTGTCTAGAGGAGTGTGTGTAAGAATGTTAATAAAATTCATATATTTAACCATTGAAGAAAATGATGATGATTGACATATTTCACAATGAAAATTGCTTATAGGAAAATTGTACTTCTCAAATTGTAGCGAGTCAGATTGGTATCCCAATTCATCACGAGAGAATTGGGATATTAATCTTACTAGACTCATACCAAAATTTTATTTACTTTGGGTTACTTTCATATTCCCTGGCTTCTCCACCAAGCGATTTCTGTATGCCAGAAAAATTACTTCATAAAATTGTATAAATTCATTATTATAATCCACAATGCTTTTCTCCTTTTTTTTTTATATCTCGTTACATAGTTTTGTCCACATCATCATAAGAGATGAAACCATTTTTATTATGCAAACTTTCAATCATATCAACCACTTGAAAATATTATTATTAGAGTCATCGTCCTCACTATAAGTGGATGACAGAAAGATAAGTAGAGCAGTCAAATCTTAGACTGCTCTAAGTCACTTATATAATGATTTTGTCAGAAAAAAATTATGGTAGTAGGCATTTTCCTGTGGAATATCTATCGCAAAGTTTTACCTATTTTTATCTCCAAAAAATGTTACAATCTAACTTGCTGCAAATTTTTTTTGGCAACCAAATCTGCCGGTAATTTTTGATAGATTTATGTTTCTGACAAGTATTTTTCCAGGAAGCAAAAAGCCGCCAGAAATTGAAATTTTTTGGAAGATTTCGGGGAACTGTCAGTGGATATGGCTGCCGGTAATTTACAAATTTCTTGTAGTGTTCATTGCTACTTATCAACCCAAAATAAGCAACAGAAAAATCCCTCGTTAATCCCTTGCTAACAAGGTTTAACAAGGGATTAATGAAGAATTTTTGTTACAAATTAGTGAATTTTTTGTAGTGCTAAAAAAGAAGACACATGTGGAGGACCAAAATAGATGTTCAATTTTTTTTTTAATGATTCTTTTAAAAGGGTGATGATAGGAAACACTCCTTGAGGCTTGTAAGCGTTGGATGCATTCCACTTTTTTTGACATGAGATTTTTTTTTTTGTTTAGGAATAGAGAAATTATTTTAATAATATGCTTTTATGCAAAATCCTCAGTGGAAAAACAAGATGACCCTAATTCCCACCATCTATGGTATTCATTCTTCTCTTGTGGTGTTTTGGTCTCTCTTTTGGTGTTTTAGTGATGGTAGACTGCCGCTTGGATCATTTGGTGGTAGCCTTTGTCGTTTTCTTCCTTGTTTTCCTTACTAATGTAATTTTTTGGATAGATCTAAAGTGATTGGCTTTGAGTTTATCTAATATGCCTTATATCACCTTCTTATTGGCATTGAAGAGATGCCATAAGAAAAGCAAGGGATTCAAGCTCTTGGTTTTGGTGTAGAGAAGAAACCATATTTTGAGTAAGATCAAGGCATCTTAACCTCGATGTAGAAGACTGATGTAACTTAACTCCTTCATGCCTTTTGTGATACCCTAGGGAGGGAAATGTTACGTTTTCACAATCCAAAAACTTTTCTGTTATGTTTTCACAATACCATAACACTTCTTTTATATTTTCACAATACCGTAACATTTTTGTTACGTTTTTAAAATTCCAAAACGTTTTTATTACGTTTTTACAATACCGTAACACTATTGTTACGTTTACAAAATTTCGTAACATTTCTGTTACGTTTTCAAAATGTTGTAACTCTTCTGTTGCACTTTTAAACCACGTACTAATTTTTAACATTTTTCTATGATTGGATTTGGTGCATTATACATGCATTGGAATGGTCCGATGAGGACTGGATATGGCTGATTGCCTAGGAGGGACTTGGAAAAAGAAGCAAATCAAGAAGATACTCCCCCTCTTTACAGAAATTTCGTCCTCGAAATTTCATGACCATGATTTCACACCCTCGGAATAAATAATGACATTATTCCTTTATCTTTTCTTCAGTTCCCATGTAGTTTTACCTCTTACGTTATTCCAAACGATTCTGAACCATTGAAAGTTCTTTATCTCTTGTTCACTTCTTCTGATCCAACAAATATCTTAATAATTTTTTTTTTCTACGGTTTCCCATTATCGTCCTAACTTTTCCCATAGACAGACTTCTTCAATTTTTTTGAAGAATCCACCACGCTTCCACTGCGCCACTTTGATACTCTGACCTGGATATAAATAGGAATATTCTCTCTTGCAAGATATTCCTTCAATTGCAGTAGATGAAAGAAAACATCATGGAAAAGAACAAAACGAATCGAATATGTTATTGAACATATCCAGCAAGGAGTTGGATGTAACTCGATCTTCAAGAATGAATTCTCTGATATCGATACAGCGGCTACCATCCCTCATTCATACCTAGAATAGTTTTTCTCAGATAACTTCCAACTAATGTAATGTATTACTTAAAATTTTCTTATCCTCATATCACTTTATTCTCCAGCTTTAGCTTCTTTAACAGGAAACGTCTCACTAACTGAGTTCTCCTTTCAACTGCATTATATACCAGATATTATGACATGGATTTTAAATAGGAATATCCTTTCTTGCAAAATATTCTTTCTTGCAAATGCAATATATGAAAGAACATTATAGAGGTTTAGGAAGAAAAGGTAGCGAAATGATCTGATATGTTACCAAACATATTCAACAAGAATTTGATTTTGCCTGATTTTCAAGAATGAGTTTTTCTGAAATACTAATACTGTATTGAGACAATCTCATAGGATATGGTTGGAAAATAACCAATCCATTTTCAAAGATCATGTCTGTTTATGAAACAGATCAAACTAACACAAAATTTTGAACGATGCATCAAACTAACACCAAGATTTGATCTATAACAATGATTTGAATAACTTGAGTAGCCGATCGGCTAAGAATAGAAACGAAGAAAACAAATCGAGAGGATTACGAATAACTCTAACATATAATTGATCTACTCAATCATATGCCATAAGGAATAGGTTATTCACGAAATATTTAGTATGGTTTATAGGATTAGCTCCAATGACGTAATCTCCATTGTTTAAATCTTCCGCTCCGAACACTTCCTACTACCTGAGATTTTACTAACAGAAAACTCTATTTTCAAAGATTGTGTTCCAAACTTCCCGCACTCTATTTCCTTAGACGTATAATCTTTCGTTAAGTGCCCCCTTTCCATACTTCTTACATTTCGGTGCAGATGTCACAGTCAAACTAAACCTGTCATTACTAGTACTTTCTCCACAAGATTGTTGTTGTTGTTGACTTCCTGGAGATTGCAAGTACGTTTTCTGCTGGAATCGCTTGACGTTACGATTTTCCCTTTTTCGTAACCAATATAGTCCAACGTTACAAGGTCTCTCATCCTGAGAATGATTCAACTCTAACAAAATCTTAGCTTAAGAAATCAATTCTTGTTGGGGAACAATCTTCTGAGTTTGTTGTATAATTGCTTCAGCCACTGTTTGTATTACTTCCAAAGTTGCAGTCATATCACCACCATTATGTCTCGCTTCCACACGCGTACGTCTATCACGAGTCATTTCTTTTCTTCAAAGATGGACAAATCAAAATAAAATGGAAACCAGATGTAACCATTTCAAATAAACGTTTGTTTTCTTAACGTACATTCCTTCATTAAGTACCTTCTTTCACATCAGTTACTGCCTTTGGTTTCCTCAATGGTTGTAAATACATCTTCCGTTGAAATCAATCACTTTCCAAATATCCTTAAAAATATCGGGTTCCAAAATTTCGAAATCTTATATTCCAAGACTGATTCTCTTCCATCAGATCCTGAACCTCAACTTTCATTTCTTTCCCACTGAACAGCGGTCCTTTGTTCCTGCAGTTATCCTTCCACATTGCTCCCATTGCTCCCGTAGCTCCCTTAGCTCCTGCAACTACATTATGCTCCCTTAGTTCCTGCAGTTGCAGCTGCATTACTAGTAACATGTTCCACTTCCACATACGTACAACTATCCTGAGCCATTTCCTTCTTTCTTTCTTTTTTTCTCGAGGCGTGCGGATCGAAATACAATGGATCTGATAACACAGAGAACACAACACAAGCAAAACAGACCTAACCACAAACCCCAAAAGACTCAAACCGTGCTCTGATACCAACTAATGTAACACCCTCCCTAGGGTATCACATGTCTGACTTCCGACTCATAATCTGAAAATATTTTCATAAAAGGTTTGAGTTAAAAACGTGGGTTTAAAAAAAATTTCTTTCTTGCTGAAATATAAACTTACTGTAATCCATAAGTATTACTGAAAATATATTTAAACTAATTCATATACAACATTGACACCAATTAATATTTCACAAATTTAAAGAGAAATATAAAATTAACAGACTTTTTCTTTTTTTTAACAAGAGCAAACCCCATGACGGGTCCTACTAAATAGCACGCAGTATCACACTAACGATAAAACTTAACATACTCATTCCTTATCTTGTATCCAATTGTTGCATCGAACTCTACTCCTTGTCTACTCAACACCTTCGAACTTGAGAACCACTCTTCAATGTTTTCATCAATCTCTCGAGTGTCCATCGCCTGTTATGTCTAAGACAACTCATTCTTTCTACTGTTTAATTTTAACAATACAGACACACAAGACAACATAACAAAGAGGTGAGATCACCTACGCCAATACCAGCATGGCAGCACAGAGATAACACAAGCAGTAATATTTTACAGGGATATCATATCAAACTTCCAATAATATATTCAATATTAATCAACTATCATCATCAAATCATTTATCAATTCAATTATTATAAACAACAATTACGATAATGTCCTAATTATCATCATCATCATCCAAGTATTCAAAACAATTGTCATAGCCAATATTCCTCAATTAATATATCACACGAGATATAAATGTTCGGATTATGCATGTACACAAGACTCGATTTCCTACTCCATGGAGCTAAACTCGGTCGGAGAAATGATTGAAAAGATCTGTCGGTACCACATACCTCGAGACCACGTGCTATAATCCTCATTTTGATTTTGCACATCTAGCATATACACGACGGTCTTTATCGATCTTGATTAAGAATAGTGTCTCGGTCCGGATCATCGGTGTGTTGCATCGGTCTAACCTACGGGAAGAAGCGCGACCAACCACCCGTGTAGGCAACCCGCACCCCGATGCCCCCAAGGTTAACAAGTGACCTACACTACGCATATCGCACCCACTCAAGAGGTGTGTTTCTCCTAGGCAATCACCATATCCAGTCCTCATCGGACCATTCCAATGCATGTATAATGCACCAAATCCAATCATAGACAAATATGTCATTTTCTCACAAACAGTGTATGGACACTGGTTCAACAAAATCATCTTGTACTTTCAACAAATAAAATCATGTTACTTACCGTATTTTCACAATCGCGTAACATTTCTGTTACGTTTTCACAATCCAAAAACTTTTCTGTTATGTTTTCACAATACCATAACACTTCTTTTATATTTTCACAATACCGTAACATTTTTGTTACGTTTTTAAAATTCCAAAACGTTTTTATTACGTTTTTACAATACCGTAACATTTTTACGTTTACAAAATTTCGTAACATTTCTGTTACGTTTTCAAAATGTTGTAACTCTTCTGTTGCACTTTTAAACCACGTACTAATTTTTAACGTTTTTCTCAATCGCGTAAAAACATACGTTTCTCAAATCGCATAGTATTTTTCCACTGTTTCAAAATTGCGTAACTTAAAAATCATTCTTTTACGTCACGTAAATCATTTTCTATCATTCTCAAAATATTTAAAATACTTTCCAAATCTCATAACAATGTTCTATCATTTTCACAATCACGTAAAAATATTCTATCACTATTCAAATCACGTGAGTGATTTTTCAATATTTCAATCGCGTAAAATATTTAAACGCTTTTCAAATCGTGTAGAAATATTTAAACATTTTTCAAATCGCGTAGAAATATTTTACTTGTATTTCAAATTGTTTTTAAGATAATGTAAAATATTTTTCAACATTTTTCAATCACATAAAATATTCCTCAATATTCCAAACATTATTTTGGACTTAAATAAATCAATATCATTTTTAACACATTGTTCAAAATTGCGTAGCTTAAAAATCACGTTTTTAAGATCATAAAACATTTTTCATCACAATTTCATTACGAAAATACTTCTTAACCTTCAAAAATTCCTCTTCAACTTTTCTCAAAATAATATAACTTTATATTCTATTTAATATATTTTCTTACTCAAGAAAATATTTTTCCATGATCTTTACTCAAGAAATTCTTTTTCAAAATATACTTCAAAAATGAAATCACTTTTCCATTGATGTAAATCAACGTTTCAAAACTTAACATTTTTCTAACGTATTTCAAAACTTGAAAATAAGTTATACGTTAGTAAATTTTCAAAACACCATTATATTCTCCATTTTTCCCAAATCAATTCTTTTCAAAACAAATTAAGATTCAAACCCTTGCAACTTTTCTTTTTCATTTTCATATGAAAGTTCATTTCTCAAGTGATAAAATACTTTGATTCCCTTTCCAAAATCCTTATACTAAAACATTTTGTTCAAACATTTTGTTTCCACTTAAAAATTACTTTGTTTCATAAAATCAAAATTATTCCAACCTCAAAAAAATCATAGAGTCTTTGGCCATTGAAGCCATCAAATATTTTTCTTCTAAATTGATATGGTTTTACACAAACAAAACCATTAAAAATTCTTTGTTTTCAAAACCGTAAGACTTATGGTCATAAAAAAACCAAACCCATTTGTTCAAATTCATTTTCACTTTCTTTGCAAATCCTTTTTCACTTTCTTTGTAAATCCTTTAAAATTGACATTGCTATTTTCATTTAAAATTCATGTTTAGAAAAATACTTAGGATCCTTTTACACAAAATAAATCAATAAAAATCCTTATAAAACCATGTTCTTGTTCTCTTGAAAAATAATTCCCTTGTATATTTTTCATGCTTTTCAAATCAATCAATTTTATTCTTCCACTAAAAAAAATTAAGTTACAAACACCTATGTTGAGGTGTCTTAACCGAAAATTCCATAACCTTTAGAATCAAGAGAATTCACTTTCTCCTCTTCACAATTTTTCATTTAAACAAATCAATTTTCTTGTACTTGAAAATTTCAACATAGCACCCTAATTTTGGGTGACAAAACCGTAACCATCTCTTTGGTCATTGGAACCAAAAATTGATTTCCTTTCCATCATCAAGTCATGGCATACATATACGTATAATCATATATATCACAAGCATGCCATAATTAAAAGCAATAAATCATGCATAGTATAAGCATACCATCAAAGCTATAAAATCATGCATAGCATATCAAGCATAAGCAAATAATTAAAAACACATACAACTACAAATTAATTACATGACCATGGATATGAATCCTCACATGGATTCCACATCCATCAAATAAAATACCATCTCTCACCACCATGCTTGGTTGGTGAGATGGATCTCCTCTTACCTCTTGAAGATCATAAAAAACTTCTTGTTTTTCTTTTTCCAAGTCCTTCATCACCAAGAGCTTCTCAAATACAAAACAAAATACATAGAAATTAGTATACTAAGCTTGATTAAGAGGAACCATGGATCAAACATGGCTTAGATCATGAAAAAGAGAGAAGAAAATGAAGTTTCCTTACACTTCACCATAAATACCCCATAACTTTGATCTTGAAGAAACTCCTTGAAGATGAATGATTTAGAAGAAATCTTCAACATGAAAGTTGCTTAGAACATCATGGAGATTCAAGATCTATGGTTGGATGAAATTAAAAGAGATTGGATGGTGATTTTAGGATAGATAACCGAATGGTTTCTCTTGAAGCACAAAGATGAAATTTTTGATTTTTGATAGAAACTTGAAGCTTGAATTTGAAGATCAAGATGAATGATTTTGGAAAAACTCATAACTAGAGATGTTCTTAGAATGATGTTTAGGTTTAGAAAATCAAGTTGGATGAAATTTTTGAGTGATGGAAGGTGCTCTTGGAGGGCTTGGCCAAAATCTAGAGAAGAAAGGAGATGGAGAGAAAATTTTCTAAGTTTTCTTCTTGAAAATGAATCAATGAAGGCCAAGGAAGACAATAATGACTAAAGCATGCAATTATGGTCTTCCAAACTCCTTTATGCAGCACCAAATTCGTAGTCCCCCCTTCTTGCATTCTTCTTGAGTGCAAAAAAATCAAAAGTAAGCCATTATGATGTCTAACTTGACCAAGACATGCAAAAATGACATAAAGGCATCTCTTTGTCTTCTAAACACTCCAAAACCATCACCTTCTCTTCATAATGCATTCAATAAAGTTGTCTTCATTATTTGCCACCATTTGAAGCATTTCTAGCCATTGATTAATTCAATGGTTAGGATTTAGGTAGATTTTTAATTTTAGAAAGTAAATCTGAAGTATTGGATTTTTCTCCTTTAAATTCTAAATACAGATGTGTCTCCAAAATTAAGGGTCAAGATTGCTTCTTCAAATTTTAAATCAAGGTCATAATTAGTTTTTACTTTAAAGAAGACCAAATCTCACCATTGATTGATTCTTCATCCAATGGTCATAAATGGTCTTTGTTACTTTTTAAGATTAAATCACCACCCTTGATTTAATCTAAATCCAATGGTTATAAATGGTCTTTGTCATTTTTCAAGACCAATTCTACACCTTTGATTACATCTATGGTTGATATCAAAGCCTTCCTAACTAAGCTTATTCTCACACCATTGATTAAATCAATGGTTATTATCCAAGACTTCTTTATTAAGTTTGTTTCTTAACCTTTGATTAAATCAATGGTTAATATTCAAACTAAGTATTCTCATCCAAGGGTATAAATCAAGTCAAGCTCTCTTTGTTGACTACACAGTATAATATTTATTCTTGTATCCTACAAATAATATTTTTCTGTATTTTTATCATCCGATAATTAAATACAAGACAAAACACAATCTGATAAAATTTTAAAAAGCGTTTCCTGGATTCGGGTTTAGTAAGATCCCTGTCTCTGTCTAAACAAGACAAAATTTTTCTATGCGTAGAAAATTTTTTTCACTTTAATGGGACCCACAGGGCCCACGTGTAATACACTGGCCCACATACCCCTTCTTTGGGCCCACAAACAGGAAAAATTTTAAAATCATCCACAAAATCACAAAAATTATAAAATGCACAAATATCAAATCAGATTACGTAAAATAATTACCTAACGGTAAAAATTAAATTACGTAAAGTTTTCCCCTAGATTTTTATTTTCTGGACGGGTAAATCACTCAAAACGATCAAATACTGACGTGAATAAACAAAATAATTTTACGATAAATTACTAAACAAAAAATTACATTAACTATGTATTACTTATTTAAGAAATACGAACTTTGGGGTGTTACACCTTTTACTTCCCTTTAGTTTTCGTTGTTAGGATTGTATGAGGTTTTTGGTGTTTTTTTTTCTTTTTGACTATGTGCAAAGCATATATTTAAGTTGTTTTGCCCTTTTGGAATTCTTGCAATATATATATATATATATATATATATATATATATATATATATATATATATATATATATATATATATATGTGTGTGTGTGTGTGTGTGAATCATATATTTCTTTCATTTAAAGTAATAAAACACTATCTTTTGTTAACCAAGTGAGCCAATTCCCTTATGTAAAATATATCTGTAATATTAATTTTGTTCCAAGAGTATTATTTATTTGAATTTGATTTGTCCTTAAAAGCCATTATGGTACAATTAAAAATAAGGATGTTTCAATCTATAACCTTTTGCTAATTACTCAAACTTCTTTCCATTAGCCTACTCATAGTGATTTGCCCTTAAAATCTTTTAATTGAATACAAACTTTGCTTTTGTTTATATATGAGTTACATAGACTCAAGTAGGATTGACAATGAGTTAAACTAAGCTGAGCTTGGCTGAGCTCAAGCTCAACTTGATGTAATCTTGCTTATTTTAAGCTCAACTCAATAAGAAAACGAGCTCATTTTATTGGACCAAGCTCAGCTCACTACAAGCTCATACGCAACTCGAGCTTAATTAGCCAACTCATAATATAAAGAAGACAACCACCAACTATTCAACTTAAAGGTGGTGAAGGTGTATATAGTGGTTGACTTGAGGGTCATAACACTTTTGAGCTTAAAGACCATTGTCAATTGGTAATTATGGGAGTGGGGACCACTTGTCTAACAAAAACACCTATAGAATAATATAAATATTAACTAATAAGAAGGTCTTTGTATGTAGATGACGAACCTGTAAACACTCATATTTTTCCATTGCCAAATCTTGGTTTTCACCCTCTTTATATCCTTTGGATTGAGCTTTATTCTCGAATGTTATCATGTTTTTTATGTTTTAAACTTGATTTTCATTACATGTTTTATTTGTTTTCTGAGGCAGTTACACAAGGAAGAAAATGGGATGCTTGAACAAGGAGCAAAAAGCTAAAAAGGAGATTATGGAGTTGAGCGTTTAAGCACCCAACTTTCCACCACTTAAGCGCCCAATCATATAGAAGCATGTGCTGCATGCCTAAGTGCCCAAAAATTGAATGCTTAAGTGCTTAGTACGTATTCTGACACATTTTTTTTTAATCTATAAATAGGAAAAATTATGTTTTTGGGCAAAGATTCATAGAGAGAAATAGAGGCACAAACCTTAATTTGACGTGAGAGCATCCAGCCTTGAAGATTAGAAGTTTTCTTTAACCTTTCCACTTATCTTCCATTGAGTTTGTTGAATTTTCATCTTTGTTTTCTTCTTTCTCCATTTGTGGCTAAACTTCTCTAGTTATGGTGATAATGAATCTTGTTCTTGGATGATATAAATTCATTTTGTGTTTAATTTAAATTTCTATTTCATGATTTATGTGTTTATCTCTTCTTGTTTGACCATTTGTGTACCGTAAGTGCACATGTCGTTCAAGTAATACAGATATAGAGTAAAAATTTGTTCTCACGAGGATGATTTACTTCCAATATTAAGTATCGAGCAATAGCTTATCTAGTTCTATTCAAGAACATAAAATTAGGGAAAAGTACAGTAAAAGTAATCTAAAAGCAATAAATGAAAATAAACATAATGGTTTAGAGAATTAGGGAATCCTTCTTCACCTCATACTTCAATTAATGTTATGCAATCCTTATAAGCAACATTAATGAATAGTTAAATTAGCTTGACAATCTGATTTAGTTAAAAGCCTATGTCTAGGTCAGTTAACCCTGGCTTCCTTCACCTAACTCACTATGCTTCCATGAGAACCATAGTGAAATCCACTAATGAACGATCTATTTTCAAACACACGCTATGCATAGCTAATAGGTATATTTCTATCTCATTAACAAATTAACTTATCCAAGCCAATTGAACTCATTGAACATGCATTAACTATACATATGATCTAAAATCTAAATTCTTATGTCTGGGTTCATCAGATTTCAACAAATCAATTAAAAGTTGGCCAAACTATCAAGAACATTAAGATCTGTATGATTGAACAAAACCAAACATCAATATATACTCAAAGTAATACATAAACATCAATATTCATAGAAAGATTCAAAGTAGTCCCTAAATATAACTCAGCTAATTATTGAACACGAAAATATACACAAAATCAGTGCTCAAAGGATAAGGAAAGAGAAAAAACTAAGGGAGAAGGAAGGAAGCTTATAGATGTGATCTTCTATGCTTCAATCATCCACCATAAGGAAGATAGCCTCCAACCTTGGTTCCCTTGGCCTTGAATCTGCCCAGAAATAAAGTTCCAGCCGCAACTTCTCAAAAACCTCCAAAGCTCTCTTTGTAAAATATGTTAAAAACGTATTTATAAGCCTAGAAAACAGAGTCACGTCGCGGCATTGAACTTACCATGCCACGACGCGTTTACATTTAGGTCACGGATGCCGCGACATTACATACCTGCATCGCGGCATGTAAAATTCGTAGCTCTCTGTCTGGCTGCAGGGGATTCACCACCACGCCGTAACATTGATATACCTGCGCTGCGACGCCAGCTGCCAGAATGCTTCTTTGACTTTCTCTTCAAATTTTAGCTCAAATGCTCTATATATCATCTTGTTTGGAACCATTCTTATAATAGAAAAATCACCAAATCATTAACAATTGCAAATTCACTTAATCAATAACAAAATAAGCATAAATTGCTCAATATCATATAAGAAAGGTATCAGAATTGAATATAACAAATATAAGCACAAAACCTTCCAAATATGCATACAATGAGGATTTAAGCAATCAATGAAAGCACATATATGGAGAATAAATAACTGCATTTTATGGAGTTATCACACCCCCAAACTCAGACTTTTGCTTGTCCTCGAGCAAAACAAAGAATGACTAAGTAAACTTACTTTAACAATTTATACAACACATGCATTCAGCAACTTTTAATTTCAATTTTCTCTTTAATATATAACCAGCGTAGAATGATTGTATCAATCTTCAATGAATGCTAAAATCTCACAATTAACTCCACATATACACAATCCTAAACATGCTAATAATCTAACATCCTTTCATGCAAATCACATTTTTTCACAAACATACAAAATAAACTTCTCCTATTCAAATCATACAAATTTGGATAAGTTTATAAGCGTACATGCATATGAATCATAAAATCCATAAAATTGATCTTAAACTCTGTCTCCACTAATGTAAACCACATATAACTGAGGATCAAAAAGGTCTTTAACTGCTTGTAATGTCAGGCCATGGTAATGGGCGTATGAAAAGAAAGGAAATGATATACAACAAACATTGAGAAACATAAACATGTTATTTCAAGACTTGAGACCATGTGATACTATCAGGGTATTCAACAGTGAAAGAAGAAAACTCGCCAGAACTATTCAATGCTTTTTATACTTTTCATTTCTTAGGCTTTGCTTATTTTTCTCTCTTTTTCTTTCTTTTTCCATTTTTTTTACAAAGCAATGCTTTTTCTTCAATTTTGCATCTGGTTCCTTCAGGCTCATTTTGTATTGGATATAAATTCATACCCTTAATCACTGAACTCACTTCAAGAAATAATACATCATGTACTCAATAAATATTGATGGTAGGAAGAAAATGCTATGCTCTCACATGTATTAGAATAGTTAACAAGTTAACAAACACAAGGGATTGAAAAACATATAAGGCCAAACAATCAACAGGCTTCAAAATGGGACCTAGAGATATCATCATATCAGGGTAAGCTTGAAAAGGCTCAATCGGTCCAAACAATGCCCTAATCATTTCCCCAGTCATGCACAATATAGGATTTCGCCTTAAGAGAGTTTTAAAAAAACTTCTAGGATAATCGAAACTCTACATGTACATCCATAAACTTTCTCTTGACATGCACTCTTATCATTTTCAAAGTTACACTTGCATCTAAGTGGGATGTAATCATACATAAAAAGTGACTAAATTGTTTTACATGCTTTTGATCACATATGGTTTCGCTAAAAGTAATCAAATTGCAAATATTTATGTCATTGGACAACCAATTCCACACTAGCATCAGTCCAATCATGCATCAAAAATTGAAAAAATTTCCTCAGAAATCCATCACTAATAGTCAACCTTAGTATATGATCTTGATAACATGGTGACTATCATTATTGCATACTTAAAATATCAAAACATGTTACACAAATTCAACTTTATAATAAGAAAACATGTTACCCAAATTCAACTTTATAATAACAAAACATGTAATGATATTCCCCCAAACCAAAGTGAAACAATGTCAATGGTTTCTAGGGTACCTGAGCCTGAATAAATACTAAAAATGTGAGAGCCGAGTACTAAAAACAATAATATTAACAAAAGAATGTAATATGAACAAGAAAAATTAAATATGAACAAAATATGTACAAAACAGGGTATCACACCGCAGCGCACGGCAACCATGCTGCGACATTCAATGAAAACGCAGTAACGTCGCGACATTCAACAACCATGCGACGACATTACCCAATTTTTTTTAAACAAGTTTTGCAAGTGAGCGCCGCGGCGCTGAACTTACCACACCGCGGCGCTGAGCTCTCTAGATTCTGACTTGATGCGCATAAAATAACTATCACGCCGCAGCATGCAATAGACTCACGCCACGACGTAAGAGATCAGCCTGCTGAATTTTGCAACAAACTCAGTTTTGCCACATAATTTTGTCCAAAGAGGTCCTCAACACCTCTAAAACTTGTCCAAATAGTTAAAACATAAAATGTACAACTACAAACTATCAAAACTACAAAATCAACATATTAACCTATATATAGCTTAAAACTAAACATAAACATTAAAACTAAACATAAACATTAAAACTAAACATAAACATTAAAACTAACTAAACTTATAACAATCAAAGATACTAACTACAAAATTATAAAAATCAAACATACTAACTAATATAAGACTCAAAACAAACGAACAACATAAAAACTAACAAAACTACAAAATTAAACATACTAACATATATAAACTTAATACTAAAGAAAAGCATATAAACTAACAAACTCATAAAAACATGGGTTCCCTCCCAATAAGGGTCTGAGTTATAGTCCTGATAGAACTTTCACAAGGCAAACTGCCAAACTGCACTATATTATGCATCTCCTTGGAGTATGGCCGGTTTGATCCCAAAATGGATGGATTGGATGGTAGGCCTTCTTTAGCCTAAGTGAGGTTCTCTATTAGGGGTTCTCAAGCTCCCTCAAAGGCCTCGAATGATTAAGCTCACCCTCTATTTATTGGACCTAAAATTACAAAGAATGAAGACTTGAGTTAAACTGTACAAAAGAAAACTTGAACTATATAACTTGAATTAGAACTAAATAAACTCGTTATTGATATTAGCAATATAGAAATAAACCATTATCCCAGGCAATTGCCAAGGAATAAGTCTAAACTATATGGAAATAAAACGTTATCCCCAGCAACGATGCCAAAAACTTATTTGTATCTTTATTAGGCCGCAAGTGCACGGGTCATTCAAGTAATACAGATATAAAGTAAAAGTTCATTTCCACGAGGATGATTGGCTTCTAATATTAAGTATCAACCAATAGCTTATCTAGTTCTATTCAAGAACATAAAAATAGGGGAAAATGCAGTAAAACTAATCTAAAGACAGAAAAGTAATAAATGAAAATAAACATAATTGTTTAGAGATTTAGGGAATCCTTCTTCACCTCATACTTCAATTAATGCTACGCAATCCTTATAAGCAATATTAATGAATAATTAAGTTAGCTTGAGAATCTGATTTAGTTAAAAACCTATGTCTAGGTCAGTTAACCCTGGCTTCGTTCACCTAGCTCACTATGCTTCTATGAGAACCATAGTGAAATCCACTAATGAACGATCTATTCTCAAACACACACTATGCATGGCTAAGAGGTATATTTCTATCCCATTAGCGAATCAACTTATCCATGCCAATTGAACTCATTGAACATGCATCAACCATATGTATGATCTCAAATCCAAATTCCTATGTCTAGGTTCATCTGATTTCAACAAATCACTTAAAAGTTGGCCAAACTATCAAGAGCATTAAGATCTATATGATTGAACAAAACCGAATATCAATATATACTTAAAGGAATACATAAACATTAATATTCATAGAAAGATTCAAAGTAATCCCTAAATACAACTCAGCTAATCTTTGAACACAAAAATATACACAAAATCAGTGCTCAAAGAATAAGGAAAGAGAAGAAAACTAAGGAAAAAGAAAGATAGCTTATAGATGTGATCTTCTATGCTTGAATCAGCCACCATAAAGAAGATGCCCTCCAACCTTGGCTCCCTTGGCCTCCAATCTACCTAGAATTGAAGTTCCAGCCGTAGCTTCTCTAAAACCTCTAAAGCTCTCTTTGTAAAATCTGTTAAAAACATATTCATAGGCTCAGAAAATAGAATCACGCCGTGGCGCGTTTACATTTAGGTCACAGATGCCGCGACAGTATATGCCTATGCCGCGGCGTGCAAAATTCATAACTCTCTGTGCAAAATTCGTAGCTCTTTATCTGGATACAAGGGATTCACCACCACGCTGTGGCATTGATATGCCTGTGCCGCGACGTCAGTTGCCAGAATGCTTCTTTGGCTTTCTCTTACAAATTTAGCTCAAATGCTCTATATATCATCTTGTTTGGAGCCATTCCTATAATAGAGAAATCACCAAATCATTAACAATTACAAATCCACTTAATCAATAACAAAATAAACATAAATTGCTCAATATCATATAAGAAAGGTATCAGAATTGAATATTACAATATAAGCACAAAACCTTCCAAATATGCATACAATGAGGATTTAAGCAATCAATGAAAGCATATATATAGGGCACAAATAACTGCATTTTATAGAGTTATCACTTCTCTTAATGCTTTTCTTGACTTGGCCACTCTTGGAATGATTTTAGGATTTATGTATGATTTAAAAAAATTGTGCATGAACCTAGAACTTGTGATAAACATCTCAATCTTTGCAATTTCTAGGGATAGACGTTGTAGATTATGTGGTCTTGCTCTTTATTCCATATTTTTTTTACAAAGCCTTCTCTATTTAGGGTTATACTAAGGGATTAATTAACTCAAAATGGTGTGAAGAGAATTAATATACCAAGGGATTGGATATTGATTAATTTTGGGAATTTGACCATGAATCATAGAATAAAACTTGGTTAAACTAATCTTTGAATTTGCATAAAAAAGTTCAAGTGAAATCTGAATCCTAACACTTTGATATCATTATCTTTCATCCTTGTCTAATTGATTAAATTTACTTTTGTTAATTTTGAATACTTTCTTGTTAGTGTTTTTAAATTCAAATTTTTATGTTAAAGTTATTATAGTCTTTTCAAATCCCAATTTTCGATAGCTTAAATAGTGTTAATTTGACGAACTTAGTACTTGACAACATAATATCTATAGGACAATACTCTTACTCATCATTTTATTACTTTTGCGATTTTGTACACTTGCCAATTCAACAACAAGTTTTTGGTGCCGTTGTCAAGGATTATTTGTTTGTCAGTATTAAAGAGTACTTAGAAAGACACTAATTTAGACATTTATTTTTCTTTGTTTTTATTTTATTTTATATTGTTTCTTTTTAATTCACTCTTGTTTGTGTTGTTTATGCAAGATACTGTAAATCTAAAAGCATTACTCTTTGATCCAAAAATTGAGAAAACAGAAAGGACAAATAGAAAAATAACAAGTGAGAGAAAAAGAATTGAAAGAGAAATAATGACAAAACCAAATTAAGAATGGAGATGCACTTTGGGAGATTATTCAACTCCTACAACTAAAAGGTGTGCAACCAGCATAATGCGACCTGCCATCCAAGCCAATAACTTTGAAATCAATCCATCTTTTCTATAGTTGGTTTAGCAACATCAGTTTGAGAGAAATCAATCAGAGTATCCAAATTTGCACATCAACAATTTCCTACAGCTCTGTGATACCATTAAGTTCAATGGAGCAAGTGATGATGCTATACGACTAAGGCTTTTCCCACTCTCTAAGGGATAAAGCTAAGTGTTACCAAGTGACTTCCAGTACTCAAGAGGGGGGTGAATTGAGTACAATTTTTTTCGCAAAACCTCTATTAATTAAAATATAATTATTGAAACTTATTAAATAAATGCGTAGAAGAAATGATATGAAGAAAAGAAGTATTAAGAGCAGCAGAAAAATAAAAGTGCAATAAAATAAAATTGCGTAAAGTAAAGAGATTAAGAAGAGAAGCGAGGCACTATATTTATCCCGGTTCGATCACTAACCCACTTGTGATCTACGTCTAGTCAACACGGTTCGATATTTTTCACTATTTAATACAAGCTTAAAAATAGGTGCTTGCAACCTTTACACAATAGAGCACTTTTCACACACAGGAAACTCTACCCTTGTGCTAAAGCCTCGGCTGCGGGGATACCTCACCCTTATACAAACCTTAGAGGATACCTCATCCTCAATACAAACCTTAGAGGATACCTCACCCTCAATACAGAATATCGAGAAAATAGATAAAGAAGAAGAGAAACTCTCACTCAGAGTAAATTATACAAATTGAAGTGCTAATGGAGCTCTCACAGAAATATCTCAAAGTTTAATCGAAAATTGAGCGTAGAAAATAATTTCACAAGATAGAGCAATCAAAAAAATAATCAGAGTATTGGGGGGGGTTTTTGAGAGGACCTAAGGCTGCTACTTATAGAGAAAATTCGAAGAAACAGTCATTGGGGGTAATTAATGCTTAATATTTCAAAAACTTGATTCCATATCAGAGTTCGTAAAACCGTGATTTATTCGAATAAATGAAATTCTATTCGAATAACACTGTTTTGTGAAGCTTTGTAAAGGGCCATCTGATATGGGTTATTCGAATGACTTTAAGTCTATTCGAATAACTCTTTTAGAAAGAGTTCCGGAAAGCGAGTTTATTCGAATAACTACTGAGTTATTCGAATAACTCTTTTGAAAGAGCCTTTCTGGAGGTCCTGTTATTCGAATAAACACTTGGTTTATTCGAATAGCATATTAAGTGAAACAGAGGCTTTAAAACTACTATTCGAATAGCAGAAACCTTATTCGAATAATGCTGTTAAAAAACAGAAGCTCGTGAAAAAAGGTTTATTCGAATAGGATAAGCTTTATTTGAATAAATCTGATTTATTTCAAAAACACTTGATTAAACCAAACTTAATTTTTCTTTCAAAAAAACTGAGAGATATTTCGAGTGAGCTCCGTACAAAAAGATCCTAAGTCCTAAAGCTATTCTTATGCGATCTTGGACTTGGTCTTTCTATAATCTTCATTTTTGTCTTCACGTTTGTTATCATCAAAACAAAATCCTCAAAAGCATATGTCCAATTACATTCTCCCCCTTTTTGATGATGACAAACTATCAAAGAGAAAAGAAATTAGTACATAAAATTGGAATTCACAAGAAGGCATAAAAGCTTACTCTCTTCTTTAAATATGAGAAGAAACGTGTATCAGTGATGTGCGCAGCTTCCCCTTTCATTTTGAATCCAATTGCGTTTTAAGTTTACCTGTCTTTTCTCAATTCAAAGTGTACCTGTCTTTTCTCAATTCAAATATTTCTCCCCCTTTTGTCATGAGCAAAAAGGAGGGTAAGATCCATAAACAATTATAGTCATAGAAAAGAGAAATAATTGCAAAACACTCAGATAAATGCACTAGAGTAGATTGAAAAGCTCATATATTAATCAAAAAGAGATGTAAATACAGGATCCCAAACCATAAATAGCTAAAGCAAAAAGTAACACTAGATCAATCAAGGATCCTAAGAGCTAAACAACTCCTAAAAGAGTAAATCCGGAGGCGGTGATGGTGAAGCAGGAGCAAGTAAAGCAGCTCGTAAGGCAGCGACCTCACTTTCAACACCTTCTATTCTATCAAAAAGAATAGAGAAGGTGTGTTCCATGTAGGCTCGGTTATCGTGTAAGGTGGCCATGATCTGCTCTAAGGTAACGGGGGCAGGATCAGCATCAGGTGCATCATCAGGTGCAACAGGGGCAGCAGGAGCATCAGTAGGGTCAAATTCATCATCAGCAACTTCATCCGGGTACACCCAGCCTTCATCTATTTGGATCATCTTCATTTTTCGAAGAGTGAAGGACCCAAATACGTTGTGATGGGTTAAGGCAATGGCTCGCTCAGTCTCCAAGACATGAGGGTACTTGCGAAGCAAGGTAGTGATAAGGATCCCATAAGGCAGGTCTGATTTTTCCTTACCCTTGGCACGCATCATGTGTTGCATAATAAACACTGGCCAGTTGATTTTATGACCTTTCTTCAAGATCCAAAGCATGAAGATGTCGTCTTCACTAAGATACGCGTAGTTTCCGTCGCGGGGAGCCAAAATGTGAGCAAAGGCGTAATGCAGAAGCCTATCTTGGCTCTTTATCATCCCACCTTTGAGCCCTCGGATAGGTAAAGCCAAACCAGGCTTCAACAGATCTTCAATGGCCTGAATCCTGTTGAACTCAAGGAAAGGGTTGTCGTCATCTTCGACCATGGTGCCAGCGAACTGTAAACCGAACAATGTCTGCCAGTCCTGCGGAGTGATAACAATGTCTTGATCACAGGCTTCAGTGAGGAGGTTCTGGCCATCAATGGCTAGATTGCAGAAGAACATTTTCATTAGAGCAGGGTAGAGCGTATCCCGGTTGGAACAAAGTTGTAGAACCCCCTGGTTTTCCAAAAGAGACAGGAAGTCGAAGCCTCGATGCTGCTGAAAGAAAGGGAGATCAAGGTACTTGGGCTGAACGAGATTACGTTCCCAGAAGTGCGTAATGAAGCGGCCACGTTGCGCTTCGTTGGAGGAGAGCCTCTGCATGTCAAGGGGGGTTGTTGCAGGGGGCAACCTTGGTGCGAGCACGCTTGTTAGAAGAGGAGGCCATGGTGTTTGAAGGTGTGGAAGATAGAAAGATGGTAGGGAGATGGTGGAGGGAGTTAAGAGAGATGAAAGGACGAAGAAGATGAATAGAATATGGAAATGAAGACGGCAATTTTGGCGCGGGTCAATTTAAAGGAAGCCGTGATTATTCGAATGACCTAGGGTTTATTCGAATGAACCTTGCGTAGGAACAAAAAGGATAGGGGCTTTGAACGAAGTTCCCTGACAGGTTTTATTCGAATAAAAGGAATGTTTATTCGAATAGAGCAACTAGGAAAGCCAAGCGTTTTGACGTTGAAAAGGTCTTATTCGAATAAGTTTAGGATTTATTCGAATAGAACGAAAAAAAATCTGTAAGGCGATAAAACAGGGCTCTAGTTATTCGAATAGCCTTAGAGTTATTCGAATAGACAGAGGGCAGAGATTAAGACTGATAAACTAAGAATTCTGGTTATTCGAATAAAGAAATATTTATTCGAATAGACAGAGAGCACACTAACCACAGAAAGATATAGAAGCCAGTCTATTCGAATAACACTAGAACTGATATCCAACACGTCATATGATAAGCTTTAAAGGACATTATTCGAATAGACATCTGTTTATTCAAATAAACTAATAAAAGGGCATAGAAAGGCATACGTTCAAAAAAAGCAAGATAAAGCTATTATTCATGCGTTTTTAAAGAATCAGGAGAGATAGAGACAATATAAAGCAGTAATGATTATGCAATCATATATTAGATTGATCAGTTATGCCTAATTCTCCTCATGCATAGCTAATATCCAGTGTTCATCATCAAACGCTTTAATTATATTTTTTGGTTCAATTTAAGAAGCAAAAGCTAAGTGATTACAAACATTTCTAAGAGAATTACGAGTACTTACGCCTTTAGATACATCACCGATTATTTGATCAAGAGAATGATATCTTGAAGTTCGCCATTCTTTGAGAAGTTCCAAAGCTTGTGATTTCTCTTGTCTTTGTTTCTCTTCTTGCTCCTTGACCTCTTTTTCTTTGCTATTTAAATGTGTTTCTGCTAAAACTTCTGCAACATCATCAATAACAAGATCCGACTTTGCCGATTCTAATAATTTTTCCTTTATTGTTATCTCCATAAGTAATATGTCTATGATTCTTGGGAATAAACGTGGTGAATTTCGAGTCATCCCCGGTCATGTGCTTGGAGCAGTCACTATCGAGATACCAATTTGAGCTCCTGGCTTTCAAGCACACCTACAACACAACTTTAATTTTTAACCTTTGGTACCTAAATTTTCTTGGGTCCTTGAGTGTCAGTTTTGGGTATTGTACCCTTTGGAATCCAAACCATTTTTGTCCCAATTTTTGTGTTAACCTCTTTTCTTGCATTACATGTTGAAGCACTATGACCTTTCTTTCCACAATAGAAACATTTAATAAATGGGCTACTATAAGTACTTGAATAAACAAAGAAATTTTTATAAGATTTATCTTTGATTCTTTGGGTTATAACCAATTCCACTTTTTCAAAAACAACCCTTTGTTTTCCTAATATGATATTTAAATTATCTCTTCTGAGAGTGAATTTGGCAAGAATGTTCTTTAAATCTTCAATTTCTTTTTCAAGTATATGACATGAAGAACAAGACGAAGAAGTAGAAGCATGTGAGGGATGAGATGAGCATGCATCAATAATTCCCAAAGTTTCATTTTCAATTTTTAATTCTTCAATCTCTTTATTTAAAATAAGAATTTGATTTTCTAGAGAAGAGATTTTTTTCTTAGAAGAAGAAATTTGTTTTGTGAGTTTTAAAGATTCGTTATGCAATTCTTCAAAGGCATCTTGTAACTCATCATAAGAAGGCATTAAAGTAGTATTAGAACTTACCTCATTTTCGCTTTCTTCTTCTTCTCCTTTGGCATGAGACAAAGTTGAGCTTCTTCGCTATCTGAGCTGTCAGTTGAATCCATGTCGTTTTCATCCTATGCTATATAGGCTTTTCTTCCTTTTCTTTCCTTGAAGGGCTTCTTTTCAAGTCTCTCTTTCTTCTTTTGGTAAACTGGGCATTCCATTTTCATGTGGCCAGGCTTGCCACATTCATAGCAAGTAGGAGTTGATGAAGCTCCTTCGCCTTTGTAATAAGTCTTCTTCGGAGGGAAGGGAGGTCTTCTTTGCATTCCCTTTTTCCTGAGAAATTTACCAAATTTTTTAACTAACAGACTAAGATTTTCTTCGTTTACCTCAATGTTTTATGAGCTTTCTTCATCTTCTTCATCATCTTCATCATCATTGTCGATTGTTGAGGAAGTGCCTTTGAGCGCTATCCCTTTTTTCGTTTTATCGTTTTCTTCGCTTTGACTTAATCTGCTCAGTTCTAGTTCATGCTCATGAAGCTTTTCAAAGAGGGTAGCCAAAGACATTGCTGACAAGTCCCTCGATTCTGATATGGCTGTTACTTTGGGTTGCCAAATCCTGCTAAGACATCTCAACACTTTGTTAATCAAATCTTCGTTAGTAAAATTCTTTCCTAATGATGCAAGATGATTAAGAATGTGGGTGAACCTCTTTTGCATTTCTTGAATGCTTTCTCCTTGGTTCATTCTAAACAATTCATATTCACGAGTTAGAGAATTGATTCTCGACCTCTTAACTTCTCTAGTACCCTCATGGGTAACTTGTAAAGTGTCCCACATTTCTTTAGCGGTTTTACAATTTGAAATTCTAAAAAACTCATCATACCCCAAAGCAGTGGTAATGATGTTTTTGGCTTTTAAATTATATTGAACTTTTCTTTTATCCACATCAGACCAATCATTTCTAGGTGTCTCAGTTTTTACACCATTGACAACGCGTGTAGGTATAAATGCGCCATTTTCGACAGCATCCCACACATCTAGATCAATAGCTTCGATGAAGATTTTCATTCTTTCCTTCCAATATGCGTAACCATCCCCATTGAAAAAGGGTGGTCGGTTTATGGAAGATCCTCTTGAAAAACTATTTGAGGAAGCCATGTTCTCTTGAAGCGGCTAAGCTCTTTATACAAGAGTCTAGCTCTGATACCACTTGTTACCAAGTGGCTTCCAGTACTCAAGAGGGGGTGAATTGAGTACAAATTTTTTCGCAAAACCTCTATTAATTAAAATATAATTATTGAAACTTATTAAATAAATGCGTAGAAGAAATGATATGAAGAAAAGAAGTATTAAGAACAGCAGAAAAATAAAAGTGCAATAAAATAAAATTGCATAAAGTAAAGAGATTAAGAAGAGAAGCAGACACTATATTTATCCTGGTTCGATCACTAACCCACTTGTGATCTACGTCCAGTCCCTGAAACACAGTTCGAGATTTTTTACTATTTAATACAAGCTTAAAAACAGGTGCTTGCAACCTTTACACAATAAAGCACTTTTCACACACAGGGAAACTCTACCCTTGTGCTAAAGCCTCAGCCTGCAGGGATACCTCACCCTTATACAAACCTTAGAGGGATACCTCACCCTCAATACAAACCTTAGAGGGATACCTCACCCTCAATACAGAATATCAGAGAAATAGATAAAGAAGAAGAGAAACTCTCACTCAGAGTAAATTATACAAATTGAAGTGCTAATGGAGCTCTCACAGAAATATCTCAAAGTTTAATCAAAAATTGAGCGTAGAAAATAATTTCACAAGATAGAGCAATCAGAAAAATAATCAGAGTATTGGGGGGTTTTTGAGAGGACCCAAGGCTTCTATTTATAGAGAAAATTCGAAGAAACAGCCGTTGGGGGTAATTAATGCTTAATATTTCAAAAACTTGATTCCATATCAGAGTTCGTAAAACCGTGATTTATTCGAATAAATGAAATTCTATTCGAATAACACTGTTTTGTGAAGCTTTGTAAAGGGCCATCTGATATGGGTTATTCGAATGACTTTAAGTCTATTCGAATAACTCTTTTAGAAAGAGTTCGAAAAGCGAGTTTATTCGAATAACTACTGAGTTATTCGAATAACTCTTTTGAAAGAGCCTTTCTAGAGGTCCTGTTATTCGAATAAACACTTGGTTTATTCGAATAGCATATTAAGTGAAACAGAGGCTTTAAAACTACTATTCGAATAGCAGAAACCTTATTCGAATAATGCTGTTAAAAAACAGAAGCTCGTGAAAAAAGGTTTATTCGAATAGGATAAGCTTTATTTGAATAAATCTGATTTATTTCAAAAACACTTGATTAAACCAAACTTAATTTTTCTTTCAAAAAACTGAGAGATATTTCGAGTGAGCTCCGTACAAAAAGATCCTAAGTCCTAAAGCTATTCTTATGCGATCTTGGACTTGGTCTTTCTATCATCTTCATTTTTGTCTTCACGTTTGTTATCATCAAAACAAAATCCTCAAAAGTATATGTCCAATTACACTAAGGGCTGGTTACAAGCGCAACGTCAGGGAAGCATTACTAATTAGGAAGATTTGGTTAGCAAATTTTTTACTATGTATTTTCCTCCATCAATGTTTTTGAAGATGAGAAGTGAGATTGCATGTTTCGCTCAAAATCAGGGAGAATCTTTGTATGAAGCTAAGGAAAGATACAAGAAATTACTGAGAAGATGCCTTCATCATGCATTTGAGATCTGACAACAAGTCCAAATCTTCTACTATGGCTTGAATCATTCCACTAGGGCTATGGTTGATGCATCTGCAAGTGGGTTTCTCAATACCAAAACTCCCGAAGAAGCTCAAGAATTGTTTGAAACTATGGCTACAAATGAATATCAAATGCCTAGTGGAAGATCAATGGTTAAGCAATGAGTGATGGAGCTTAGGACCTTTGATGCCATACTTGCACAAAACAAGACTCTTTCTTAACAAATAGCCAATCTTACCAAGCAACTAGGCAACATGCAAGTAAGTTCAGTAAATCATCAAGCTTTAACTTGCGATTTCTGTAGAGGAAATCATGTCAATGGTGAATGTAAGGCGAGCAACTCATGCATTACTTCTCAAGAGCAAGTCAATTATACAGACAACCCTCCAAGACCTCAAGGAAATCCATATTCAAATACTTTTAATTCGAGGTGGAGGAATCACCTCAACTTTTCTTAGAATAATTAAGTTGTGCAACAAAATGGTCAACAAGAGAAGAAATATCCTCTAGAGATTGCTCTTGAAAAATTTTCTCAACAGACATCTTCCTTTGTACAATAGACTTCCAGTTTCATGCAGGAAACAAGGGTTAACTTTAAAAATCAGGAGGCAACTATTCAAAGTCTACAAACTCAAGTGGGTTAGATATCAAGATAGCTTGTATAGAGACCTCCAGGTAGCTTACCTAGTGACACTATGGTTAATCCGAAGGAGCACTGTAGGGTGATCACTTTGAGAAGTGGTAAGACAATGGAAAGCAGTAAAAGAAGCACCAAGTTCCTCAAGAATAGAGGAAGAGAAGAATGATGTTCTTACTGAAGAAGTCTCAATTCAAGATGGTAGAAAAGAAGAAGCGAAGGAAGAACAACCAAAGTTGCAGAAAAATAAGAAAGATTTTGAGAAAAACACAACATATGAACCATCACCTTATGTTAAGATCCCATTTCCTCAGAAGTTGAAGAAAGAAAATCAAGAGAGACAATTCTCTAAATTTCTAGATGTCTTCAAGAAACTGCAAATATACATCCCCTTTGCTGAAGCACTTGAACAAATGACATCTTATGCTAAGTTCATGAAGGATTTGTTATCAAAGAAGAGAAAGCTCAAAGAAGATGAGACAATGATGTTGACAAAGGAGTGCAATGCTATAATTCAGATGAAATTGCCACATAAACTGAAAGATCCAAGTAGTTTCACCATCCCTTACACTATTGGAAAGTTGACTATTGGGCGGGCTTTATGTGATCTTAAGGCAAGTATAAATCTTATGCCAATATCTATGATGCATAAGCTAGGAATTGAAAAGGTAAAGTTGATAATGATCTCCCTTCAACTAGCAGATCAATCTATCAAACACCCATATGGTATAGTTGAAGATGTGTTAGTGAAGGTAAATAAATTTATTTTCCCAGTTGATTTTTGTGGTACTGGATATGGAAGAAGACACTGACACCCCTCTTATTCTTGGAAAACCATTTTGACAACTTCGGGAGTTGTAATTGATGTACCTAGAAATGAACTCATCTTGAGAGTGGATGGAGACTATGTGACAATCAATGTCTTCAGCGATGCTAAATCTTCCCCAATGTCAAATCTCTATGCCTCTGTCAAGTTCATTCAAGCTAAGAAGCATGAAGCTTTTGCTATCGAGGACCCCCACCATTATACAATGTTGATGTTGACCCTCCTAAGACTCAAGTTGTTGAAAAGGAGAAGGGCTCTCTTAGGGAGCATAGTTCCCAAGCCACATTTAGGGCACAACATGGTCCTAGAAGTACACTGAAGGACATTTGTCATAATATGGCTCCATACTTTGACAAAGAAAATGAACTATCACCTTCCCTTCAACATAGACGACCTTGATCATACCACTAGACAACGTTATGCTAATGACAATAAATAAGTGCTTTATGGGAGGCAACCCAAGTTTCTTTTCCTTTTTATTTTACATTAAAGCATTGCTTTTAAATTATTTTAGTTATTGGGTTTAGTTATTTGTTTTCTCTTTTTGATTAGTGGTTGTTTAGTTTCCTTTCCTCCTTCAAAGTTGAATTGTTTGTTTAGTTGGTTGTTTGATAGAAAATTGGTATCAATAATAGAGTGAGTGGTTTTTCAAATTTTTCCAAATGACTCCTTGAAGCTAGGCACTTAATCATTGGATATCAGTAAAAAAAAAGCTATTTTCCTGTCATTGAGCGCTTAGTCGCCCAAAAACTAGGCACTCAGTCGCTCAAAACCTTTGTTCTCTGCCACTCACCGATTAGGCGTCCAAAAAGTAAGTGCTTAAGCACTTAGCACCTGTGCTCTCTTCCAACTAGCGCTTAAGCAGTTCATTTCTCACCGCTTAAGCGTGCAACACCAGAAGGGTGCACTACTCTCTGCCAGCCAGCACTTAAGTGGTGAGAAAGTCACTAAACACATCTTTTGAGTGGGTTTTCAGACCCACTGTCTATTTTTTCGCCTAAATCCCTATCTCAAAACCCTAGCTCTCTCTCCTACATTTAACCTAAATCCTTCTCAGTCTTTCTCTATCCATCGAAACACTAACCTAACCCCATTCCCATATCAAAACGACACCCAACCCCCATCTTCATTCCTTCCAATTTGTAAGAAAACTCCATTGAAGCACCTATTGGAGAACTAGGGCGCGAATTTGGGGGAAAACGTGGAAACTCCCATTTGGTACTCACCCAATCCATAATCTTCCTTCATCTAGCTATATTCCTTATCTCCTACTTGTTTAAGGTTGGGATCTCACTTTAAGAATTGTTAAATACCCATTTGGAGATTTTGAGATTTGTGGGTATTTGGGGTTTTCTAAATTTTGTTGGGGTTTTGAGGTTTAATGACATAATTGTTTTGAATTATTGATGGGTTGATGTTGTTGATGACTGGATTTTAATGGATTAATGTTGATGGATTGATTTTGATGAGTGATTTTATTGTGAATAATTAAATTTCTTAGGATCTCTAAGGTGTGAGTCTGAAAATATTTTGTTAGATTTAGTTGTTGTTGTAAATGCCTAGCTTTTGTTATGAATGTATAGATTTTATCTTGGCAATTTGTTTGCAAATTTGATGGGTGGATATTATCCTTGTGCTTTGAATGGAAGAGTTGGCTTTGAATTTGATCACATCATGCATTGTTGTCCTTCCTTTTATACTTAAATTCTTACTCATAATGTAGTATTTTGGGTATGATAAATTGAGCAAAGATTCAATGGTTGTATTCTTCTTTTGTGCAAAAATATCTCTTTCCAATGGCTCCCAACAAAAAAGAAAGGAAACATGAGGGTCCAATTCTAGAAGCGCTACTTTTGATGAGCACTACTTCCGCTCTACTAAACACAAAGATAGATATAAAAATGTAGTAGGAAAGAAAAGCACAATAAGAGAAAGGGGGATTGATCTGCAGGATGAGAGGTATCACCCTATTATTAGTGAAATCAGGAGGATAAGATGGAAAAGATTCTATACGCTGCCTTAACCAAGCTGCCCTACTTTAGTTAAGGAATTCTACACAAACAACTTTGTGGAGAATAAGAAAAAAGGTATTCCATTGATATATGTTGAGCAATTCGTGATCTATGTGAGAGGTCATGAGTTTTAGTTCAGTAAAAATGAATTGAATGAATTACTTTGTAAGGGAAACAATATCTAACAAGTGGGATATTGTGGCTATGCTAGGCTAATGAATTAAGAACTAGATCAAGAAGAAGTGCTTCAAGAGCTTTGTAAAGTAGGAGTTGCCTGGGAATGCGATGTTAATGATGCACCCAAGCATCTTAAAAAGAGTGACTTGAAGCCCATTCCCAAAGCCTGATGTACCTTTGTGCCAGCCACCCTGCTTCCCTGCTCACAAACCTATGAGGTAACCGTAAATAAAGCTTTTTTCATTTTTGCAATTGTGACTGGTCTGCCGGTGAATGTGGGTGAAGTAATTGCATCCCACATTCACGATTTAGCTCACAGTGACGTGGCTAAGTTGGTATATCCCTCCATCATCACAAAATTATGTGTGAAGGAGGGCATTTTGTTAGAGAATGATGTGGAAGAAAGACCAGCCCTATTGGTGGACTCTGCCATATTAGAGGCATACTTCAGGGAAGAACCCATGTCAATACAACATGCTCCCCAACTAGCTCCTGCAAGACGAAGGAGGCAGTAATGACTAGTTAGATAAAGGTTGACCAGGGTCAAAAGAGAAGTTCGAGAATGCATAGGGCTGTTAACCCACCTTTCCCACTGCATGGTTAGAATGGAAAGAATGATATGCAACTTAACTTCTCAGCTGAACTTAGATCCTAATGAGTTTGGAGGCCTTCCCATCTACATTCTAGTAGAAGACCAAGAAGAGGAAGATGATGATGAGGAGCACGATGATGATGAGAAGCCGGATGATTAGATCCCCAAATAATGAGTTTTTCTTTGCCCTTCACTTTTATTTTATTATTTTTAGTTTCTTTTTTTAATTGTTTATATTTTGCACAGTGGGGGTACTGTTTCTTTTAAATTTTGGGGGAGTAGGTCTTTTATTTTTATCTTTAGTTTTCTTATTTTTACTATCTACTGGTATTTTGTTTTGGGTCATTTAGTTGAAACTGAGCATGCCGGTGTGTTAAATTGAATATCCAATGATTGCACGAACTGTGTATTAATATATTTTCTTGGAAAATCACATGAGAGTTTAGGAGTTATGTTTATCTCTATTGCTTCAATTGTGTATAAGTACATCTCTCATCTTTATGTTTGGTAGACTTTGAAATATGAATGCATGTTAAGCTTAGAGAAAGTTTATTGCAATGGATGTGTGTAGATTACTTGTATCTAGAAGTTGTTAGATTCTCTTTTGAGGTAAAATCCTAGATAATGCATGATTAAGGAAATGATAAGGGCATTCTTTAGACCGTTTGGATCTTTCACGCCAACCTTTAAAAACATTATATCCTTAAGTCCCCTTTTACAGCCTTGTTTGCATTTGGCCTTTATTTCTTTTCTCGACCTACGTTTTCCTTTCCCTTACCCCATGAAAAAAAATCTCTCTCACACACCTTTTGTTGAATGTATATCATGTTTCTTTTATTGTTCAAGCCATTTAATTAGTTACTTTTGTGCATGAAGTGTTAAAGGAGCTAAGATGAAAAAGAAAAAGATAAAAAAAAAAGAAAGAAAAAGTGATAAAGAATGAAAAAAAAGTAAAAAAAAAAGTGATTAATTCTTGTGTTCTATTTTGCACTTTCACGATATTTTGTGGCTTGAAGTTTGAAATTTGCATGATTATGTATTTTAACTTTTGTTTTCTTTATCATATCCCTTCTTTCTTAACCTTTATCCTTGGCCTTACATTACAAGCTTAAAAAGACAATTTTGATCATAGGTTATGTTTTGTTTACATTAGTGGAGAGAGAGAGATGAAAAGCAACTTTATGGATGCGGGTTTGATGTGCATTTGCAATTTTATAAACCTATACAGGCTTATACTTTATGAGTAGGAATTGGTCTTACATTCATGTCTGTGGGAGGCCATTTATGCATGAAAGTTATATGTGAGAGTCGATATAACAATTGGATTATACATGTGTGATACCTTTAAAAGAGATTGTGAAGTAATTCAAGAGGATATGAATGATATTTAATAACCGGTATTGTCCTGTTTGAGTCTGCATGTTTTTGAGTTTTTAGTTGTTTACTTTTTAATTTTCTTGTCTTGTTTTAAATTCCTTTTCTTGTTTTGTTTAAGGACAAGCAAAATCTTAATTTTGGGTGAGTGATGAACCTGTACAAACTCATGTTTTTCCATTGCAAAATCTTGGTTTTCACCATCTTTATATCCATTTGATTGAGCTTTATTCTCGAATGTTATCATGTTTTTGTTGTTTTAAACTTGATTTTCATTGTGTTTTATTTGTTTTCTTAGGTGGTTACACAAGGAAGAAGATGAGATGCTTGAATAATGAGCAAAAAGCTAAAAGGGATATTCTGGAGTTGAGCGCTTAAGCGCCCAACTTTCCACCGCTTAAGCGCCCAATCACAGAGAAGAATGTGTTGTGCGCCTAAAAGCGCAAAAACTGAGCGCTTAAGTGCTCAGTACGTATTCTGATGGATTTTTTTTGTCTATAAATAGGAAAAGTTAAGTTTTGGGGTTGAGATTTAGAGAGAGAAGCGGAGGCACAAACCCTAACTTGACGTGGGAGCATCCAAGCTTGAAGATTAGGAGTTTTCTTCAACCTTTCCACATATCTTTCATGGAGTTTGTTGGATTTTATCTTTGTTTTCTTTTTTCTCCATGTGTAGCTAAACTTCTCTAATTAGGGTGATGATGAATCTTGTTCTCGGATAATGTAAATTCATTTTGTGTTTAATTTAAGTTTTTATTTCATGACTTACATGTTTATCTCTTCTCTTAATGTTTTTCTTGATTTGGCTACTCTTGGAATGATTTTAGGGTTTATGTATGATTTGAAAAAATTGTGAACGAATCTAGAACTTGTGTTAAATACCTCAATCATTGTAATTTCTAGGGATAGACGTTGTAGGTTGTGTAGTCTTGTTCTTTATTCTCCAGTTTTTGATAAAGACTTATCTATTTAGGATTATACTAAGGGATTGATTAACTTAAAGTAGTATGAAGATGATTAATATACTAAGGAATTGTACATTAGTTAATTTTGGGAATTTGACCATGATTCATAGAATAGAACTTGGTTAAACTAATATTTGGATTTGCATCAAAAGAGTTCAAGTAAAATATGAACCCTAACACTTTGATATCATTATCTTTCATCTTTTGTCTAATTGATTAAATTTACTTTTGTTAGTTTTGAATACTTTCTTGTTAGTGTTTTTAAATTCATATTTTTATATTAAAGTTATTTATAGTATTTTCAAATCTCAATTTTTGATAGTCTAAATAGTGTTAATTTGACAAACTTAGTACTTGACAACATAATCTCTGTGGGACGATACTCTTGCTCATCTTTTTATTACTTTTGCAATTTGGTACACTTGGCATTTGAGCAACAATAGATTTAGACCATAAATTGAGATATAGGGAAAAAATAATAGATTTTTAAGTCTATATGTATGCATCGAGTTAGCTCATGAGCTAATGAGTCAAATCTATGAAAGTTCAAGCTCAACTCATTTATTAAACGAGCTAAAATTTTTAGCTCATCAAGCTTAGCTCATGAGTTGATGAGCCTAGTTTATTGAGCTATTTGCAAGCCAAAATTTGAGTAAGCAGTAGCTCACGAGCCAACTTAGCTCATTACCAACACTAGAGTCAAATCTTTAAGATATAAAACATTTAATAAGAGTATATGTGGATTTACCCAACTAATTAAAGTATTTAGTGATGCACTCCCCAAGTAAGTTTAAATCTCCCTTAGTCGGTAATCTTGCTTAATGGTTTGGTCATCCTTCTTGAGAAAAAAATCTCATGACATCCAGGAACTATAGGTGACACACTAATAGTATTGAAGTATCCTATTCATTACTACCATTTTTTTTGAAGCGATAAGTGTTAGAAATTAATATAAAATTATTCAAATGTTTTAATTTAATAGTTTGAACTTTTAAGAAAATTAACTCTTTAAATAGAATCAGAGCATTTATAATACATTGATTGCATATTCATACTTACCTTCCATTTTCTATAATTAAGTTGTGAATGCTTATGTCTTGAAGCATATCAAATAAGTTTTTAATGATAACAAAGTCAAGATGAAGACCAAAAGAGAAGACCAAGTTCAAAAGAGGTATATTAGATGTAGGTCTTAGAACATCAATGTGAAATGCTCTCAGGTATCTCCATTATATTCAAATGATTTTTCAAAGATCTCATAAATCAACTTGTTTTTCAAAGTTCATATTTTAAAGAAATGCTGATTTCAACCTTGGATTATGTTAAACATTTGTAAATCTTATTTAGTCCATGTTCCTCAATGTTAGAAATGGCCTGGAGACTTAATTGGGCTTGAAAAATGTGTTCAAAGTACAAAGTAATCGATTACACATGTGTGGTAATCTATTACAAGGTAAACAGAAGCCTTGTAATCAATTACATCATCCATGTAATCGATTACCAGAAAGTCAGAGGGCGTGTAATCGATTACACAAGTCTGGTAATCGATTACCACAAGCCCAGAAAGCCAAGAACACATTCTAACTTTTATGTAATCGATTACCAGAAACGTGTAATCGATTACTAGCATTCTGGCATGCCCAACGACTATATTATTTGGCATTTATTGTTGCCCATTAAAGCCTCCAATGGCTTTATTGATCTAAAAACTTATAAATACACATTTTGGGGCATCATTTATGGTTAACCAACAATTGAGAAACTTCTTTCAATCACTATAATCAGAGAATCATCATTAAATCACTTGTGCTCTATTTTTGTGCATATTTGAGAAATTCTTGAAGAGCATTATAGGGCTTCAATTTGTGTAATCCACTCTTGTGAGAGTTTCATCTTGTAAACACTTTGATTCTTTGTAAAGGGGGTGAGGTATCTCTCTAGAGAAAAGACAGTGAGGTATCTCTCAAAGATTGTAAATGGTGAGGTATCCCTTGTTATAAAGAAGGTGAGGTATCCTTCAAAGATTGTAAAGGGGGTGAGGTATCCCTCTAGTGAAAAGGGTGAGGTATCCTGGTTTTGAGGCTCAATAACAAAGGGTGAGGTATCCCAAGGTGTGGTGAGTGCTCTATTATGTAAAGGTTTTCAAGCACCTGTTCAAGCTTGAAGTTTTGTGAAAAATCTCAAGTGGTTTGTTTGTGGACTGGACGTAGGTCACAAGGGGTGGCTGAACCAGGATAAATACTTGTGTTTGTTCTTCTCAACTCTATCTCTTTACTTTGTGCTTTAATTATATATGCTTGAGTTGAGTTTGATATCTAGGTTTGCTTGAATACTTTCTATCTTGACTTGTTTATTTGTAAGTGATTTATTCGATCGCATTTATCTATTCACTTCAATTAAACAATAGCTTCAACGAAAATTTGATAAACAAGTGCTTTGTGAATGATTTGTGAAAATATTTCATAAACTCAATTCACCCCCCTCTTGAGTTTGAGGCCACTTGGTAACAAGTGGTATCGCTTTTGTGTAAAGAGCAAATGGTTTTTCCGAAAGTTCTTCTCTTTATAGACCTCCATTTTTTAATGGGGATGGGTATGCTTATTGGAAAGAAAGAATAAACATTTTTATTGAAGCTATTGACTTAGATGTGTAGGATGCTGCTGAAAATGGTCATTTTGTCCCCACACAAGTTGTAAATGGTGAAAAAATTAATACACCAAGAAGTAAATGGACGGATGATGATAAAAAGAAGGTCCAATATAATTTGAGAGCCAAAAACATCATTACCACCACTTTAGGGTATGATGAGCTCTTTAGAGTCTCAAATTGTAAATTTGCCCAAGAAATGTGGGACACCTTACAAGTAACTCATGAGGGTACTAGTGAAGTGAAAAGATCAAGGATAAATACTCTTACTCATGAGTATGAACTTTTTAGAATGAACCAAGGTGAAAGCATTCAAGAAATGCAAAAATGATTCACACATATTACAGATCATCTTGCTTTATTGGGAAAGACTTTTCCTAATGAAGATCTTATTAACAAAGTATTGAGATGTTTGAGCAGGCGTTGACAACCTAAAGTAACGGCTATTGCGGAGTCAAGAAATCTCTAAACCATGACCCTAGCCACACTTTTTGGCAAGCTTCAAGAACATGAATTGGAATTAAATAGACTTAACCAAAATGAGGAGCTTGACAAGAAAAAGAAGGGAATTGCTCTCAAGACCACCTCCTCTTTGATCAATGATGATGATGAAGATGATGGAGATGGCTTGGAAATTAGTGAAGAGAATCTTGGCCTACTAGTAAATTAATTTGGAAGATTTTTCAAGAAGAATGAAGCTTAAAGAAGACCCCCTTTTCCCCAAAAGAATGTCTATCACAAAGAGGAAGGAACCTCATCCACTCCTAAATGCTATGAATGTGGAGAATTGGGACATATGAAGATGGAGTGCCTAATCTATCAAAGGAAAATGGAAAAGTATGAGAAAAGATCCTCAAAAGAGAGGAAAGAAAGAAGAGCCTAGATAGCTTGGGATGATAATGACATGGATTCAACCGATAGCTCGGATAATGAGAAAGCCAATCTATGTTTCATGGCTAGAGGAGAAGAGGAAGAAGAAGATGACATGGAGGTAACATCCTCAAATTTTGAATCAAATTCTTCCCCTTCCTATGATGAATTGCAAGATGCATTTGAAGAATTACATAATGAATCTATAAGACTTGCAAAAATTGTTTTATCATCTAAGAAAACAATTTCCTCTTTTGAAAACAAAATTTTATTTTAAACAAGGAAATTGAGGAACTTAAAATTAAAAATGAAACTCTTGGACTTATTGATGCAAATTCCTTATGCATAACATGTTCATTACTTGATAATGCATCTACATCCTTTTCTTGCTTATCATGCAAAACTTTTGAAAAGGAAATTGAAGACTTGAAAAATACTCGTTCAAAATTTACCTTTGGAAGAGATAATTTGAACATATTGCTTAGGAAACAAAAATGTGTGTTTCAAAAGGCTGGTTTAGGGTACAATCCCAAAAATCAACAAAAGCTTTACAAGAATTTCTTTGTTCTCTCAAGTACATCAACAAGTCCTTTTATAAAGTTTTTTTATTGTGGCAAGAAAGGACATAGTGCATCAACTTGTAATGTGAGGAAGAATATCAATAACAAGATAGGGACTAAAATGGTTTAGGTTCCCAACGGCACTTTACCAAAAACTAACACACAAGGACCCAAGAAAACTTGGGTACCAAAAGTAAAAAATTGAAGTGTGTTGTAGGTGTGCTTGAAGGCCAAGAATTGAATTTGGAACCTCAAAAGTGGCCGCTACAAGCATAAGATCAGAAAATACTCCAAGTTTTCTTCCTTGTCTCCAAGAAGCTTGGACGAGCAACCTTTTGATAAGTGGAGATGTGTTTTATGCTTTAACTTGCTTTGAAGTTGTACTTCTCTAGCTTAATGTCTTGAAAAATCTCTATATGTGATAATATGCTAGATAAGTTCACTTCTTGTTTGAAATAGCATATTTGTTGAAAATATCTTTGAACTTGACATATTGGATCAATCATGCATCTAAACTCATGTTGCATATTTTTGTTGCATAATTCACCAATTTGCTCTATTATATGCATTTTTCTGCATAATGCATGATTTTACTGCATAATCTGTGATTTTCTATAAAATGATGTATAACTTGTCACTCTTGCTGTATAATGTCACAATCTTCTACATAATCTGTTTTGCTACTGCATAATCTAAAATTTTACTACGCGCCCGCCCCTCTATCACTATCGTACCACCTCAAGCCAAAATCTCTCACTGTTGTTATTTCTGGTTCGTCTCTCTCGGGGGCCTCTGTTTTCGACACTGTCAACATCATTGGAACTATAGTCCGTTGATCTACCGGCCATCCAAATTTCACCACTGTTCACTGTCGCTCACCTCGTCTTGCGCCATCATCCCTCTTTAAGCGTGTGTCTCACGCACCAGAATACCTGCTCTATTGCCTAGACCCAATCAACGATCTGGATCCGTTTGATGTGGCGTGCTAACATGGACGTGATGCCACCTTGCTGCCTATGTGTCCCCTATGTTGAAATGGCATTGATGTGCCTTTCTAACGTGGCACCAGACTTTTTTTCCAAGTTTTTTTGTGAGATCTTTCCATTTTTGAGGTCTTTTTCTAATAATTCAACCCCGAAAGTACTCTTTTTTTGCTGTTGTTCATTTTTGCTACTATGGAAAAGTTTGTTGTTGCTAAACCTATTCCAATTTTACTCAATGATTCGAATTATACCCACTGGGTTGAGGCCATACTTGACTTTCTAAAAAGCCGAAGACTTTGGCGAAATGTCACAAATGATATTACTTGCCCTATCAAAGCTGAAGATGACATTGATGAGAAGTTTGATGACAAATTAGAAGATTAGGATAGTAAAAATCATCAGATTATCACCTGGTTTCAAAATACCTCTACTTCTAGTCTACATCTGCAGTTGGATGCTTTGACGCTGCCAAAGACGTTTAAGATCAACTGAAGAATCAATATATAATTTCTGATTTGTCTCATCAGTATCAACTGCTAAAGGAACTCAACAGTCTGAAACAAGAGCCCAGACAAGCTGTGTATGAGTTTCTAGCTCAAATGGAAGCTATCTAGGATCAACTGATTTTGTGTGAGCCAGACAAGCACCTTGACAGCATTAGGCTCATCCAGTTTCTGATGGCTCTCGCTGATGACTATGAGCCTGTTAGAGCATCTCTACTACATCAGGATCCCTTGCCTACACTTGTGGATGCCCTTCCTCATCTGAAGTGAAAAGAAACTAGATTGGGTTTTCTTTGACCTAAAGTAGATTTAGCCTTTGTAGCTACTCATTAGAAGGGTAAATTCTGTCATCACTACCATAAACCTAGCCATGCTCTTCTTGAATGTCCTACCATAGAGTGTCGAACTTGTAAAAGGAATGGTCATATTGCTCCTAACTACCCCTCTCTAATATGCTGATACTGTAAACTTCCAGGACATTTGATTGACCACTGCCCTACTCATCCATCAAGACCTGATCAAAATAAGTTTCAACCTCGTCCTAGTTCTTCCTCCAAGCCTATGTTTGCAGCTTTAGTTGTTGATGATGCCTCTTCCTCTGCTTCCCAAATCTCCCTTTCCACTACTGATCTTAAATATCTTCTTATGCAAGTCCTTTGTCAATCTGGTAACATTCCTACTGCCTTAACAACTGCACCGGGTAATAACAATTAGTATTTTGATTATGCATGTTGTAGTCATATGACTTCCTTATCCCATGCCTTTTATTTCTTTTCCTCTAGAGATACTATTCATTTTATTCATACTGCTGATGGGTCTTTTATGGAAGTAAGTCATAAGGTTCCCATTTGCCTAGCAACCCTTACCTTATTCCTAAATTAAACTTTAATATAATCTCTATTGGCCAATTATGTGACCTTGGTTATATTCTTACCTTTTCTTCTGCTGGTTGTTCTATGCTAGATCCACGGATGGGGCAAATCATTGGGAATGGTCGCAAAGTTGGACAATTATTTGAGCTCGTTACCCTCTACGTTCCTTCATCTCTTGTGTCAACTCTATATGTTGCTTCTACTTCTTCTCTTCTTTAGTTGTGGCATCAACATCTTGGTCACAATTCTCCTTGTAAATTATGTCCTCTCATTTCTCAGAGTGTTTTAGGGTCTGTTAAAGAAGAATCTTTGCATTTTACTTCTTGTCAAATAGCTAAATGTTGCGTATTTTTCGCAAGCGTACGGAGCGTACAAGTAGTAAAATAAGATCGTTCCCACGAGGATCGATTGATTACTAACTCTTACGACTACTTTGATTATTTAAGCGAGTAAAATCAATGGTAAAAGTTTAATTAAAATTAAGATGAAAAATAAAGCAATAAAATAAACAATTGAAACTAAAAAAAAAAAGAGATTTAACAAAGATTTAAATTCCTAAGACTCGAAATCCACTACACTACCCTTTACAATAAATTGTAATCCTATATTTGTTAATGTTCAATTATGTTCTTGAAGATGATTTGCCCTAAATTATTTAAAGCCCAATTTCTTAGCACTAAAAACGTGCTAAAACTTCATCAATCCCATTCTCATGGCAATTAATCCAAGTTTCAACCCCATTAAGATTCATGACAATCGTTTAACCTTAGAAGGATTTAAGCCTATGTCTAAGTCTCAATTCCTAAGTTTAATTCTTGGATTATCAAGCAATTAGATTTCATCTTTCGATCATTCACCTAAAGTCTACGATCATGTAAATATGGCACGTAACATACCACACATTAAACATACCAAGAATGAATCAAGAATAATAATTTCATTAACAAAGAATCAAATTAACAATTCATAATAGAGAAATAGAGAGTTTCACCTTAATCTTAGAAAAACGATTTAGCTGTTCATGGCAATTCTAACACAAAAAAAAAAACAAGGATTAAAGAAACAACTATGATTGATAAAGAAAAAGAGAAGATGAAGATGAAGAAAAGAACTTCAATGGTTGATCTTCAAAGACTCTTGCTCTTGCCTTCAAAGCCTTCGCCTCTAATTCTTGCGCCTCTCTTATGAAAACTTGCCGTCACACAAGTCTTTAGCCAAAAGTCTCCTTATGTTTGATGTTTTTACCCAATTTACAATGATTTGGGGGGTAAAACTTCTTTTTTTTTCACGTCAGGAGGACTCACATGGCCGTGTCTCTCTTCAACACGGTCGTGTCCTTTGAAAACTACGTCTCAACACTTTAAGTGAGACATGATCATGTGTCATTGAAACACAGCCATGTCTCCAAGTCAGAAGCTTCATTTGATTAAGACAAGGTTGTGTCTTATGAAAGAATTGTGTAACTTCAATGTTGGGGGAAGACACGACCGTCTGACCAAGAAACACAGCTGCGTCTCCTAGGCAGAAGCTTTCTTCAAGTTAGACAGGATAGTGTCTAACTCCTAAATCACTTCTGAGTTGACACAGGACCCTGTCTAAGTCAAAATTGTACTCTTTTGCTTTGAAAATAAGATATCTTCGCCTACTTTCACTTTAAATATGTTAAATCTCTCTTATTATGCAAAAACGAAGATAATTGATAAGGATCCATTCAAAATTCATCAATAATCATAATCAAATCATCATAATTTATCAATTTTATGGCTATAAAATGCAAGCTTATCAATTTCCCTAACACTTGAACCTTGCTTGTCCTCAAGCAGAGAGTATGAATCAAAATCAAGATTAAACTAAACATCAAGAAACAAGAATCAAGGAAAATTCCACTGTTTAAAAATTTAATGAATGCTCAGCAATCAAATCCAATCAAACAAGATAGTCTAGCACTTAATATACTTAGAAGCTTGAGTCTAGCTTGCACTTTGTCTCTCTACCAAACAATTAAGGTCACTCATCTTTCCATCTCTCAAGTGTTTAAGGGAAAAGAGATCACTTAAATTTCTATTAACAAATGCATGACTATAAGCTTGATTATCAATCTCATATCCACTTTCAAGTTCACATATATAACAAGAATAAAAAGAACTTCCATTGATTGTAATGAGACCAACGATACAATAAATGGCAGGAAAAAATGAATAAAGGTAAAGAATGCTTATGGATAATATAAAAAGCAAAATCAGATTGAAAAGACGATTAATAGAGCATAATGCACAATATCATTATCACTTTCAACCAAATTATTCTCACTACTCTTCACCAATCAATCCCTTTTTTATTTCTCCTTCCTTTTCAACATTCTTTATATATATATATATATATATATATATATATATATATATCAACCCTTGAAGATAGAAACAACCTTTTTATGACTTTTCAATTATCACATCAACTGCTGAAAAGAATTTCAACCTGATTAATCAATAAGGTATTCAAGGAAATTAATTTCACGCTCAAGTGGGGCAACTAAGGGATTATTTTATCAATGCAATTCTCGAAATCAAGAAAGAATTAAGCTTTAGTGCCTTAATCATATTCAAGTATATATGTGAATCAATAAAGTCTCAACAGGGTATCAAATCAAGTTCTAGCACACATAAATCAAGAGAAAATTCACTCCAGAAGAAAAATAAGATTTTGTGTATGAAAAATCCAATCATTAAGGACTCAAAACTCACTTTATGGCTTAAGTTAGTAAAGAGAATAAATGGCAAGCAGACATGACTAATTTCCTAAATAAAATGCTAAGTTTTTTAACATTCAATTGAAAAAAATTGCCTTGCACAAAAATCAGTTCATTAGCAGTGGATTTCCCTCTCAATCATATTTCAATGAACTCAGAAATAATCAAGAAAATAATACTAAAGATCAAGCTTGATTTGGTGCAATACTCAAGTGTCATTTAATATGTAAAATTATCAATTAAGTACGTCAGAATTTAAATGCACTCCCCCACACTTGAGATTTACATTGTCCTCAATGTAAAAAGTAAAGCAACAAGCAAAGAATATGAGATGATAATGAAAGAAACAAAATATCAGATTAAAAAAATGAAACTTCCTTGAAAATAACCTAGGATTGACATCATGCAGGGGGTGGGGGTGGTGGATCCTGAGGGAATCAAGAGGCCAGAAATGCAAAAAAGTTGGTCTAATTGGGCAGTTAGATGATCCCGAAAACTGGCCTGCTCAACTGCCATAAGACTCAAATCATCGTGGACGCATTGGTGGAAGTCAGCCTGACTAGCCTCTATGCGAGCAAGGCGGTCACTCAGGTCAGTCAGTATATGCAGAGGCAATTGTGGTGCATCAACCTCAGTAGCAGGAGGAGCATCAGCAGGAGCAGGATCAGCATCATCCTCCGGTGGTGGAGAAGGTGGATCTGGAATAGGTCCGTCAAGGAGTGCCCAATGGCAGGGTGCAGCCTCGTAAACAAGGCCTAGGCAAATCAGCATAGCTTGATGAATTGACCCCATCGGCTTAGCGAGATGGGTGCTCAGATGAAGTGCATCAAGGTTCAGAGCTAGGTTAGTAATGTAGGACCCCACAAGGATATACATCTGTTTGGCCTTACCCTTGGTCTTATCGATCTTCAAAACATACTAAAGGAACCAATAACCAATGTTACAATGGTGGCCGTGGACTAAGCACCACAAATAGAAAAGGTCATTTTTTGTAACAACCCCAATGTTGTGAAACTGCCTCGAGATGCTTTGAGAGATAAGACGATGGATCTATCTGAAGGTGGGGTTACAAATAGAAGAAGATTTGGAAATGTTGGGGTTATAGGGGTTAGGCACCTGACGAATCACAATCCAGAACTCGCTATTAATGAATATGCATGGATAATACAGATATATGTTCTGGTAAACAGGGGACTGAATATACACTATAGTCTCGAAGCCTATTGCAACATTAAACTCATTTATGGACATGGCGAAGTGACGTCAGTTAAGTCTAAACTCAATACTACTCGGCTGGTCAATGGTCTAACACTCACAAGAGACCGAAAGTGTAGAGAGGAACTCGAGTGTCAGCTCTAAATAAGCTTCACAACGGATGGATGCAAAAAATTCCCACCCAACTCGAGCCAAAGAGTGTGAATGGTCTCTAGAATACCAAACTCCACCATCGTGTCATGGTCTAGATATTTGTTGGCAATGATAGAGTACTAGCGAAACTGCTCATATTTCTAGCAATGAGCTCGAGAGTCAAATTGGAGGAGGTGATCAACCAGTGCCGTTTAGTGGGATGGAATAGAGCTGCTAATATATTTCTAATGTTTTGGGGCCATGTACCTATAAATGATGAAGGAAAATATCAACAATGACATCAAATCAGAATTTGAGAAATAAAGCAGTCAAGCACCAAGAGCATGGTTACCAGAAATAAAGTCGAGGTAAACAACCACCAAAACAACGCAAAATATTTTGATCAGAAAAATGCCAGTATGCACAAAATTAAGCATGGATTTGAGCAGTAAGGCCACAAAATATTGAAAACAACCAACATGAGCAAACAAACATATAAGAATCAGTATAAACAGCAATCAGTAAGATCAGACAGGCATGAACAAGGCTACAACAGAGTGAAAACAACCAGCATACAAGATGAACATTGGCATGCAGAATAATAGACAGGCTAAAATCCAATAATCCGCAGGCAAAATCAACCAGGTACAGCAATAAGGAATTCCAAAATGGCATTCAGAGCAATTGGTAAGGCAAATGATAACCAGGCAGCAGGCATTCAATAATGAAAAATGAAATAGTTAAAAAATCACAAAAAATAAAATCCTAACTTAGAAGAAAAAGAAAATAAAAGGAAAATGGCAAAAAATAAAGTAATAAAATTAAAATAAAGAAAACAAAAAGAAAATAAAAGAGTAAAAATGATAATGAAGAAAAAAAAAATTTTAAAAAAAGAAAGAGAAAGGGAGAACTTGGAAGCGAGAGAGATACGGTGAAGGAGAAAAGGAAATGGCATTGGGAGGGTACGATGGTTATGGAGGTAGGGGTGGTGTTTATGGGGATGCTGAAGGAAGGTATGGTGATATTTATAGAGGATGGTGGTAAGGGAAGGTTACGAGACGGTGGAAATAGGGTACAAGTTGGGGGATTGGGTATGGTGGTGGAAGGAGGAAAGGTTAGTATGGTGGGTGGTGGTGAGATTGGGTTGAAGGAGATAGGGGAAAGGGAAATTTTGTGTGGTTGAGGAGTTGGGGTTACGGTGGTGGTGATTGAGGTGGTGTTAGGGGTGTGGGTGTTTGGAAGGGGACGGTGGTGGTGAGAAGAAAAAAGAGTGATGGTTTGGGGGTTTGAAGGGGAGGGAGGAAAATCTTAAAGGGGAGTGAGAGTTTTGGGAAGGGGACGAAGATGATGGATTTTAAAAATCAATTTTTTTCCAGATTTTAAAAGGGACACGACCATGTCGAAGAGGCATAGTCGTGTCTCAGCCCAGAAATGAAACATAAGCGTTGGGGTTGCTAGACACGATTGTGTTTAACTCCCCCATCATTTTTGTGATGGTTGTAATCGGCTAGCTGACATGGAAAATAGTTTTGATGATAACAAACATGATGGAGATGATGTATAGTTCAAGTACCAAGAGTAAGCATTGCAACAAGAAAGCAAAAATCTGATTTATGCTTAACTCACAGAGAAGAAGGTTTTGATAACAACAAAATAATGTCGAAGACCAAGTCCAAAGGAAGATTAAATGGTATAGCTTATAGGACTTAAGGTCTTTTTGTAAGAAGCCCTCTAGATATCTCAAATATGTTTTCAAATATTTAAAAATGGTTTTCACATATTAAAATACCCAACAAACAAGTTTTGAAGGTTTAGTTATGATGGTAGTTCAAATTTATGAAAAATAGCAAAGTTTGAGTTTTGAAAATCTGACCTTTGGTTACTCTTTTGATCATAACTTTCAAAATAATTCATTTGAAAATAGACTCAAATATCTTTCCAATGACTGGTCATTTGCTTTAAACGGATAAGAAATGAAGAAGTTATGACCATTTAAAGTTGGATTTCAAAATCAGAGTGGTGTATTCGAATACAGCATATAGGTATTCGAATACCACACCCCAGAAATGTCTCCAGAACGTGTTTTTAAGGATCTATTCGAATACCACACAAGGTATTCGAATACCACAACATAGAAAACGTTCCAAAACACATTTTTGAGGATCTATTCGAATACCACACAAGGTATTTGAATACCACAACCCATAAATCACGTAACGGCTATTTTCTTGAGCTTTTAATGAATGAAATTAATACCCGGCTCTTTTTCTTGGAACACTATAAATACATGGTTTTGGTCATCTTTTACACCAGCCCCATGATCTGAACTATTTTTGCTTGTGCCAAAAACGTGATTCTCTATTTTCTCATATTTTTCATGTGCTCTTTTCGCCAAAACCTTGAGATATCATAAGAGAGCTTCCTAGTGCTTCAATTTGTAACATTTGCTCTTTGTGAGAGTTTCTCTTCATCTATATTCTATTTCTTTGTAAAAGGGTGAGGTATCCCTTAGTGAAATTGTGAGGGTGAGGTATCCCTTGTTGTAAAGAAGGTGAGGTATCCCTCTAAAGTTTGTGTAAGGGTGAGGTATCCCCAAAATTTAGCAGGTGCCGAGGCTTTAGCACAAGGGTAGAGTTTCCTGTGTGTGAAAAGTGCTCTATTGTGTAAAGGTTGCAAGCACTTGTTGTTAAGCTTGTATTGAATAGTGAAAAATCTCGAATCGTGTTTCTGGGACTGGACGTAGGCCACAAGTGGTTGGTGGTCGAACCAGGATAAATATCGTGCCTGCTTTTCTACCCTTAATTTTTTATCTTTATGTACTTTATTTATTCTTGCAATTTAATTATTAATTGTTCTTCTTATCTTCATCTCATTCACGACTTTTAATAATTAAATTCAGTATAATTTATTTGTTTAAGGCTTTTGCGAAAAATCCTTAATTACTCAATTCACCCCCCCTCTTGAGTACTGAAGCCACTTGGGTAACAATGGTCACACGATCGTGTGTCATTGAGACATGGTCGTGTCTCTTGCCAAAGTTCAAACAAAAGCATTTTGGAAGTTAGACACAATTGTGTCTAACTCCTGAATCGCTTCTAGAAAGGGAAAAACAAAATAATAACTAGAAAAACTAAGTGTAATGACTAGGAATACAAAAAGGAACCAAAAGGAAAAATAAGAAGGGATAGAAACATAGGTTACCTCCTATGAAGCACTAATTTAAGGTCCTTAGCTTGACCCCCTCATATTATTTAAGCTGGAGGTGAAGGATAAGAAAGGGGTTGAGTAACTCCCTTCTCGATAGGATTCCTAATGAAGTAAGGCTTCAGTCATTGACCATTGACTTTGAAAGCTCCACTGTCTTCACTTTAAACCTCAACGGCTCCATAAGGAAACACCTTAAGTACCTTAAAAGGGTCTGACCACCAAGATTTCAACTTCCTAGGAAAAAGCTTCAAGCGCAAGTTAAATAAGAGGACCAACTCTCCTTCTTGGAGCTCTCAGTGCAAGATATACTTGTCATGCCAATGCTTGGTCCTATCCTTGTAAACTTGTGCACTCTCATAAGCGTCAAGGCATAATTTGTCCAACTCATTAATTTGTAGAAGACGTTGAGTGATAACTCCACGAGATGTAGTTATATGTGCCCTAGAATTATGTGATAATGATTGCTTAGTCCTTGCTTTTAAGTAGGAATGGAAGACTTTAGCCTTAATTCTATATAATTAAATTTTGATGTCTTGAAATATTGTTCAATCTTTGATGAATTAAGTACATTTGCATTTACTTATTAAATTGGTTATTTCTTTATTTCAGGAAAAGCTCCAATCAAGCTTAAACTTGAAGAATTTGGATTAACATTGGACTAGGAAGCTCAAGAGGAAGCCAAGTGTAAAAGCCAGTATTCAACACCGCGGCGTGAAATATCAATGTCGCGGCGTGGTGACTTTGCCTGAATCAGACAGAGAGCTACGGATCTTGCACGCCGTGGCGTGGCATGTCAATGTCACGGCATCTGTGACTTAAATTAACATGCGTCGTGGTATAGGTATATTAATGCCGCGACGTGACTCTGTTTTTAAGACTTATAAATACTATTTTATTAGATTTTTAGATAGAGCTCCTCGAGAGCCTTGCTTAGGTTAGAAAAGTTGCAGCTGGAAATCATGTTTTAGAGGTTGAGGAGATTGGAGAAGCCAAGGATGGAGGCAATTTTCACTTTGGAAAGAGATTTAAGCTTCAAGGGTCATATCTATGAGCTTTCGTCTTTCTTCTTATGCTTTCTTCTCTTTTTCTTATCTCATGAACACTGTTTTGATTGTGTAATTTTGTGTTCAATGGTTAGCTGAGCTGTATTTAGGAATTACTTTGAATCTTTATATGGATATTGATAATTATGTCTTTCTTTGAGTATATATCGATCTTTGGTTATGTTTAATCATATAGATCTTAATGCTCTTGATGATTTGGCCAACTTTCAAGTGATCTATTTAAATCTGATGAACCTAGACATAGGAATTTGGATTTGAGATCATATGTAAGGTTGATGCATGTTCGATGAATTCAATTGGCTTGGATAAGTTAATTCACTATTGGGATAGAAATATACCTCTTAGCCATGCATAGCGTGTGTTTGAGAATAGGTTGTTCATTAGTGGATTTTGCTCTGGTTCTCATAGAAGCATAGTGAGCCAGGTGAAAGAAGCCAGGGTTAACTGATCTAAACATAGGCTTTTAACTAAATCAAATTCTCAAGCTAACTTAACTAATGCATTCATATTGCTTGTGAGGATTGCATATCATTAATTGAAGTATGAGATGAAGAAGGATTTCTTAAATCTCTAAACCATTATGTTTATTTTCATTTATTGCTTTTATGTCTGTAGATTAGTTTTACTGCATTTTACCTTATTTTTATGATCTTGAATAGAATCAAGTAAGATATTAGTTGGTATTAGTATTCGAAGTACCTAATTCCTTGTGGGAACGATATCCGACTCTTAGCTATATTATAAGTGCGATCAGTGTACTTATGGTAAGCAAAAGAGCGAACATTGAGCTCCAGCGTCCTTCATATCAAAATTTAGCATCCGAATTGCCTAAAATACCTTGTGTTCAAGCTCAACTGGTAAATGACATGATTTACTATAAACTAATCAGAATGGTGTGATTTCAATTGGAGTTTTGAAAGTTGTTCGGTAAACCTATAAAGCATCATCAAGCTTGAAAGACCAATCTTTACGAGACTTGCTTACCATCTTTTTAAGAATCTGCTTGATCTCCCAGTTGAATATCTCCACTTGGCCACTTGTTTGTGGATGGTAAGGTGTTGCAATACGATGTGTCACCCCATATTTTTTCAACAAACCCTTAAATTGACGATTAAAAAAGTGTGAACCATCGTCACTGATGATGACTCATGGTGTAGCAAACTTTGAAAAGATATTCCGTTTAAGGAACTTCACCATAACCTTCGTGTCATTTGTTGGAGAGGCAATGACTTCAACTCACTTTGACACATAATCTATTCCAACCAAGATGAATTTATAGCCAAATGAAACGAGGAAAGGTCCCATGAAGTCAATGCCCCAAACATCAAAATCTCAACCTCTAAATGTTGTTCAAGGGCATTTCATTCCTTCTCGAGATATTCCCTGTCCTTTGACATCGATCACATGCGAGCATAAAGTTTCGGGCATCATGAAACAGAGTAGGCCAATAGAAACTACATTGAAGCACCTTAGATGTTGGTTTTGAAGAACTAAAATGGCCTCCATATGGGGAGGAATGGTAATGGGTAAGGACGCTTGCGATTTCATCTTCAGGAAGACATCGTCGTATCATACCATCTACACATCTTTTGTAAAGTAAAGGTTCTTCCCAAAAGTAATGCTTCACATCAAAGAAGGACTTCTTTTTCTTTTGATAAGAAACATCAGATGGTGTAACTCCACAAACTAAGTAATTGACAAAGTCAGCATACTAAGGTGTTACCATCATGGAGAAGAGCTGCTCATCTAGAAGACTATCATCAATAGGAAGCACAATACACCTGCTTCCTTCTCTTGTGGAATTTAAGAGAGATGGTCTATGAAAAAAATTATCAGCTTATTTCTTGTCTCGAATCTCTAAGTCGAATTCTTGCAGCAACAAAATCCATCGGATCAACCTTGGCTCCGCGTCCTTCTTGCTTAAAAGATATTTGAGAGCAGCATGGTCATTGTAGATTATCACTTTCAAGCTAACTAGGTATGAACAGAACTTCTCAAAGGCAAACACTACCACCAAGAGCTCTTTCTCGGTTGTAGCATAATTCAGTTGTGCATCATCCAAGGTCTTGCTAGCATAGTAGATGATATGGAGCTTGTTATCCTTCCTTTGCCCCAACACAGATCTAATTGCAAAATCACTTGCGTAGCACATCAACTTGAATGACAATTCCTAATCTGGTGATTGCATAATGGAAGCAGAGATTAGTGCCTCCTTCAACCTACAAAAAGAATCCATGCAAGATTAGTCAATTACAAAAAGGCACATCTTTATTAAGCAGATTAGACAAAGGTTTTGCAAGTTTAGAAAAATTCTTTATAAACCACCGGTAGAACCCGGCATGACCCAAAAAGCTCTTGATAGCTTTGACTGAATTTGGTGGTGGTAGCCTCTCAATCTCCTCAATCTTTTCTTTATCCACCTCAATGCCTCTCTCTAACACCAAGTGTCCTAAGACAATGCCTTCACGCACCATAAAATAGCATTTCTCTCGATTCAAAATAAAGTTAGCTTCCTTACATCTTTGCAAAACTTGACACAAGTTAGTCAAACAATTATCAAAAGTAGTGCCATAAACGGAGAAATCATTCATGAACATTTCCATAATATTTTCAATAAAATCAGAAAAAAAAAATTGTTATCATGCAATGTTAAAAAGTAGCATGTGCATTACAAAGTCCAAAAGGCATATGTTTATAAGCATAAGTACCATAGGGACAAGTAAATGTGGTTTTATCCTGGTCATTAGGGTGGATAGGAATTTGAAAGAAACTAGAATAACTATGCAAATAGCAAAAGAAAGAGTGTCTCACTAACCTCTCAAGTATTTAATCAATAAAGGGGAGAGGAAAATGGTCTTTCTAGGTTGCATTATTCAACTTCCTATAATCGATACACATACTCCAACCCGTTACAATCCTAGTTGGAATTAACTTATTCTGTTCATTCTTTATCAAAGTCATACCACCTTTTTTAGGAACAACATGCATTGGACTCACCTATGGACTATCCGAGATCGGGTAAATAATCCTGACATCTAAGAGTTTGAACACCTCTTTTTTAACAACTTATTGCATATTTGGGCTAAGTTTTCTTTGACGCTCTACAGAGGGTTTACAACCATCTTTCATCAAGATACGATGCATGCAAATAGAAGGACTAATTCCTTTGATATCATCAATGGTGTACCCTATGACCCTTCTATGCACCCTAAGTTCATTTAACAATTTATCAACCTCATCATCACTAAAATTTGCATTTATAATGACAAGATATGTAGAATTAGGACTAAGAAATGTGTACCTTAGCATGGGTGGAAGAAGTTTAAACTTTACCTTAAGGGCCTTGACGAGCGCCGAACTCAATCAAAATTATAACCGAAATTATTACCTAAGCTTGTAGCATAGTGACAACACCGGATCGTCTCCTCAAGGATCGTAGATGCAATTTTATCAAATTAAGTGAAAGTTAACAAAGGGGGGTTTGACAGTTTAAGATCGCACTTAACAAAATTAAAGGAAGAAATAACAATTAAAGAGCAGTCAATTTAGAAACTTATCCAAGATTGGGTGGATTCAATCATAGACCCTTCATAGAACACTTGAAGTGCAATTGAATTGTTAATTTGGATCTAACCGAGATCTCTACATCAAATCCAAAATTCATACTAGACGATCGTCTAGAATTCAATTAACAAGTGATAAACACAAATCCGCAATCGCACCATTCATGAAAATCTATGTTAATTTCAAGTACCGAATTCAATTAACTTAGGCACAAATCAAGAACCTAACCTCTTCAATTTACCGTGATTAATTTAGATCAATCAGTTCTAAGTTTCATCACAAATCTCAATCTTCATTTATGTGATTAGTTTAGATCAATTAGTTCTAAGTTTCATCACAAATCTCAATCTTAAACCAAGATCAAATCAGATCAACATAAATAGAATCACCATTCATGCATTCAAGATCAAGAAGAAGAAGAAAGAAGAAGAAAAGAGGAATTCAATTACAAATCAAATACAATGCATAACCAAGGTCTCAAGAATCCAAACCACAATCTCTTCAAGAGTTCTAAATTGACCCAAAGTAGCTTAGCCCTCCATTACCATGAAGGGGAGCATCAAAATATACAAAACTATGAGAAACTATGAAGAAGCAAGAAGAAACTTAGAGAGAAATGAAGGAGAATTACATGTTGTTCATGATAAATGGTGCCTTTTATAGAAGTCTAAGGTAACAAAATGACAAAGGGAAGTGGGTGGATGAGTGGATGAGTAAGTGGAGTGTTTGAGTGGATGGATTAGTGGGTTGGTTTAGTGGATTGGTTTAGTGGATGAGTGAGTGGAATGGTTGAGTGGTTGAATTAGTGAAAAATGCCAAAGGACTTTTGGTGAGTGGGAAATTATGGACATGAATGGGTGAGTGGATGGATTAGTGGATGGATTAGTAGATGAGTGGGTGGAGTGGTTAAGTGTTGGATTAGTGTATGAGTGGATGAGTGGGTAAGTTAGTGGATGAGTGGATGAGTGGATGAGTGGATTAGTGGATGGATGAGTGGATTAGTGGATGGATGAGTGGGTGGTTGAGGACGAAAATTTTGTGTCTGACTTGGAAGCCAAAAACGACCCACTATACTTCAGAACCACGAAACGTGTTCTTCATGAAAGTTGTAGATCCTTGTCTTGGCTATAAAATGGATAGCTGGTTCGTCTAATTTGGCTTCCTTAAGCCCAAGATATGTCCCAAATACCGTAGGTTGCTCAAATCCAACTTCAGCTCCTCTGTTCCGACTTGCAAGCTCAAAATGACCTACTAGACTTCTTTTTCTCAAAATGTGTTCTTCATAAAAGTTGTTTATTTGGATCTTTACTATCCACTGTCCAAATTTCAGCCCATCTCCATTATTACATCTTGAGATATGATTTTATGAGTGCACACTGTTCGGATTCTACTGACAGAACCCGTATTCTGACTTCTATGTAAACTTAGGTCCCTTAGATATCTGAATCGGACTTCGAGCTCTTCATCAAAGTTGTAGAGCTTCCTCTTAGCTTTCCTACAAGAAAAAATTCATGTTCATCAGATATTAGGAACTCAAGTTATGGCCAAAATACAAAAATAATGTCAAATCTCAATAATGCTAAAAATATTCAATTAGGACCAATTTGAGCTCAAACTCACAAAATCATACCAAACTCAATCAATTAAGAATATGGAGAGTGTAAATGACTAAACATAAGGGTTTCTTAATGAATAAAATATGTGATTATCAGGCCTCCTTGCCTTTAAGCGAAGGATCTTCGGTTGAGATGCCCTTGAACTCTTTGAACTTACTATTTTGAGAAGGGGAAATAGTTGGGCTTGTGTCCAAAATTTGAGCATAGGCTGCCACCTCTTCATCTTCATCGTTTGTGTCACCATTGTGCACCAAACACTTTTTCAAAGGGTCTTGTGGGTGACTTTTTGTGTTCATCTATCTAGTCAGTTTTTCTTCCACATCAACCCTCAAATAAGAATCAACAATGATTGGTTGCTTTGAGACTTAAAACAATTGAACTCAGCAACTTCTTCACCAACCTTGAGGGTTATTTTCTTGTGCTTCACATCAAACACAGCTCCAACAGTGGCTAAGAATGACCTCCTTAAAATAATGAGGATTTGAGTATCTACTTCCATCTCAAGTACAACAAAGTCGACCGGTATGTAGAACTTCCCCACCTTCATTGGTACATTCTCTAATATGCCAACGAGATGCTTTATTGACCTATCCGCTAATTGAAGAGAGATGGCGGTTGGTTTGAGCTTCCCGATATCAAGTTTCTTGCAAAGAGAAAGGGGCATCAAACTAATACTTGCCCCAAGATCACACAAAGCCCTATTAATATGCATGTTTCTAATTGAGCATAGAATTAAAAAGCTACCCAAATCCTTAAACTTAGGATGAAGCTTGTTTTGGATGATTGCACTGCATTCTTCCGTCAAAGCAACAGTCTCATAGTCTTCAAGCTTCTTCTTATTGGAGAGAATCTCTTTCAAAAACTTAGTATAAGAAGGCATTTGGGAGAGAGCTTCTGTAAAAGGAACATTAATGTAAAGCTTCTTTAGCATCTCTAAAAATCTTTTGAATTAATGATCAAGCTTTATCTTTTGATATCTTTGAGGGAATAGCAAAAAAGGGACATATGCTTTCATAGGAACATACTTTTTAGTGCTTCTTTCATCTCTTTCCTTGTCCTCACTCTTCTCTTGATTATCTTCCTTCTCATGGGTGTCTTTAGCTTCAAGTTTTTCTTCTTTTGTGGGGCCTTCAAGTTACTTACCACTTCTTAATGAAATTGCTTAAATGTGTTTCCTTGGGTTAGTCTTTGATTGACTTGGGATTCGCCCTTGAACCATGTTGAACAAACTTGCTTGTTAGGCTATTTGAGTTTCAAGCATCTTAGAGTGAGTGACCATTTGATCTAGGTGAGTATGGATTTGCTTGATGGACTCCCCATGTTGTTGCACTTGACCTTAAATGACTTGATTTTGCTCCTTTTGTGTACCTATAAAAGTCTTCATAAGAGCTTCTAAATTAGACTTTGCACCCTGAAAAGATTGTTGAGGATGTTAGAATCTAGGTGGTGGTCTATTGTTGGACGGAGCCCTTTGATTTTGCTGGTTACCATAGGAGAAATTAGGGTAGTTTCTTCATCCTGGATTATACATGTTGGAGAAGGGGTTACCTTGGGCCTTGAAATTGCTATTTTGCATATAACTCACTTGCTCCAACGAAGGGTCTTGAGAATACGTCTCCACTGCATTGCATTCTGAAGTCAAATGCCCTCTTCCACATGTTTCACAAGCTATGCTAGGAGTAGTGATAGCATTGGCATTCAGCTTCTCAAGTGACTTAGACAAGGCGTCAAACTTGACATTCAACATAATAATTGCTTCAAGCTCTATCACCCCAGTTTGTTTCTTTGAAGTCGATCTCTCACTTGGCCACAAATAAATATTCAAAGCCACTTCATTGATCAAAGTCTTTGCCTCGGTTGGAGTCTTGGCCATCAAAGCACCGCTAGTTGTGACATCAAGAGTCGCCTTTGTAGAGAAAATCTATAACATCCTCCTTAGGATGTCACATTTATGATAAATTATAATAAAACTTTACCCAAGTTATAAATTATTTATTAACATATAATAATATAAGTTGTAAAAATTTTGTTTTGTACATTATAAAATGAACAAAACATGAAATACAACAAACTATTAAATACACACCATAATTATACATATGATTTTTGTCTTCAAAGATACAAATATTTACATACGACAACTATTTTATAAAGCAGTAAACTATTTGAGTTATACAGAACATAAACAGCCCAAGTGCACATCTAGAAGTTCCGATCCTCTGAAGGATCCTCCTTAAGGAGATCATCAGAAGACAGAAACCCGGATGTCGTGAAACTCTACGAACAAGAGTCCGCGCGGTCGACACACTACTAAGCTCACTAGAGGCATGGAAACGACCACCCCAATAGCGCCTAATAGTCAAAGGCAACTCCAAATGCACATAGACGGTAGTAGAAAACATCAGAGCACCGTTGAACTCCCTACGAAGGGACACAATCAAGCGTCCCATATAAACAACTGACTCCCTATCGGCTCGTAGACGCTAGGCCTTGGAACCTCCGTCAAACTCCAGTTTCATGAATCCTAAAAACTCTGGTAAAGTCATACCGCATCACAATCAACCCAAATGATATGAAAGATCTAGAGGCTCGCCCTCCTCGCGCTGATCACTCAGATGTTGCTCCTTCTCGTACTGATAATCCAGAGGCTGCTCCCCTTCTTTTTCCTCAAAGTCTTTACGGAACATAAATAATAGCACAGAAAAATGTATACAAAGAGGTGAGACAATCTACATCACTACTAGCATGGCAGTACAAAAAAATAACAGTACATACAGATATAACAATTAATACAACAATTCATATTATCACAGCATACATAATATCTCAGACCAAAAATAAATACCACATTATGATGCAGACCACATATGCAAATGTACACAAACTCATTCTTACTCCATGGAGCTAAACACCAACATCAGAGAGAATGATTCGGAAGACTTGTCTATAGCTCCGGCTGCCCAGCCAAATGTTACATAGTCAAACGTCATGTAAATAGTACATAGTCAAAACATCGTGTACAACAGGTATTGTACCGAACAGTCTCCACTAGATCCTGATTAAGAATAGTGCTTGTCGAGACCGCTAGTACGTTGCCCGTTACCACGGCCCAAAAGAGCTACTAACTGTCCACATGTGGAATCCTCCGCACACTAACGCCTCCAAGTTCACTCAATGAACCACACTACGCATATCGCACCTGCATTACGGTGTAATTCATCTCGTCTGCCAATTATCAATTTCAACCAAATTGACATATTTCTCTATGCTTGTGCATGAGCCAAAATACACAAATAACCTCATTATGAGTATTTTCCATAATAGCACGCTACCACTTGACAGTACCATTTTTCCATATATACGAGTTCATCACTTTAACCCGACAGTAAACTACTGTTCTTTTCAGTCGCATAAATATTTTATCGTATTTTCACAATCACGTCACCTTTTTCCAATGTTTTCGAATTGCGTAAATATTTTTTGATGTTTTTGAAATCGCGTAGTGTTTTTAAATCATTTTCTCAATCGCATAACGTTTTTAAATTGTTTTCTCAATCGCGTAGTTTAAAAATTATTATTTTAAATGTCGTAAGGTATTTCTAATATTTTTCAACTATGTAAAATATTTTTTTTTACGTTCTATATTAAATTTTGAAATGTTCTCCATTATATATTTATTTTTAAATTTATTTACAACATCTCCTTTTGAAAATCCTCTATGTAATATTTTCTACAATTTCCATTAAAAATTACCTTTCTTAGTCATAACCAATATTTACATCTCAAACTTGCTAACGCGCTTCAAAACCCAAAGGGTGAGCTATACGTTAGTACTTTTCAAGTGTTCATTTTATTTCTCATCCATACTTAATTTCTCTAAATAAGTTTCTAAAATAATTTCATTTATTTTATTCTCTAAAATCCATTGAAATTGAGTTTTCTTTAATTTAATTACATAGTTCACACTTAGAAAATGATTTTAGATCAAAGGTATCTCAAATGGCATGTTGGCCAAAATTTACTATGTCTTCTATAAATCATCTTTAAATTATTTTCTACTAAGTCCTTGTAAAAATCATTAATCCAATTAAATTAATTAATCCATGCTTTTAGAAAATAGTTGAGAACATTTTGGTTCTCTTTGTGGTGGTGAAGCCGTGAGCTTCATGTATTCTTTGGAACACTCATGCAAATCCTCAATATGTTATTCACATCCTGCAAGAACTATCATGCATCTATAAACACATACCAAAATATATTAAAGCTATAGACATGCTTATAAACAAAATTAATCACAAATAGGAAAAACTTTAAACAACGAAGTGAATGAATCCTTATGGATTCTTCACCACAAACACATCTATTTTCTCATTGCCATACATGGTTGATGAGATTAAATCTCCCTCTTACCTCTAAGGAAGACAAACTCCTCTTGGACTTTCTCCTAGTGATTTCGTATGGCTCCAAAGAAATCCTAAGAAACTTAAACAATTTTAAAAAGTCATAAACTATGGTTGAAAAAGAAAAACCATGAATCAATCATGGATTAGAACTTCAAGAATCAAGTTAGAAACAAGAAATAAGGATTTTTACCTTGTAGGAAAGAAACTTCAAGATTGCTTTCCAAGCTTCAAATGGATGATTTTGAAGAAACTCTCAAGATGAAAGATGTTTAGAATGGTGTTTAGGTTTGAGAAATGGTATTGGATGAAATTTTAGAAGAATGGAGGTATGGTTTGGAGATGATGGTCGTGAGCTTCACAAAGAGAAGCTATGGTGTTCTTGGTTCTTGGAAGAAAGAGAAAGGATGTTTGTGTGATAGAAAAGATGATGATGAAATGAAAATAACCTCCTAACTCTATTACTTGGCCGTGGAGCTCAATGGAGGTGGCCACTTTGGTTGACCACTCAAGACCTCCTAGTAGCCTTAGATGAGATTAATGGTTGATATCCAAAGCTTAACATCTAAGCTTGCTTCCTATATGTTTAGAGAATCAAGTCATCAAGCTTCTTGATGCTTCTTGAAGGTGCCATAACCAAATAGCTCAAGGGAGAGCAAACCAAGTCTTGGTTCACTTAGGTATCTAGTTAAGCTCAGGTTAATCTACTTAGGTTTCTTAGTTACTTGGCTAACCATTTAGTTACTTAGGATAACTAACCACCTTCTTGATTATGCTAGAACATTCTTTAACTAAGACTCTAATGAGTAGCAAACTAGGTTTGTTCCATTTGATTACTACTTAAGCTTTCTATATTAACTTAGTTAAGTTTAAGCTAACTTAGTTATGTTTTCTAGCTACTAACCAACAAGTCCGATCATCAATATTGACCATTTCCTATTGGTTTAGAAAATCAAGCCAATTTCGTTGACTGACTCTCATTGGCTTAGAAATAATTCAAGTCAGAAACGTTGATTGATTTCTATTGGTTCACTTAAATGTAAGTCACAAAGACTTTACCAATTCCTATTGTTCACTGGGCAGAAGCTACTGCTCTTAAGTTAGTAGGTACTGTCCACTGATAATAAAATAATATTAAAATATAAAATAATTTTATTTTACAGATAAATTCTAAAAATTAAAAGATTGATACATATATAACCCAAAATTTGGTTTAGTAAGATCTCCTAGCTCTGAATAATCAGATAAAGATTTTTCCTACCGAAAATTATTATTTTTCTTACTTAGAGTAAATCACACACAACAATCAAATACAGTCACGAAATATCCAAAATAAAATTACAGCACGCAGAAAATATAAAATAGTACAATTTAGACAATATCGTAATCTACTATTTTAAGGACTTTATTATGTATATAATAAATAAACAATAAATTAAATGCTTCATATATTAAATAAATAACATAATACAATGTATGTAAAATGATCAAAATAAATTAGCCTCTAGGGCATATACTAACAGTGATGTCATGACGAAGCTTGATTGTTTTCCCAATCGGATAATACTTATTCAAGAAAGCCTATTCCATCAAGTCCTAGGTGGTGAGTGAATTTGGGGCTTCCGAGTGAATCTACTTCTTTGCTTTCCCTCTAATAGAAAAAGAAAAAAGTCTGATCCGTATAGCATCCGTTGAAACCCCATTAATATTTATGGCGTCACTTAACTACAAGAACTCATCAAAATGCTTATTTGGGTTTTTAGTTGGTGACTCGCTGAATTATAATTGTTGGACCATCTGGATCAGTGACGTCTTGATCTCAAAGTCGTTGGCCTCTACCTGTTGTCTAATAATGGAAGACTGACGAACATTAGTATTGAGAGTTCCATAATCCCTTAGCCTTCGCTCTGCATTGGCGACTTGGTTAGTGTTGTTCGCCATATGGTCTTCCTCAAATCTTTGTTTTCTTCTTTCTCTTCTAATATCATGAAACGTCCTCTCGATCTTAAGATCAATGAGGATAATAAGATCTCCTTGACTCCTCGTTCTACACATAAGAAAGAAACAACACCTAAAAATTCAAAGAAAAATAAAAGAAAGTTAAAATAAAATAAGATAAAAAATAGAAATAAAAAAAATAAAAATTGATTAAATCAACCAAATTGCCGCTCGTGTTAATATCAACACGATCCCTGGCAATGACGCTAAAAACTTGTTATATATTTTTTGCAAGTGCACGGATTGTACAAGTAATAAAATAAAATCGTTCCCATGAAGATCGATTGATTACTAACTCTTATAGCTACTTTGATTATTTAAGTGAGTGAAATCAATGGTAAAAGTTCAATTAAAATTAAGATGAAAAATAAAGTAATAAAGTAAACAATTGAAACTAGAAAAGATGAGATTTAACAAAGTTTTAAAGGCCTAGGACTCAGAATCCACTACACTAACCCCTACAATAAATTTTAATCATATATTTGTTAATGTTCAATTATGTTCTTGAAGGCAATTTGTCCTAAATTATTTAAAGCCCAATTTCTTGGCACTAAAAACGTGCTAAAACTTCATCAATCCCATTCTCATGGCAATTAATCCAAGTTCCAACCCATTAAGATTCATGACAACCATTTAACCCTCGAAGGATTTAAGCATATGTCTAGGTCTCAATTCCTAAGTTCAATTCTTGGATTATCAAGCAATTAGATTTTATTTTTCGATCATTCACCTAAAGCCTAAGATCATATAAATATGACGCACAACATACCACAACCATTAAGCACACCAAGAATGAATCAAGAACAATAATTTCATTAACAAAGAATTAAATTAACAATTCATAATAGAGAAATAGAGAATTTCATCCTAATCCAAGAAAAAGGGTTTAGCTGCTCATGGAAATTGTAACACAAACAAAAACAAGGATTAAAGAAACAATCATGATTGATAAAGAAAAAGAGAAGATGGAGAAGATGAAGATGAAGAAAAGAACTTCAATGGTTGATCTTCAAAGACTCTTGCTCTTGCCTTCAAAGCCTTCGCCTTTAATTCTTGCGCCTCTCATCTAAAAACCTGTTGTCACATAAGTCTCTAGCCAAAAGTCTCCTTAGGTTTGATGTTTTTGCCCAATTTATAATGATTTGGGGGCAAAACTTCCTTTTTTCACGTCAAGAGGACTCACACGACAATGTTTCCCTTCGACACGACCATGCCTTTGAAAACTACGTCTCAGCACTTTAAGTGGGACATAGCCGTGTCTCCAAGTTAGAAGCTTCATCTGATTAAGACAAGGTTGTGCCTTATGAAAGAATTGTGTAACTTCAACATTGGGGGGAGACACGGCCAAGTGACCATGAGACATGGCCGTGTGACCAAGAGGCACGGCTGTGTCTCCTAGTCAGAAGCTTTCTTCAAGTTAGACTAGGTCGTGTCTAACTCCTAAATTACTTCTAAGTTGACACAGGGTCCTGTCTAAGTCAAAATTATCCTTTTTTCCTTTGAAAATGAGATATCTTCGCCTGCTTTAACTTTAAATGTGTTAAATCTCTCTTATTCTACAAAAAAAAAGATAATTGATAATGATCCATTTAAAATTCATCAATAATCATAATCAAATCGTCATAATTTATCCATTTTATACTTGTAAAATGCAGGCTTATCACTAAACAACCTGTCTTATCTTTTGATAAAAGTACTTCCATTTCTATTTCTTCTTTTGATCTTGTGCATTCTGATGGTTGGGGTCCAGCTCCTACACCCAATATGGAAGGTTATTGATATTTTGTGATTTTTATTGATAACTATTCATGTTTCACTTGGATATATTTATTGAAAAATCGTTCTGAACTTCCCCAAATCTACATTACTTTTGCCACTATGATTAAAACTAAATTTTCAAAGACAATTAAGGTTTTTCATCATGATAATGCCTCAGAGTATTGCGATTCAAAACTACTCACTTTTCTTGCTAAACAAGGTACCCTTTCTAAGTTTTCATGTTCTAGTACGTCTCAGCAAAATGGTCATGCTGAAAGGAAACATCGACATATTCTTTACTTCGTTAAAGCTATGCTTATTTCCTCGTCTTGTTCCAAATGTATGTGGGTGAATTTGCTCTTATTGATGTCTATGTTATCATTTGTCTTCCTTCCTCTGCTTTTGGTAATATATCTCCTTATGAACGTCTTTATGACAAACCTCCAAACTACAATTTTCTCAAATTTTTTAATTGCACTTGTTTTGTTCTTCTTCAACCCTATGAGCACACTAAGCTTGAACCCCATGCCCATCTCTGTTGCTTCCTTGGTTATGGTATTGAACATAAGGGCTATCACTACTAGGATTTAGTCTTTCAACGCATTCATATTTCTTATCATGTTGTCTTCTAAGAAGATACTATCTTCTCCTCACTATCTCAGTTTAATTTAGTTCCTTCCACTTTTACCCCTTTGTCTACTACACTATCTATTCATCTTTTTTACAAATAATTTTGATATAGAGTCTTCAGATGTATCTGAGATAGGTTCTCCACCTATAGGTTCCTCTTCCGATTCTCCCAATGAGCTCTCATCATCATCTGAAGTTTCAACTCATTTGGCTGATACTATTCCGACTGTTGATTCTACATCTGACACTGTTATTTGTCCCTCTCGAGTAGGAAACCTTCCCATATACCTTCGTGATTATCGTTGTTTTTCTACCATGTTTTACCTTCATGAATTGCCGTCATATCCAAAGGCATCCACTAACCCCCGCTGGTAACAAGCTATGAAAGAAGAATTACAAGCTTTAGAGAATAATGGTACTTGGGAAATGGTTGATCTTCCTTCTGATAAGGCTCTTGTTGGATGTAAATGGATTTACAAGATTAAAGCTCACTCTAATGAGTTTGTTGATCGTTATATTGCTTACTTGGTGGCCAAAGGTTTGACTCAAGTATATTGGATTGATTATGAAGAAACCTTTGCTCCAGTTACTCGTTTCACTTCTATTCGTACTCTTCGTACTATAGCTGCCACCCGCAACTAGACTCTTAATTAGATGGATGTGAAGAATGTCTTTCTCAATGGTGACTTGGAAGAAGAAGTCTATATGCAACCACTACCTGGTTATTCTTGTCCACCTAACAAGGTCTATCTTCTTTGCAAAGCCTTGTATGGTCTTAAACAAGCTCCTTGAGCTTGGTTTTCTAAGTTCAACTCCACCATCAGTCAACTTGGGTTCTCCTCTAGTCCTCATGATTCAGCTCTCTTCATCCGAGAGACTGATGGTGGCACTGTGTTATTGTTTCTTTATATTGATGACTTGATCATTACTGGTGATGATACTTCTAGTATTGCTGATCTTAAAGCATCCTTGAGCTACAATTTTGAGATGAAGGATTTTGGCCCTCTCAGTTATTTTCCGCGTCTTGAGTCTCTTTCCTCTGTTGATGATATTTATTTTTATCAAGTTAAATATGCTTTGAATCTTATTTCTCAAGCTGGTCTCTCAGACGGTCGCACTGAATCCACTCCTCTATTATCAATTATCCATCAATGCCCAATTCAAAAGGAAGATTTCCTTCTCTTCTTGCTTAACCACAAAGCATTACACTCTTATAAATAGTAGGTCAAGCCACTAAGGTAAGGATCTAAACCTAAAAACACTAATCTATGAGTGCACAATCTAACTTGAGCGGCAGAGTGCCTTTGCAAGTGCATCACCCTTTGCTCCACCATAGCTTCCACTGTGTCAAGGAAGAAACCATCACACCAAACCCACCAGAGACATTTTCAAATAACCCACTTGAACTCGTTTGGGACAAATATGAAATTCAAATTTGGAAGTGAACAGCTTCTGCACATCAAAACTGTGGAAAAAAAATGGTAGAAATGGATGAGTAATGGGAGGGGATGGTACATGAAATTGTGAGACAGGTTCAATGATCAAGCCAAAAGAGGAAGCAGTTAGTTGCATAAGCACTTGTACTTGTTATTATTTTCATTGTCGGTCATCTGTTATGCAAAGTATAGCTTTGGAATTGGTTCCCGTCATAATGGGACATAAAGTAGCTTTCTAGATTATGTGCGCAGTGCGCATATGTGGCTGTGCCCACCCCCTGATCACTAAATATGGGAAAATCTCTATTTGCACCAGAAAAGAAATGTTATTTTAGGCATAGTAAAAGTGGTAAAGAGCTTAATCTGTTACTTCATTATTTTTCACTGTAGCATTTGAAAGGGATTGATGTTCTCATGTACTGCAAGAAATGAGCAAGTCAAGACTTTCACTAACTCTAATTAGCATTATATGCTGCTTCTACATTATATTTCCGAGGGGCAAAAATTGAGTCAGAAAGTGGCACTGATACATTACATTACCTTTAAAGAATCAAAAACTCTAGAATTGAACTCTCGAGCAGCCCTCATGGAATTGACATATTCACTCTAAAACAGTTTTACAGTTAAACTTTGGGCTCTTAGATAATAATATAATCATAGAACATTACCTGCTTGTGGATATACAACATCACTTGAACTGATAATTGTGTTAAATAATCCACCTTCTTTATTTGAACTTCGTTATCTAGAGATCCTGGTAGCCAATCAATCTTGACATTTTGATAGAAATTGTCTGGTGTCAAGCAAGATCGGATTTCCCTTCAAATTATGGTGGTTTAAAAAATTTATGTAAATGTTAAGCTATATGAGAAGCCAAAGTATAATCTAATGTACATTTTCAATCATTCTTGCAGAATTATGGAAACTTGCTAAATGTAAATTGTGGAAATAATTGGAAATGTACACGTGAAGCTACATCATTATGTGTGTATCTCCTTATAGATAAAAATTAAGAAAAATATAAGATAAAATTTTTCTTATTCAGCATTTCATGTATAAACTATCCAGCTTAGAGAAGAGCTTCTTCAAAGACAACTATCTTTCATCCAGACACATAACCACCCTCTTTCTTCCAAGTCCTGCAATTCTGAGAACTGTTTATTTGCAAACTTTTCTACAAAAAAACCTATTTAGAAGAGGCGTCAGGTAAAAGGCCACCCAACTTGGAGTCAAACTTTTTCAAAATTAGATTTCAAATTCCAAGTTTGCATATTTCACCATGTCTTACTTTGCAACACCTACTAGCACTATGTCTGTTTTCTATTTTGCCACATGAACCACTTTTGTAGAAAACTCTAAAATTAATACTATCACAGAGACATAACTTCAAACAAATGGAAAGCCTTCCCCAGTGAGTGTGTGTATGTGCGAGACAGTAGGTACAAATTGGAAAAATCATAACTCCAATTGCTTATGGGTCTCACGCTGTCCGGTGAGTGTTCAAACTACAAACCCCACCATGAGCTAAATGATAAAATGAAGCAAATGATAAAGAAATAAAGCCCTAAATGTAGCTTGCAATTGCTTCTTCCATTTGATCATTGTCAATAACACCCACCAAGGAAGTTTACTTTTTGGAATCTCTTTGTTTCTCTCTTTGAAACACTAACTCTCACAAATATGCTATGTTGATTTCATTATTCTCTGTTTTGCTTTGCTGCTTTGTGCATCTAGAGGAGAGATAGGGATGAATAGACTTTCGTTTTCATTCTCAACTGAGAATGAGAATAAATTGCTCTTTCATTTAAGAGAAATAGATGTGAGAAATAAAGAATCAGTTACATGAAACTGAAGAGAAGACAAAGAAAGACAATTCATTGGTGTGACATGACTTTGGTATCCAAAGAACTGAGCGCCCTGCAACAAGAAAGGAGAGAGTGTGGGAGTGCGTTACCAAGGCTGCATAGAAGAGAAAATGCCGATGTGGTTGCATGGGAGGAGAAGGCGCTGAACTTCATGCTAACACCACCGACGTGTGATGGTGGAAAAATGTTAGTAAAATCTGATGTGGCATTTTAAGAAAGTAAGGCTTTGTTGATATGTCAATGTTACAGCTTTTGAGTCTGAATTTATCTATTATAATAAATAGAATAGAAGATGCATTCTAATGGATTTGTCATAATGAGCTCTTTAACCATTTCCATTATACTCTGTCATAATTATTTATGAGAGGTTAATTTCACATGGCTCCTGCTCTACTTTTCTTCTGTTTCTGTTTACGCTTTTATAAGCCATAAAACACGGAAACGTTTAAAATGCATCAACTATCGGTGAGTGCACGAGGCATGAGACACACCAATCACAAAAATCGTTAATTTGGTATAAAATTAAAGTAACGATTAATATTGATGACATGTGACTTAAATGCATATCACATTTTATTTATTTATTTTTTATATAAATAGTTGTGTATATCAAAAATTTTATAAATTTTAATTGATAATATTTATACATGTATGGACTCATTTATAGAAAACTTGGACCACTTTTATTTTTTTATACCATAGATAATTGTATTGTTATGAGTCTCACATTGAGTTACTAAGGAAGCTCAATGTGGTACTTAAGCAATGAAATTTTTTCACCTTATGAACTAGTCTTTTGGGTTGAGCTCTCCTCATGGACTTAAGTCATAACAATTGGTGCTCTCGTTAAGAGCTGGCCAACGCGGAGGAGGCGACTTGGAAAGGAGCGACCTAGGAAGGAGCGACTAGGGAGAGAGTTACCTGCACCAGGAAGGTCAGAGTGAAAGCTACCCTGAATGGACACCTAGAGTGGGAATTCAAGGTGGAAAATAGAGGGGAAAATAAAGGAATCAGGAGGAGAGGATACTTGGAAGTAAGTATGGATACGAAAAAATGGAATAAGAGTGAAATGATGGGTTCTGCAAAAGAGCTCTGCCAACAAGTCATATGTCCTCAAAAGGCTGCCAACTACATGAAAAGTGATCCCGACCCCATACAAAGCATCGTGAGTAAGTCAAGCATCAATCATTCTAAAATACTCAATGCTTGATCTTGGATAGGAGTCCCACCTCTAACGATGGATCCTAGACTCACAATGAATCCCTAAGGAGTACTATCCCAGGACCATGGCTCAACGTACAAGACAAACCTTCTAGCTAGTTACCTAATATTAGTGTGCATATCCTAAAGATATTGGATCCTGAACCTTGGCACTCATGCCTTGACAGTCCCCGATAGTGCGACTATCGCACTTCCACGTAGTGGATCACAAAAAGACACCCCTAATTGGGGGAAACTATACGAAGTATCCATTATATAAGATTGCCACAATACAACCTGTCACAAAACGAATCTCGGCTTCAACGTTTTTAAGCGAATCCTTGTGCACGAGGGCATCTTGCGCTCTTGTTGGCCTTTGAATGGAGTACCCTGACACTCTGCTTGCAAATCAGAGCACCGAGCTAGGGGTAACTGTTCTGGATTGGTATCCCAAATCCAGGCCTAACATGAACGGCCCAACATGGCTAGACCAATCGCAGAATTAAGTTATAAAAGTCCTCATGGGCAATTGCTTGCTTGTTAAATAGATCACCATCTTATCCTAACTAATCTCTAATAGACTAGGAAATTTTGGGATCTTATCTATAAATAGTTACTAATCCTAATCAATCTTAAACAATATCACTTTAGAAACTACTTAGCCTGCAAGCAAACCCCTTTATAAATATAAGGCTAAGCCACTTAGGTATACATCCCTCTCATACACTTTGCTCTCCTAGTGTGCTACCTTCACTTGAGCATTTGAGTTCCTTGCAGGTACACCACGCCCTCACTCCGCCGCTGCCTCCACTACACTAAGGAGGAAACCACCTTTAACAACTGTTTAGAGGTGCGATCAAGTATACATCTCAGATCCCAGCTCTAAACAAAATATAATACATTTTTTTATAAAATTAGTTTTCTAACTTTTCACGTTAAAAGTGTTGGTGTATGCCCTAGAGGCTAATTTATTTTGACCATAGTAGCTTACATTGTATTATGTTATTTATTTAATATATAAGGCATTTCATTTATTGTGTGTTATTTATGATAAACAAAATAAAGTCCTTAGAATAGTAAGTTTTATGCCATATGACATCAAGTGGATGACTTGATCGTGAGATTCTATTGGATAGAAACAAAACACTAATCTTAAATATCCCTAGTCAAGTATTATTGTTAATTAGGATGATAATAATGCATTGAGACTAGTATGTGCGTAGACTGATGGCCATATCTCACGAGTCATGGATATGAGATTCAAGTCTTCACATAGGTACATATTAGAGTAATGATGTATTGAATTGACCTGCCATTAGAACGCTGCATGGATCGTTACATGAGTATCATAAGCGATTCTCATAGTGATAATGGTGTATGTGATCCTCTGACCTGAAATCACTACGATTCTTACATGAGGGATTGCATGTTTTAATGCCATTAAAAGTCATCTCTAACAAAGTGATTATAAAGTTGGTTATTAGACATACCGCGAATCATGTGGAGGGATGTGAGTGACTTTGATAGAATTTATCCCTCCTACATACCTGAGATAAATACGTACACGGTGGTTTCCTCCTTGCGCAACAGCAGAGCGTGTTGAAACGAGGTGGTTGGTACCTACAAAGGGACTCTAACGCTTAAGTCAGGTTATGCATAAGTAGGTTTATGCTAAAAAGCAATAAGTTACCTATAGAAGGTGAATAAGCACGGTATTTTATCGAGGTTAGATTGGGAGATGCACTCTTATAATAGTTGTAGAGGATTCCTATAATATCGGAATGTTGATTGTTGTGAATATTTGACAAGTGTACCAAATCGTAAAAGTAATAAAAAGTGAGTAAGAGTATCGTTCCCATGAGGATTATGTTATCAATTACTAAGTTTGTCAAATCGATACTACTTAAACTATCGAAAAGAGAATTGATAAAAATATAAATAAAAGAGATCAAAGTGTTAGGGTTTCGATTTCACTTGAACTCTTTTTAAGCAAATTCAAAAATTAGTTTAACTAAGTTCTATTCCATGATTTATGATCAAATTCTGAAAATTAATCAATACACAATCCTTTGGTATATTAATCCTCTTCACACTACTTTGAGTTAATCAATCCCTTAGTATAACCTTAAAAAGAGAAGGCTTTATTAAAAATGAGGGAATAAAGAGCAAGACTACATAACTCACAACATCTATTCCTAGTGATTACAGAAATTGAGGTGTTTATCACAAGTTCTAGGTTTGTGCACAATTTTTCCAAATCATACATAAATCATAAAATCATTCCCAAATTGATCAGATTAAGAAAAATATTAAGAGAAGAGACAAACACATAAATCATGTAATAGAAACTTAGATTAAACACATAAACTAGTTTACATCATCGAAGAACAAGATTCATCATCACCCTAACTAGAAAAGTTTAGCTACACACGGAGAAAGAAGAAAACAGCAAAGAGAATCCAACAAACTCCATGGAAGATATATGGAAAGGTTGACGAAAATCCCTAATCTTCAAGCCCGAATGCTCCTACGCCAAATTAGGGTTTGTGCCTTCACTTCTCTCTATGAATCTTTGTTGAATGAATGACCACAAACCTTACTTTTTCTATTTATAGGAAACAAAACGCATCATTAAACGTATTGAATGATTAAGTGCTCACTTTTTGGAAGCTTAAGCACGCAGTGATGATGCCTCTGCCTTTGGGCGCTTAGGCACTCAAAAGTTATGCGCTTAACACCAGCAACTTCATTTAAGCTTTTTCTTCCTTATTCAAGCATCTAATCTTCTTACATGTGTAATTACCTAACAAAAACAAATAAAAACACGTAATAAGAACAAAGTTTAGAATAATAGAAACATGATAAAAATGGAGAACAAAGCTCAATTAAAAGGGGTTGAAAAAAGATGAAAACCAAGGTTTTGAATCATAAAAATATTAGTTTTTATAGGTTTATCACTCCCTCAAACTTAAGATTTTGCTTGTCCTCAAGCAAAGCAAGAAAAAGAATTGAAAAACAAAACAAAAAGAATAAATAACTAAAAACTCAAAACATGCAAACTTAAATAGAGCAATACCAGTTATTAAAGATCATTCATATCCTCAGAAACTACTTCACAACCTCATTTCAAGGTGGCACACATGGATGATCCAATTATTGTATTGACTCTTACATGCGACTTTCATTCTTGTAAACATAAATATAAGGCCAATTCCTATTCATGAAGTACAAGCCCGAGTAGGTTTATAAAATTGAAAATACACATCAATCTGCATCCATAAGGTTATTTTTCATCTCTCTCTCCACTAATGTAAACAACACAAAACCAAGGATCAAAAGGGGTCTTTTAAAGCTTGTAATGTAAGGCCAAGGGTATGGGTTAAAAAAGAATGGATAGGATAAAGAAAACAAAGTGCAAAATAGAGCATAAGGATCAAATATTTTTTTTTCATAAAATAATTTTCATTTCCTTTCCTTCCATTATATCATTTGTCAGGTTTTTTTTTTTAAATCATGAGCTCCTTTAATACTTTATGCACAAAAATACTAATTAGATGGCTTGAATAGTAAAATAATATAGATATGCACTCAATAAAGGGTGTGTGAGAGGGAAACTATTTTTTTTTTTAGGTATGGGAAAGGAAAATGTAGGTAAAAAAAAGAAATGAATGCCAAACATAAGTAAGGTTGCAAAAGGGGACCTAATGATATAATATTGTTCAAAGGTTGACTTGAAAGGCCTAAATGGTCCAAAGAATGTCCTTATCATTTCTTTGATCATGCATTGTTTAGGATTTCACCTCAAGAGAGAATCTAACAACTTCTAGATGCAAGTAATCCACACACATGCATTTCCATAAACTTTCTCTAAGCTTAACATGCATTCATAGTTCAAGGTCTATCAAACTTAAAGATAGGAGATGCATTCATACAAAATTGAAGCAATAACAATAAACACAACTCATGGATTCTCACGTGATTTTCTAAGAAAAGAGATCAATTCACAGTTTATACAATCATCGGATATTCAATTTAACAAATCGGTATGCTTAGTTCAACAATGTGACACAAAATAAAATACTAACAAACAACAAAAAATAAGAAAACTTAAAACAAACAAAAATAGCAAAGTTACCCCCCCAAACTTAAGATAAACAATGGCCCCACTATACAAACAAAATATAAGCAATTAAAAAAAAGGAAGTAAAAACAAATAAATAAAAGTGAGGGCAAAGAAAAGCTTATTGTTTGGTTATTTGATCAGTTCTGCTGCTCATCATTTTCCTCCTCCTCATCTTCTTCCTTGTTATATGCCTCCTATGGCAAGTAGAGTGGAAGACCTCTAAGTTTGTCCAGATCCAGGTTCAGTTGAGAAGCAAGGTTGCGTATCTGTCTCTAACAGGTAACCACTGCCTTCTTCGTTGTACAGGAGTTGGAAGGGGAGGATGTTGGATTGGCTCATCGGCCTTATTGAAATATGCATCCATGATTGTAGAGTCCACTGACACAATTGGTCTTTCTTCCATGCCATTCTCCAGTGGGATGCCCTCCTTTAGGCTAATTTAGTGATGATGGATGGATAGACCAACTTTGCAACATCATTGTGTTCTAAATCATTAACGTGGAAAGCAATCACTTGCCCCAAATTAATTGGTAAGCCAGTCACAATGGTGTAAATAAGCAAGGCCTTGTTGATAGTGACTTCATATGCGTGGGAGCGGGGAAGAAGAGTGGATTGGACGAAGGTGCACCAGGCCTTAGGAATAGACTCTAAATCACTCTTTTTAAGATGCTTAGGTGCATCATTAACATCACATTCCCAAGCAGCTCCTTCCTTGCAAAGTTCTTGGAGCACTCCCTCTTTATCTAGCTTTTGGTCATATAGTCTGGCATATCCACAGTAGCTAGCTCTTTGAAAATCAATTCATGTGCCAAGTTGCTCATTTAGTTCATCCTTGCTAAACCAGAATTCTCAACCTCTTACATAGGTCTTGAATTGTTCGGCATATGTTAGAGGAAGTCTATTTTTTTTTCTTTTAATTAAAGTTGTTGGTATAGAACTCCCTCACCAAAGTAGGCCTGCTTGGTTGTGGCGGCACACATAATCTCTCCCAGTTTCTTCGCCTAATTTCAATCAGAATGGGGCAGTATTTCTTGCCATGCAATTCTATTCCTCTTTCTCTTATTATTTCTTTTTTTCCAACTACTGTTCGGTATCACTCTTCATGTAAAGGATAACAGAAGTGGTGTTCATTGAACGCAACGCTCCTAGAACTTGACACTGTTGTCCCTTTCTTTTCTTGTTTAGAGCCTTCGAAAATATATATTTATGCATAAAAGAAAAACATAACATGTGAAGCTTTGCTTATATTAACATAAGCTTAATACCACATCATAAGTGAACATTTGAGCATATTCAACACTAATTCTTCAATTCAAAGCATAATACCATCCATCACATGTTCAAACAGGATTGCCAAGATAATAATTTACAAAAGTAGTTCAACTTCAAAATGTCTTAGGCAATTCTTTCCTAGAAGCAAAATAACAATTTCTCAAGTTTCCAAGTCATTCACAACAAAAATAAATGCATTTATAACAAACCAGAATTTCTTCAAATGCATTAATAATATCACAAGGAAACACAACATTATAGCACAAAATGCATCCACAATCAATCCAACTAATTCCTAATGAGCATGTCAATAATGCAAGGAAACTTAACAAATCAAACATAAAAATTGGCATTCATACCAAACCCACTTAATCTATTAGACATTCTCAAACTCAATCCATCAAAATTAGTCTATTAGAACTTAGTCATTAGTAAAATCACCCATCAATAGCATCAAGCAAGTATGTTATGGTGAACATTTAATCAAACACATGGTTAGCATGGTGAGCATTTCAAATGTCCAAGTAAATTGGATAAATGAAACACCAAAAATTGTTAATACAACAATCCAACAACTCAAAATGGTAATCTACCCAAGTTTTTCTTCAACTCACATGCTACCAAACCATTAAAAATGCACATAGTTCAAAAAATTGTAATTTCCCACAAATCCCAAAATCCTCACGTAGGCATTTACAAAGTTCTAATGTGCAATCTTAACCTTAGACAAGTAGGAAACAAAGAAAATACCTAAACGAAGCAAGTTTGTAAGGTGGGTGGGCAACAAACTGAACAATTCCAAGTTTTCCCCAATTTTGAGTCCTAGATCTTCAATGGGTGCGTAAATAGAGGTTTTTTTTCTCAAATTGGAGAAGTTAAAGAAAGGGCTTTGGTGCGTTTTTGGTGTAGAAATAGGTTGGGTTTGGTGTTTGGGTGGATTGAGAGAGATTGAAGTGGATTTGAGGTGAGGGTGAGTGAGAGAGAAAGCGTTTTGAGAGAGTGATTTTGAGAAAGATGTAGAAAATGAGTTAAAAATCATGTAAATCTACATTCTGCTCTTGCACGCTTAAAGGTGGGTTTTTCACCACTTAAGTGTTGGCTGGTAGAGAAAGTTGCCTCTTCTAGGCTTGCGGACTTAAGCGCCCAGTTTTTGGGCGTTACAGAGAGAAGAGGTATTGGACACTTAAGCGCCCAATACATATTTCTACTACACAATGAACTAACATAATCAACTCATATTGGAGGGGAAATACTTCACAAACACTAAACACAAAGATAATTCAAATAACAAAACAACTAATTTTAAATTAATGCAATAAAGTAAGATAAAAAGGAAAAGGAATTTGAGTTGCCTCCCAAAAGGCGCTTGTTTAACGTCATTAGCTTGACGTTTCTATTTCTCAATTGGGTTGGCTAAGAGTCTGGGAAGACTTGTTGCGATCAATCTCTTCGCTCTAATAGTGCTTCGATCTTTTTCGATTGACTTTGAAGCTTCTTCCTGAACGAGGTTCCACTACTTCAACTACTCCAAAGGCAGAAACTTCCTTGACTTGGAAAGGACCCAGGCACCTGGATTTCAATTTACCTGGAAACAGCTTCAGCCTTGAGTTAAATAATAGAACCTATTGACTTGGAAAGTGCCTCGAGGTGATCTTCCTATCATGCCATAGCTTTGTTCTTTCTTTGTACATATGAGCATTTTCATAGGCTTCATTTCTAAATTCCTCAATTTCATTCATCTGTAGCAATCTGTTTTCACTTGCAGCTTTCACATCAAAATTTAAAATTTAATTACCCAAAAAGTTACGTTCAAGTTCTACAAGGAGATGACAGGATTTACCAAAGAGTAGCCTATATGGGGACATACCAATGGGGGTTTTAAAAGCAGTCCTGTATGCCCATAATGTATCATCTAACTTAAGTGACCAATTCTTTCTAGAGGTATTAATAGTCTTTTCTAGTATGATTTTTAATTCCCTGTTAGAGACCTCTGCTTGACCACTTGATTGGGGATGATAAGGAGTGGCTACCTTGTGCTTAACACCAAATTTACTCAAAACAGACTTAAACTATCTATTACAAAAATGCTTCCATCCATCACTAATTATTACCCTAGATGTGCAATATCTTGTGAAAATATTCTTTTTAATGAACCTGATGACTACCTTCCAATCATTAGTTGGTGTGGCATTGGCCTCCACCCCTTTGAACACATAATCAACAACCACTAATATGAATTGATTAGAAAATGAGGAAGGGAAAGGACACATGAAATCAATTTCCCAAACATCAAACTATTCCACTTCCAAGATGTTGTTAAGTGGCATTTCATGTTTTCTAGATATGTTGTCGACTCTTTGGCACCTGTCACAACTTTCAACAAACTTATGAGCATCTTTAAACAAAGTAGGCTAATAGAAACCATATTGTAATACCTTTGATGTTGTTCTATTACCTCTGAAAAGACCTCCATAGTCAAAACTATGACAGTGCCACAGGATGCTTAGCGCTTCATCCGAAACACATCTTCTCAACATACCATCAACACATCTTTTAAAAAGAAATGGTTCATCCCAAATACCAGGCATCATGAAAGAACTTTTTTCTTTGTTGACATGTTAACTCAAATGGGATAAGTCCAACAACTTTGTAGTTTGCAAAGTCCATATACTAAGGGAGGATTTGAAGAACAAGTAGTTGTTCATCTGGGAATTCTTCCTTTATTGGTACATGTTCTTCTTTTGAGTCTCCTTCTTGCATGATTCTTGACAAGTGGTCAGCTATCAATTTTTTTGTTCCTTTCTTATCTCGAATCTCCAAGTCAAATTCCTGCAATAGCAAAATCCATCTAATCAATATAGGTTTTGCATCTTGTTTAGTCAAAAGATATTTTAAAGTTGAATGGTTAGTATAAACAATAACTCTTGACCTAACCAAATAAGAACAATATTTATCAAATGCAAAGACTATTGCAACTAATTCTTTTTCTGTGTTGCATAATTAAGTTGTGCATCATTCAAAACTATACTTGCATAATAAATGATATACAAAACTTATCTTTTCTCTATCCTAATACAACATCCACAGCAAAATCACTTGCATCACACATTAATTCAAAAGGTAAATTCCAGTCAGGAGCAGTAATTATAGGAGCAGAAATAAGCTTGTTTTTCAAAACATTAAATGCATTTAAACAGTTGTCATAAAAAAAACAAATGGTGCATCTTTAACAAGCAATTGGCATAAGGGTTTGGTGATCTTGGAGAAACCCTTGATGAATCTCTTGTAGAACCCAACATGCCCGAGGAAACTCCTTACTCCCTTAACATTGGTGGGAGGGGGTAGTTTCTCAATGATTTCCATTTTCACTCAATCCACTTCAATTCCCTGTGAGGACATGCGATGTCCTAGAACAATTCCTTCCTATACCATGAAGTGGTATTTCTCCCAATTCAACACTAAGTTAGTTTCCTGACATCTTTCCAAAACTAAAGAGAGATAGACAGACAAGAATCAAAAGAAGATCTAAATACAGAAAAATCATCCATAAAAATTTCAACAAACTTTTTGTAACACCCCGAGAATTCGTATTTTATTTGTTTTAGTTGATTCATAATTATTTTGAGTAATCCGACTCGACTCTGTGAATTTTATGATTTTTGTGATTTTTAAGAATTTTGGGAAGTTTTTACGTTTTTAATTATTTTAATATTATTTTTAGGTTGTGTATATAAGCCTTCGTATTTTATTTCTTTCTGGCAATCCTTAATTATTTTTACTAATCTGATTTGATTTTCATGAATTTCACAATTGTTATGATTTTTGTAAATTTTTGTGATATTTTAGATATTTTAATATATTTTAGATATTTTAAATATTTTAATATACATTTGAGATATTTTGAGATATTTTGAATATTATATTCTATTTTTGATATTTTGGTATATTTTGAATATTTAATATATTTTTGATATTTTAGGTTTGTATGTAGGCCCGGGCGGGCTGGAAAAATAAAAATTTTCTTTGGCCGAGAAAATTTAAATCGTTGACTCCTGGAGTCGGGGATCTTACTAAACCCGAAACCGGAAACAGTTTTTGAAGTTTTGTTTTTCTACAATTTTATCTGACAAATAAAATCGGGGTATGTTTTATTATCCATTGGATAATATCTTCTAGAAAAATATCTAGTGGATGATTCTAGACACAAGCCTAGTCACCTACTCTAGAATGTTCAAGACGATGACTCATCGTTTGGTGACTCACCTAGGTGACTAGCCTAGTGACTCACATGTTCCAGCTTGTTCTAGAAGACTCTTGAAGACGCCTCGTCACACGCTTAGTCATCAAGTGCTTTACACGTGGACCAATAAGGAGCCGGTCAAAGTTGGTGGCTATAACTCATCACGAAGGACCAATAGAAGCTCGACACATGGCGTGACACCTCAGCACATGTGACTCAGCATATTCGGGAAGCTTCCAGAAGCGATGACTCGCCATGTTCTAGAATGCTGACTCGCCACATTCTAGAAGCTTGTAGAAGCGCTGACTCGCCCTGTGACTTGCCACAGTGAGTCACACGTTCCAGAAGATTCCATGCTGAATCAGCTAATGACTCGCCATGCTGACTCACCTATTCTAGAAATTTCTACGCTGACTCATTGTGCTGACTCATCGTAGTGAGTCGCATGTTCTAGAAACTTCTCTTTGATGACTCACTCTATGACTCATTAAGGGTAATCAGTAGAAAAATGATCAACAATAATTGCTACCCAACTAGAACAAGAGAAAAATCTAGGTATATTTTATTATCTATTGGACAATAGACATTGACTTTATAAGCAGTAATTATTGTTCATTGTTTAAAATATACCGAAAAATATCTTGATCAAATTTCCTAAGTCTTCATCTTTTTCATGAAGTCTATAAATAGGAGGCTTTGATTCATTTGCATCTTTTGCATGAAGCTCACCCTTTTCTCTCCTTGTGTTCCACAGCCAAACACTTTTGGAGGCCAAAACTCTAAACTTGCTCATCTTTTATTCATCTCCACCCAAGAAGCCAAAAACTATACACCAAACTCTCTCACTTTTATGAAAGCTTTCTCATCATTTCTCTTCACTAAACCCATGGCTAGGAGTCCTTGGGAGACCAAGTTCTATACTTAGTTCATTTTTTCTCAATTTCACGAAGAACCAAAAACAAGCAACAAAAACTCTCTCACTTTCTCTCCCTCCCTAGATTCAGCCAAGCACCAAGAACCACTCTCCAAACTTCTATAATTCCTACCAATATCATTTCTTGAATCCTCTCATTAATCCAAGATACTTTCGTGTTGGGAATTTCTCAAGATTCATTCATCTTCATCTTCCTATCAAGTAAAGAACATAGAAGCTTTTACCTTTCTCTCTCACAAAGCCCACGACCAACCACCATAAAATCACCTTCCAAGCTTCAATAATTCTAAATAACCTTAGATCTTGAATCTCCATGTAATTCTAAAGAACTTTCATGTTGGAGACTTTCCCTAAATCATCCATCTTCATCCTTGTTCTTCAAGCTCAAGGTTTAGAGTTTTAAGGTCAAGTTTATGAAATCTTCACTATTAATTTCATTCTTTCCTTCTAAACCATATTTTGATCCATGGTTTTATGTTGTTTTGTTTTAAAGGAGCAACTTGGTGGTGGTAGAAGGATTATTCAAGAAGGACGTACAAGGAGCTTTGGAGGTTTCACCAAGTGGTAAGAGGGAGATTACCCTCATCAACCATATGTTGGTGGTGAGGAATGGATGTGTTTGTGGTGAATAATCCATAAGGATTTATTCACTTGGTTGTTTAAAGTTTTCCTATTTGTGATTGATTTTGTGTGCAAGCATGTCTATAGCTTTAAAATATATGGTATGTATTTATGGATGCATGATAGTTATTGTAGGATATGAATAATATGTTGAGGATTTGCATGAGTGCTCCAAAGAACACATGAAACTCACAGCTTCACCACTACAAAAGGAACCAAGATGTTCTAAATATTTTTCTAATTATGGATTAAGTGATTTAATAATAATAAATTGAATTAAGAGTTTTTTATAAGAGATAAAATGATGAGAAATAATTAAATATGATTTTTAATGCATAGAATGATTTTTGGCCAACATGCCTACTTATAATGTTTTTAATCTAAAACTATTTTAAAAGTGTGGACTTATGTAATTAATTTAATGAGAACTTAATTAAATGGATTTTTGGATAAACAATGGAAAGTAATTTAATTCTTAGAATTTAATTAGAGAAATTAAGTATGGAGGAGAAATAAATTGAATACTTGAAAGGTACTAACATATAGCTCACTCATCGAGTTTTGAAGCACGTTAGCAAGTTTCGAGATGTAATTATTAGTTATGACTAAGAAAGGTAAATTTTTGATGGAAACATAGAAAATATCACTTAATGAATTTTATAAATAAAATGTCGCCAAAATTAATTAAAAATGGACAAAAAATAGAGAAAGTTTCAATATAAAATTTGAACGTAAAAAAAATATTATACGTAGTTGAAAAATACTAGAAATAGCTTACGCGTATTTTAAAATAATAATTTTAAGCTACGCGATTGAGAAAATGATTTAAAAATACTATGCAATATTTAAAATGTTGAAAAATATTTACGCGATTTAAAAACGTTTATAAAAGTGATGCGATTGTGAAAATGCGATAAAATTTCTGCGCGATTAAATGGAACCGTGAGTTTTGCTGTTGGGCCAAAGTGGTGGACCCGAACATATTGAGATATGGTATTGTCAAGTGGAGACATACTATATTTGAGAATATTGAGATTGAGAGTGTTTTTGTAAATATGGTGACATTTTGAGACTAAGGATAATTCTGTAATTATGGTTCTTATTCATGCATTGAGAGTCGTGTCAATTTGGTTAATATTGACGAGATGAAATACACCGTGCTGTCGATGTGATAAGCATAGTGTGGTTCATCGAGTGAACTTGGAGGTATTAGTGTGCGGAGTATTCCACATGTGGATAGTTGGTCGCTTGATGTGTGTGAAACAACATCATATTTTGTTCATGTGTTTGCATGCATTTTTATACATTCTAGGCATTTTAGTTTCCCTTTTTGTTTGTTTTTCCCTTTAGTTCGGATAGCTGCGGTGTTTTTGGTGTTGTTGTGCAGGATTGGTGCTTAATTGGCCTTTAAATGGATGGAAAGCTTGCACAATTGAAGTTGGAGCTTAAAGGGTAGCAAATTGGGACAAAAGCTCATTCCGAGAGTTCCACGGCTTTGCCCGTGGTCCGAACCACGGCCATGGATCGAGCAAAATGCGTGAAAAAGCAAAAAGGGAGTTTCCCGGAACCAACCACGGCCTGGCCGTGGTGGCCACCACGGCCGTGGTTGAGAGACAACATAAAAATCATGAACCCAGTAACCAACCACGGCCAGGCCGTGGTGGCCACCACGGCCGTGGTTCGGGGTGCGTGTCAGATGTTTAAGTCCGTTTTTCTCTTTTCTTATGGGCTTGAACCAGTTTTAACCCATGGGGTATATATAGATGTTCTGAAGACAACATTAGGGTGGGAATTTGGTTGGAAGGAGGCACATTGGAGGCTCTTGATCTTCATCTTCCTCTCTTCTCTCATGGATTACGGGTTTGGTTGTTCTTGGAACATGAATTCTAGTTTCTTCTTCTCCATGTCTGAGTAGTTCCCTTTTGTTTCTAGGATTGGGCAATGCCCTTTGATACATTGATAATGATTAATTGATATTGTTTACCCCTTTTATTAATCTTGAATGTTGTTGATTCAATCCTTATTGCGATTATTCATGTGAATTTGCTGGCCACTTATTTGCATCTCATAGATATCTAGGGACGTACTGAAAGGTGAACCTAGGTGTTGGAACTATAAGAATTGAACTTAAGGTTTAAATCACGAGAGTAGGTTTAGCCTTTCGAGGATTAATGAATTACCAAAAACGTAATGGGTTCAATTTAAATTCAATTACCACGAGAGTAGGAATTGGTTTAATTGGGCACGGTTCTTGTATCTTGAAAGGGAACATTAACTAATTTAGGGTAATTCACCTTCAATTGAATTTCAAGTGTTAATAAGAGGATTGTCAATTAGAGTCTTGTATCATTGTGGTTAACCCCAATCCTGGAAGTTTTCTTAATTCTCAAATCTTTTCTCAACAATTTGCTATTTTTATTCTCAATTTTGCGTCTTAACTTTTATTTATTTAATTGTTTGGTTTCTACATTCTTGTTCAACAATTATATTCTCTTTTGTTTAATTTAATTGAATTAATTAGTTAATTGGTATTCATAAACATAGTCCCTGTGGATTCGATATTTTATTACTTGACGACGAAACCGTACACTTGCGGATTTCACCCCAATCAAGTTTTTGGCGCCGTTGCCGGGGACTGTGTTCTTCTTGAATATCGTTAAATTTTTAATTTAATTATTTTAAACCTTTTTACTACTTTCTTGTTTTCTCTTTGAGTGTCTACAGTAATTCTCTTGTTTATGCGAAGAACTAGATGTTTTGGGACTCTTGAAGAAGCTGATCCTGAAATTGAAAGAACCCTTCGCGAGAAGAAGAAGACAACAAAGCCAAAGAGTAAGAGATAGACTTGAGCCAACGCTTGTCATGGCTGCACCTGCCGATAATAGACCTCTTAAAGAGTATGCAGCCCCTAATGCTCGGGGTTTGCGTTACGGAATTGCTCGGCCAGACATTGAAGCTAGACAGCTTCACCATACCACCTGCTTTACTCACCATGATAAGGCAGAACCAGTTTGGAGGATTGCCATCAGAGGACCCAAACGATCATGTGGATATGTTCTTGGAATTTTGTGAGACCCTCAAGATTGAAGGTGCCTCTGTTGATGCTATTCGCCTTCGCCTATTTCCATTATCATTGAGAGATAGAGCTAGGGCGTGGTTGAGGTCAATTCCCGCTGAGACCATCACTTCTTGGGACCAATTAGAGCAAACTTTCTTGAACAAATTCTTTCCACCATCCAAGACTGCTCATTTGAGGACCCAAATCACAAGCTTTGTTCAGAAAGATGGTGAATCATTGTCGGAAGCTTGGGATAGATACAAGGCTTTGCTGGAAGCCTGCCCACACCATGGGTTAGAAAAATGGTTGATCGTCCACACCTTCTATAATGGGCTGGAATATTCTTCGAAGGTGTCTCTAGACTCCGCAGCTGGTGGAGCTTTGATGAATAGAAGACTGACGAAGCCTATGAGATCATTGAGAGTGTTGCCACAAATCATCACCAATGGGCAAATGAAAGAGGTAATAACCCGAGAAAACTCTCGGGAGGTAAGTTTGAGGTAGACGGAGTTGATTTAATTATGTCAAAATTTGATTCTTTGAATAAACGTTTTGACATGCTTGAAAAGGCTCATGTAAATGCCATAGGTGCCTCTAACAATTTTTGTGAGATTTGTGGAGCACAGGGACACATAGGTGTTGAATGCCAAGTTGGAATTGGCTCTCACAAGGTGCACCGGTGGAGCAAGTGGAATCATGCCACAATTTTCATGACTTCAACCAAAAGGGGAGGAATGATCCATATTCTCAAACTTACAACCCCGGTTGGAAGTCACATCCCAACTTCTCCTACCGAAATAGTCAACACCAAGCAGGACAAGGTAGTGGTAAACCCTCTTCTGGACTCCAACAAGTACAAAACTCTAAACTTGAGTCTCTTCTTGAGAATTTTGTTGAGAGTCAAGCTAAGCAAAATGAGGAGTTTAGGCAACATGGGCAAGTTGTGACTGAGGCCATTAGAGAGTTGTCATCTAAAGTTGAAAATTTGGCCATTCATAATAAATTGTTAGAAACTCAGATTGCCCAACTTGCATGCACTTCACATAGGCAACAAGGTAAATTTCTGGTCACCGAAATGAATCCAGGTAATGAACACCGCATGGCGCTTAGTTTGAGAAGTGGTAAGACATTAGAGGATCCCAAGGGTAAGGAGGTGAGTGACAAAGATGAGGGAATGAGGAAAAGACACTAAGACACAACCCTTAGAGGAAGAGAAAATTAATGAAAAGGTGTCTAAGTATGTATCCCCGAACCATACCAACCCCCCGGTGCCATTCCTCAAAGATTGGCTAAGGCCAAGCTAGATATGCAATTTGGGAAGTTCCTAGAGGTCCTTAAGAAATTGTACATTAATGTACCCTTCACTGAGGCGTTGAAACAAATGCCTACCTATGCTAAGTTTCTTAAGGACATTTTGTCTAATAAGAGAAAGCTTGATGAATATGAAACCGTAGCTTTAACTGAGGAGTGTAGTGCTTTAATTCAAAATAAATTGCCTCCTAAGCTAAAAGATCCAGGTAGCTTCTCTATTCCTTGCTTGATTGGTAACACAAATTTTGATAAAGCTCTGTGTGACTTAGGGGCTAGTGTCAGTCTTATGCCCCTTTCTGTGTGCAAGAAGTTGGAGGTGGGTGAGCTGAAACCCACAACTATTTCACTTCAGTTGGCGGATCGGTCCGCCAAGTACCCCGTAGGCATCTTGGAGGATGTTCCTATCAGAGTGGGTAAGTTTTTTTTACCCGTTGATTTTGTTGTGCTTGACATGGAAGCGGATGCTAAAATGCCGCTCATACTTGGGCGACCATTCCTTGCCACTGGAAGGGCAATTATTGATGTCCACGAAGGGAAGTTGACTTTGCGATTGAATAATGAGGAAGTAGTTTTTAATGTTTTCAATTCTGAAAAAAATCTTAATTCCTCTAATTCATGTAATTGCATAGATGCTACTGATGATGTGGACAAAGTTGTACTTTCAGGTATGCAGAATCATGACTCATGTCAGTATTAGAGGAGACCTTGCCCAAGGTTGCTTCCAAGTTCGAGAAGGTAAAGCCCTGCAAGAAAGGACCAAAGAAGTGGGATGACAAGTGTGTCAAGAAGCGTGAATTTAAACCAGGGGATAAAGTTCTTGTTGATAACTCGCTTCTACGTTTCTGTCCAGGTAAGTTGTGGTCGAAATGGTCTGGGCCATATGAGATTGTTCGAGTCTTATCCTATAGTGTGCTTGAGGTGAAGATAGAAGGCCGAAGACATTTCGATAAACGGCCGAGAGTGCAACACTATGAAGATGGAGTGGGACCGAGTACCACTCTATTGACATCACCTAAGCATAGAACAAACTCACAATCAAGCTAATGACTATAACTTAGCGCTTCTTGGGAGGCAACCCAACATTCTATCTCTTTTCCTTTATTTTCTTATTTTTATTGATTAACATTTTTTTTTTATTTTGTTTCTTAGTTAGCTATTGTTGAGTCGGCTTTGGTGCCTCCCTGAGTTCGAGCCTTTGTAGGGGGATGTATATAGTGCGGCCACAAAAAAAAAAAAAAAAAAAATGGAGTTTTAGACCGGGTGTTCGAGTTCATGGCTACATGTCTCCTTTTTCCACCACCGCAGTGAGTTCTTTTCATTTATTCCTTCCATAGTTTTAGATTTTTACATTGGGGACAATGTAAGATCTAAGCTTGGGGGTATTTATTTTTCATTTTTATTTTTATCTTCATTATCATGCATTCCCATATCTCATTTTGCATTGCATTTTCACACCATCTTATATTTCTGCTTTTTGGTTGAACCTTGTCCCCCTCTCTTTTGGGGATTTTGAGATGATAATTGATTTGGAACCCAATTTATTGATTCTTGTGGTAGGCAATAGGCATTGTCTTTAATTGATAGTGGAGGTGATTTCTTGATAGTTGATAATTAGCATATGTTCTCTGAATTTGTGCTTCTCATTGATTTTTGAACCTCTAAAAGTGAGTTTTGAGCCTGTATGGGATTTATTCACTATATGATTTTTCATCCCATTCTTTGTGTTGAGTGGTCATTCCTCATTGATTTTGTGTTCTAGAACTTGATTTGAAACCATTTTGAGGCGAAATCTTGGTTTGCATGCTTGAATGTGATTAAGGCATCTTAGGTATTTTTCTGGCCTTCTGAATTTGTTACACTTTCATCCTCTAGTTGCTCATTTTGAGCCTATTGTGTAATTGTTTTCTTGATGCCTATGATGATACATTGTCGGTGATCATTTAGAATATTGAATGGAGCAATCTGAGTTTGAATGTTGTATTGGGAATCATGTGTTTTGAAAATGAGGTCTCTCCCCTCTTAAAAAAAAATGAGGAAAAAAAAAGGAAAACAAAATAAAAGAAAAGCTTGAGATGAAAGCTTGAAAAGAAAGGGAGAAAATGTGGAATTATGCCTTGATTGAAAATTGTCTTTGCTCCGTGTATGTTCTATTGGGTTTCTTGTGCTTGTTGAAAATGTTGTTAGCCCTTTGTGCATACCCTCCTTTCTTTATCCTTCCTGACATCATTCCCATGGCCCCATTATATCCCTTGAAAGACCTTTTGATTCTTGCATTCATGCTGATTATTAGTGGAAATTTGGTTTCTTATCAAGCTTATGGAAGTGCATTTTCTTTGAGGAATATTGAGCGCATTGTCTTCATCCTTGAACACTTTGAGTGTGGTTAGTGGAGTGATCCTAATTTAGTGAGGAGCATGATTTCTGAGAACTTTAGCCTCTAATTGGACTTGATTTTGATTACCTCTCTATTTCTTAGTTTGTCTTTGCCTATTGCTTGGTTGGATGTTTTCTCGGGTTCCTCATTTATTATTGTCTTTTGATCCCACTCCTTGGTTTGGTCTTAGTTATTGCTTGGGGACAAGCAAAATCTTAAGCTTGGGGTATTTTGATGTGTGTGAAACAACATCATATTTTGTTCATGTGTTTGCATGCATTTTTATACATTCTAGGCATTTTAGTTTCCTTTTTGTTTGTTTTTCCCTTTAGTTCGGATAGCTGCGGTGTTTTTGGTGTTGTTGTGCGGATTGGTGCTTAATTGGCCTTTAAATGGATGGAAAGCTTGCACAATTGAAGTTGGAGCTTAAAGGGTAGCAAATTGGGACAAAAAGCTCATTCCGAGAGTTCCACGGCTTTGCCCGTGGTCTGAACCACGGCCATGGATCGAGCAACTGCGTGAAAAAGCAAAAAAGGGAGTTTCCAGAACCAACCACGGCCTGGCCGTGGTGGCCACCACGGCCAGGCCGTGGAAAAGTGATGCGATAAAATTTAAAATGATTTAAAAATACTATGCAATATTTAAAATGTTGAAAAATATTTACGCGATTTAAAAACGTTTATAAAAGTGATGCGATTGTGAAAATGCGATAAAATTTCTGCGCGATTAAATGGAACCGTGAGTTTTGCTGTTGGGCCAAAGTGGTGGACCCGAACATATTGAGATATGGTATTGTCAAGTGGAGACATACTATATTTGAGAATATTGAGATTGAGAGTGTTTTTGTAAATATGGTGACATTTTGAGACTAAGGATAATTCTGTAATTATGGTTCTTATTCATGCATTGAGAGTCGTGTCAATTTGGTTAATATTGACGAGATGAAATACACCGTGCTGTCGATGTGATAAGCATAGTGTGGTTCATCGAGTGAACTTGGAGGTATTAGTGTGCGGAGTATTCCACATGTGGATAGTTGGTCGCTCCTCTGGGCTAGGTAACTGATAACACACTAATGATCTCGACTAGCACTATTCTTAATCGAGATCTTGGGAAGACTGTTTAGTATAATGCCTGTAGTGCACGACGTGTTTGCATTGTGTACTACTACACGATGTTTTGGACTGTGGGCTATAGATACGACATTGGACAGTGCAATAGTTTGGTTGGGCAGCCTGAGGTACTAATAGTTCTTCCGGATCATTCTCTCTGATGTCTGTATTTTAGCTCCATGGAGTAGGAATGAGTCTGTGTATATTTGCATATGTGATCGGCATCTTAATGTGGTTATTTATATTCAATGTTGAGATATTATGTATGATGTGTTAATGTGAGTTATTATGCATGATGTGACTATATGGTTTATTGTATCAATTGTTATATCTATTATGGTAATATTATTGATGTTCATTTTATTACAATATATGTTTATTGGAATTATTTGTAAATTGATAACATGATTATATTTGTGATATCTGTGCGTATGGAATGACTTTGTCATTCGTATCATTCTTTGCTGCCGTACTGGTATTGGTGAAAGGGGATCTCACCTCTGTGTTGTATTGCTTTGTTGTGTTTATATTGTTAAATTCGTATAGTAGGTGAAACAAGTTTCTTAGACTTACTAGAGGCGATGTTCTGAGATCGGTGACGGTGTCGAGGAGTGATCTTCCAAGTTTTCAACAGTGAGCAGTTTGATGGAGAAACGAAACAAGTATGTTGAGTTTTCTCGTTAGTATTGTTACCATGCTATTAAGTAGGACTCATTATTGGGTTTGCTACTGTTTTCTTGAGTCTGTAAATTTTATATTTTAAAATATTATTGAATATTATGTGATATAAGTAATATGTGTATTAATCAGTTCAGTTTGTTTTTCTATTACTTATAATTTCGATAAGTTTATGTTTCCACAAAAAAGGAATTTTTAAAATCCACATTTTAGAACTCAAAGCTTTTATGAAATGGCTTTTCAGGTTTTAAGTTTTTAATCGAAAATGTAATGCCTTACGGAGGGTGTTACACTTTTCAATCATATCAGAGAAAATAGAAATCATACACCTTTGAAAAGTTGCGGGAGCAGTGCATAAACCGAAGGGCATCCTTCGATATGTAAAGATTCCATATGGACAAGTGAAGCAGTCTTCTCCTAATCCTCTGGTGCCACCAAGATCTGATTATAGCCACAGTAGCCATCTAAAAAGCAATAATATGTACGACTCGCTACCCTTTCTACCATCTGATCAATGAATGGAAGTGAAAAGTGATCCTTCCTTGTAGCATTGTTGAGTCTCCTGTAATCTATATACATTCTCCAACTGGTGATAATCCTTGTGGGAATGAGTTCATTTTTGTTATTAGCTATCACTGTCATCCTGCTTTCTTTGGAACAACTTGTACCGGACTTACCCACAAAATGTCTGAGATATAATAAATAATGGTTGCATCATAGAGCTTCATCACTTCCTTTCTCACCATTTTTTTCATGGTGGGGTTTAATCTTCTTTTTGGTTGAATCACCGGCTTGAATTCATCTTCCATTAGGATCTTATACATGCAAATTGTAGAACTAATACCCTTAAGATCTTCAATAGTCCACCCAACAGCTGATTTGTTCTCTCTCAAGACCCTCAAAAGCTTCTCTTCTTCAACTTCACTGAGCTCAACATTCACAATTATTGGAAAAGTATTGTTCTTACCAAGAAAAGCATACTTGAGATTAGAGGGAACTCTTTAACTGCATCTTCTTTCTTCATCTCTTCTTTTTGCAAGTTTAGACGAGGAAAGATTGACAAAGCCTTCAAATTTGCTATGCATTCAAGTATCTCTGATGTTGCCTCATCATCATCATCCACTGAGGTATTGGAGCTAACTAGCACTGTTTCAGGTGGAGATATTGAAAGGCTCTGCTCTAATGCTTTATCAACCGTAGAATCAATTATGTCCACTCTAAGGCATTATTCTTCCTCTATAGGATGTTTCATTGCCTCAAAGACACTAAGGGTGACCTGCTCATCTTGCACTCTCAATATGAGCTCGCCTTGCTGCATTTCAATTAATGATCTTCCAATTGCTAAGAAAGGCCTGTCCAGAATGAGATGGATGTCTACATCTTCTTCCATATCTAGTACCACAAAATCAGCTAGAAAAATAAACTTATCCACCTTAACTAACACATCTTTAACTATACCGTAAGGGTGTTTGACAGATCGATCTTCTAGTTGAAGGGAGATCATTGTTGACTTCACCTTTTCAATTCCTAGCTTATGCATAATAGATATTGGCATAAGATTTATACTTACCCCAAGATCACAAAGAGCTTTTGCAATAGTGAGCTTCCCAATAGTGCAAAGGATCGTGAAACTACCTGGATCTTTCAATTTATGTGGCTGCTTCCTCTGAATAATGGCACTGCACTCCTCTGTCAACATCACAGTCTCATCTTCCTTGAGCTTCCTTTTCTTTGACAACAAGTCCTTCATGAATTTTACATATGATGACATTTGTTCAAGTGCCTCAGTAAATGGATGTTTATCTACATCTTCTTGAAGACATCTAAGAACTTCGAGAATTTTCTCTCTTGATTCTCCTTCTACTTTTAAGGGAATGGGATCTTGGGGTACGGTGATGGTTTATATGTTGTCTTCTGCTCAAGATCCTTCTTCTTTCTCTACACTTTTGATTGTTCCTCTTTAGCTTCTTCAACTTTTAAGCTATCTTGAATTGAGATATCTTCAGTAGGAACATCATTTTTCTCTTTCTCAATTCCTAAAGAGCTAGGTGCTTCTTTCGCGTGTTCTTCCAAAGTCCTGCCACTTCTCAAAGTAATTACCTTAAAATGCTCCTTTGGATTAGTCATAGTGTCACTAGGTAAACTACCTAGAGGTCTTTCTGCAAGTTGTCTTGATATCAGACCCACTTAAGTTTCCAGACTTCGAATGGCTGCCTCTTGATTCTTGAAATTGGCCCTAGATTCTTGCATGAAATTAGAAGTCTGTTGAGAGAGTTTTTCATGTACAATCTCTAGAGGAGATTTCTTTTCTAGTAGAGCATTCAATTGTACCCCTTTATTATTCCAAGAGAAATTAGGATGATTCCTCCACCCTAGATCATATGTGCTTGAGTATGGATTACCTTGGGGTCTTGAAGGGTTACCTATGTAATTGACTTGCTCTTGAGACATAACACCTGAGTTGCTTGCCTCGCATTCACCATTAGCATGACTACTTCCGCATAAATCGCAAGTTAAAACTTGATGGTTAACTAAGCTTACCTACATATTACCAATTTGCTTAGTAAGATTGGTGATTTGTTGCGAAGGAATCTTATTTTGCGCAAGAATAGCATCAAAGGTGCTAAGCTCCAAAACTACCTGTTTAACCATTGACCTTCCACTAGGCATTTGATATTAGTTTGTAGCTATAGTTTCAAATAATTCTTGAGCCTCTTCAGGAGTTTTGGTGCAGAGAGACCCACCTGCAAATGCATCAACCATGGCCCTAGTGGTGTGATTCAAGCCATCATAAAATATTTGAACTTGTTGCCAGATTTCAAATGCATGATGAGGACATCTTAGTAATTCCTTGAATCTTTCTCAAGCTTCATACAAATATTCTCCTTGATTTTGAGCGAAATAAGCAATCTCACTCCTCATCTTAATGAACATTAACGGAGGAAAATATCGAGTAAGGAATTTACGAACCAAATCATCCTAAGTAGTGATGCTTCCTTGAGGTTGGGCTTGTAGCCAGCTCTTAGCTTTATCCCTTAAAGAGAATGGGAAAAGCCTTAGCTTCATAGCATCATCACTTGCTCCATTGTACATTTTAGTGTCGCAAAGTTGCAAGAAATTGTTGATATGCAAATTGGGGTCTTTAGACTGATTACCCCTAAACTGATCTTGTTGCACTAGCTATAGAAGAGCTGGTTTGATATCAAAATTATTAGGTTGTATAGAAGGTCGCAGTATACTAATAGCAACCCTTTCAGCAGACAAAGTTGCATAATCTACCAAAGTACGTCTTCGTTCTTCATTTATTTCAACCATATTTTCTTCTTCAATTCTTTTTCTTTCTCTTGCTGCTTTTCTATTTACTTTTTCAGCTTCATCAATTTTCAGATCAAAAAGTAATTCTTCTGGATTCACAGTACCTCACATAAACAAAGCAATCAAGAGTGAATTAAAAGAACCAAATTAAAAAGAAAATTAAATAAATAAAAATAAAATTAAACAAGAAAAATAAATGTCTAAATTATTGTCTTTTTAAACTACTATTTAATATTAATAATCAACAATTCTTAGCAACGATGCAAAAATTAGTTGTTATTATTTGACAAGTGCACCAAATCGCAAAAGTAATAAAAAGTGAGTAAGAGTATCGTTCTCACGAGGATTACGTTATCAATGACTAAGTTCGTCAAATTGATACTATTTAAGCTATCGAAAATAGCATTGATAAAAATATAAATAAAAGAAAACACAAATCAGAAAATAATCAAAATTAGTAAGAATAAAACAAATCAATTTAGGCAAAGGTTGAAAAACAATGAGATCAAAGTGTTATGGTTCCGATTTCACTTGAACTCTTTTGATATAAATTCAAAAATTAGTTTAACCTTAAATAGAGAAGACTTTATAAAAAATGAGGGAATAAATAGTAAGACCACACAACTCACAATGTTTATTCCTAGCGCTTGTAGAAATTGAGGTGTTTATCACAAGTTCTAGGTTTGTGCACAATTTTCTCAAATCATACATAAACCCTAAAATCATTCTCAAATTGATCACATTAAGAAAAACATTAAGACAAGATATAAATATGTAAATCATGTAATAGAAGCTTAGGTTAAACACATAAACAAGTTTACATCATCCAAGAACAAGATCCATCAACACTCTAACTAGAGAAGTTTAGCTACACATGGAGAAAGAAGAAAACAAAGAAGAGAATCCAACAAACTCCATGAAAGATAGGTGGAAAGGTTGAAGAAAATTTCTAATCTTCAAGTCTGAATGCTCCCACGCCAAATTAAGGTTTGTGCCTTCACTTCTCTCTCTGAATCTTTGGTGAATGAATGACCACAAATCTTACTTTTTTTATTTATAGGCAACAAAGTGTGTCATTAAATGTACTGAGTGCTTAAGCACTCACTTTTTGAGCGCTTAAGCGCGTAGTGATGATGCCCCTGCCTTTGGGTACTTAAGCGCTCAAAAGTTAGATGCTTAAGTGTCCAACACCAGCAACTTCATTTAAGCTTTTTCTTCCTTATTTAAGCATCCAATCTTCTTCCATGTGTAATTACTTAATAAAAACAAATAAAAGCACATAATTAGAACAAAGTTTAGAATAATAGAAACATGATAAAAATGAAAAACAAAGCTCAATTAAAAAGGGTTGGAAAAGGATGAAAACCAAGGTTTTGAACTATAAAAATATAAGTTTTTGCAGGTTCATAATTGATACTGCAGTTATGAACAGTCAAAGGCGGTTATAGGCACTATTATTACGCAAGATTGTGATTAGCAATTATGGATACTAGTAGGATTTGTCTACTATGCAAATCTCATGGGAATGTTGCTATTACCCAATACCGTGGTCCGATGTCTGTGGTGGTGGGATCTCAGCAATGTACCGTAAATTCTTGTTGGGGTGTCAATGACAGACTCAAGCTAGATGCGTGCTGGGTTGACTTATTGGACAAGATCATGGATCATGGTCCAGAATAATTTTCCCCAGCTTGGCGCTTAGATGAGACAGCTAAGTGTCAAGGTATCCAAGTTTAGTAGGAGCACATGGCACGGAATAGACAAAAAGATCCAAGTAAGAATTAATGCCGGATCTTGCGATGTTTTTTTCCAAAGGGTTAAAGTCTGCTACATATCATAGAACGCCTCCACAATTGACGAGTAAGGTCGGGATCTGAGTTCGATTGCTCTGCTCACGTTGTCATTCTACCATCCGAGGTGTGTCATATGTTGCCCCATGTGTAGTCCAAGGGGTCTTCGTTGTCTTTTTTGTAACCTTTACACTGCAGCTTCCAGCAGTCAGAGCTTGCTTGAGGAACCATCGCTTTAACTTTGTTGGGAATTAAAGGTACTTTAAAAGAGGAGAGCCATTTCATGTTGTTTTCCTAACTGCCCGCTACTCTTATGGCTAATCAAAGATGGAGCATTAAAATGCAGCCTCAAATGTACAGCCAGTTTACCTTCTCAAGAGCCAATTAGAGTGCTACATTCCTCTTATAAATATGGAATATTTGCGTTGAGGTTAGCAGTCCTTTTGTTCTCTGGTTTTATTAAGAGTGATCTTTTTATAGAGCATGACCTCTCTCTCATTTCCTGTGAATATATGGAGGGTCTTGCCCCCTTTTGAGGCCATTTTCTAGTTCTTGCCAAAATTCTCCAAGGTGTTCCCTTCATTGCCACTAGTTTTTCCAGTGGAGGCCTTTTTTTCTCAACGTAATGGCTTAGTGAGGACCAAGTAACTACCCTATGTAGCTGGGTCAACATGTATCCAGACGCCAGAAGCCTTTTTCTCCTGGCTGCAGGAGCATGCATCCTTCTTGTTTTTGTCGAGTAGATCCATGGTTTCAGCCTTAGTTCTTATGAGGCATAGAGATTCTTTGCACTCCGTCCTTCTCCTTTCCCAACTATTCTGGAGGCACTTGGTCACTCCAGAGTGTAGTTGGATATGCAGGAGGGTGGAACAATCTCTTGGAGTAACTTGGGGCGAAACATTCTGAAGTTAGCCAGCCAAGGGAAAGATGGTACTATTGTCTAGAAGAACCGTGAAGGTGGCCGTGGTTAGTGGTCATCGTCATCATCACTGTCTCTGTCTGGCTTCCTTTATAGCTCTCTCCAGTGTGCATTCTTGACTTAGTAGTTTATGTATCCTTTTTGTTTGGGCTAGCGATATATGGAATATAAATGAATAAAAGTCCTTTTTTTTTTTAATCTTGTATTTTCTATTTTCCATTTTCATTTTATGCTTTCTTTTTTTTTTCTCTGGGATGAATCCAATGTTCATTGAATAGAAATATAGTTAGTCTTGTCATGTTGCCCTCAGCTTAGTGCTTGGCTAATATAGCGAAGTAGCAAGATAAGTTTCAATACCCCAGGTGATGAGATCTGTACTTTATTGGAAGTCATGGTCCTAACTTCCCATAGGGTTAAGAGCCTTAATCTGGAGGTGTTTACGACCAAGTCATTTGACATTTGTGGACGCGCCATAGTTCAGATAGGGTCCACGTGTCAATTGACCATAAGTGGACCTTTCATGGTGTAGCTGGGGTCCGTAGAAAAAATTCAGAGTCAAATGCTAGGCTTAGGTGACATTTAGTTTTCTACGTAACCATCCTTTCAACTACTATGACAGTTGTGGAAACCACATGGCGCATTCTAACTAGGTAGACGTGCATATGGTTAGGGTTCTCCGCACCAAGATGAGTGGCTTTTGAAACTTGAAGTGTTAAGACGGAGTTGCCCCTAACCACCTTGCCCTTATAAATAGGGATTAAAACGTCTCTGCATTAGTTCTTGGAGTTCACCTTGCCACGATATTGATAACTGATAAGATCAGAACCAGGACACTCCCCTTGATGATGACGACGACCGCCGATCTCATCCCAACTGAACCATTAACACTATTTCTAGTGGGTTCTCCGATGGTGGGTCGCCCAATGGCGCACGAAAAAAAGCGCTTAGGATGACTGTGTTGAGCGTCTCCCACTCCAGACCCAAACCAAGGGCCAGATAACTGAGGGCGACCTCCATTACCTTTTCAAATGAGAACTATGACAAAATTATCCCAAATCATGACGACCCACTAGTCATCTCTAGAGTAATTTCCAATGTCAAGGTCCAACAGATCTTTGTTGATCATGGGAGTTTAGCGAAAATTATGTTTTTGGACCTATACCAAAAACTTGAAGTTCCATGCTTAGAGCTGAATCCTTATGATAGTGAGTTCATCGGCTTCACAAGAGAAAAGATCACTCTGATAGGATATTTTGAGACCTACCTGACCTTGGGGAGTGTAAAACTCTTCAGGATGGTCAATGTCAAGTTTCTGGTTGTGGACTACCCCTCGACATACAACATTATCTTGGGTCGTCCTGCTCTAAATGCTTTTGGCGTCATGGTATTCACTACCCACTTGGCCATAAAGTTCCTCGGTAAGAATAATGAGATCATCACGTTCAAGGGAGATCAGGTCATGGCACGTAAATGCTACAATAAGAACCTCAAGATCAGCTGGACAACCAAGAAAACAAAAGTTGGCATATCTAAACCAGTTCTAGAACAAGTTAACATTCTTATGATTGAGTTAAATGTACGAGAGGAAATCTGGGGTATAGCAGGAAGGAGAATTACTATCGCTCCATCTTAGTACTAAGCCAAATCAAGTCACCAAGATCGAAGCAAATCTGGAAGAAGAAGAAGTGCGCCAGTTGACTAAGCCCTTGCATTAAAAAAAAAAGATTTCTTCTCCTAGATGTCCTCCGATATGCCTGGGCTTGACTCCATCTTCATCTGCCATCGCCTATCTATTAGGGAGAATGCAAGGCCAGTCTCCCAGAAGAAGAGAAAAGTTAGCCTAAAAAGACAACATGTTATTGAAGAGTAGGTAAAGGAACTGCTTAATGTCAGTTTCATTAGGAAAATTTCTTACACCACATGGCTGTCTAACATGGTCCTGGTGAAGAAGTCAAACAGGAAGTGGAGAATGTGCATGGACTACACAGACTTGAACAAGGCCTGCCTCAAAGATCTGTACCTGCTTCCCAATGTGGATAAATTGGTTGACAGCTCCTCCGAATTCCATTTGATGTTTTTTATGGACGCGTACTCTAGGTACAATCAGATCCTAACTGTTAGTGTATGCCCTAGTGGCCAATACATTTTGTTTGTATTTACATACATTATATTATGTTATTTTATATGAGGCATTTCATTTATTGTGTTCTTTTTGTAGACATAATAAAGTCCTTAGAATAGTAAGTTTGATACCATAGGACATCAAATGGATGACTTGATCGTGAGATCCTATTGGATAAAATACTATTCTTAAATGTCCCTAGTCAAGTATTATTGTTAATTAGGACAACAATAATACATTGAGGCTAGTATGTGCGTAGACTGATGACCACATCTCACGGGTCATGGATATGAGATATCAAGTCTACACATGGATACATATTAGAGTAATGATGTATTGGACAGACCCGCCATGAGAACGCTACGTGGATCGTTACGTGAATGTCATAAGCGATTCTCATAGTGATAATGGTGTATGTGGTCCTTTGACCTGAAATCACTACGATTCCTACATGAGGAGTTGTGTGTTTTAATGCCATCAAACATCATCTGTAACAAGATGATTATAACGTTGGTTATTAGACATGCCGCAATACATGTGGAGGAATGTGAGTGACCTAGATAGGATTTCTCCCTCCTACATAACAGGAGCGATATCTTCGGGCCCCCTGATTGAGTGAGACTACGAAATGCATGACCATGCTCAAATAAGTCAATATGAGATATTGATCTTATTTGCTATTACTATGTCTACTCGGGAATCAGGAAACTGAAGATTGAACTAAACAAGGGTGACACATTCCATGCCTTGTGTTCAATCTGGATATCTGGACAAAGGGACTAAACTACACGGAAACATTAGTCACGGATAGGTTATGTCAAATCACTGACATTCTCATTACTTGGGTAGCAGTGATGTGTTGCTAGATACCGTCATCGTTTGTAATATTAAAATGAGATTTTAATATTACTACCAACGTCATGAGAACCTGCAGGGTCGCACACTTAGAACAGACTAAATTGGAGTAATCAGAATCCAAGTTGGACTCGGATTCAACTGTGGGCCTAACTCATGACAGATGGGTTTAGGGTTGCACCACTTACCTTGCTACTGCTCACACTCACTTAAGGCAGCCTTTGTTATAAATAATACTGCTAAAGGGGCTGCTACTAGGTTACATCACAACCCTAGCCGCACCTACAGAAAGTGAGTGAGAGATAGTGAGGTCTTCTTCTCCTCTCTTCGCAGCTAGCACTACGAAAACAGAGGCGTGACTCCTTTTGCAAGTCTGTTCGTGTGGATACCGCAGAAACATCGTCGTTATTACGGTGTTGGTGATTCACCTCGCTTGTGTCTATCACGCTTCAAGAGGTAAAAAAATTTAAAAAACTCGGATTATGGATTTTTCGCATGGATCCTGTAAGGGAATTCTGTTATTCCGCTGCGAGACTTTTGATCCGCAAATTCCCAACACTAACATATCCTGGAGATGAAGACAAGATCACCTTCATCACTAATAGGAGGAGCTACTGTTACAGGGTTATGCCCTTTGGTCTGAAAAATGTAAGAGCCATCTACTAGAGAATGATGAATAAGGTATTCAAAGGCAAAGTGGGGAAGATTGTTGAAGCTAACATTAATGACATGATAGTGGAGACCCCACAGGATAGATCACACATTGCGGATCTCGAAGAGGTATTTGCACAACTCCGGAGGCATAACATGAGACAATCTGAAAAAAGGCACCTTCGGGATCCAAGCAGGAAAGTTCTTGGGCTTTATGTTGACCCATCGCAGAATCGAGGTAAATCCAAATAAATTCCAATTGGTGCTTGTAGCACCCTAACCCTAATTTTAAAGTATATCTGAAAAAAAAATGAGTAAACAGAGTTAGGTGCGTCACCTTTAACTTAAAACATTGTTATGTAACCATAATAACTATACATGTTATTATAGAAAGCCTTAAGGGAAAGAAAAGTCCCATATATATATAATTTTACACTATGTGTACAAACTAAGCCTCAAAAGGGCATAAGTACAGTATATGAAAACTTATACAACGCACTGCAAATATTACAATAACAAGCATTGGACAAAGGCAAATCAAACTAAACTAGTTCATCCAGTGCTTTTTCTTCCCGTTAGAAGGATCTTGGCTTAGATTTATCATCGAAATAACAAAAAAGGTAAGAATTTAAAATTCTCAGTAGTATAGACATATATATGTGGTATTATAATTGCAACAAGTAATTAAGTCACTACTCAATACCATTGGAACATCTACAAAACCAATCCATAACTCGTATACGTGGTTAACCTCTTTTCAATGATAAATAACTACCCATACAATTATAAAATATCATGCTCCTTAGCAAAGTATTTTTCTCACTCTTTTACCCTTATTAAAGAGTTTTTCTCATTCCTCTACTATGGCAAGGTGTTTTTCTCACTCCTTTGTTTTAGAATAGATTGTGTTGTGACTCAACTTCAACCATGTAAAGGAGTCTCTCATCATAAAGGTGCTATATTGGTTTAATTCTAAACAAATAAAGAAGCTATTTATAGCAAATAATCCATATTCACTCAACTTTAACAAATTCAGGAGTAACTAGAGTTTTTAGGGCTCTTGACATCATAAAATGCCCCCTATTAGGTCAATGGTATTCATTACATAGCTTAAACAAGCTTTACATCAAGCCCAAGAATAGAAAACTATGTTTTCATGAGTCCCTAACTAGTTATTCCCCTTGGATAATCGGTTAGGACTTATTTCATAACATTCTGAATGAGTTGAATAATCGGTTAGCCACTTTGGCTAACCAGTTATTTGAGCAACGTAGCTCTTTGCCAAAGATGAATAATCAGTTAGCTTCCTTGGCTAACTGGTTATTTGTAATAGCCCCTTTTTAATATGTTAGACTAGTTTATGGTTACAAAAGGTAGCATAACACTTGTTTTACATGTCTGTCTATTTTTGTGACAAACTGAGTTAGTTTAGGCACTTAGTTGTAACTCAGAAGTTGAAAAGTAACTTAAAATGGTTGAGATAGTAGCATAAATTGCTAAGTTAAGGGAAATAAACCTAGAGAGTTTGTTTCTAAGTCATAAATAAGCTAAGTAAGGTGCACTAAAAATTTGAGAACAATCAGAGTCAGTTTGGTATTTTTAAACATACTGGTTGTGCTTTTAATGTTGGAATGATCTCCAGCAGATATGGAAAAATAAGATAATAGTGAAACAATAATTTTGATGAATCTTAGTATTTATTTCAAAGTTGTTGGAAGCTAGAAAACATGATTTAGCTAAATTTAAGTATTTTTAACAGATCAGGAAGTATCAATGTTATATTTAAATGAAAACAAGTTATATGGGAATAGCCCTATAATTGACTTAAGCTTTCATGATATTTCATTCCACTTCATTCATTTCTCCTTCACAAAAACAGAAAACAAAAGGGTAGCAGAGAAATAAGGAAGAAAAGAGGAGAAAACCAAGGGACAAGAAGAGGAAAGCGAGAAGATTAAGGGCAAAGCAAAGATTGAACAACCACCATCATAGAGGATTTGAGGTAGGGGATTCTAACCTAAATCTTCATCCCTCTCCTCTATTTTCTTTATAGTAAAAGTTAGGTTACATACTTGTAAAAGATAGATTTGATAAGCAAATCTAGGTTTTAAGCTTGGTTTTCAATTCCAAGGGTTTAAGTAAAGTGTTTATATCTTAGTAGATACATGATTTTGAGTTCTTAACACTTAAGAACCATTAAGCTCCATTGGAGACAAAGATGGTGACTTTAGGTCTTAGGTGGTGGAATTTCCACTAAACCATGATTAAGCAAAGTTAATGTTGTATACGTATCACAACATGTTAATGGATCATATTTGAGGTTTATGATAGCTTAGAATCATAATTTGAGTGATTGGAATGATAAAATTGGTTAATGAAATAGTAAAATGTTTCTACAGAATTTTGCACAATTTCCAGTCGTGTAGTCACGCCTAGGCATGACTAAACCACGCCTAGGCGTGGGTTACCCTATTTTTTAACCAGACGAGACAGAGAGTGTCATGCCTAGGCGTCGGAATGTTATGCCTAGGCATGAGTTCCAAGATTTCTCAGTATTGTTTTTCTTGTTGTGTTGAAGTTTCCTACCACTTGAATTCATTCTTATATGTTTTCCTAAGTGTATCAAGACACTTTTTGGGATATTTCACAAAGGAAATAATCACCTAATATATGAGTTCAAGTTAAGAGTTAAGTTATTCAATTGTATTGGTTAGTTGAAATAATTATATAAGACCTTATATATCCTTGTGTGATTTAGAAGATCGCTAGAGTAATGGTTATAAGGTAAACTATATATAAAGTTGATAAAAAAGTGTACTTATCATAGATGCATAATTTAATCTCTTTTAATCTAATATGAGTTGAATGTGTGATCCTATATGGAACCACCTTATTGTATCATTATTATAGTTGAAGTTAAGTATTAGCTAAAGTTGGTTCCATTATATGTTTGAGTTTGAACCATAGCACAATTATCATAATTAAGGAAGTGAGCTAAACTCCTTAACTTTGCAACTTAGTGAGTTAAACTCTTTTCTTAGAAGATAATTGAAAGTGGTGAGTGTTAGTACAACATTTCACCCAGGGCAAACTAGCGAGCTAAACTATTTGTCAAGTACATGAGGAATATGATCAACCTTATATAATGTAGTAAAGTGAGTTAAACTTACTAACACAAGCCTTGGGATGAGATAAGTCCTAAGTTAGGCATTGAAGTGAGATAAGCAATTTGCCAAGTTAGTTAATGTTATACAGTTATATGGGCGATTGTGTAATATCAAGGTACTTTAGATTTCTATACATTATGTCGTTGTATGAGCGATGATATAATACGATTATTAATTATGTTTATTATGTTTATAAGTGATTTATATTAATGAATGCCATAAAATACATGTTCTATTACTGAGAAATTTTATGTTCTCACCTTTTTTTCATTTTTCTGTGGTAAAAGTACGTCAAGACCCTTCTAAAGGGATTAAGCTGATGAAGAAAAAGCAACAAGAATAGATAGCTGTTAGTTTTTATTGTATTGATAACTCTTGTATAATTTACTTTGAGTTGTAATTATGTTGTATGTATAACGTGTTAGGAATTGAGGATTAAAAATCGCGCAGCGGAATAATAGAATTCCCTCACAAGATCCATGCAAAAAATCCATAATTCAAGTTTTTCAAAGTTTACCTCTTGAAGTGTGATAAACACAAGCGAGTTAAATCACTAACACCGTAATAACGACGATGTCTCTACGGTATCCACACAAACAGACTTGCAAAAAAAAGTCATGCCTCTGTTTCACAGTGCTAGCTGCGAAGAGAAGAGAAGAAGACCTTTCACTGCCTCTCACTCACTTTCTTAAGTGCGGCTAGGGTTGTAATGTTACGTACGTAGCAGCCCCCTTAGCAGTACTATTTATAATAATGGTTGGCTTAAGTGAGTGTGAGCAGTAGCAAGGTAAGCTGTGCAACCCTAAACCCATTTGTCATGAGTTAGGCCCACAATTGAATCCGAGTCCAACTTGGATCCTTATTGCTCCAATTTAGTCTGTTCTAAGTGTGCGACCTACAAGTTCTCATGACGTTGGTAGTAATATTAAAATATTATTTTAATATTACAAACAATGAGCAGTATCTAGCAACACATCACTGCTACCTAAGTAATAAGACTGTCAGTGATTTGACATAACTTATCCGTGACCAATATTTCCGTGTAGTTTAGTCCCTTTATCCAGATATCTAGATTGAACACAAAGCATGGAAGGTGTCAACCTTGTTTAGTTCAATCTTCAGTTTCCTGATTCTTGAGTAGACATAGTAATAACAAATGAGATCAATATCGCATATTAACTCATTTGAGAAAGGCGATGCATTTCGTAGTCTCACTCAATCAGGGCCCCCGAAGATATTACTCCTATTATGTAGGAGAGATAAATCCCATCTAGGTCACTCACATCCCTCCACATGAATCGCGGTATGTCTAATAACTAACTTTATAATCATCTTGTTATAGACGATGTTTGATAGTATTAAAACACACAACAACTCATGTAGGAATCGTAGTGATTTCAGGTCAAAGGACCACATACACCATTAACACTATGAGAATCGCTTATGACACTCACGTAACGATCCACGTAGCGTTCTCATGGCGGGTCTGTCCAATACATCATTACTCTAATATGTATCCATGTGTAGACTTGATATCTCATATCCATAACCCGTGAGATGTGGTCATCAGTCTACACACATACTAGTCTCAATGTATTATTGTTGTCCTAATTAATAATAATACTTGACTAGGGACATTTAAGAATAATGTTTTATCCAATAGGATCTCACGATCAAGTCATTCACTTGATGTCCTATTGTATCAAACTTACTATTCTAAGGACTTTATTATGTTTATAAAAAAAGAACACAATAAATAAAATGTTTCATATATTAAAAATAACATAATATAATGTATGTAAACACAGACAGAATATATTGGCCTCTAGGGCATACACCAACAATCTCCTACTTGCACTAGAGCCAATCAGGCATATATCTAATGCTGAAAGACCTAGTGTGACCCTCATGCTTCTGTTGTGCAAGAGGCTTCGTCAGTGGATCAACAATGTTATCATCTGTTGGTACTCTGCATATCTTCATATCTCCTCTATCGATGATTTCTCGAATGAGATGGAAGCGCCTAAGTATATGTTTTGATCGCTGGTGAAATATGGGCTCCTTAACTTGTGCAATGGCTCTATTGTTATCACAATAGAGGTTCACTGGGTTCACAACGCTAGGAGCTACAACAAGCTCAATAATGAACTTCCTAATCCAAACGGCCTCCTTTGCTGCATTGGAGGCAGCAATATACTCAGCCTCTGTGGTAGAATCAACGACTGTCTCCTACTTTGAACTCTTCCAGCTCATAGCCCCACCATTCTGGTAATAAACATAACCCGATTATGATCTGGGGTCGTCCTTATTAGTTTGGAAGCTAGCATTAGTGTAACCCTTTGCAACTAGTTCCTCCTCAACTCCATATACCAAGAATGAATCCTTAGTCCTTCTTAAGTACTTAAGGATGTTCTTGACAGCACTCTTGTGACTCTTATTGGGATCAGACTGGTACCTGCTCGTCATGCTCAAAGCATACGAGATGTTTGGTCGAGTACATAACATGGCATACATGATAGATCCAATTGTAGATGTATATGGAATCTTACTCATGTGATCCCTCTTATCCTGGGTGGAAGGGGATTGAACCTTAGATAGGCTTACACTATGCGACATAGGTAAGAGTCCTTTCTTGGATTCATGCATATTAAACGGTCTTAACACTTTATCTATGTATGTACTCTGACTTAAGCCAAGCAATCTATGCGATCTATCTCTATAGATCCTGATACCTAATACATAGGTGGCTTCACCCAAGTCCTTCATAGAAAAGCACTTCCCTAACCAAGTCTTTACAGACTGTAGGGTAGGGATGTTATTTCCGATGAGAAGAATGTCATCTACATACAACACCAAAAAAATACCTGTGCTCCCACTAAATTTCTTGTAGACACAAGATTCTTCTTCATTCTTGATGAAACCAAACTGTTTGATTATATCATCAAAATGAAGATTCCAGCTTCTGGAAGCTTGCTTCAATCTATAAATAGATCGTTGCAACTTGCATACCTTTCTAGCATCCTGTGGAGTGGCAAAACCCTTAGGTTGTGTCATGTACACATCCTCGAGAAGATTTCCATTAAGGAAAGTAGTTTTGACATCTATTTGCCAGATTTCATAATCATGGTATGTTGCAATAGCAAGCAAGATCCGAACGGATTTAAGCATCGCAACTGGGGAAAAAGTCTCGTCATAGTCTACACCATGAATTTGCTTGAAACCTTTAGCCACCAATCACGTCTTAAAGGTATGCACATTACTATCCATGTAGGTTTTCTTCTTAAAAACCCACTTGCACCCAATGGGTTTTACCCCTTTAGGTGGGTCAGCCAAGGCCCATACCTGGTTGGCATACATGGATTCCATTTCAGATCTCATGGCCTCAAGCCATTTTTCAGATTCTGGGCCAATAATGGCTTCCTGGTAAGTCACAGGCTCATCTTGATCCATGAGCAATACGCCACCTTGCTGAGTCATGAGAAATCCATATCTCTCTAGTTGACGATGTATTATGCTAGACCTACGCGGGTCTTGTGCTACTAGAGCAGATTGTGGTTCCACAACGACTTGTGGAGGCTACTCTATTTCTAACATCGGTTCGCTGCTACTATGTGAACTTTGAATTTTTTCAAGTTCTACTTTCCTCCCATTGATTCCTTTAGAGATAAACTCCTTTTCTAGGAATACAGCAATCCGTGCGACAAACACTTTGCCCTCAGTAGGATTATAGAAATAGTATCCCTTGGTTTCCTTGGGATACCCCACAAAGAAGCATTTATCTGATTTAGGGCCAAGATTATCAGAAACTTGACGTTTGACATAAGCTTCGCAACCCCAAATCTTCATAAAAGACATACTGGGTCGTCTCCTAGTCCACATCTCATATGGTGTCTGTTGAACCGTCTTAGATGGAACACGGTTAAGTGTGAAAGCTGCTGTTGATAGAGTATGTCCCCAGAAGGAGCTTGTAAGGTCTGCATGACTCATCATAGATCAGACCATGTCCAACAAGGTCTGGTTCCTCCTTTCAGAAACACCATTCCATTGTGGTGTTCCAGGAGGAATGAGTTGAGATATTATCCCACACTCTTTCAGATGATCATCAAACTGTTGGCTTAAGCATTCACCTCCTCAATCTGATCGAAGGATTTTAATACTCTTGCCAAGTTAGTTTTGTACTTCATTCTTGAACTTTTTGAGCTTTTCAAAGGATTCTGATTTGTGCTTCATAAGATATACAAATCTATATCTACTGAAATCATCAGTAAATGTAATAAAGTATTGAAAACCGCCTCTAGCTAGTATGTTTAGTAGCCCACATATATCACTATGTATGAGGCCCAAAAGATCACTAGCCCTTTCACCTTGTCCAATGAATGAGGCCTTAGTCATCTTCCCCAATAAACAAGATTCACATGTCTCATATGATTCGAAATCAAATGGCTCCAAGAATCCATCTTTATGGAGTTTGGAAATGCGTTTCTCATTTATGTGGCCCAAACGACAATGCCAGAGATAAGTCGAGTTCATATCATTTAACTTGAACCTCTTTGTATTTACGTTATAGATAGGTATTTCGAGATCAAGGACATAAAGTCCATTACTCAGATGTGCACTACCATAGAAAATATTATTCAAATAAAGAGAAAAACTTTTGTTCTTTATTGTAAAAGTAAAACCTTTCTTGTCTAAATAAGAAACAGAAATGATATTCCTACTAATAGCAGGCACAAAATAATAATTAGCCAATTCAATTACAAGCCCAGTGGGCAAAGCTAATAGATAAGTCCCTACAACTAGTGCAGTAACCTTTGCTCCATTTCCCACTTGTAGGTTGACTTCACCTTTAGTCAATGGTCTACTACTCTTTAGATCCTACACATTTACACAAATGTGAGATCCACATCCAATATCTAATGCCCATGATGCAGAAGTAGATAAATTGACTTCTATAACAAAAATACCTAAAGTGGAAGTCTCACTTCTATTCTTCTTCTTGAGCTCCTCTAGGTACTTGGCACAGTTCCTCTTCCAATGTCCAGTCTGACCGCAGTGGAAGCATGTACCTTCCTTAGCCACTCCACCCACTGGTTTCAAGCCAGAAGTGCTAGGTTTGGACTTATCCTTGCCCTTACCCTTCCACTTGTCTGTGGGCTTTTTCTGTTATTTCTTGCCCTTATTCTTATGGACCATCATTATGGTCTTTCCTTTGCCTTTGTTTATGTTCTGCTCAGCAGTTCTCAACATGCTTAGCAGCTCTGGTAGTGATTTGTCAATTTCATTCATGTTATAGTTCATGACAAATTGACTAAAACTATCTGGTAACGATTACAGGACTAAGTCAGTGGTCAACTCTTGGCCCAAAGGAAAACCAAGTCTCTCTAGGTTTTCAATGTACCCAATCATCTTGAGTACATGAGCACCAACAAGGCTTCATTCTACTAGCTTGCACTGAAATGGTGCTTTAGAAACCTCGTATCTTGGTGTGGTGTGGATTATGATTAAAATTTAGAATGAAAATCAGTTGCCAAGTTCTACCAAAAATAAAAACCTTGCAACCAGTTATAGTTAGCAAAGGTCGATCCACAGAGAACTAATTCAATTAACACTATAAGTTGAATCCTAATTTAAACACTCAAAAATAGTAAACAATAAAACGAGGGTTTTGTTTGTTAAAACTAAAAACAGAAATTGAATCCAAAACAAAAACAGTAAATATAATTTGAAAAATCAATTAAAAGACAATGGTTAAGAGATGGAATCCATCACTAGACTTATATGATTATGTTAGCCCACATATCCTTTATACCAACATGATCAATTATGTTTTTATGTAATTATGAGATTAATTCTCTGTTTTCCTTAAGTTTTGGTTAATTCAGCAACTGCTCAAATCAATCCCTAATCAATAGTTATTTGTAAAGCAACCGCTCTTGCACCTACTTATTAATTGCATTAAGATTTAGAAAACTAATCACACTAAGATCCAATCTCACACCGGGATTAAATTACTTAGATCATATGTCTCACTAGTCCTACCACCGCAACCACGCATAGCAATCCTAGTTTTACCACTTTCGAAACTGGCAAAGAGTATAAAAATCTTTATACCAAATTAAGAATAGAAACATATGAATAAAAACATAATTGTATTGATATAAAGAAATATGTAAGAATCACATAATCAAAACTAGGGTTTCATCTTCCCTTAACCATATAAGAAAACTAGCCACACATGGCAAATTCAAAACCAAAAGAATAACAGAAGAACAACATTGTCAAGAATAGAAGTGCAGAAGAAAACTAAAGATCAAACTAGTTTCTAAAGGTTGAGGATGATTGATCTCCAATTGCTCGAACTTAAGGCTTCAATCTTCGATCCAATCTCGTTCTCCCTTGTTCTTGGTCTTCTCCTCAGCCTCTTGGTAGTTTCCCAGTCCAGACTCTCTTTTTTAGGACCCTAGGCAACCCTATTTATATTTTTGGATTCCTAACACATCATTAGAATTTGTATCTAATGTTCTGATGCGATGACACGGGCCGTGTCATTTGACACAACCTACCCCGTGCCAGGTTCTGGTAACACAAATTCAAGTGTTTTGCAAGTCAGAGAGAAACATGGCCCACCCCGTGTTAAATGACATGGGCCGTGTTGATGGTCAATACTCAAAACTAGATCCTCTTGTGAAGATAGAGACGTACACAGCCTACCCCGTGTTAAATGACACGGGTCGTGTTGTTGGTCAGGTCCATGTTGAAAATCTAGAGAAGGACACAGCCCACCCTGTGTCATGTAACACGGGTCGTGTCACTTACTTTCTTTAAATTCCTCTCTTTTTCTTTGCTTCTAGGGGTGATATTGATCTCCTAAAAAACACAATGCAATTATGAGTGCTTATAAACATACTTAAGCATAGTTTCACAATAAAAATCCGATTAAACTTCATATCCAGAAACTTAGCTAAAAGTTAACAATTAAACACACATGAAGTCCAATTAGATTAAACATAAGACAATCAAGATATAGAAATAATCGATAGATCATATCTCTCATGTCTAGCCTGCTCTTGATAGAGCCTTTTGAGGTGTACGATCATATTGTAGGCATCCATGTTCTCGTGTTGCTTTTGGAGCTCAAAGTTCATGGTGGCTAGCATTAGACATCCAACGTCCAAGGCATCATCTTGATGCTTCTTATAAGCATCTCTTTCAGCTCTAGGGGCATCAGCAGCAGGTGGCTCAGGAATAGGCTATTCTAAAACATATAGCTTTTTCTCTTGCTTAAGGACAATCCTCAAGTTCTTATACCAGTCTAGGAAATTTGTCCTAGACAACTTGTCATTCTCAAGGACTGATCGCAATGATAAATTACTTGATGTGTTTGTTGCCATGGTAATCTATCAATAGAAATATGCAAAATATAAGTATCATGCCATAAATATATTTAACAAGGTCTTTAATGAAATATGCCTCCCACTATTTTGTTCAAATCATTGACCCTCAGCATTGACTCAGAAAATCCCATCGAAAGATTTCCTAGTGGGCTAAGATCTATATTTCACCTAGCTTTGAGTCAGCTTTGGCTGATCACCCAAAATTCAGTTATTTAGGTAGGAAACTCTTTCCAATTACATCACATGCAACTCTTATATAGTTGGGTGAATAAAACTTATTCTAATCCATCTAATGGACTAAAGCCCAACTTCATGCCTCTAAGCCTTCAATCCTATTGAAATGGCCTAGTTAAGTCAGACCCAATGGTTGGCAATTGGATATTACTCTTATCCCATTGCGTCTTACTAATATAGATAAAGGCATCCTGCTTTGGCAGACCTACACTTGATCGATACTAGTCTTGACGAGTACCACACATTGGAAGGCATCACATAATGACTTAATATTTTCTTTGAGGGAATTTTATTATTAGATCTCACCATTTATTAAACTTGTTTACATACCATAAACATCATTCATGCATCTCATACATATAAAGCATATAATAAACGTGACATGGTTATGGCCTCTAAGAGAGTAGCATTAACTAAGCTAGCTTCACCAAGCATCTCCCACCAACATCCTCACTTGATGCCGTCTTCTTGCCTCCACATCAAGATTACATTATATAGAAACCTCTTTTATATTCGAGGGGAGTTAGATGAGAAGAGAATGTACAATCAGAATGTAGAGAAAAAAGCATGACACGCAAGTCGTATTTAAAATAACCAAAATAGCATAAAAAATAAGGACTAAGGCTATCACCATGCACCATGCATCTCAAAGTATACATAAACACAAAGCAATAACACATTATTATTTTGTGAATTATAAAAACATTTTTGAATATCACGCTTTCGAATATCACACACCACGCAATGGGGCAACACATGAACGCTTCATGTGCCGCAGGGGTTCCTCACAGCCGTCATCATCTATCCAGAAACATGGTTTCCAGAACGCATGAAAACATGAATACTTCATGTCATGAGGAAGCCTCATAGCCACCGCAAACCAAGAACAAGGTTTCCAAAACCTTGCACCGCGCTGTTATGTATATATCGCATATATACCAGAAAAAAAACACAATAATAGAAAACATTCAATTCGGTTTTCACAGAATCATACATATCTCATATATATATACCGAAAAAACACGAAACATAAAGCATTCAATTCGGTTTTCACATAATCATATATATATATATATATATATATATATATACCAAAAAAACGCAAAAATAGAAAGCTTTCAAAATGTTTTTTCACAGAATCATATGAACATCTTTATGGTTTAAAAAACATCAACATGTTTCGAAAACAACAAATCAAATAGAACACGGTTTCATAAAGCATTATTTCGATTTCAGAAATAACATATAAAGATCATATCTTTTATGAAAAGAAAGCAATGAATCATGTTATCGCATATAACAAGAAAAGCAAAAAAATCGAATCATGGTTTCACAAGTGGCTCTGATACCACTGTTGGGAATTGCGGATTAAAAATCGCGCAGCGGAATAATAGAATTTCCTCACAAGATCCATGCTAAAAGTCCATAATCCGAGTTTTTAAAAGTTTACCTCTTGAAGTGTGATAAACATAAGCGAGGTGAATCACCAACACCGTAATAGCGACGATGTCTCTGCGGTATCCACACGAACAGACTTGCAAAAAGGAGTCACGCCTCTGCTTCGCAGTGCTAGCTGCGAAGAGAAGAGAAGAAGACCTTTCACTGTCTCTCACTCACTTTCTTAAGTGCGGCTAGGGTTGTAATGTTACGTACGTAGCAGCCCCCTTAGCAGTACTATTTATAATAGTGGCTTGCTTAAGTGAGTGTGAGCAGTAGCAAGGTAAGTTGTGCAACCCTAAACCCATCTGTCATAAGTTAGGCCTACAATTGAATCCGAGTCCAACTTGGATCCTTATTGCTCTAATTTAGTCTGTTCTAAGTGTGCGACCCTGTAGGTTCTCATGACGTTGGTAGTAATATTAAAATCTCATTTTAATATTACAAACAGTGAATGGTATCTAGCAACAGATCACTGCTACCCAAGTAATGAGAATGTCAGTGATTTGACATAACTTATCCGTGACCAATGTTTCCGTGTAGTTTAGTCCCTTTGTCCAGATATCTAGATTGAACACAAGGCATGGAATGTGTCACCCTTGTTTAGTTCAATCTTCAGTTTCCTGATTCTCGAGTAGACATAGTAATAACAAATGAGATCAATATCTCATATTGACTCATTTGAGCATGACCATGCATTTCGTAGTCTCACTCAATCAGGGGGCCCGAAGATATCACTCCTGTTATGTAGGAGGGACAAATCCCATCTAGGTCACTCACATCCCTCCACATGAATCACGGTATGTCTAATAACTAACTTTATAATCATCTTGTTATAGACGATGTTTGATAGTATTGAAACACACAACACCTCATATAGGAATCGTAGTGATTTCAGGTCAAAGGACCACATACACCATTATCACTATGAGAATCGCTTATGACACTCACGTAACGATCCACGTAGCGTTCTCATGGCGGGTCTGTCCAATACATCATTACTCTAATATATATCCATGTGTAGACTTGATATCTCATATCCATGATCCGTGAGATGTGGTCATCAGTCTACGCACATACTAGTCTCAATGCATTATTGTTGTCCTAATTAACAATAATACCTGATTAGGGACATTTAAGAATAGTATTTTATCCAATAGGATCTCACGATCAAGTCATCCACTTGATGTCCTATAGTATGAAACTTACTATTCTAAGGACTTTGTTATGTTTATAAAAAAAGAACATAATAAATGAAATGCCTCATATATTAAAAATAGTATAATACAATGTATGTAAATACAGACAGAATGTATTGGCCTCTAGGGCATACACTAACATAATGTTAAGCCCGTAAAGGCTTTTGATGTATATATATATGACCTACTTTTATCATGGCTCATTATAAGAATTTGCTCAATTATATGGGATTAAGAATGTAGTAAGTAGAAGTGACATGTTTAATGTTTTAAATATTTTTATATAAGTAGTTATATCGAGATATTTGTATTAGGGTGTTACATTATTCAAAACGCAACTTCTGCTAAAGTCAAATAATCAGTTAGGACTTACTCCTAATTGGTTATTTGCCTCTAACAACATCATCTGAAGGCCAGATAACTGACTATGTCATTGCCATAACTGGTTATCTGGTGCGTTTTGCACCAAAAAAATAGGGCAAACACATTCGTTTTCACCTATTTTATGCTTTCCAAACAACTTAACATAATTAGATGTTCAAGCTATTGTCCAAGTGAAAGAAAACAGCCAAAGTCATTTACAAACTAATCAAGTTGAATATATCTTTATGGTTACAATTTTAAGCTCATCCACAACTCATATCACAACCTCAAAACAACAAGGTTATATGGATGTTTACAAGTAACAAAACCACAACCATGCATATGTCAACTTAAAACAAACCTTATCTCAGGTTCTTAACAAGTTCATCCAGTTCAAACCATTCAGAAAACTCTTACAACCCATTTTCAATCCAAGCATGCATGCATTAGGCACCAAGGGGATATAGAAAGGAGAAGTTCTAAGTAAACAGACACCCCTACCTTAAGTGGTGTAGTTGATTACTTCAAGATTTGGTTTTTCCTTTAGTTTTCCTTCTTTTTTCCTCTTCTTCCTCCTTCTTTTCCTTTCTCTTTTTCTTTCTTCCTTTTTCTACTACAACCGTAGAGAGTGTGGGTGAGAAATGAGAGTAAAAGTCAATGAAACAGGAAGATAGAGATATAGGAAAGCTGGAGAGATAAGGTAGAAAACTTTCAGTGTTAACTGGAAATGTTGTATCTCTTAAAGATACTTTGAACTTCATTAACAAATTTCCTATCTATCATAGGTGTAGTTGAAAAATCTAGGATTCATCTCAATCCTAGATTCCTTATTCCATGCACCTCTAATTATCACTTAAGCTCTATTACTCTTCTTTAAGTTAAATTAAACATTAGAAATTAAGCTAACAGGTTTTCAGGTATCTACCTTAACCTGTACTCATTAATAGAAAATCCACCCTTCTTTACTTGATATTTTCACAAAAATTCATAATTTTCTAAGATATTTGTCTATTTAATTTGGTCCTTAAACACTCAGTGTTATTATAAATACCAAACTAATTCAATTAATTCTCAAAAATTAACTACAACTAGTTCCAACCTTAAATGACCTAAAAATAAATTCTCCATATTTATATTCATCATTTAAGTAGTTTATGCTATTCTCTGAGCTAATAACCGCTATTTTTCACATTCAATGTTATAGCAAAGTGTCTAAACTAACTCAGATGGCCACTAGAATTAACAGAAAACTCAAGCAATAATTATAGCATCTCTGTGCCCATATTCAAGACTAACAGATTAAGGAGGATGTTACAATGCTCAACATGTGTAGCTTGTAATGCCCCCCCTTTTTTTTAGGGAACATCGCATTGTCAGATAGAAATGCGAAAAATAAAATTTTCGAAATTAAGACCCAGTTCATTTTAGTTAAGATTAATTTGTTTGATTCAATATTACATAAGTAAAATGGCAATATATAATTATGTATATATTTTTTTTTGAATTATTATTTGTATTATTATTATTTTTCTCTTCAATTAATAAAATGTAGTGACGAAATGTGAATAACAATAAGGAGTAAGACCTCTCCCCCATCCGAACAACATGCACACACACACACACACACACACACACACACACACACACACACACACATATATATATATATATATCAAATATGTTTTAGATACAAGCCTGGAATTCCCAAAAAGTAAAACTATACCTGCCCAAAGGATTATACATATACATTCCCAAGATATCAGAATATACAGCCCACCAAAAATAAAACATCAAGCTCCCGAAATAAAACACTAGCAGCCATCAGTAGCTACTAGCAGTATCAGTCCCTCGAATGAGGAGGGATCGCATCAGGATCCCCCGCGAGGTCCTCATCGGGAACCTCCTCGGGGTCTTCCTCATCTGAGGAAACCTCTATAGGAGCCACAGAGCCACGGGCCGAAGCCCGAGCAGTGGAATCAAAAGAGTCCTCATGCAGGGTGTAGTAGCGGTCACCCCACGTCTCCTGGATAGGCAGATAAAACTCCAAATGCAGGCTGATGCAGCAGGTAAGGATCGGCGGCTCATGACGTCTCCAGGCCAAAGAGATCGACATGTCTCCTTGGTAGACACAGCGGTCGGAACTCAGGTTAATATGCCAGCATTCTGGCCCTCCAAGGAAGGTTAGACGAATATCCCCCAGAAATCCGCACATACGTGCCTCCATGCTCCATAGTAGATGCTAATCGTGATTAGGCCAGAAGCTGGGGAAATCGGGAGCTCCAACCTCCTTGTCGTCTCTTCGGTGGGACACAATATACATAGGTAGAAAATAACAAAAATACAGGAAAGAGGTAAGACATCCTACCATCATTACCAATTATAGCAGCAAGAAACAAGACGACACATCGCACCCAAATAACATGTCAAGAACAATAATAATGATAGACAACAAGTACGACAGTAAGCAGATAAACAGTTCTAGGCAGTCATTCATCGTAATAGTAAATAGACAGATCAACTCCACATACAGTACTAATTATTAGATGATATGATATCTCATGATGCATATACACACAGTACCTAAATTCCTACTCCATGGAGCTAGACACAAACAGTCGGAGAGAAAGATCAGGAGACATATCTGCAACTCGGCTACCGAGGCCAAAGTGCTATAACTCAACAGTTTTCCACGTGCATATCCAGGAACTATACAGAAAGTCTACGCTAGATCACAATATAGGACAGTGTCTCGGTCTGGATCGTCGGTGCGTTTGCATCGATCTGCCCCACGGGCAGGAGAGCTACCAACTGCCCATTGCGAGGAACCCGCATCCCGACGTCCCTAAGGTCATAACATGACCTACACTACTCTCACTCGCACTAAGGTGTGTTCAATCTCCTAGGCAACTTGGCCTTAACAACAGTCCAAAAGACTTTCACAATGCATAAAGACTCTATGCATAAACATGTATGATCATCATTACATACTATTCCACAATATGCCACAATTGGCCAAAGTGAGCATCAACACATCATTGGTCACTCACATGGACCCACAATATCATAATATTGGAATCAAATAACGTAATACATTTTTAAGGTCTATTATGAATTTTTACTTAAAATTAGTCTTTCTTACAAAGTTCGTCTCTAATTGAATTCTCATAATTAGTTAAATTTTCTAATGTAATTTATTCTCATACACTTAGAAGGTTATTCTAAGATCTCAAAGTCTCACACTCTCTTGTTCTTGCCCTAGTAAAATTACCTTAAGTTTTATGACAAATTTCATTCTTGGTTCTTTAAAATTTATGAATCTCAAGTTATATCCAATTGTTCCAATTTGCTAATTTTCTATCCTATTACCTATGATTTAAATCATTTGATTATCTAAGTTCCAAGGTTACCAAAATTGTGTAATTAAGTCCCAAAGAGGCCCTAGAGGCCGTGGCCTCCCTAGGGAATTAAGTTCCCAATTTTTCCATTCCATTAATTGCATATTACACACTAGATTAATTAAGTCTTTCACTTGTCACAATTGTTCACAAAGAACCCAAATTTTGGGCCCCAAAACTGTGGCCACCCTATAGAAAATCCTACATCACTTCCTTCCATTTCATGTCTTCCAATCCATTCCAATATACCAATATACTCAAACAACCAATCCAATAGCATAAACAAGGTACAAACAACATGTAAGCATACTAATCATGCAAGCAAGGAATAACCCTCATTAGGGTTTTCTCACAATCAAACATAAACAAGGTTTCTAAGTGCTATTAGAGGTTGAGGAGGAGTGTCTTCCTTTTACCAAAGTGAAGAAAACAAGAGAAGCCTCCTAGAAACTCCTTGCAAATTTTCGGATTGGGCATCTTCAAGAACCCTAAAATTTCAACTTCATCAAAATAACACCAATGCTTGAAAAATAAAGCATGGATGGTCACCAATAAGACCATAGAAATGAAAATGAGAGAAGGGAAGTGAAAAATCAAGACGCTTACCCAAAAACCCTAAGCTTGAAGCTTGAAGAAAATGGTGAAAATGATGGATTTTCAAAGAACCACAAACAAGAGAAGTGTTTAGAAGGTGGAGAGGATTACGCAAATGGGGTTGGATGAAATTTTTGTGATGGATATGGCCATGGGGCTGCTGCTGGCTGTAGGTTTCTAGAGAGAAGGAGGAGAGAAATTCAAAAGGAAGAAGAAAGGTGAAGGTAGAGAGAGTAGGTGCATAGGAAAAGTGAAGATGCTTTTAGGTGTCTTTTGAAAATAATGTGACATGATTAATTAAATGAAATCAAAATTATTTCCCCCCTAGAATTGTTGCACCAGCTGTGAGTGAGGAGAGAGAAGGGAGAGATGGTCTCTTGCATTGGGAAAGAGGGAAGGAAATTTCCTAGAAGCTTCCTCCAATCTTGCATGGGAAGTTTCACACGTTTCCCGATAAAGTAAAAGTAAGATTGTCTCCTAATTGGGCACATTAATACAGATGAATATTTACACAATCAATATCATTTTTTTCCCCAATGTAGAAGAGTTACAGATAATGAAAATAATATTTTATTATTCATCGGATGATTTTACGGTACCGCGACTTCATTCATTGGGTAAAATATCGATAAACGTAAATCTCGTAAATTGTGTCCAACCTCGAGTTTAGTAAGATTCCCCATCGACATATCCACAATTTAGAGTTCATTGGCCATAGGGAGAATATTGCATCTTCCGGCTCGACTCAACGCACACGTAAAATGAAAAATATATTAAAATATTCATCATTTACGAAAAATTCCGAAGGAATTTACATAAATCACAAATATTAGAAAATGGCTATTTATGATAAAATAAATGATTTCCGGAGCGTTACACTGACATCTGCAGGTCTCTGCTCAGTGTGCACGTAAAACGAAGAATATATTAAAATATTCAATGTATCCGAAAAATTCCAAAAAAATTCCTAAAAATCAAGAATATTATAAAATGATCATTTATAATTAAACAAACACTTTTTGGAGTGTTACAGTTCCCATTTATGATCATTTATGTACCTCAGAATAGTTATGGGTGTTGCTCCTTCATCTTGTCTTCCAGTTCTCAAGTTGCATCACCAGTCACTTCATTCCAGATCACCTTTGCCAATGAATTTCCTTGCCTCTAAGTTGCTTTATCCGTCGATCCTCGATTCTCACAGGAGGCGTCTCATAGGTTAAGTTCTCTTTTAATTGTACTGTGTCCGGTGCTAAGACATGACTCGGGTCAGGTAAATATTTACGCAGTTGCGACACATGGAAGACATTGTGTATGTTGGAAAGAAAAGGGGGTAAAGCTATCTGGTAAGCTACTGGACCTATCCAGCGAAGAATTTGGTAAGGCCCAAGAAATTTTGGAGTGAGTTTTCTAGATTTCAAAGCCCAGTCAACCCCAGTCGTAGGTGTGACTTTCAAGAATACATGATTACCTTCCTCAAACTCAAGAGGCTTTCTCCTCTTATTCGCATAACTCTTTTGCCGGCTCTGAGCAGTCCTCATATTCTCTTGAATCATTTTGACCTTCTCAGTTGTCTGCTGAATGATATCTGGTCCAATCGTGAGACGCTCGCCGTCTTGGTACCAACATAATGGTGTCCAACACCGTCGTCCATATAGAGTTTCATAGGGCGCCATCCCTATACTTGAATGGTGACTATTGCTGTAGGTGAATTCTATCAATGGCAGAACTTCATCCTAACTTCCAGTCTGTTCTATAGTGCAAGCTCTAAGCAAATCTTCTAAAGGGATTGTCCTTTCTAATTGACCATCGGTTTGAGGGTGATACGCCGAACTTAGATGTAACTTTGTCCCCAACGATGCCTGTAGACTCTGCCAGAATTTTGAAGTAAATCTCGGATCCCTATCCGAAACATTGCTCGTAGGCACACCATGCAGTCTAACGATCTCCCCAATATACAGCTGGGTCAGCTTCTCCAGACTGTACCTTATGTTGATCGGGAGGAAATGAGCTGACTTTGTGAGTCGATCTACTATTACCCAAATCGAGTCGTGTCCTCTTCTTGTACTTGGCAAACCCACAACAAAATCCATTGCAATGCTGTCTAATTTCCATTCAGGAATAGACAATGGTTGCAACAATCCTGCAGGTCTTTGATGTTCCACTTTGGCTTTCTGACAGACTAGACAAGTCGATACGCATCTAGTGACGTCACTCTTCATTCTGTGCCACCAGAACAACTTCTTCAAGTCTTGGTACATCTTCGTTATGCCCGGGTGCATATTCAGCTTGCTTGTGTGAGCATGATCCACAATGTACCTTTTAAGCTCTTGGTCATAGGGAATACAGACTGTACCCCGAAATCTCATAATTCCGTCTGTTCCTTCCTCAAATTCTATTTCTTTACCTTGCTTCATTAGCTCTCTCACTTCTTGCAAGAATTCATCGACCTTCTGCTTTTCCCATATGCCCTCCATTAGCTCACTTGAGATGGTGACCATATTCATACAGATCTTTCCTGGTTTCAACTCTACAAATGACCAAATATATCTGTACTATTCTATGAGATCTTTTTCCTTGATCATCAGGGCAGAAACACTTATAGTCTTTTTACTCAAGGCATCTGCCACGACATTCGCTTTGCCAGGGTGATACAACAGCTGAAAATCATAGTCCTTCAAGAATTCTAACTATCTTCGCTGCCTCATGTTCAGCTCCTTCTGATCATACAAATACTTCAAGCTTTTGTGATCACTTAAGATGTTGAATGTTGCTCCATAAAGGAAATGCCTCCATATCTTCAGAGCAAAAACCACAACTGCTACTTCCAAATCATTTGTCGGGTAGTTCTTTTCGTGCACTCACAACTGTCGTGAAGCATAAGCTACCACTCTTCCATGTTGCATAAGAACAGATCCTAACCCTTGGTATGAAGCGTCACAGTACACCTCAAATGGCTCGTTCGGATCAGGTAGCACTAATACTAGTGAGGTGGTTAGCCATTTCTTCAACTCTTGGAAACTTTGCTCGCAGCTATCAGTCCACTCAAAAGCATGGTTCTTCTTTGTCAGTTGAGTAAGCGGTCCAGCAATTTTGGAAAACCCTTCTATGAACCTTCTGTAATATTCGGCCAAACCCACGAAGCTATGAATCTCTGTCACTGACTTTGGCCTTTCCCATTGTAGCACTGCCTCCACTTTTGATGGATCCACTGCAATCCCTTCCTTCGAGATCACATGGCCTAAAAACTTAACCTTATCCAGCCAAAATTCACACTTTGACAGCTTGGCGTACAGTTCCTTCTCCTTCAGAATCTGGAGAACTATACTGAGGTGTCTAGCATGATCCTCCTGATTCTAGGAATATATCAAGATATCGTCGATAAAGATGATAACAAACTTGTCCAAATAAGGACGAAAGATCCTATTCATGTAATCCATGAAGATAGCAGGTGCATTCGTCACACCAAATGGCATCACAAGGTATTCGTAATGACCGTATCGGGTACGAAAAGCAGTCTTGCGTACATCCTCCATTTTCACTCTTATTTGATGGTATCCAGATCTCAGATCGATTTTCAAAGACACCGCTGCTCCCCTCAATTGGTCCATTAAGTCGTCGATTCTTGGAAGTGGATATTTGTTCTTGATTGTTAGCTTGTTTAATTGCCTATAGTCCACACATAATCTTGAGGTACCGTCCTTCTTTCGAACCAGCAACACTGGCGCTCCCCAAGGCGATACACTCGGTCTAACGAACTGTTTCTCCAAAAGCTCCTCTAGTTGTTTCTTAAGTTCTGCCAATTCCGTTGGTGACATCCGATAAGGTGCTATAGACATGGAACCAGCTCCTAGTACAAGGTCAATAGCAAATTCTATCTCGCGTGTCGATGGTAAACTAGGTACATCTTCGGGGAAGATTTCAGAAAACTCCTTCACTACTGGAATAGTACTTAGATCAGCCTCGCTCTCAACTTTCAAAGAAGACAGTAGCATGTATCCTTGAGCTCCTTCTTTCAAGAAAGCTCGCACTTGATTGGCCATCAAGTATCTAGAATCTTCATCCACAGGAAAAACTATGATTTTTCTAGAGCAATCTAATAGAACATGGTTGGAAGACAACCAGTCCATCCCTTGATGCAGTTGTGATAGCCACCATGTTTCCAGGAGTTTCTATTTGTTTTGGTTATTACTGAGGGGTTTGCAAAGAAGTTTCAATTTTTAATATTATGCAAATGATGTGATGCATGTTAAATTGAAAAGTTTAATCTAATTGAATGCATGCTTTGTTGCAAAAGACTGCTGGTGTTGTTTTGGTTGTTCATGATATGAAAGGTTGCTATTTGCCTCCTTTTGAGTGAAACCTTATGTGATCTTGAAACATGCAAAACAGTTCAGTCGTTTTTGATGCATGATTTACATTCTACTTAGATGCAAGTGTAACTTTAAGTATGATAAGAGTGCATGTCTAGAGAAAGTTTATGGATGTACATGTAGAGTTTCGATTATCCTAGAAGTTATTTTTAAACTCTCTTGAGGCGAAATCCTAGATTGTGCATGACTGAGGAAGTGATTAGGGCATTCTTTGGATCGATTGAGCTTTTTAAGCCTACCCTGAATGATTATATCCTTAGGTCCCTTTTGAAGCCTATTGATTGTTTGGCCTTATATGTTTTTTATTCACTCATGTATTCCTTACCCTGTTAACCATTCTAATGCATGTGAAAGCATTGCATTTTCTTCCTACCTTAATGTCTGTTGAGTACATGATGTGTATTTCTTGAAGTGGGTCCAGTGAGTAGGGGTATGTGCATTTAAGAAAAATGAGCCTGAAGGAACCAAATGCAATCAAAACAAAGAAAAAGAAATTTCTTTGTAAAAGTAAAAAGAAGAAAAAGAAAGAAAATGAAAAGAGAGAAAAGCAAAGCAAAGCAAACAATGAAAGAAGAAAAGTTAAAAATGAAAAGCATTGAATGGTTTTGATGAGTTCTGATCTTTCAAAGTCTTTTTGGAATACCCTGCGAATCTCTCTTGGGCTCAAGTCTTGAAATCATATGTGTATGTATCTCAATATTTGTATGTATTCTTTCTGTTCTTTTCTTACACCCATACCGTGGCCTAATATTACAAGCTTTAAAGACCCTCTTGATCCTCAGTTGTGTGTAGTTTACATTAGTGAAGAGGGAGTTGAATTATAATTTTGTGGATGATATGATTCATATGCATGTATGTTTATAAACTTATCCGGATGTGTATGATTTGAATAGGAGAAATTTATCTTGTATGTTCGTGGATAATGTGAATTGCAGGGAAGGAAGCTAGATTGTTAGCATGTGACAAATTATGTATGTGTGAAGCTGGTTTTAGGGCATTTGCACTTTTTATGAATTGAAGTAATCATTACATACTAGTAGCTTTGGTTTAATTAAAAAATAGAAAGATTAAAACTTTCTAATTGCTAAATGCATGTTGAATCCAAAATGTAAGTGAGTTTACTTGGTCATGCTTTGTTTTGCTCGAGGACAAGCAAAAGGTTAAGTTTGGGGGTGTGATAACTCTACAAAATATAGTTATTTGTGCCCCATATCTGAGCTATAAAAAGTGCTAAAATCCTTGTATTCATGCATATTTGGAAGGTTTTACGCTTCTATTTGATATAGTCAATTTTGAATCCTTTCCTATATGTAATTGAGCAAACTGTGCACATTTGATATGTGATTAAGTGAATTTGCAACTCTTACCGATTTGGTGTTTTCTCTATCATAGGAAGGGCTCCAAATAAGATGATATGTGGAACAATTGAGCTGGAATGGGAAGAGGAAGCCAAATTTGCATTTCAGACTTCAACGCCGCGACGTGGCATGTGAATGTCGCGACGTGGCATGTGAATGCCGTGGCGTGATTCTCCTCTACATTAAAAGTCAGAGAGCTTAGTATATTGAACACCGTGGCATGGCATATTAATGCTGCGACATCCCTGACCTAATTTGACATGCGTTGCGGCGTAGGCATGTTAATGTCATGGCGTGCCTCTGTTTTTCTGAGTTTATAAATAGATTTTTAGCAGAATTTTATAGGAGAGCTCCATTTTAGTTTCTAGGTTTTAGAGAGGCTGCGGCCTGTTCTTTATTTTCGGGCAGATTAGAGGCCTAGGGAGGCTAGGTTGGAGGTCATCTTCTTCATGGAAGGAGATTCAAGCTTCAAAGATCACATCCATGGCTTCCTTCCTCTTCTCCCTTTGTTTCTCTTCTCTTCCTTATCTCTTGAGCATGATTTTTGTCTGTAAATTCGTGTTCAATGGATTAGCAGTTGTATTTAGGAAATACTTTGAATCTTTATATGAATATTGATGTTTATGTTATCTTTAGAGTATCTATTGATGTTTAGCTTTGTTCTTCCATGCCTATGCTTAATCCTTGCTTCTGTTTGATCAACAATTGCATTGTCTTGATTGATGCAAATGAACTAGACATAGGGATTTATGGATATGGATATGGTATGGTTGATGCATGTTTGACGAGTTCAATTAGCTTGGATGAGTTGATTCGCTAACGGGATAGAAATATACCTTTTAGCCATGTATTATCATGTGTTTGAGAATAGATCGTTTATTAGTGGAGTTTATATTAGTCCTCATGCAAACATAAGAAACATAGTGGATTAGGTAAATGACATCAGGGTTGATCGACCTAGACATAGGCTTTTGACTAAATCAGATTCTCAAGCTAACCTAACTAATCATTGATGTTGCTTATAAGGATTGCATATCATTAGTATGAAATAGGAGGTGAAGAAGGATTTCCTAGATCTCTAAACCATTATCTTTATTGCTTTTATAGTTTAGATTTAGTTCATTTGCATTTCTTTATTTTATATGTTCTTGGATAGAATTTAACTAATTTATTAGTTGTTACTTAGTAATAGAAGCCATATATCCTCGTGGGAACGAACTTTTACTCCGTATCTATATTACTTGAATGACCCGTGCACTTACGGTACACAAATGGTCTAAGCTCATTATAACTTGAAGGTTGTCCCAAGGAAATTCCAGCCAGGAGACTTAGTGCTCCAGAGAGCAGACATCGATGGTAAGAATGTCTCCCATGGGAAGTTAGCCCCTAATTCGGAAGGCGCCTACCGCGTTGTGATCAACACTGGCAACGGAGCCTACACCTTGGAGACGTTAACAGGAAAGTCAATCAAAAACTATTGGAACATGGACAAACTTAGAAAGAACTATAGCTAAGTACCCTTTAAGGCCTAGTCTCTTAGTTTCTTTGTTTGATTTGCCCTAGTTTTTGTGGTTATATATTGTACAGACTTTAGTCCTTCATTTAATCAATAAAATGAAGTTATTTTCATATATCTTGCATTGTCTAAAGTCTCAACAGACCCTCAATTCGAATTTCGGCTTGAGAATATCTACAGAGCCCATTCCTTATGGGATCTGAAATTTCTTTTAACAGTTCAAAGACCCTTAAGCTGGGAAACACCTTGAGAATGTCTAGAGCCCGTTCCTTGTAGGATCTGAGGTCTCTTTAAGTTCCAGGTTAAAAAGAATAACCCACAGAACTCATTTGTGTGTTCTAGTCACGAGTTATGGGCATATTCCCAAATCCTTAACACTTGGTCATAACTGTAACACCCTAATATAGATATCTAGATATATCTTAGATAGACAGAGATATATAAAGATAAACAGTACTAGAGACGTCACTTCTATACTACCTATTAACATATATCTATAATCATAACTGAGTAATTATAAAAAGCCTTGAGAGATTGCGGAAAACTTAAACCTCATACATATATATATATATACAAACTTAGCCACAAGATGGCTTATTGTAATACATATAACATAAAACTTACAGAACAAATATAAACTGATTACATAAGTTTTGTCTACTTAAAGCAATAAAACTACTCCAGTCTTCACGCTTTGCCTAATCCTCGCACTTTTTGTTCACTCAGTATCGGAATTACATGGAATAGCAAATCGGGGTGAGAATAAACATTCTCAATAAAAGCAATTCCAATACCATCTAACTATAACATTATATATAACGATTATATAACAAATGTTATAATTTCTAACTTAGGAGCTTCCTCCTCTTTTCTCATATCTGCACACTTTCTTATAGTGTGATATCAACCGATAGCCTACACACTGTTAATATATACAACGCCCATATAGCTGTAAATACTAACAGTGACAGACAATGCTCATACAACTGTTTGTGAATGCAATGAGAATAATATGTAATATGAATATGCTTAGGGAAATCCTAAGAATATGTGGATGAAATGCAAATGCAGGGTTTTGCTTTTAAATACATGCATAAGTTTATTTTGAAAACAAGGAAGTTTGCTAGGAACTAGTCAGCATATCATCCAGTGGTAATTAGAGGGAAAACTCATCCTCACGTTACACATATCCTGGCACGCTGAGAAATTCGGGCTTCATCCTTGCTCAAAGTGCGTCTTTGGATTTCCCACTTATCTCCTTTGGCCTTGGCACTATCGAGACATCAGGGTTATATCCTTATCAAAAGTCCTTCAGATACCCATCTATCTCCTTTTGCCTCCAAGAATGAACATCAAAGGATATTCACCAAGATCGATACTACTTGACTAATTCGTAGACTTATATACATACTTATATACTTAGCTCCTTTACGATCTAAGCATATTCTCCTAGGAACTTTGGCTTCTTATGTTTACCCTTTGTAATGAGGAGAATCTGTAACCTCATATTACATGTAACCTTAGCACTTAGAAATACTTGTCCCCTTAGGAACTTCTCTGATTCCTTACCTTCTGGCTAAATGACCTCGCGTCATATAACGTTACATTCTCAGGTAAGCATCACTAGTCCATTTCTCATACTTGTATCTAAACTCCACCTCATCACTCATATCTCATAAGTGATTTCTAATGCAACCCTATATTGTTGAGATGTTAGATACTTGCCTATGGCAAATCACTAATCTTGGTTGCACTGAGGTTCTTTCTCTTCACATACATACTAGCTTAACTAACTAGTGTGTGAAAGCTTAGTGTTATGTTTAACTCTTACATAAACACCATCTTAGCTATCCTATAGACTCAACTCATCCTAGTGAAAGAGTCTATCTTTGCTAATGCCTCATCTACCCTTGCTTAAGGAAATAAATGAGCATTTCTCTAAAACTTTACATAATTAACTCAACTTTAATTAAAGTGAAGTCATGCATCTAGATAAGTATAACTGACTTATTTTGGTTGTATCTAGCTTTTCCTTCCATCACACTTCTAGTAGTAGCTTATACTACACTTGCGTGCTTAAGGTTCCAGATACCTCTTTAATTATTCCAAACTCATAGAATGCTTAAGAACTTAACTTCCATACTTTCATTAGTATCTAAGGAATTAAATTCCCTTTATCTTGCACTTCTAACTCATCTTTGCTAATACATGAGTTATTGCACATTTCTACTATACCTTATGATTATGACATCTTCTTAGTCACAATTCATCTTATTGTGTATTTAGCAATGCACAAAGTCCCACTTAACTAGAGACTTAGTACCTAAACATTCCCTTCTTGGAACTAATACACAATCTTGTCTCCACTCAAGTGAATCTAATGCAAGAGAGGTTCTTACTTGCAAATCTTTGTTGCCTAAGGTTCTAGGTACCTTCCTAAGGTAATCCACTATTCTTGGATATCTTAAGGTTCATACCTTTCTCATTCACTACTAGAGTGAATACTATTATTCATTCTAGTATACGTATCTCCATTGCACTATCTCATCACATCTTAAGTGATATCTATTGCAACGTTAAGTTACCTAAGGTGCAATGTCATTACCTAAAGCAAACCTTTCCTTTAGGAGGTTTAAAAGCCTATGCTTTCTCATACTTGATGGGTAAATATTTTCCACTTGAAAATATCCCCATTTGTGTCTTAACACACTTTAGGAAACATATATGAATGATTTCATTTACTCTAGAACTTCAAAACATCCAAAATCAACATTTTAGAGCTTCAGGGTCTCACGCCGCGGTGCCCTGCTCTCGGGTGCTAATACTAGGCTGATTTTTTGGTCTCACGCCGCAGCATGCACCACCTATGCTGCGGTGTTCATAGCAGAAACCAGATTCTGCAAAATTCTGCAGAACCGTGGTACTGTTCTATTGGTCAATTCCTCGAGTTTTGGCCATTTCAATCCAAATTCTAAGTGATTCTAAGTCCCTAATCAATCCTTTATCACATAAGAACAACAATCACTAACTTAAACCTCTCAATTTGGATTATGGATCAAAATCTCTCATTCTTTGACCTAAGGCTCACTTTGTGAATCAAGGGTCTAAATGAGTTGTTCTAAGTTTCTAACTTAAACTTATGCTATGAACAAGTCATAAATGACCAAAGAAACACGTCCATACAAGCCAAACACATCAAACTCATCTAAAATTCAATTTAGCATATTAGGTTGTTTATATGCATACATAGAGAAAAGAGATGAATAAAGGCTCTAAACCCCTACCTCTTGAAGACTTGAAGCCTTGAACTTGATCATTGATCTTCTTCCTCTTCTTCTTCCCTTCTTCCCCTTTCTCCTTCTTCTTCTCCCCTTTCTCCCTTTTCTTTCTTTTCTTTTTTCCTATTTTTCGATTCTCTGCCGAGGGAGAAGAGAGAAATAAGGGGGTGGGACGTGGAGCGAAATACAAGAAAAGATTAACTTAAGTTTCTACACTGAAACTTATATCTGCTAAGGACACTTGAATTGTGCTAATTCAAGTTTTTCAGCTTCCAACAACTTTAGAATAAATCATAGGATTTATCTAAATTGTTGTTTCACCATTTTCATGATTTTTTATATCTGCTGAGAATCAATCGGGCATTAAAAGCACAACCTGTATGCCTAAAAATACCAAACTGACTCTGATTCTCTTAAAACTTTTACCACATCTTACTTGGCTTATTTGTGACCTAGAAATATACTCTCTATGTTTATTTCCTTCAACTTAGCAACTTATGCTATTATCTGAGTCATTTTAAGCTACTTTACAACTTCTGTGTTGCAACTAAGTGCCTAAATGAACTCAGTTTGTCACAAAACTTTATTGACATGTTAAACAAGTCAAATGCTACCTTTTGTAACCATTTATCAGTCTAACATGTGTTTAAGGGTATTACATTTCTCCCCTCCTTTTTAAAAATTTTGTCCCCAAAATTGCTCACCTCAAGCAAACAATTCTGGTTTAACAAAACTCTACATGAAACTTCTGCTTCCATGCAGTCCTTTTTCAATACCAGCTTCTCCCATCCACCTTCTCTTGATGAGATCTGCTTATCTTAAAGCTCTTGATCTCTATGCTTATAGATAGTAAGTTGTACTAAAACATAACTTAGCTTTGACTCCTTCTTATAAGGCTTTCAAAACCAGATGTGAATCTAGTATCTCTATCAAACACTATATCCACTGAAACTCCATGACTCCTAACTATTTCTTTCAAAAGTAGTTAAACTACTTTATCTAGAAAATAGCTAACTTTACTTGGCGAAAGATGGGCAGATTACTTAATCTCACCACCTTTACCTGCAGCTCAACATATTCTATTATGTTCTTTAACATACTATACCATTATACATCTTCCTTACTCTTGGAAAACCTTAGTAGCCTCTTGATAGATGGTATACTTTCTCTAGTGAGCTTCTTTCGAAATCCTTTTTCTTGATTTTTGACCCTCTTGGAAAACAAAGTTGTCTCTAAACTTCGTTATTCCCTCTTAGTCATAACAAAATCCTTTAGGGTTCCTTAGAAGATCTGCTCACACTCGTCCCTTAGAGCTTCATTCTCCTTCTGAGCTTCAAAGAAATCTGAGTCTTTAGGCCTCTTACTATGTCCAACTTACTCACTGAGAGACTATCTAGAATCATAGTCACCGCTAGACTCAAATTCTTAAAAACTCTTAAGAAATTCACTCTCTCTTGGACTATCATTTGGGACACCTGTAGGAATTTCCTACCTAGTGCATCGACCACTTCTTTGGCTTTACCCAAATGATATCTAAACTCAAAGTTATGAGCCTTGAAAAACTCTATCCATCTATTCTGCTTCATATCTAGCTTCCTCTGATCAACAAGCTTCTCAAGCTATCATGATCGTTGAGCACCTTTAACTGGACTCCTTATGAGTTATGTCTCCAAAACTATAAGGTAATCACCATTATAGTTAATTCCAAATTATACCTAGGGTAGTCCTTATCTTGCAGACTTAACTGCCTTGATGCGTAGGCATCTACCTACCTTTATTGCATCCGAACACACCTTAGTCCCATCTTCGAAGTATATCTAACTACCTCAAAGTTCTTTCGAGAATTTGGAATTACCAATACTAACGTAGTAATCAACCTTCTCTTTTACTCTTGGAAAACAAACTCACTATCTAGAGTCCACTGTTGAGTACTACCTTCCTTAACTGGCCTAAACCAGGTAGCACTAACTTAGAAAATCTACTAATAGATTCTCTGCTCTTGGATACAATGGCTACTCTACCCATTGTACCTCTGCTTAAACTCTACTAGAATTCTCTGCAATTTCTATCTTGAGAAATTACATGGCCCTTAAATTGTACCACTTGTAATCCAAAACTGACTTTCGACTTACTTGGCACTTAACTATATCTTTTTCAAAAGTTTCCAAAACTACCTTTGACATACTTTTCATGTCCTTTTGTAATCCTGGAAAACTCTTAAAGATCTGCTCTTCTTTACTCTGTTTCTATGACAACCAAGTCTTAGATCATCTCCTGAGAAAATTCAAAGCTTTTCTTAACTGATCTACCTAATCATCCTTCTCTTAGACAAAGATATTTATTCTTGATATTTCCTTTGTTCAACTTGCCTTTAACTTAAGGCACTATCTCACACACCAACTAAACAAGAACATAACATCATTTGTCTCTCTAAAACAACCAAACCATACCAACAAGGTAAGCAAACTAGATTCACAAAGTAAATATATTCTCTTCTTATACACACTTTAAAAGATTTCTCTTTACATGTGTTCTCATCTTATACCAAGTTGGAAGATTTCGTCGCTTCTTTTTTCCAAGAATCATCTCCCTTACGATATCCTGGTTACTCACTTATGTAGCACATGGATTACCCATCAAAAACGGTCTACATCCATGTATCTTACCACATCTAGCACATCTTGGTGACTTGAAACTTGACATACCTCTTTCCTTAGAGTTGCTCATCTAAAAGCACTTTACTTATACTTATCATCACTCCAGGCTTCCATTGTGCAACTCTGATACAAATTGAGATCGAAAGGCACCCTTACTGATCTCAACATCTGATCTTTTCCTCTTTAGGAACTTTCTAACTCTTGTTCCATCGAGGTCCTGAGATTATCTACTTCTACAACTTTGCATTCATTGGCTAGAGTGAAGAAGTCCATAACCTCCTTTTACATCACAACTCTTCCAATGCCCTCTCCAAGTTCTACTTCAAATTTTACTTACTTCCAGTCGTCATCTGGATTGAACGTAAAATAAGAAAAGAACTTTTGACATTCTTTGAATTGCTCCGCATACTGGTCTTCAGTAATATCCCTTTGCTCTAACTTAGGAATTCCTATTCCTTTGCTTCCTAGAACTTAAGGGAATAATACTTATCTAGAAAAGTAACTCTAAACACCTCTCAGGTGGTTTGAGTACTAACCATCTCTAGTGACCTCTCTGCTCTATCTCATCAGCTTTCGGCTTCTCCTACTAACCCTTACGAAGCGAGGTCACCTTCTGTTCATTAGCACATGACATGACCTCAGAGATCTCTTTTATCACATGAAGTCATCTTCCGGCTCTAACTGAACTAAACACTCCCTTGAAAACAAAGGACTAACTTTCTTGAACTCTGAGAAATACTGATTCCTCAAAAGTTCTTTCTCAACCTCGCAACTAACTAAGTGAGTTCTATTCTATCTCTTCTGATAGACTTCTACTAATGGCAATCTGCTCTCTCAATACAGCAGCCATTTCTCTAAGAGCTCTGGTTATCTCCTCATTACCAGTCTCCTAGTCTCATAGGTTCATCTGGCAGTTGCCATAGTTTCCTATACACGCAGCACATTACATATTGAGTTAGCTAGGCTCAATATCATGTACTTATGTGATAGTGGCTATTAGCACACATACCTAAGGTTAGTCATGCAATTTCATCTGCATATCTTAAAAAGAGATAAAAGAATGCATAACTTTCTACTAAATTGCTGCTTATATCTAAGCATAGTCAGTCCATACCCCGGCTCAACAGGATGAACTACACTGATACCATAATGTAACACCCTAATACAGATATCTAGATATATCTTAGATAGACAAAGATATATAAAGATAACCAGTACTAGAGACGTCACTTCTATACTACATATTAACATATATCTATAATCACAACCGAGTAATTATAGAAAGCCTTGAGAGATTGCGGAAAACTTAAACCTCATATATATATATATATATATATATATATATATATATATATATATATATATATATATATATATATACAATCTTAGCCACAAGAGGGCCTATTATAATAATATAACATAAAAATTACAGAACAAATATAAACCGATTACATAAGTTTTGTCTACTTAAAGCAATAAAACTACTCCGGTCTTCACGCTTTGCCTAATCCTGCACCTGTTCCTGTATCTGGAATTACATGGAATAGCAACTGGGGTGAGAATAAACATTCTCAATAAAAGCAATTCCAATACCATCTAACTATAACATTATATATAACGATTATATAACAAATGTTATAATTTCTAACTTAGGAGCTTCCTCCTCTTTTCTCATATCTGCACACTTTCTTATAGTGTGATATCAACCGATAGCCTACACACTGTTAATATATACAATGCCCATACAGCTGTAAATACCAATAGTGACGGACAATGCCCATACAACTGTCTGTGAATGCAATGAGAATGATATGTAATATGAATATGCCTAAGGAAATCCTAAGAGTATGTGGATGAAATACAAATGCAGGGTTTTATTTTTAAATACATGCATAAGTTTATTTTGAAAACAAGGAAGTTTGCTAAGAACTAGTTAGTATATCATCCAATGGTAATTAGAGGAAAAACTCATCCTCACATTACACATATCCTGGCACGCTGAGAAATTCAAGCTTCATCTTTGCTCAAAGAGCGTCTTTGGATTTCCCACTTATCTCCTTTGTTCTTGGCACTATCGAGACATCGGGGTTATGTCCTTATCAAAAGTCCTTCAGATACCCATCTATCTCTTTTTGCCTCCATGAATGAACATCAAAGGATACTCACCAAGATCGACACTACTTGACTAATTTGTAGACTTATATACGTACTTATATACTTAATTCCTTTATGATCTAAGCATATTCTTCTAGGAACTTTGGCTTCTTATGTTTACCCTTTGTAATGAGGAGAATCTGTAACCTCATATTACATGTAACCTTAGCACTTAGTTAGAAATACTTGTCCCCTTAGGAACTTCTCTGATTCCTTACCTTCTAGCTAAATGACCTCGCGTCATATAACGTTACATTCTCAGGTAAACATCACTAGTCCATTTCTCATACTTGTATCTAAACTCCACCTCATCACTCATATCTCTTAAGTGATTTCTAATGCAACCCTATGTTGCTGAGGTGTTAGATACTTACCTATGGCAAACCACTAATCTTAGTTGCACTGAGGTTCTTTCTCTTCACATACATACTAGCTTAACTAACTAGTGTGTGAAAAGCTTAGTGTTATGTTTAACTTTTACATAAACACCATCTTAGCTATCCTATAGACTCAACTCATCCTAGTGAAAGAGTTTATCTTAGCTAATGCCTCATCTACCCTTGCTTAAGGAAATAAATAAGCATTTCTCTAAAACTTTGCATAATTAACTCAACTTTAATTAAAGCGAGTAAGTCATGCATCTAGATAAGTATAACCTACTTATTCTGGTTGTATCTAGCTTTCCCTTTCATCACGCTTCTAGTAGTAGCCTATACTATACTTGTGTGCTTAAGGTTCCAGATACGTCTTTAATTATTCCAAACTCATGGAATGCTTAAGAACTTAACTTCCATACTTTCATTAGTATCTAAGGAAGTAAATTCCCTTTATCTTGCACTTCTAACTCATCTTTGCCAATACATTAGTTATTGCACATTTCTACTATACCTTATGAATATGACATCTTCTTAGTCACAATTCATCTTATTGTGTATTTAGCAATGCACAAAGTCCCACTTAACTAGAGACTTAGTACCTAAACATTCCCTTCTTAGAACTAATACACAATCTTATCTCCATTCAAGTGAATCTAATGCAAGAGAGGTTCTTACTTGCAACCTTTTGTTTCCTAAGGTTCTAAGTACCTTCCTAAGGTAATCCACTATTCTTGGATATCCTAAGGTTCATACATTTCTCATTCTCTACTAGAGTGAATACTATTATTCATTCTAGTATACGTATCTCCATTGCACTATCTCATCACATCTTGTGTAATATCTATTGCAAAGTTAAGTTGCCTAAGGTGTAATGCCATTACCTAAAGCAAACTTTTCCTTTAGGAGGTTTCAAAGCCTATGCTTTCTCATACTTGATGGGTAAATATTTTCCACTTGAAAATATCCCTATTTTTGTCTTAACACACTTTAGGAAACATATATGAATGATTCCATTTGCTCTAGAACTTCAAAACATCCAAAATCAACATTTTGGAGCTTCAGGGTCTCACGCCGCGGCGCCCTGCTCTCGGGTGCTAATACTAGGCTGATTTTTTGGTCTCACGCCGTGACGAGCGCCGAACTCAGTCAAAATTATAACCGAAGTTATTACCTAAACTTGTAGTATAGTGAACAACACCGGATCGTCTCCTCAAGGATCGTGATGCAATTTGATCAAATCAAGTGAAAGTTAGAAAAAGGGGGTTTTGATGGTTCAAGGATCGCAGTGACATGATTTAAAGAGAAATAACAATTAAAAGAACAGTCAATTCAGAAATCTATCCGAGATTGGGTGGATTCAATCATAGACCTTTCAACAAACACCTGAAATACATTTGAATGGTTAACTTGGATCTAACCGAGATCTCTCGCATCGATCCGTAATTCATACTAGACAATCGTCTTAATTCAATTGACAAGTGATAAACATAAATCGCAATTGCACCATTCATGTAAATATATGTCAATTTAAGCACCAAATTCAATTAACCTAGGCACAAATCAGTAACCTAACCTCTTCAATTACGTGATTAGTTTAGATCAATCAGTTCTAAATTTCATCACAATACTTAATCTTAAACCAAGATCAAATCGATCAAACATAAACAGAATCACCATTCATGCATTCAAGATCAAGAGAACAGAAGAAGAAGAGAAGAGGAATTCAAATATAAATCAAATACATTACATAACCAAGGTCTCAAGAATTCAAGCCACAATATCTTCAAGAGTCCCGAATTGACTAGAAGTGACTTAGCTCTCCATTACAATGAAAGAAAAATATACAAGAACTATGAAAAACTATTTCTAACACCAAGTGTGTGTTGTGTTTAGAGCTCTCCACATGCTTCCTTTTATAGAGGATTCAGAGTAGTAGTAGATGGGTAGATGAGATTAGTAGGTGGAATTAGTAGGTGAGCTTGGTAGGTGAGATTGGTAGGTGAGCTTGGTAGGTGAGATTGGTAGGTGAGCTTCCTTGTCTCCGAAAGTATTCATTGCTGAACTCATTGATTTCGTCATTTCTGAGCCAAGTGGTTTTCATGAAAGTTCTAGGAAATTGTCTAAGCTTTCCAATGGCTCTGAAAGCACCCAAAAATTCGTCCTACATCCCAAGATATGACCCAATTACTACAGACTGTTCAGGACCAGTTTCAGCACCTCTGTTTTGACTTTCAGACCCAATATCTCCATCAAGGATCCCGAATCAAGTTTTGTGCTTGACATGAAAGTTGTACATCTGGGTCTTAACTTTCAGATTACAAATTTTCAGCCCATTTTATATGCCCAAACTCGAATTATGTTCTGGTTACTACACACTGTTCGGGTTCCAAATACAAATCCCGTATTCTGATTTCCATGCCCAATTAGCTCCACTAGATGTCTGAAATTGACTTTGAGCTCTTCATCAAAGTTGTAGAGCTCTCTCTTATCTTTCCTACAAGGTAAAATTCATAATTATCAGACATTTAGAACTCAAGATATGACTAAAATACAGAAACATAAGACCCGAATAATGCTGAAAAAATTAATTAAGTCCGATTCGAGTTCAAACTTACAAAACATAATCAAATTCAGTCAATTAAGTACATGAAGAGTGTAAATAACTAAACATAAGGGTTTCTTAATGAATAAAATATGTGATTATCAAATTCCCCCACACTTAGCTTTTTGCACTCCTGGGCAAAACATATAAAACTAAAGTTAGAAGACAAAGACAAACGACACAAACTTAAAAGCTAAAAACTCTAAAGGACTCAATGAAGCAAGAAGAGCAACAAGAAATTCAAGGGATCAAAGCATAAATGAGGTAAGATTTCTTCACATCTCAAACCAACAAGCAAGGAAACTTCCGTTGAAAAGAATGAATTAAGAATGATGGATCTTCACAAGATTCCCTCTCAATCTCTCAAGTGTTTAAAAGGTAGGTATTTCACTCAATTCAACCCATGAAAATTGCACTACCATAAGCTTGCTTATCTTCTACTTCTCCACTACTCAAAACACATGCACACACAAATCATGAGGACTTTATTCAAGGTTGTAGTGAGGTCAAGGTAACAAAGAGGATAAAATGGATATGAGAAGATAAATACCAAAGAGAATAAAAGCAAATGAGAAATGAGTTCAAATAACAAGCATAAAAGTTCATCTCAACTCTAATGTATATCCCTTTACATATTCATTTCCCAATCCTTTTCTCTCTATATATGAACATAACTATATACATACATTTTTCTTTTTTTTTTTTTTTTTTTTTTAGGCACTCTTTCTTTTCTTTTTTTTTTTTTTTTTTTTTTTTTTTTTTTCAACAACCATTTTGTACACACACCCCCACACTTGTTCAAAAACTCATCCATTAACCAGGCTAATGTTCTTTTATTCCCTAAGGTAAAGTAAGAACACGATTTTTCATTTAAGGCACATAATGAGCTAGAAACAAGGAATGGTCAAATAAGCTCAAAGGGGTTAAGCAAAGGAAAATATACAAGGTTGGCGTGAATCGAGAAATTTTCGAGAGGTCAAAAGAGTGCTTGATATCATATTGAAAACAAGGTTGGCTATTTGGTTAAACTAGCTAAGAAAGAGGGCCTCAATCATGTTCATGCATGCAAGTGAAATGTAGCCTCAAAAAGAATCAAAGCAAGTTCTAGAGTGGTCATTAACATGAGTGAAAATCATACAAGAAAGAAGAGAATGGCATAAATGTTGAATCCATCCATTAGGCTCAAAATCTCACAAGGTATGCATCCATCAAACTCAATTCATCAATTCAATCATCCATCACCAAGCATATCAGTTCAAGAAGGGAGAAAAATTATTCAATCATGCAATGAACCTCCTTTTTTTTTTTAGAAATTTTTTTTTTAACAAACGAAAAGAAACAGAAACATGCTAAAATCTCTCCCCCACACTTAATATAACATTGTCCTTAATGTGAAAGAAAGAGATAGAAAAGAGCAACACAACCTGATAAGAAGTGAATCAACGCTAAAAAGAAACACACTGTCAGTACCGCATCAAACCCTGAAAAGAAATCAAACAAGAAAACGTTAGTACTTCCACAATTCAATACTAATTAATTACTACCTAAAAAAACTCCTTACTCTGCCACCAATTAAGATGCGTCTCAAGAGTAAAATTACTCCTTACTCTGCCATCACTAATTGGTTTAATAAGTCCATGACAATCATATCATACTAAACAAAACAACAACAATTTTTTTTTTTTATCAAACCCATTAAAGAGAAAGTTTCAGATCGGCTCTTGTTTCTTGTTACTTCCTTCGCTGCTTCTTCTGTTGACCAATCTATCTGAGCTAATACCTGATCAGGTACATACTCAAAAGCTTCTAATTTATCAATGAGCTCATCAATAGTGGAGGCAGAGATAAGAAGTTGTCTTGCCGAAGGAGTGATAAATTTCTGTTCCACAGCTTTGTCAAGAAAAAATAACAAAAGATCAAAGAAATTATTAACATTCAACAAACCAATGGGTTTATGGTGGATGTTCAGTTCGGCCCAAGAGACAATTTGAAAAATTTCTTCCAAAATACCAAAACCACCTGGTAAGGCAATGAATGCATCAGAGTTTTCAAGCATTATCTTCATGCGTTCATGCATTGATGATACTTTAAGTTCCTCCCCAATTGTCTTTCCATTGATGTTCTGTTGAGCTAAAATTTCAGGAATGACACCTAAAACCTGACTGTCTCTTATAAAGGCAGCAAGTGATACAGCCCTCATTAACCCATGACAACCTCCCCCATATACAAGATGAATATTCCTCGCAGCAAGTGATCGACCAAGAGTGCTAGCTGCGTTTACAAAACTCTAATCCCTTCCCATAACTCGACCCACAAAAAACACGTACATTTTTTAGGTTACGAATAGAAGGCCCCATTCTATACTCTTCCTCCCTTTGAGTGTTTCGAGTGTGAAGGAAAATGGAGAAAATGGAGTGTTTAAATAAGAAAAAGAATGGAAAGGGAAATAATTGCACCTATAAGGGTAGGTTGGTCGTTGTCGAAAAAAGGTTGAAATTAAGAGACACAGAATCTTTTTTTTTTTTTTTTTTTTTTGACTTCAAGAAAACCATCAAGGTAAAGAAGTCTAGAAACCCCCAAGGACTCTGCTCAAAGGATCGTCTGTACAAAAATCAAAATACAACAAAATGATATAAAGATAAAAGAAATAGAAAATGATGACATACCCGTATGTACAGTCTCCATGGCGTATCTTTATACTGCTACACATGAGTGCAAGAGACATCACGTCCTTTTTTTTTTTTTTTTTGAAATTGTTAGAAAAACTTGATGAAAGATGAGTGTATACTTACTTAAGATTGGGATGGAGGTAGTCTGCTTTTTCGGCTTTGTGCCAAAGCATTGTTGACCAAGATTCGACCCATTCAAGACCAACAAGAACATAGGGCTCCCAAAAGGGACAAGTGGCCATAATACGACCGGCCGCCTCACATGTGGGATACAATCTACCTTCTTTGTTTTTCAATTAAGAAGGCTGGATCAGATGCATGCATTTCCCCATTCACGGTTTGTGTTACCAAAGCCAACCCTAAGAAGTAGACATTTTTTTTTTCATTTTTTTTTTTTTTTTTTTTTTTTGTTTGTTTGTTTTTTTTTTTTTTTTTTTGAAATGACATGAAGAAGAAGAGGATGATATGTACAGATTGTTTGTGGATATGGCTCACATCCGCTCTCTCGGTTTAACGTCCGAAACGGCTTAAACGTCTTCTATGAGTCGAGGATAAGCTTCCCATCCAATTTTCTTATAAATTGGCAAACAGGGTCTTTTAGAGTCAGATTCCCAAGACTGTAGTGTTGTTCTTCATCCTTGAAGAGATTCCACAATTTAAGAATTTCACGATGCACCAATCCACAAGAATGCATCTCAAGAGTCAATAAGATATCATCTAATGACTCCTTACTCACCATTCTTAATGAAGAAAATTTTATCTTCTCTATTTGCGAAACCATCCCCTTAGTACGACATCGCTTGTTACAGCTCCATCGTCCACATTTGTGACAGACTTGTAACCTTTTTGCTCTTCTCCTTTTAGAATATGAACTTCTTCCAAGACCGGCATATATGAATCAAATGAAATTGAGGACTCACCGCTAATCGGACCTTTGCTTCAATTATCCAAATAGACATCTTCTCGGCATACCCTTGTGCATTAACATTCTCAATCTCTCACATCGAACTTTGTAGATTTTTCTCAGAGCATTTTGAGGAAGACAAGGAAAATGTTTTCTCAGGTTTGAAAGAATGACATCCATTTTGAAGGAGAAGAAGGGTTCAATTATTTTGGGAAACTGAAGAATAAACCGACTCAAGAGTCACGGAGTACCGTATCCGCCACTTAACCTAGCAACACAAAGAACTCAAAACTTAGTTTTCCAGAATGGTTGAGTCTTTGTCCATTAACTTAAGCGTAGTACCATTCCTAGGATCCTCAATATCTACGTCCCCAGTAGTAGGTGCAGACGATAATCTCAAAGCGTAACTTTTTGACCAATTTCCGCAGCTTTTGCAAAAGGTGTAACGCACCTTTAATAAAGTAGGCCAATAAAATCCATACCGCAAGATTTTCGCAGCTTGTTGTCGCCGAAGAAAAAATGACCTCTACATGCTTCGAGCGACACTACCTACCTCATTGTCGGGCACACATTTTTTTTTTTTTTTTTTTTTTTTTTTTTTTTTTTTTTTTTTTTTATTCATAATGCGGATGGAGAAGGTTCATCACCTCCACTTCGCATTCTCCGGAAGTTCATGATATCTGTTTGAGGCGGTGTCCATTTACGATGAAAGCTTTTGCAAAGTGACCTCACTTTTAATCCGAACAACACCAAGGAAAAACATTAGTAACAATAAATGGTCCATCCCATCTAGACCTTAATTTGCCGTGCATGAGTCGGAGGCGGGAGTTATAGAGGAGAACTTTTTGACCAATCTCAAATGTTTTCCTCGAATCAACTTATCATGGAAGGCTTTGGTCTTCTCCTTATAAAGTTTGGAACTTTCATAAGCCTCTGCGGATCTCCTCCAATTGCCGCAGCTGCAGCTTCCTCTCCATACCGCTTGATCTAGGTCCAAGTTGCACCTTTTCACCGCCCGTAATGCTCGATGCTCAATTTCCACCTAAGCAGTGGCATGCTTTTCCAAAAACAATTCGATATGGAGACATCCCGATTGGTGTCTTATAAGCAGTCCGGTAAGCCCATAAAGCATCCTCAAGCCTCTTGCTCCAGTCCTTTCTGTTAGGTTGAACTGCTTCCGGAGTATCCGCTTAATTTCTCTGTTGGAGACCTCGGCTTGCCCATTGGTTTGGGGGTGGTAGGGTGTAGAAACCTTGTGTTGGACTCCATACTTCTTCATCAAAGCCCCATGCTTCGATTGCAAAAATGTGAACCTTGATCACTAATGATGGCTCTCGGGACTCCAAACCTACGTAAAATCATGTGATCTAATAAAATCCACAACAACTTTAGAATCATCACCGAGTGGCCTTAGCCTCCACCCATTTAGATACATAATCCACAAAGAAGCGTAATGTAAACAAAATCAAATGATACAGAAAAGGACCCATAAAGTCAATACCCCAAACATAAAAATCTCACGTAGAATAATAAGGGTTTCGGGGCATTTCATTCCTACGAGAAGTATTCCCTGTTCTCGACATTGATCACAAGATTTGCAAAACATATATGCATCATGAAATAGAGTGAGCCAATATAATCCGAGTCTAAAACTTTCCTAGCAGTCCGTTGAGGACCGAAGTGGCCGCCACATGCAAGTTTATGACAAAAGCTAAGAATGGAATGGAATTCATCATCGTGCACACACCTCCTAATTACTTGGTCACCGCAAAATCTCCATAAGTAAGGATCATCCCACACATAATACTTTGACTCACTTTTCAATTTATCAATCTTAGCCTTAGTGAAATGTGCGTGTATTGCGTTAGCAACCAAGAAATTAATCAAATCAAGAAACCAAGGGATGTTGCCTTGCAGCTTGAAAAGTCGCTCATCGTGGAAAACATCATGGATGGGAAAAACATCCGCCTCCCTTTCAATTCGACTCAAGTGATCACCACCAAATTCTCCGCTCCACTCTTGTCACGGATCTCAATATCAAACTCCCGGAGGAGCAACATCCACCTAATCAACCGGGGCTTGGCATTGGGCTTCTTCAGGAGAAACTTTAATGCTGCATGATCTGAAAACACAACCACTCTGGAACCAAGCAAATATGATCGAAATTTATCTAAAGCAAAAACAATTGCTAAAAGTTCCTTTTCAGTTGTGGTGTAGTTGATTTGTGCAGATCTAAAGTTCTCGAAGCATAGGAAATGACATGAGATACTTTACCGACCCTTTGTGCAAGAACAGCTCCCAATGCATAATTAGAGGCATCACACATTAGTTCAAATGGAAGTGTCCAATCCGGCGGTTGGATGATAGGTGTACTGGTCAATGCCTGCTTCAATTGATTGAATGCATCCTGGCACTTCTTGTCAAAGTGAAACTCCACATCTTTTTGCAGTAAGTTGGATAGCGGAAGTGCAATTTTGCTGAAATCCTTTATGAACCGCCGATAGAAACCTGCATGACCAAGGAAAGAACGAATCTCCCGCACGCATGTGGGGTAAGATAGGCATGAAATAACATCTATTTTTGCAGGATCTACCTCAATACCCTCACGAGATATCACATGCCCTAAGACTATACCTTGTTCTACCATGAAATGACATTTCTCAAAATTTAGAACGAGGTTAGTCTTAATGCATCTATGCAAGACCCGAGCCGACTATCTAAACATGAATCAAAGGAAGATCCATAGACAATAAAATCATCCATGAATACGTCCATGCAATTTTCTAAAAATCGAAAAGATACTTACCATACACCTCGAAAGGTGCCTGGAGCATTGCATAGACCAAAGTGGCATCCTCCTCGTATACAAATGTGCCAAATGGACAAGTGAAAGTAGTCTTCTCTTGGTCTTCTCGGGGCTATATGAATCTGAAAATAGCCCGAATATCCATCCAGGAAACAATAATGTGACTTGCCGCCTAACCGCTCCAACATCCGATCAATGAAGGGCAACGGAAATGATCCTTTCTCGTAGCCCGGTTGAGCGCCTATAATCAATGCAAACTCGCTAACCGTTTTGAACTCGTGTGGGCACAAGCTCATTGTTCGATTCGCAACCACCGTGACCCCGCATTTCTTGGGAACCACTTGCACGGGCTCACCCATTGACCGTCGATATGGGATAAATAATGCCGCCTTGAAGTAGCTTTGTAACTTCCTTCTTCACCACATCTAGAATCGGGGGATTTAGTCTCCTTTGGGCATCTAACCGGTTTGATCCCTTCTTCCAATAAAATCTTATGCATGCATGTGGAGGGACTAATACCAGAATATCCGCAAGAGTCCATCCGATGGCTTACCTATTCTCGCCTCAAAATCTGCAGTAATTTTTCTTCTTGATCGTGTTGTAGGTTTTTAGCAATGATCACCTAAGTGTCTCACCATCTCCCAAATATGCATATTTAAGATGGTCTCAGTAAAGTCTTCAACTCCAAGGATGGAAGTTGTACAATGGAAGGTAACAAGTGATCTCAAACAAATTAACTCAACAACATTAATTTTAGCATGGTACTCGACTCTCATTCTCAATTGTTGCATCATCAAGAATTTGTGATCATTACTCATAACAATAAATCTCAAAGACATGCAAAGACATGATTCAACATCACAAGTGGCACATGTATCACAAGAAACAGAACCAAGATAGTCAACAATATCGTGGAATTCAAAGATATAAATCAAGATAGACATCATCAACCAAGATCTCAATCATATCAACATGGAAAACAGAATGCTCCTCTGGGGTGTCTCATGGCATCAAAAATGTTAAATTGTACCAAATCGTTGCCAAACTCCATAGAAAGGGTGCCAAAGATGCACGTCTATCTTGGTCTTGGCGGTCTTGAGGAATGGTCTCGCCTAGAATCAATGGAGCATGGTTTGTTGGAGACTCATCTTCCATGTCCGTAATGTAGAAATCACTGGAAAAATTAACTCATTCACCCGAACTAACACATCTTCCAAAGACACCTGTAGGATGAGCAAGTGGCTCTATTTGCCAATTGAATCACGATACCAAAGGGGTTACAAAGTACCAATGTTTAAACACTTATACACCGACATGGGCATGACATTGATCGAAGCACCCAAATCTAGCATTGCATGCTCAAATCTAGAGTTACCAATTGTGCAAGAAATTGTGAAAGTTCCAGGATCTTTGCATTTCTGGCATGCTTGGCATAATCATTGCGTAAACATTTCTTCCCATGCTGATCTTCTCATCCCCTTTCAACCTTCTCTTATGAGTGCACAACTCCTTGAGAAATTTAGCATATTTTGGAATTTGCTTGATTGCATCTAGGAGGGGAATATTGATTTCCACTTTCCTGAATGTTTCCATGACTTCTTTTTCCATTTCTGCTTGCATTGTTCTCTTGGATTGTGTGATCCTATTTGGAAAAGGTAATGGAATGGTAACATCTGAATTCTCTGCAATTTTCTTCAAGGGTACACAGATTTCTGACCGAATTATCCATTTCCTACCGCTTTTTGGTCAATTTCTCGATTCTTTGGTTGGAACATCAACTTCTTTGCCACTTCTCAAGGTAATTGCACTTACGTTGCCTCTTGGATTATTGACTGTTTGTGAAGGCAATTGGCTAGAACCTTGACTCTTTAGCTCGCTCACGTGGTTGCCACCGCCCGATTTGAGTTTGTAAATTCTGAATGTTGGCACCGACGTTCACTGAACCGAATGTTATTTGTGGCCATTTGTTTCATCGTGTCTTCCAATGATGGCTCACCTAGAGTGGATTGATCGGATCTATCAACAAATGTGCTGTTGTTGTCCGAATGCAGGGGGTATTTGTTGGTATTTGTTGCTTGGACCTGCAGCTTGGTATCTAAATTGTTATTGCTATTGGTGGGGCTGTTGTTGCTGCTGGTGGGGCTGTTGTTGCTGGCTAGGATTCCCATATCTCAAATTGGGATGGTCTCGCCAACCAGGATTATAAGTGCTAGAAAATGGATCATATCTAGATTGTTGCTGTTGTTGTTGATATTGGGGTCTACCAGAAAACACCACCGCAAAGAACACATTGATCCGGAAAAGCGGAACCATCTTCCCGAAGTGTAGGGCATGAATCAAGAGGGATGAGATGAATTAGAGCAAATTCCACACACCGATGCAATCCGCATGGGTGGTTGTTGACCCACCGCTATCTGTCTTACCAAAGAAGTCAATTCATCTAGTCTCGTGTTCCATTCTTTGTTGGTCCATATGAGATGCTTGAATTTCATTAACTCCTCCGGTTGCGGTGATGATCCGCGAGCCAAATCATTGGGTATTGGCTGCCATGTTTGCTATCGATCTCTTGCGGCGGTAGGAGTTTTGTCTACTAAGGCTCCTCCACAGGCAAAGATCGATCATGCTTCTATCATTTGGCAGCAAGCCCTCATAAAAGTATTGAATCAAGAGTTGGTCACTAATTTGGTGATGAGGGTAGCTCGAACACAACTTCTTGAATCTCTCCCAGTATTCATGCAAAGTCTTACCAGACATCTGTCTGATGCCACATATATCCTTCCTAATTGTAGCAGCTCTCGAGGCAGGGAAGAATCTCTCCAGAACAACCTCTTCATGTCATTCCAACTTCGACTGAACCTGGTGAAAGATAAAACAACCAATCTTTGGTCGCATCGACAAGTGAGAAGGGAAATGCCCTTAACTTGATGTGTTCCTCGAGATGCCTTGTGGCTTCATGGTTGAACACACAACATGGAACTCTTTCGTGTGCTTATGAGGATCTTCACCCGCAAGACCATGAAACTTTGGTAACAAGTGTATCAAACCAGATTTCAACTCAAAATCTGCATCAAGATCGATATTGAATGCACAAAGATTGGTAAGATACATCAAGAGCAAAGAAGTTCCTTAAGGGTTCTATTATGCATGTTATCAACCATGATTTCGTGGATTACTTAAGTTATCGTGTTCACTCCCAAAATTAGGTTCAAATTAACTCGAATTTATCACACGAGATCTAATTAATCTATGCAAGGTCCTATCAATCTCGTGGATCAAGATCAAGCAAGATATCGATTGGACCTAGTCATGCATCAACTAAAGCACAAAAACACAAAAACTCGCAACTAAGCAAAATACACTAAACAACACTCAAAATATGCAAAAATAAATCTAGTTAATATGTCTAAACATTTTTAAAAATTATGGAATCAACACAGAACAAAATCTACATAAAAATGAAACTAGAAAATGCAATAAAAAATAATAAAAAATTGAAAAAGTGGTCTAAACGATAGAATTTCGAAAAACCAGGGGTGACCTCACAGTTTACTGTGAGTCTTGTTTATCAGGCTGTTTTCCTTCAACCGATCAAGTTTCAGCTCATTCTGAGCATGTTTCAGTTCGAAAATTGCAATAGTTACCTGTAATCACCGCTTTTCCGCCTCTTTCCTAAATCGAAAAAATTCAAAAGCTAAGATAAAAACGTTAGTATGGTATGAACAATGTTAGTAAATGAAAAATAACTGTTAGAATAGGTAAGAAAGAACAAAAATTAGTAAGGTTACTCAAAATGAAAAGATTACACCTACGAGTTCCCCTAATCTACGCCAAAATTTTGACGAGCGCCGAACTCAAATAAAATTATAACCGAAGTTATTACCTAAACTTGTAGTATAGTGAACAACACCGGATCGTCTCCTCAAGGATCGTGATGCAATTTGATCAAATCAAGTGAAAGTTAGAAAAAGGGGGGTTTTGATGGTTCAAGGATCGCAGTGATGTGATTTAAAGAAAAATAACAATTAAAAGAACAAACAATTCAAATCTATCCGAGATTGGGTGGATTCAATCATAGACCTTTCAACAAACACCTGAAATACATTTGAATGGTTAACTTGGATCTAACCGAGATCTCTCGCATCGATCCGTAATTCATACTAGACAATCGTCCAGTAATTCAATTGACAAGTGATAAACATAAATCGCAATTGCACCATTCATGTAAATATATGTCAATTTAAGCACCGAATTCAATTAACCTAGGCACAAATCAGTAACCTAACCTCTTCAATTACGTGATTAGTTTAGATCAATCAGCTTCTAAATTTCATCATAATACTTAATCTTAAACCAAGATCAAATCGATCAAACATAAACAATCACCATTCATGCATTCAAGATCAAGAGAACAAGAAGAAGAAGAGAAGAGGAATTCAAATATAAATCAAATACATTACATAACCAAGGTCTCAAGAATCCAAGCCACAATCTCTTCAAGAGTCCCGAATTGACTAGAAGTGACTTAGCTCTCCATTACAATGAAGGAAAAATATACAAGAACTATGAAAAGCTATTTCTAACACCAAGTGTGTGTTGTGTTTAGAGCTCTCCACATGCTTCCTTTTATAGAGGATTCAGAGTAGTAGTAGATGGGTAGATGAGATTAGTAGGTGGAATTAGTAGGTGAGCTTGGTAGGTGAGATTGGTAGGTGAGCTTGGTAGGTGAGATTGGTAGGTGAGCTTCCTTGTCTCCGAAAGTATTCATTGCTGAACTCATTGATTTCGTCATTTCTGAGCCAAGTGGTCTTCATGAAAGTTCTAGGAAATTGTCTAAGCTTTCCAATGGCTCTGGAACACCCAAAAATTCGTCCTACAGCCCAAGATATGACCCAATTACTACAGACTGTTCAGGACCAGTTTCAGCACCTCTGTTTTGACTTTCAAACCCAATATCTCCATCAAGGAGCCCGAATCAAGTTTTGTGCTTGACATGAAAGTTGTACATCTGGGTCTTAACTTTCAGATTACAAATTTTCAGCCCATTTTATATGCCCAAACTCGAATTATGTTCTGGTTACTACACACTGTTCGGGTTCCAAATACTAATCCCGTATTCTGATTTCCATGCCCAATTAGCTCCACTAGATGTCTGAAATTGACTTTGAGCTCTTCATCAAAGTTGTAGAGCTCTCTCTTATCTTTCCTACAAGGTAAAATTCATAATTATCAGACATTTAGAACTCAAGATATGGCTAAAATACGTAAAAACAGTGTAAGACCCGAATAATGCTTGAAAAAATTAATTAAGTCCGATTCGAGTTCAAACTTACAAAACATAATCAAATTCAGTCAATTAAGTACATGAAGAGTGTAAATAACTAAACATAAGGGTTTCTTAATGAATAAAATATGTGATTATCACGCCGCAGCATGCACCACCTACGCTGTGGCATTCATAGCGAGCGCATTCTGCAGACTGCAGAACCGCAGATCGTGTTCTATTGGTCAATTCCTCGAGTTTTGGCCATTTCAATCCAAATTCTAAGTGATTCTAAGTCCCTAATCAATCCTTTATCACATAGGAACAACAATTACTAACTTAAACCTCTCAATTTGGATTATGGATCAAAATCTCTCATTCTTTGACCTAAGGCTCACTTTGTGAATCAAGGGTCTAAATGAGTTGTTCTAAGTTTCTAACTTAAACTTATGCTATGAACAAGTCATAAATGACCAAAGAAACACGTCCATGCAAGCCAAACACATCAAACTCATCTAAAACTCAATTTAGCATATTAGGTTGTTTATATGCATACATAGAGAAAAAAGATGAATAAAGGCTCTAAACCCCTACCTCTTGAAGACTTAAAGCCTTGAACTTGATCATTGATCTTCTTCCTCTTCTTCTTCCCTTCTTCCCCTTTCTCCTTCTTCTTCTCCCCTTTCTCCCTTTTCTTTCTTTTCTTCTTTCCTGTTTTTCGGTTCTCTGCCGAGGGAGAAGAGAGAAATAAGGGGGTGGGACGTGGAGCGAAATATAGGAAAAGATTAACTTAAGTTTCTACACTGAAACTTATATCTGCTAAAGACACTCGAATTGTGCTAATTCAAGTTTTTCAGCTTCCAACAACTTTAGAATAAATCATAGGATTCATCTAAATTGTTGTTTCACCATTTTCATGATTTTTTATATCTGTTGGGGGTCAATCGGGCATTAAAAGAATAACCTGTATGCCTAAAAATACCAAACTAACTCCGATTCTCTTGAAACTTTTACCACATCTTACTTGGCTTATTTGTGACCTAGAAATAAACTCTCTATGTTTATTTCCTTCAACTTAGTAACTTATGCTATTATCTAAGTCATTTTAAGCTATTTTACAATTTCCATGTTACAACTAAGTGCCTAAATGAACTCAGTTTGTCACAAAACTTTACTGACATGCTAAACAAGTCAAATGCTACCTTTTGTAACCATTTACCAGTCTAACATGTGTTTAAGGGTATTACAATAACTATTGTGGTTGTGAAATTAATTGGTAGCATAGATTATGACATCTGCCCTCCGCCATTAGGTACTTGCCGTGAATGTCTTATGTTAAACTGATTTTGAAATTGAAATTTCTTGTTAGGCAATTTCCACAACAGATCGTAAACATTAAAGACTCAATTATCATAGCATAGGAAGAGTGAGTTAATGAAAACAAAAATATAGTTTTGAGTGGATTCTATTGTAGATTTCACTAATTATAACTTAATCAAATTCATCTAAATTATTTAATGTCTTATCTCTAAGTTAAATATATTTTTTTTTTATTTATTATAATATTTTTTAATTAATAATAATAATAATAATAATAAATTATTATTATTATTATTAGTAGTAGTAATAGTAGTAGTGTTATTATATTTTTACCCTTAAGGTTTAGGTTTGGACCACCACAACTCTGTCACCCACTAAAACTGAGGTCGCTTGACTGGTGACCATTCCTTCACCTTATTGGAATTATTCCATCAACGATGGGGCGTGTCTTCTCTATTGGCACAACTTTGTCTGTCCCTTTCTTTTCTAGCATAACTTTCTGACATCAGAAATCCCTTATCAGACTCTAAAACAAAATCTTTAATGGTGAAACATGTACATTTTCCCAACATAAACTAACAATAGTTCCTTTTTCCTCTTTTTTTTGTGACTGTAAGGATGCAGGAAAAACGCAATCGATTTACCAAACCTTTCATTCAGAATTTACTTGCATCAAAATTTCTATTGACAGCAAGTTTTACCATATCCTTTTAATACTTGTAAATTTACTTTTTTGCATGCAGTTAAATTCTTTTTTGCTTTTTTTTTTTTTTACATGTATAAAGTTCTATATTGACTCAATTTTGTGTTTGCTACGAAAAAAACGTAGATTTGAATTTCGTCTTTCTCGGTGCTATTCTTAAACGCAGCCAATGAAATTTTCTAAAACATGAATTAACTATCATGGATATTTGTAGCCAAAAACAAAGTTTGCACCTTTAGGCATGATAGTACTCCCTTCATTTGGAAATATCCCTTGTTTTAGAAAAACTGTTGTCAATTTTTTCATTAATGTAAAAATAATATTATTTTGATTATTTTAATAAAGTGTAATTTAATTAAATATAATTATATTTTTTTATAAATCATTTGATAGCTTTCTTGATCATTGTGCAATAATAACAGATATTTTAAAATAGGAGTTTTTTTTTTATCCCCCTTTCTGAAATATTAGAGCCCAGAAGCAGGGCCTCCTTGGAAACATTTCACTCCATCATAAGAAATACAATGCATTTACCTAGATTACTGGGAAGTCTGGCCTATTCCTTTGGAAGAATATTTAATGACCCTACCATTCAAATGTCGACAAATCTATTTAAATAGCATCTTTTGCTTGAACCCAACAACTGCAAAAGAAAATGCTCTTCCGAATGTAACCAACTTAAAGTGAGGAGTGTCATCGTACATTTCAAGAAAAGGACGTGCTATAAAAAGCCCAAGCGTTTAAACGTTCTGGGCAAATACGGCTTACTTTCAATTATTTTAACAAAAAAACTTATAATGATGCAGGCACGGATTGACATGCAATAAAGCAGAATATACATTCTCGCACAAATTTAAAATTTTTATTTGATTCATCATAAATATACATATTTTTAATTAAAAATAAATTTATATATAAAAGAATAAGAATACTTAACTTCATTTATTTTTAAATTTTTTTTATTACTCATAATATCTATTTATTATTTTCACTCTCTTTATATTTTTAACTTTATTCTCATATAATAAGTAAATTTAAAATAATAAAAGTTAAAATTTATCTAATATTCTTTTTCAAATTTCATTGTACATGATTAGCAGTTCAGATCATTCATATATATATATATATATATATATATATATATATATATATATATATATATATATATATATATATATATATATATATATATATATATATATATATATATATATAAAAGATATTTGATAATATTAATAATAGAAATATTATTGTGTAAAGAAAACATTCGTAAATTAATATTTTATCATTTTGTACTAATATATTTTTCAAATTCATTAGAATTTTTTTTATGTTTATGTATTGTCTTTGTCCCTATTGTCTAAAATTTCTAAATCTGTCACTGATTGGAGACAGATTTTTTTTAACAAACTGGTGTGGTGTGAATTGTGATTAAAATTAAAGACAAAATCAATTGTCAAGTTCCACCAAAGATATATAAAACCTTACGACCAGTTGTAATTAGTAGGGGTCGATTCACAGAGAACTAATTCAATTAACACTATAAATTGATTACTAAATTGAACTCTCAAAAACAGCAAACATTAAAAAGGAGGTTTTGTTTGTTAAAACTAAAAATAGAAATTGAATTTAAAGTAATAATAATAAACACGATTTGAATTACCAAGTTAAAGGTATTGGTTAAGAGATAGAATTCACCACTAAATTTATATGATCATACTCGTCTACATGTTCTTTATCCCAATATGACCAATTATGTTCTTATGCGATTGTGAGATTAATTTCCAGTTTTCCTTAAGTTATGATTAATTTAGCAACCGCTCAAATTAAACTCTAATCACTAGTTAGTTATAAAGCAACTGCTCTTATCCCCACCTAATGATTGCATTAAGATTTTGAAAATCAATCACACTAAGATCTAATCACACATCGGGATTAAATTACTTAGATCATATATCTCACTAGACCTACCACCGCAACCGTGTATAGCAATCCTAGTTTTATCACTTTCGAATTTGGCGGAAAGTATAAAAACCTTTATACCGAATTAAGATCAGAAAACATATGAGTAGAAACACAACTATATTGAAATAAAGAATTATGTAGAATTCACATAATCAAAACTAGGGTTTCATCTTCCCTTAACCAAATAAGAAACTTAGCTATACATGACAAATTCAAAATCAAAAGAATAACAGAAAAAAAACATCATCCAGAATAAAAGAAGAGAAGAAAACTAAAGATCAAACTAGTTTTCAAATAGCAAGGTTGATTGATATTCGATTGCTCGAACCCGAGTTTCTAATCTTCAATCGAATCTCCCTCTTCTTGTTCTTCGTAATTCCTCTAGTTTCTTCACAGCTTCCAGTCCAGAGAGATCCCTTTTTGAACCCCTAGCAATCTTATTTATAACTTTGGATACCTAACGCTTCATTAGAATTCGTATCTGGTTTCCTGATTCGCAAACATGACACGGCCTACCCCGTGTCAGGGTCTGCCATCACAAACACACGCAATTTGGAACTCAAAGAAAAACACGGCCTAGCCCGTGTCATAAGACATGAGCCGTGTTTTCAAATTAGCTCAACACTGAGCCCAACTTGAGGTACCATAGCAAGCCTACCCCGTGTCATATGACACGGGTCGTGTTATTTGTTATTGCCTAGAACTGAGAATATGTGACATGCTAGAGAAGAACACGACCTACCTCGTGTCTAGGGACATAGGTCGTGTCTTCTAGTTTCTTCATTCTTGGTCTTTTCTCTTTGAGGGCTCCATCATTCAACGATTTCCTACAAAACATAACTCAATTAATGATTGCTTATAACCATATTTAAGCATAATTTCTCAATAAAAATTTGATTAAGCTTGGAATCTAGAAACTTAGCTAAATGTTAACATTTAAGCATATATGGAATCCAATTATATCGAACATAAAACATTCAAGATACTAAAATTATCAACAGATCAAATACCCCCCACACTTAGCATTTTGTACTCCTGAGCAAAAATATAGAATCAAACATATGCTTCCCAATAGGTAATGAAAGTGTTAAGCAATTAGCAAAGACCTACACACATTAGCCCTTTCGAGGAATCTAAGCAATAAGGAATTTCCTTCCTTGGCAATCCAAACTAGCAAGTTAAGTTAATCAAATATCAGGGGTAAATCAACATGATAAATCCTCAACCCTTACTGATATACTCTTTTTCACTCAAGTGTTTTGGGCTTGTATTTACTCTCAACCAACTCATGAAAACATGTCCTATCATAAGCTTGGTAGGCCTCTACTTCACCACCACCGAGACCACATGCATACAAAGATCAAAAGGTCTTGAATTGGGTTGTAATGGGGTCAGGGTTAAGGTAGGATACATTAAGGATAAACAAAGTTAGACCATAAGAAATAGAAGAGTCAAGGGGAATATATTCAATTGTTACAATAAAAATTTACCCCAATGCTTTTCAATCTCAATTCACTCTTTGTGTCTTTTCCTTTTTTCTTACCTTTCTCCATACAACAATCAGTTTTTTTTTTTTGAATATCCAAGCATCCCAAAAATTTGCCATACTTAAGTCAGATCACTTTGTAAGTGACATATGTTGCATCACTTTCATTTCAACTAGCTCACTCTTTTCTCTGGTTTCACATGAATATCTTTTTCATTTACTAGAACAATCACATGATTAAAAACCCCCCACACTTATTCAAAACCCAATTCCCAAGCTCTTCTACTCCCTAAAGTAGGGTAGCTTAATGGTTTTTCACTTTTAGGCTTATATTAAGCTATGATAAAAAAGAAAGGAAGTCAATTAGGCTCAAAAGAGGTAAACAATGGATAAAAATACAAGGACGGTTATTTTGCCCTCAGCTGCTAGAAAGAAATGCCTTTATCATCTCAAATATGTGCAATGATCATTTATATCTTAAAAGATAGTCAAATCAAGTTCTGAAGAACATATAATCATGAGTGAAATCACATAACAAAGAACTGAAATGACTTAAAATTAGTCATTCAGATCAAGGCCCAAAATCGCACTAGGTCTCAATCTATCACATTTGAATTAACCCTTTCAATTTTTCAAAACTTCAAAAGACAGATTTAGAAGTTAGAAAGTCAGCTCCTTTAGGCTTAAAAACCTAAAATTATGAAAAATTGATCATGTACTCACTGCTCAAATTACTTGAAAAACCATTGGAAAGACATGCACCAGATACACAATTAAGATCAGAATGGGCAATTAAGCTCAGACCCCCCCACACTTAAAGGTGACAGTGTCCTCAATGTCAAAGCATACATGCAGTATGGAAAAGAAATCCAATTAAAAGAAAAGAACAGATGCAATGGAATTAAGAAATGGATATTAGAACTAGTATTCAACAGTCATAAGCCAAAATAGGAACCAATACAAGGCCAAAAATATCCAGTCATAATCAAGTGAGAAACTCAAAATAACAAGTTAAATACATCAAGATGGGAGATGGGAATAAGACGCTCGCTAAAGCAAAGTATCCAGTTTGCCATCAATGGCATCCATCCTCCTAGCAATGAGGTCCTCCAACGCTTGGAATCGAGTGGCGTGATCCAACTCCGTGTAAAAAGAGTGGGTGGATCAATACACACTTCGGGCTGACATCGGCCATAAGAGGGAGCACCATTTTGTCGGGCTAATCGGCCGGCTTGAGAGGACAGGCATGCGTCTGCGACAAAATGAGGGGCATACTCTGTGGGTGGTGAGGCAGCATCACGCTCCTGCGATTCAGACGTTAGGGCTCTCCTAGGTATAGCATGTCTATCTTGGCCAACCAAAAGCAAGGCACCATTCTGATGTGCACACAAACCATAGCAACTAGAATGGGCCATCAACAGCGCTACCACCCCTGACAGGGTTTTCTTCTAGAAATCCAAATCCAAGCCACAATGCTCAGCAATGACAGTAACATACCCACCAAGAAGGATACGGCCAACCCTAGTGGAACCTAGATGTTTGAAATGGTTGCACAGCCAATATCCCCCATTCACAAGGTCCCCGATAATCATGCAATATAGGAAAAATAACTCAGGTCGACTAAGGGTCCCCTGGCTCTCCCCTCTGCCACAAATGGTATTAGCTAACCATTTTTGGATGTACCGATGGGTAGGTGATCGGAGTCTGGAGGCCTTAGATGATCTAGGCTCATAACTACCATACCTACTAATAGTTAAACTAGACCAAACACGATCACGATTAAAATCACAGGGTATAATATTATGCCCCATAGGAAAACTAAAAATTGCACTAAACTGGTAAATGTCAAGTGCATGAAGTGTGCCTAGCAACTTAAAGGTGATCTCACCAGGCCACTTAGCTTGGTCACTCAAAGGTACAATTTGCAATCAAAAGTGGAAATGAATTCCCTAGTCAGATCAACATAGGTAGGTCTACGTATATTAGCAAATTCAACCCAGCCTATCCTACACAATAAAGCAAAGACTTCATCATACAACCCAATAGCTCATAAAGTATCCTCATCCAAAAATTGAGTGGCAACTACATCTTTCCAATCAAGAGGATGAACGGGTACTTGAGGTGGTAGTGCAGCACCTGGTGAAGGGGGAGGTTGGACCTCTTTTCTGACCGTGTGCTTTATCTGCTTCTTGGAGGCATTGTATAAGGAGATTGGAGTGGGTAAGTTTGAGAGGAATGAAATTGGGAGTGGGTGGGGAGGTGCTGTGCATAGGGGAGTGGTTTGGGGATTTATACGGTGGAAATAGGGGTGGCGTACGAGATTAAGGAATTAGGGTTTATGGAGGTAGATGGGAGGATGAAATGGGAATGGGAAAGGGGAAAGAGTAGGGATGGTGGGTGGTGGTGAATATGGGGTGGTAATGGAGTAATAAGTTAGGGGTTATGGTATATGGAGGTAGAAGAAATGGAGGAACAGAGGTGGTTGAGGAGAAGACAAAGGGAGATGAAGATGAGAAAGAAGAGGTTGCGCAAGGTTTGGGGAGGGAAGGGCTGAAAAATGCCCAACTAAAACCCTAAGTGGGGTTTTAGGGATTTGTTATGAGGACACGAGCCGTGTCATATGACACGGCACACCTTGTGTCTTCTTCTGTGATAAGAGTGGCCTTATACCCTTAAAGACACGGGTTGTGTCATTTGACACGGCCAAACCTATGTATATGTCTGTGAGACACAGGGTCCCATGCTCACGAAAACACAGGCCATGTCATTTGACACGGCCCACCCCGTGTACTTCTCTAGAAACAATTGGGGGTTCTTGGCGCAAGAACATGGGGCGTGTCAAGTGACACGACCCTACCCATGTTTGGCTCTGTGAGCCACTGAGTCTGTAAGAGTGTCCTCTGATTCGAGGACATGGGCCGTGTCAGTAGACACGACCTACCCCGTGTTATATGATTAACTGGGGTTGCACCTGATTGGAGATGCAGGGTGTGTCATGAAACATAGCCCCCCCATGTCTTCGACAAATTTGGCAACTCAAAAAATTACCCTAAGACCTAATAGAATTACCAATTTTTAAAGATATCACCCATTCAACTCTTATATAGACTCCATATACCAGCAAATAGTTAACTCATGCATTAAATCTCAAACCCAGCGTGACAAAACACAAATAGTTGCAAAGATGCATGTATCAGCAGGCAAGAAACACACCAAGATATACTGAACTACGAAGCTAAACAGAAAAAACACTAAAACAACATAAAATAGAAAAGAGAAAGAAAACAAATCTAGTTGGGGTTGCCACCTAATAAGCGCTTGGTTTATTGTCCTCAACCCGACATTGTGACACTCCTCAATGTTCTTCATAATATGGATGAAAAAGGGTCATCTCTTCCACTTCTTCATTGTCCAGAAGCTCATGGTAAGGCTTGAGACGGTATCCATTGACCTTGAATGTTTTTCTAGACATTTCATTCATGATTTCTATTGCACCAAAAGGAAAAATATTAGTAAAGATAAACAGTCCAATCCATTTAGAACGTAATTTACTTGGAAACAATTTGAGTCTGAATTGGTATAGCAACACTTTCTGTCCTTTGGTAAAACTCTTCCTGGAAATCATTTGGTCATGGAAGGCTTTGGTTTTGGCCTTGTAAATGAGGGCACTCTCAAAGGCCTCATTCCTTAATTCTTCTAACTCTTGTAGTTGGAGCTTCCTTTGCTTCCCAACACCTTCCAGGTCTAGGTTAACTTTCTTGATGGCCCAATAAGATCGATGCTCTAACTCTACTGGTAAGTAATATGGCTTCCTATATACCAACCAGAATGGTTACATGCCAATCGGGGTCTTATAAGTAGTCCTATAGGCCCACAACATATCATCAACTCTAGTACTTCAATCATTACGCGTTGGATTCACTGTCTTTTCAAGGATATACTTAATTTCCTGATTGGACACTTCAGTCTGCCCATTCGTCTGTGGATGGTAGGGAGTAGAAGTTCGGTGCACCATACCATATTTCTTCAAGAGAGCTTTAGAGGTTTTGCTACAAAAGTATGTCCCTTGATCACTAATAATGGCCCTTGGAGTTTCAAACCTGGAGAAAATGTTAGACTTCACAAAATCAACAACAGTTTTAGAATCATCAATTTTAATGGCCTTAGCTTCCACTCATTTAGACACATAATCAACAACTAAAAAAATATATGAAAAACCAAAGGAGGGGGGAATGGTCCCATAAAGTCAATGCCCCAAACATCGAAAATTTTCACAAAGATTATTCGAGGTTGAGGCATTTGATTTCTCGGACCAATATTACCTGTTCTTTGACAGCGGTTACATGACTTATAGAAGTTATAAGCATCCTTAAAAATTGTAGGCCAGTAAAAACCAATGTCAAGTACCTTATTGGTTGTCCTCTTCATACAAAAGTGTCTTCCATATACATAGGTGTGACAAAATGATAGTATGGAGTGAGTTTTTGAATCCAGAATGCATCTCCTAATAACTTGATCTGCACAGTGCTTCCATAGGTAAGGATCATCCCAGATGTAGTACTTGCAATCACTCTTCAACTTATGCCATTGTGCTTTGTTCAAGCCCTCCAGAAAGTCCTTGGTGGCCATGTAGTTGGCAATATCAGCATACCAAGGCATTGTGGTCTCGATGACCATTAATTGCTCATCCGGAAAACTCTCCTGGATAGGTACTTCCTCCTCCTCAGTCACCAACCTACTCAAATGATCTGCCACCAGGTTCTCGCTCCCCTTCTTGTCTTTAATTTCCAAGTCAAACTCCTGGAGCAACATAATCCATTGGAGCAATCGAGGTTTTGCATCTTTCTTCGCAAGTAGGTACTTCAAGGCTACATGATCAGAAAAAACAATTACTTTAGAACTAATTAAATACGATCTAAATTTTTCTAAATCAAAAACCACAGCTCGAAGTTCTTTCTCAGTTGTGGAGTAATTCAATTGAGCATCATTTATGGTCTTTAATGCGTAGTAAATAACATAAGGCATCCTATCCACTCGCTGTCCTAGGACAACCCCCACTGGGAAGTCACTAGCATCACACATTATCTTAAATGGCAGCTCCCAATTAGGTGGCCTAATGATAGGTGCTATAGTCATCGACTTCTTCAATTTGGTGAAAGCCTTCATACATGTCTCATCAAAATGGAATGAGACATCTTTTTGAAGTAATGTGTAAAGGGGCAAAGATATCTTGGAGAAATCCTTGATGAATCTCCGATAAAACCCTGTATGACCAAGAAAAGAACGAATCTCCCGCACACTAGTGGGCGGGGGTAAGGAATGCACAAGTTCTACCTTAACTTTATCAACCTCAATTCCCCTAGCAGAGATCACATAACCTAACATTATGCCTTCTTCTACCATGAAATTACATTTCTCCCAATTTAATACAAGGTTAGTGTCAATGCTTCTTTTTAAAACCAATTTTAGATGTTCAAGACAATTTTCAAAGCCTGTCCCAAACACACTAAAATCATCCATGAAGACCTCTATAATATTCTTTATATAATCAGAAAATATACTCATCATGCATCTCTGAAATGTCCTTGGTGTATTGCAAAGTCCAAAAGGCAATCGCCTATAAGCAAATGTGCTAAAGGGACATGTGAAGGTTGTCTTATCTTGATCTTCTGGAGCAGTAGCAATCTCGTTGTAACCTGAAAATCCATCTAGAAAACAATAATAAGTATGAACAGCTAGTCTCTCCAACATTTTATTAATAAATGGCAAAGGAAAGTGGTCTTTTCTAGTGGCTGCATTTAACTTTCTGCAATCTATACAAACGTCACCCAGTTTATAGCCTAGTGGGAATAAGTTCATTTTCAGCATTTCTTACCACAGTGATTCCAGATTTCTTTGGTACTACCTGGACCAGGCTTACCCACTTGCTATCAGAAATGGGGTAGATCACCCCCACACTTAGGAGCTTTAGTATCTCATTCTTTACGACTTCCATCATAGGAGGATTTAACCTCCTCTGAGGATTTTTCACTAGTTTAGCCCCCTCCTCCATCAAGATTTTATACATGCAAATGGAGGGGCTAATACCATTGATGTCAGTTATATTCCAACTGATGGGCGTCTTATGCTCCTTTAAAATAGCCACCAATTTCTCCTCTTGTTCTTGGGTGAGTGACTTAGCAAAAATCACTGGAAGTGTGTCATTCTATCCCAAGAATATATATTTAAGATGATTATGCAATTCCTCTAATTCCAAATCTGGTGCCTGCACAACAAAAGGTTTAGGTGCGTCATTAATAACAGGTAACTCAACATAAGAAACCTTATGTCCTTCTGAAGTGGAAGAGAGCTCATGCAAGGCTGCTACTATATCATGAATATCCTTACTCCATGGCTCTCATGTGTCATCCTTCTTCTCTTCCTGTTCAGCTAAACTATGAGTCAATATAGTATCTAGAGCATCAGAATGATTAGACTCAAAAGCTACAGAAATTAAAGAATCAAAAACATCAAAGGATTCAATAAAGCAAGCAGAGTACATATCACTAAGGTATCTCATGGCCTCAAAAATATTGAATCTGATTAATTCCCCATCAAATTCCATGGTCAATGTCCCTGAGTGTACATCAATCTTTGTCTGCGCAGTCTTTCAGAATGGTCTCCCCAACAAAATAGGAGCAGAGTTGGGGAATTTATCTTCCTCTATATCCAGCACATAGAAGTCTGTTGAAAATACTAGCTCATTCACTTACACTAACACATCCTCAACAACACCCTTTGGGTATGCATTAGATCTATCAGTCAATTGAATAATAACACCAGTTAGTTCTAAAGGACTAAAATGTAAAGATGCATAAATGGAATAAGGCGTGACATTTATAGACGCACCTAAATCTAACATTGCCCTCTCAAACCTTGTGTTACCTATAGTGCATGATATGGTGAATATGTCAGGATCCTTACAATTAGTTGGGAGTTTCTTGTTAAATGCAGCTGAAACATTTGCTCCCACTTGGACCTTCTCATTTCCTTTTAACTTTCTTTTGTTAGTGCACAATTCCTTTAAAAACTTGGCATATCTAGTTACTTGCTTAATGGCATCTAACAAAGGAATGTTAATTTCCACTCTCCTAAAGGTCTCTAAGATCTCTTTTTCTATCTCATCTTTCTTATTCTTAGCTAACCAACTAGGAAAAGGGGCGTTAGTAACATACTTAGGGAGTGATTCAGAAATACTTACCTTAAGAGCCTTAGAATTTTGACCCTCCACATCTACCTCCTTAGGCTCTTGAACTTTCTCTTCAGTGACTTGTGGAGAAAATATAGGTTCGTCTAGTGTCTTCCCACTTCGCAAGGTGACAGCACTAGCATTTTCCCTCGGATTCACCTCCGGTTGTGAGGGAAATTTCTCAGAAAGTTAGCTCTGAACCTTGTTGATCTTTGTGGCTAATTGTCCCTCTTGGTTCTACAAGTTACTGATGGTGGCCCTTGTTTCTTATTGAAACTGAATATTATTAGTGGCCATTTGCCTCATTAGCTCCTATAATGAAGGCTCAAGTTGCATAGGAGCTTGAACTTGTTGTTGCCTCTGAGGGAAAGGTGCTTGCCTTTGCTGAAATCCTAGAGGTCCATAAGCTGGAGGTTGACTCTAGGGCTGCTTTCCATAGCTGAAGTTAGGATGATCTCTCCACCCCGGATTATATATATTGGAGTAGGGGTTGTAGTTTTTGGAAGGTCCATAATATCCCCCTACTACCTTAGCCTCCTCATTAGTGTCCTCTTGTAGAGTGGGACACATATCAGTGGGATATCCAGAAGAGCAACAAATCCCACAAGCATTCACTGGTGCTTTTCCATTATCCATAAGCTGCTAAACTATGGCAGTTATTGCTACAAACTAGTCATTTTTGTCTCTTTAACTGCTCTCACTCTAGTGTCATTCTGAGTGAAAAATTGTTAAGTGTTCGCAGCCATCCTCGAGATCAAGTTTCTAGCTTTTTGAGGAGTCTTATCAACCAAAGCTCCTCCACTAACAGCACCGATCATGTTGCGGTCCATCACTAGCAAATCCTCATAGAAGTACTGAATTAGCAGTTGCTCACTAATTTGATGTTGAGGGTAGCTGGCACACAGTCTCTTAAACCTTTCCTAATAATCATGAAGTGATTCCCCGTGCCTTTGTTGGATGCTGCAAATTTCTTTTCGAATGGTGGCAGCCTTTAAGACAGGGAAGTATCTGTCCAGGAAAGCTCGAGTCATGCCTTGCCATGAATTAATAGATCCAGGTGGCAAATAGTATAGCCACTCCTTTGCAGAATCTTTCAATGAGAATGGAAAAGCCCTGAGCTTGACTTATTCTAGTAAAATTCCTATAGGCTTTATGCTAGAATAAACTACATGGATTTCCTTCAAATGCTTGTTGGGGTCCTCCCCAGCTAATCCATTGAAAGATGGTAAAAGATGGATTAAGTCAGATTTCAACTCAAATGCTCCTTCAGTTTCTGGAATTTCTATGCACACAGGCTACTAGTCTAAGTTTGGAGCACCCAATGCCCTTAAAGTATTTTCTGCCATAACTACTTCTTCAAATGTTTCAAAAGATATATCAGAACAGAATAAATCTATATAGTGAGCAGCTTCGTGATAATCATATATTTTATACATTAATAAACCCTCATTATTAGTCATTTACACTTTTCATGTACTTAATTGATTGAATTTGATTATGTTTTGTAAGTTTGAACTCGAATCGGACTTAATTGATTTTTTCAGCATTATTTGGGTCTTACACTGTTTCTGTATTTTGGCCATATCTTGAGTTCTAAATGTCTGATAATTATGAATTTTACCTTGTAGGAAAGATAAGAGAGATCTCTACAACTTTGATGAAGAGCTCAAAGACAATTTCAGACATCTAGTGGAGCTAATTGGGCATGGAAATCAGAATACGGGTTTTGTGACTGAACCCGAACAGTGTGTAGTAACCAGAACATAATTCGAGTTTGGGTTTATAAAATGGGCTGAAAATTTGTAATCTGAAAGTTAAGACCCATATGTACAACTTTCATGACAAACACAAAACTTGATTCGGGCTCCTTGATGGTGATATTGGGTCTGAAAGTCAAAACAGAGGTGCTGAAACTGGTCCTGAACAGTCTGTAGTAATTGAGTCATATCTTGGGCTGTAGGATGATTTTTTAGGTGCTTCCATAGCCATTGGAAAGCTTAGACAATTTCCTAGAACTTTCATGAAGACCACTTGGCTTGGAAATGACGAAATCAATGAGTTCAGCAATAAATAATTTCGGAGACAAGGAAGCTCACCTACTAAGCTCACCTACTAATCTCACCTACTAATCTCACCTACTCATCCACCTACTAATCTCACCTACTCATCCACCTACTACTCCTAATCCTCTATACAAGGTTGGATGTGGAGAGCTCTAGGAAGACACTTGGTGTTAGAGATAGCTTTTCATAGTTCTTGTATATTTTTCCTTCATTGTAATGGAGAGCTAAGTCACTTCTAGTCAATTTGGGACTCTTGAAGAGATTGTGGTTTGGATTCTTGAGACCTTGGTTTATGTAATGTATTTGATTTATATTTGGATTCTTCTTCCCTTCTTCTTCTTCTGTTTTCTTGATCTTGAATGCATGAATGGTGATTCTGTTTATGTTTATTTTAAGATTAAGTATTGTGATTAAACTTAGAACTGATTGATCCGAATTAATCACGTAAATAAAGATTGAAGATTTGTGATGAAACTTAGAACTGATTGATCTAAATTAATCACGTAATTGAAGAGGTTAGGTTACTGATTGGTGCCTAGGTTAATTGAATTCGGTGCTTAAATTGACATATATCTACATGAATGGTGCGATTACAGATTTATGTTTATTACTTGTCAATTGAATTGTGGACAATTGTCTAGCATGAATTCTGGATCGATCTGAGATCTCGGTTAGATCCAAGTTAACCATTCAAATGTGCTTCAAATGTTTGTTGAAAGGTCTATGATTGAATCCACCCAATCTCGGATAGATTTCTAATTGATGTTCTTTTAATTGTTATTTTTCTTCGATCTTGTCATTGTAATCCTTGAACAATCAAAACCCCCTTTCTAACTTAACTTAATTTGATAAAATTGCATTTACGATCCTTGAGGAGACGATCCTGTTGTTCACTATACCGCAAACTTAGTTAATAACTTCGGTTATAATTTTGATGAGTTCTAAGTCGTCAAAATTTTGGCGCCGTTCTTGGGGATTAGTAAGTGTAATCTTTTCATTTTAAGTGTTTTTACTAACTTTTGTTTTTTATTAACTTTTCTAACATTTTTATCCATTATCTACTATTGTTCATACTACACTAACAATTTTTTTTCTTAGATTTCTGAATTTCTCTAGTGAAGGAAAGACGGAAAACTGGTGATTATGGGTAGTTGATACAATTTTCGAATCGAACGTGCCCAAAAAATATGAAACTTGGTGGTTTGAAGGAAAACACTGATAAACAAGACTCACAAGAAATTGTGAGGTCAACCCTGGTTTTTCGAAATTCTATCATTTAGACCATTTTTTTAATTTTTTATTATTTTTTATTACATTTTCTAGTTTCATTTTTATGTAGATTTTGTCTCCGTGTTGCTCCCATAAATTTTAAAAATGTTTAGATACATTAACTAGATTTATTTTTGCATATTTTGAGTGTTGATCCCATACTAACTCTTTCTTTTTAACTTTTTTTTTTTCTTTCATTATCAATTTTGTTGCATTCTCGTTGCATTTTAAGGATACAATGGACCATGCATAATGGAGTCAAAACTTGAGGAGTTGACTTCTTTGGTCGACATATAGTAGTGAGACAACAATCACCAGCGGAAGCTACACTTGTGTGTAACATTTGTTTTTGTTCATCTCACCCCACATATGCATGCCCTACACTTCAAGATGGTAGTTCTGTTTTTCGAGATCAATTTGTTGCAAAGAATCGGTTATTTTCCCGATGAACCACAGCCCAAAGAAGAAGACAAGAGTTATGACCCCTTCTTCAACACATACAACCCTAGCCGGGAATACTATCCGGATCTGGGATATGGCAATACAACATCACTACAAAGAACAATCATTTCAATATGAGCACCATTCCAAATGAGATAACAAGTCCATCAACCACAAAACTTGAGCCTTCATGGAGGACTTGATGAAAACCCAAATTGAGTTCCAACAGAATTTCACTGCCACTATTCAGATTTAACAACCCAAATTGACCAACTTGACAACCACTTGTTAATGAATTGAGAAGTCAAGAGTAGACCAACTCTCTTCCCAAACAATTCCTAACTCCCTGCATTCTAATTGTCATATTGATTTACCTGCAGATTTAGTTGAGGAAACTCATTATGAGTTGTGTGCTGAATTTCCTGATTTTAATGATTTTATCATTTGCAACTCATGTACTGATTGTGACGGTGATATAAAATGTGTTATTTGTGCTGAGATTTTTGCATATTTGAAAGCTGATGATTCTGTTTACGCAGCATCTAATGATATTGAAGGGTCTATCAACAATGCAGTTGCAGAATCTGAAACACATAGGGAGGTGGAGTTGAAGGCCATTGAGGAATTTTCAAAGAAGGAGGAAAGGCAATATATGACAGTAACTACTGAAGTGGATTTTGTTTTTGGGTCATGGTCCAATATAATCAATGAAAGCAGAATTGCCAAATTACATGTGTTGCATGCCATTGGTGAAGTCAAGGAAATTAAGAAAGACCAATGGGACCCCAATGGGAGCCCTCATGCTTCAAGCTTAACTTGGTCATTACACTTCAACCAATGGGACCCTGGTGAAAGCTATCATGTTATGTCAACCATAACTTGGTCATCACGTTTCAACCAATGGGATCCTGATGGAGTCTTTTCACCAACCTCACTTAATAAGACCAATGGACACCATCTCAAGCCGAAAAATGTGGAAGTGAAAGTGATGGGCTTTTACCATCCACATTATAAAGATCACTAAGAAGTGTCCCAACGTCGAGCTAACGACGTTAAACAAGCGCTTATTGGGAGGCAACCCCACTAGATTTGTTTTCAAGATCTTTGGGGATGGTTTTCGCAATCTGAGAAGATAAAAACATACTTCACTTTGAATGGTGAGTAAAGGAGTCGATAAGTTATACCTTATTGACTCTTGAGACGCATTCTTGTGGCTCTTGTACATCATGAACTTCTTAATTGTGGAATCTCTTCGAGATGAACAAGTGTTACAGATCTTGGGAATCGACTTTAAAAGACCCGCATTTCCTCTTTAATTTTATATTATTCCAGTCATGTTATTTTGGTTTTACATTTTACTCATTTGTTTTGTGAGTTTTCGTGTTCTTGCGCTTTTTGATTCTTACTTTTTTGCTTGCCATTATCTCGGCCCTCATCAGGTTGTGTTGCTCTTTTCTTTCCGTTTTATTTATCACTTTCACATTGAGGACAATGCTATATTAAGTGTGGGGGAGAGATTTTAGCATGTTTCTGTTTCTTTTGGTTTGTTAAAAAACTCAAAAAAAAAAAGAAAAAAAAAGGGTTCATTGCATGATTGAATAACTTTTCTCCCTTCTTGAACTGATATGCTTGGTGATGGATGATTGAATTGATGAATTGAGTTTGATGGATGCATACCTTGTGAGATTTTGAGCCTAATGGATGGATTCAACATTTATGTCATTCTCTTCTTTCTTGTGTGATTTTCACTCATGTTAATGATCACTCTAGAACTTGCTTTGATTCTTTTTGAGGCTACATTTCACTTGCATGCATGAACATGATTGAGGCCCTCTTTCTTAATTAGCTAGTTTAACCAAATAGCCAACCTTGTTTCCAACATGATATCAAGCACTCTTTTGACTTCTTAAAAATTCTCTGATTCCTGTCAACCTTGTATATTTTCCTTTTCTTAACCCCTTTGAGCTTATTTGACCATTCCTTGTTTCCAGCTCATTATGTACCTTAAATGAAAAATCGTGTTCTTACTTTACCTTAGGGAATAAAAGAACATTAGCTTGGTTAATGGATGAGTTTTTGAACAAGTGTGGGGGTGTGTGTACAAAATGGTTGTTGAAAAAAGAAAGAGTGCCTAAAAAAAAAATGCATGTTTATAGTTATGTTCATATATATATATAAAAAATAAAAAAAAAGAAAAAAAAAAAAAAAAAAAAAAAAAAGAAAAAAAGGATTAGGAAATGAATATGTAAAGGGATATACATTAGAGTTGGGATGAACTTTTATGCTTGTTATTTGAACTCAGCTCTCATTTACTTTTATTCTCTTTGGTATTTATCTTCTCATATCCATTTTATCCTCTTCTGTTACCTTGACCTCACTATAACCTTGAATAAAGTCCTCATGATTTGTGCGTGCATGTGTTTTGAGTAGTGGAGAAGTAGAAGATAAGCAAGCTTATGGTAGTGCAATTTTCATGGGTTGAATTGAGTGAAATACCTACCTTTTAAACACTTGAGAGATTAAGAGGGAATCTTGTGAGGATCTATCATTCCTAATTCATTCTTTTCAACGGAAGTTTCCTTGCTTATTGGTTTGAGATGTTAAGAAATGTTACCTCATTTATGCTTTGATCCCTTGAATTTCTTGTTGCTCTTCTTGCTTCATTGAGTCCTTTAAAGTTTTTAGCTTTTAAGTTTGTGTCGTTTGTCGTTGTCTTCTAACTTTAGTTTTATATGTTTTGCCCAAGAGTGCAAAAAGTTAAGTGTGGGGGAATCTGATAATCATATATTTTATACATTAATAAACCCTCATTATTAGTCATTTACACTCTTCATGTACTTAATTGATTGAATTTGATTATGTTTTGTAAGTTTGAACTCGAATCGGACTTAATTGATTTTTTCAGCATTATTTGGGTCTTACACTGTTTCTGTATTTTGGCCATATCTTGAGTTCTAAATGTCTGATAATTATGAATTTTACCTTGTAGGAAAGATAAGAGAGAGCTCTACAACTTTGATGAGAGCTCAAAGACAATTTCAGACATCTAGTGGAGCTAATTGGGCATGGAAATCAGAATACGAGTTTTGTGACTGGAACTCAAACAGTGTGTAGTAACCAGAACATAATTCGAGTTTGGGTTTATAAAATGGGCTGAAAATTTGTAATCTGAAAGTTAAGACCCATATGTACAACTTTCATGACAAACACAAAACTTGATTCGGGCTCCTTGATGGTGATATTGGGTCTGAAAGTCAAAACAGAGGTGCTGAAACTGGTCCTGAACAGTCTGTAGTAATTGAGTCATATCTTGGGCTGTAGGACGATTTTTTGGGTGCTTCCACAGCCATTGGAAAGCTTAGACAATTTCCTAGAACTTTCATGAAGACCACTTGGCTTGGAAATGACGAAATCAATGAGTTCAACAATAAATAATTTCGGAGACAAGGAAGCTCACCTACTAAGCTCACCTACTAATCTCACCTACTAATCTCACCTACTCATCCACCTACTAATTCCACCTACTAATCTCACCTACTCATCCACCTACTACTCCTAATCCTCTATAAAAGGCTGGATGTGGAGAGCTCTAGGAAGACACTTGGTGTTAGAGATAGCTTTTCATAGTTCTTGTATATTTTTCCTTCATTGTAATGGAGAACTAAGTCACTTCTAGTCAATTTGGGACTCTTGAAGAGATTGTGGTTTGGATTCTTGAGACCTTGGTTTATGTAATGTATTTGATTTATATTTGGATTCTTCTTCTCTTCTTCTTCTTCTTCTGTTTTCTTGATCTTGAATGCATGAATGGTGATTCTGTTTATGTTTATTTTAAGATTAAGTATTGTGATTAAACTTAGAACTGATTGATCTGAATTAATCACGTAAATGAAGATTGAAGATTTGTGATGAAACTTAGAACTGATTGATCTAAATTAATCACATAATTGAAGAGGTTAAGTTACTGATTGGTGCCTAGGTTAATTGAATTCGGTGCTTAAATTGACATATATCTACATGAATGGTGCGATTGCGATTTATGTTTATTACTTGTCAATTGAATTCGACGATTGTCTAGCATGAATTACGGATCGATCTTTGAGATCTTGGTGAGATCCAAGTTAACCATTCAAATGTGCTTCAAATGTTTGTTGAAAGGTTTATGATTGAATCCACCCAATCTCGGATAGATTTTTGAATTGACTTGTTCTTTTAATTGTTATTTTTCTTCAGATCTTGTCATTGTAATCCTTGAACAATCAAAACCCCCTTTCTAACTTAACTTAATTTGATAAAATTGCATTTACGATCCTTGAGGAGACGATCCAGTGTTGTTCACTATACTGCAAACTTAGTTAATAACTTCGGTTATAATTTTGACTGAGTTCGGCGCTCGTCACTTCGACGTCAGCAGGTGTGAATTGAAGAGGAAACTGTGAGCTGACTTGTTCAAAGTAATGCCTTAGATTCCTCAATTGCTCGTTCACTTCACCACTAGACATGAACACCTACAAAACAGTCGAAAAGAGGAAATGGAAGTATTAATAACTAAAACAAAAATAGAGTAAAAAATAGGAAACAAATTAATAGCGTAATTGGACAATTAGTTCCTTGGCAACGACGCCAAAATTTAGTATGGTGTGAATTGTGATTAAAATTAAGGACAAAATCAATTGCCAAGTTCCACCAAAGATATATAAAACATTGCAACTAGTTGTAGTTAGCAAGGGTCGATCCATAGAGAACTAATTCAATTAACACTATAAATTGATTACTAAATTGAACTTTCAAAAATAGTAGACAGTAAAAAAATGAGTTTTGTTTGTTAAAACTAAAAATAGAAATTGAATTTAAAGTAATAACAGTAAACACGATTTGGATTACCAAGTTAAAGGTATTGGTTAAAAGATATAATTCACCACTAAATTTATATGATCATACTCGTCTACATGTTCTTTATCCCAATATGACCAATTATGTTCTTATGCGATTGTGAGATTAATTCTCAGTTTTCCTTAAGTTATGATTAATTTAACAACTGCTCAAATTAAACCCTAATCACTAGTTAGTTATAAAGTAACCGCTCTTATCTCCACCTAATGATTGCATTAAGATTTTGAAAACTAATCACACTAAGATCTAATCATACATCGGGATTAAATTACTTAGATCATATGTCTCACTAGTCCTACCACCACAATCGTGCATAGTAATTCTAGTTTTACCACTTTCGAATTTGGCAGAATTATAAAACCTTTATACCGAATTAAGATTAGAAGACATATGAATAGAAACACAACTATATTGAAATAAAGAATTATGCAGAATTCACATGATCAAAAGTAGGGTTTCATCTACTTTAACCAAATAAGAAACTTAGCTACACATGACAAATTCAAAATTAAAAGAATAACAGAAGAAAAACATTATCCAGAATAAAAGAAGAGAAGAAAACTAAAGATCAAACTAGTTTCCAAAGAACAAGGTTGATTGATCTTTGATTGCTCGAACCCGAGTTTCTAATCTTTGATCGAATCTCCCTCTTTCTTGTTCTTCGTAATTCCTCCAGTTTCTTCAAGGCTTCCAGTCCAAAGAGATCCCTTTTTGAACCCCCGACAATCCTATTTATAACATTGGATACCTAACGCTTCATTAGAATTCGTATCTGGTTTCCTAATTTGCAAACATATGGCACGACCTACCCTGTGTCAGGGTCTGCCATCACAAACACATGCAATTTGGAACTCAGAGAAAAACAGGGCCTACCTCGTGTCATAAGACACGGGCTGTGTTTTCAAATTAGCTCAGCACTGAGCCAAACTTGAGGTACCAAAGCAATACACGGCCTACCTCGTGTCTTATGACATGGGTAATGTTATTTGTTGTTGCCCAAAACTGAGAATATGTGACATGACAGAGAAGAACACGACCTACCCTATGTCTAGGGACACGAGCCATGTCTTCTAGTTTCTTCATTCTTGGTCTTCTCTCCTTGAGGACTCCATCATTCAACGATTTCCTACAAAACATAAATCAATTAATGATCGCTTATAACCACATTTAAGTATAATTTCATAATAAAGATCTGATTAAGCTTGGAATCTAGAAACTTAGCTAAATGTTAATAATTAAGCACATATAGAATCCAATTATATTGAACATAAGACACTCAAGATACTAAAATTATCAACAGATCACAAACACATGGTGAAGATGCTCGACTGTATATAACAGAACAATCCTTCTAGAAAATGGTTAATCCATCTGCAATGAAGAGAGGGATAGTAGTCAAGCAATATAATAACCTTTCACTGACGGGGACCATAGAAACGTTAAGGTATAGAACCACATGATTCTTGAATATCAGACTGTCTGAGTTGATCAATGACAGTGGACAAATAAAAATAGACAGATAAATGGCAGTAAAGGTTGAGAAAATTTAGTAACTCAAAATTCAGATGCATTGTCCTGGCCGAAGAAGCATGTAGGTGAATTGGCACTGACCCAAGTCTTTAAGATTTCAGATGTCAGAAGTTAGATCCTTAAATCCTTCACCATGCCAGCTATCCCTCTACCAAGGTGCTTGCAACCCCATTATGTTTCCACAATCTAGGGGAATATAGCTTACTACCTCTGAACATAAACATTGTGCATCCCAGATCAAAAAATTTACCAAAATATACAGTTCATTTAATAGTTAAAGAATTGAAAGATCAAATATGTTAATAACAAATTCTCCATTTCTAAGAACACGTAGGATAACACTATTGAATGTAGCAGTCATAGCATAAATTTGGAAAAAGATTCTAAAAAGCATTTTATACACAACTACAGCAACTAGACTACATAAGCCAACTAAATGACTCAAGAAAGACTAGAATGAGGAATCACACTATAGTCACCTCAAGCATCCTACTTTGGCTTGTCATTTAAGGTTACAAGAGATTTCAGCACTTCTGTACTTATCTTGTCAGCAAGGGCACCTGTCTTAGAAATAAGATAAGATTTTTCCTTCACAAAGCTCTGTAATCTCTTTGCCTCAAAGTCAAGCTATGATTGATCTGTAATTACCTGGTCAAGAAGAAGATATCAATCATTTGTTTAAACAGAAATCAGATTTGTTAACTAAAAAGGCTAGAGACATAAATATTATATGATAAACATACAAGGAGAAAGAAATTCATCCCACAAGTATTACCAAATTAAACTGAAGCAAAGACGTTATAACTGCATTGATTAGGGATGATTACAAATAAATCTACAACAGAATGCATACATGTACAGATATTAGACAACATAATTGGATGAATTCTCTCTTCTCAGCCTATAACAAAAGCCAAAAATTTAATCCATGCCTGCCTCACACACTAACACTTAGAGTCAAGTGATAACTCTATAAAATGTAATTATTTATACCCTATATATGTGCTTTATTGATTGCTTAGTCCTTGTTCTTATGAATGAATAGAAGACTTTAGCCTCATATTTATCTAATTCCTTGTAGATGTCATCTTTTATGATTGTGAGAAAATATTTATGATTCTTTGATGGATTACGTACATTTGCACTTGTGATTAACTGGGTGAATTCTCAATTGTAGGATGGGCTCAAAACAAGTATATTGAAGTAAGCCAAGGCCCAACATTGGAAGAGAAGGCTCTAGAAGCATTTCAGGATCTCACGTCATTGCGCAAGATGTGGCACGTCGTGGCGCAAAATGCCAACACTTATTCCACTTAAACCCGAGGTGTGCATGTCTTTATGCCGTTATGCGTGGTGACTAACTGCACCTGTAAATACTGTTTCATTAGATATTTTGAGAGAGAGAGATTTTATGAATAGAAAAAACGTAGCTAGAGTTCAAAATTGATCATTTTGAGAGGAATCAAAAGGATTTAAAGTGGATGCCACAATTCTTCAAGGAGGATCTAGCACCCAAGGACTCCAATTATAGTGTCTTCCTTCTTTTCTCTTTATTGTCTCTTATTTTAGGTCATGAACATGAATGTTTTCATGAGATTTTCGTGTTTCATGGCTAGCTAAGCTATTTTTCGGGATTCTTTTAGATCCTTCTACATAAATTGGTGATTTGGTAACCTTTTGAGTTAATTATGATGATTGATTTTATTCATCTATGTTTCTCTTAATGCTCTCGAATGTTTGGTCAACATTTAATATGATTTAATCAAATATATTGAACTAGACATAGGGATTTAAGTTTTAGATCATGGATATGGTTTATGCATGTTTAATTTCATTCTAATGGAAGGATGAGTTAATTAGCTAAAGTGATAGAAATATACCTTTTTGTCATGCATAACAATTGTCTAAGAATCAATCTTAATGAGTGAAGTTTGCACTAACTCTCATAGAAACATAGTGAACTAGGTAAATTACATATGGTTAATTGACCTAGACATAGGCTCTTAGCTAATCTAGTTTCTTATGCTAACAAAATCATTCATGTTGCTTAAAATGGTTGCAAAATGCCAAGTGAAATTGTTGGTGAAGCAGGATTCCTTACTCTCTAATCATTGTCTCTTATTCTCATTTTAATGTTTTTTAGTCTTTATAATCATAACCAATTCACAACTCTTTTCCTATTTGAATGTGCTTGAATAGAAATAATTAAGCTATTGGTTAATAGTTATCATTGAATTATCCTTTATCCTCGTAGGAACGATGTTGTTCTTATCATTTTATTACTTGTATGACTCATGTGCTTGCGCTACACAAAAATGGCTAAACCGTTGATGTATGCCCTAGAGGCCAATACATTGTGTCTGTGTTTACATACATTATATTATGCTATTTTTTGATATATGAGGCATTTCATTTATTATGTTATTTTTGGTAGACATAATAAAGTCCTTAGAATAGTAAGTTTGATACCATAGGACATCAAGTGGATGACTTGATCGTGAGATCCTATTGGATAGAGCACTATTCTTAAAATATCCCTAGTCAAGTATTATTGTCAAATAGGACAACGATAATGCATTGAGACTAGTACGTGCGTAGACTGATGACCACATCTCACGGGTCATGGATATGAGATATCAAGTCTACACATGGATACATATTAGAGTAATGATGTATTGGACAGACCCGCCATGAGAACGCTACGTGGATCGTTACGTGAGTGTCATAAGCGATTCTCATAGTGATAATGGTGTATGTGGTCCTTTGACCTGAAATCACTACGATTCCTACATGAGGAGTTGTGTGTTTTAATGTCATCAAACGTCATCTATAACAAGATGATTATAAAGTTGGTTATTAGATATACCATGATACATGTGGAGGGATGTGAGTGACCTAGATGGGATTTGTCCCTCCTCCACATAACAGAGTGATATCTTCGCCCCCGATTGAGTGAGATTACAAAATGCATAGCCATGCTCAAATGAGTCAGTATGAGATATTGATCTCATTTGTTATTACTATGTCTACTCGGGAATCAGGAAACTGAAGATTGAACTAAACAAGGGTGACACGTTCCATACCTTGTGCTCAATCTGGATATCTGGACAAAGGGACTAAACTACACGAAAACATTGGTCACAGATAGGTTATGTCAAATCACTGACATTCTCATTACTTGGATAGCAGTGATATGTTGCTAGATACCGCTCACTGTTTGTAATATTAAAATGAGATTTTAATATTACTACCAACATCATGAGAACCTGCAGGGTCGCACACTTAGAAACGTACTAGATTGGAGCAATAAGGATCCAAGTTGGACTCGGATTCAATTATGGGCCTAACTCATGACAGATGGGTTTAGGGTTGCACGCCTACCTTGCTACTACTCACACACTCACTTAAGGCAGCCCACTATTATAAATAGTACTGCTAAGGGGGCTGCTACTAGGTTACAACATAACCCTAGCCGCACCTACAGAAAGTGAGTGAGAGATAGTGAGGTCTTCTTCTCCTCTCTTCGCAGCTAGCACTACGAAAATAGAGGCATGACTCCCTTTTACAAGTCTGTTCGTGTGGATACCGCAGAGACATCGTCACTATTACGGTGTTGGTGATTCACCTCGCTTGTGATTATCACGCTTCAAGAGGTAATTTAAAAAAAAAAACTCAGATTATGGACCTTTTCGCATGGATCCTGAGAGGGAATTCTATTATTCCGCTGCGAGACTTTTGATCCGCAATTCCCAACAGTGGTATCAGAGACACTTGCGAAACCATGATTCAGTTTTCTACTTTTCTTATTATATGCGATAACATGATTCGTTGCTTTCTTTTGATAAAAGATATGATCTTTATATGTTTTTTCTAAAATCGAAATAATGATGTATGAAACCGTGTTCTGTTTTATTTGTTGTTTACGAAACATGTTGATGTTTCTAAAACCATGAAGTTGTTCATATATTTCTGCGTTTTTCTTATATATATATGTGATATGTATGAATGAAAATCGTTTTGAATGCTTTCTGTTTTTGCGTTTATCTAGTATATATATATATATATATATATATATATATATATATATATATATATATATATATATGTGTGTGTGTGATATGTGTGATATGTATGATTCTGCGAAAACTATTTTGAATGCTTTCTGTTTCTCGGATATTTTCTCGTATGAATGTGATATACACAGCAGCACGACACAAGGTTTTGAAAACCTTGTTTCTGTTTTGCGGCGGCTATGAAGCTTCCTCATGACATGAAGTGTTCATGTCTTCACGCATTCTAGAAACCTTGTTTCTGGATAGGTGATGACGGCTGTGAGGAACCCCTGCGACACATGAAGCGTTCATGTGTTTGCGCTGCCCCGAACCCCGTTTCGTGGCGTGTGATATTCGAAAGTGCAATATTCAAAACTGTTTTTATAATTCACAAAAATAATAATGTGTTATTGCTTTGTGTTTATGTATTCCTAGAGATGCATGGTGCATGGTTATAACCTTAGTCTTTATTTTATACTATTTTGGTTATTTTAAATACGACCTGCATGTCGTGCCTTTCTCTCTACATTCTGATTGTACATTCTCTTCTCATCTAACTCCCCTCGAATGTAAAAAGGTTTCTATAATGTAATCTTCATGTGGAGACAAGGAGACGACATTAAGTGAGGACGTTGATGGGAGACGCTTGGTGAAGCTGGCATTAATTAATGCTACTCTCTTAGAGGTCATAACCATGTCACATTTATTATATGCTTTATATGTATGAGATGCATGAATGATGTTTATGGTATGTTAAACAAGTTTAATAAATGGTGAGATCTAATAATAAAATTCCCTCAAAGAAAATATTAAGTCATTATGTGATGCCTTCCAATGCATAGCACTCGTCAAGACTAATATCGATCAAGTATAGGTCTGCTAAAGCAGGGTGCCTTTATCTATATTAGTAAGATGCGATAGGATAATAGTAATATCCAAATGTCAACCATTGGGTTTGACTTAACTAGGCCATTTCAATAGGATTGAAAGCTTAGAGGCATGAAGTTGGGCTTTAGTCCATTAGATGGATTAGAATAAGTGTTATTCACCCAACTATCCAAGAGTTACATGTGATGTAATTGGAAAGAATTTCTTACCTAAATAACTAAATTTTGGGCGATCAGCCAAAGCTGACTCAAAACTAGGTGAAATATGGATCTTAGCCCACTAGGAAATCTTTCAATGGGATTTTCCAAGTCAATGCTGAGGGTCATTGATTTGAATAAAATAGTGGGAGGCGTATTTAATTAAAAGACCTTGTTAAATATGTTTATAGCATAATACTTATATTTTGCATATTTCTGTTGATAGATTACCATGGCAACAAACACATCAAGTAACTTATCATTGCGATAGGTCCTTGAGAAGGACAAGTTGTCTGGGATAAATTTCTTAGACTAGTACAGGAACTTGAGGATTATCCTCAAGCAAGAGAAAAAGTTGTATGTTTTAGAACAGCCTATTCCTGAGCCACCTGCTGCTAATGCCCCTAGAGCTGAAAGAGATGCTTATAAGAAGCATCAAGATGATGCCTTGGACATTGGATGTCTAATGCTAGCCACCATGAACTCTGAGCTCCAAAAGCAACACGAGAACATGGAAGCCTACGATATGATCGTACACCTTAAAAAACTTTATCAAGAGCAGGCTAGACATGAGAGATATGAGGTCTCCAAAGCACTCTTTCAGTACAAGCTGGTAGAAGGAAGCCCTGTTAGTGCTCATGTACTCAAGATGATTGGGTACATTGAAAACCTTGAAAGACTCGGTTTTCCTATAGGCCAAGAGTTGGCCGCTGACTTAGTCCTGCTATCGTTGCCGGAGAGTTTTAGTCAATTTGTCATGAACTACAACATGAATGAAATTGACAAATCACTATCAAAGCTGCTAAGCATGTTGAGAACTGCTGAGCAGAATATAAACAAAGGCAAAGGAAAGGCCATAATGATGGTCCATAAGAATAAGGGCAAGAAACAGCAGAAAAAGCCCCAGGACAAGTGGAAGGGTAAGGGCAAGGGCAAGGAAAAGTCCAAGCCTAGCACTTCTAGCTTGAAACCTGTGGGTGGAGTGGCTAAGGAAGGTACATGTTTCCATTATGCTCAGACCGCACATTGGAAGAGGAACTGTGCCAAGTACCTAGAGGAGCTCAAGAAGAAGAAGGGAAGTGAGACTTCCACTTCAGGTATTTTTGTTATAGAAGTCAATTTATCTACTTCTGCATCATGGGTATTAGATACTCGGATATGGATCTCACATTTATGTAAATGTGCGGATCTAAAGAGCAAGAGACCATTGACAAAAGGCGAAGTCGACCTACGAGTGGGAAATGGAGCAAAGGTTGCTGCATTAGCCATAGGGACTTATTTATTAGCTTTGCCCACTGGGCTTGTAATTGAATTAGATAATTGTTATTTTGTGCCTGCTATTAGCAGGAATATCATTTCTGTTTCTTGTTTGGACAAGAAAGGTTTTACTTTTATAATAAAGAACAAATGTTGTTCTATTTATATTAATGATATTTTCTATGGTAGTGCACATTTGAGTAATGGACTTTATGTCCTTGATCTCGAAACGCCCATTTATAATGTAAATACAAAGAGGTTCAAGTCAAATGATATGAACCCGACTTATCTTTAGCATTGTCGTTTGGGCCACTTAAATGGGAATCGTATTTCCAAACTCCATAAAGATGGATTCTTGGACTCGTTTGATTACGAATCATATGAGACATGTGAATCTTATTTATTAGGAAAGATGACTAAGGCCCCATTCACTGGACAAGGTGAAAGGGCTAGTGATCTTTTAGGCCTTATACATAGTGATGTATGTGGGCCACTAAACATACTAGCTAGAGGCGGTTTTCAGTATTTCATTACATTTACTGATGATTTCAGTAGATATGGATTTGTATATCTTATGAAGCACAAATCAGAATCCTTTGAAAAGTTCAAAGAGTTCAAGAATGAAGTACAAAACCAACTTGGCAAGAGTATTAAAATCCTTTGATCAGATCGAGGAGGTGAATACTTAAGCCAACAGTTTAATGATCATCTGAAAGAGTGTAGGATAATATCTCAACTCACTCCTCCTGGAACACCACAATGGAATGGTGTTTCGAAAGGAGGAACCGACCTTGTTGGACATGGTCCGATCCATGATGAGTCATGCAGGACCTTCTAGGCTCTTTTCTCGGGGACATGCTCATTAACAAAGCAGCTTTCACACTTAACCGTGTTCCATCTAAGACGGTTCAACAGACACCATATGAGATGTGGACTGGGAGACGACCCAGTATATCTTTTATGAAGATTTGGGGTTGCGAAGCTTATGTGAAACGTCAAGTTTCTGACAAGCTTGGCCCAAAATCAGATAAATGCTTCTTTGTGGGGTATCCTAAGGAAACCAAGGGATACTATTTCTATAATCCTACCGAGGGCAAAGTGTTTATCGCACGGACTGTTGTATTCCTAGAAAAGGAGTTTATCTCCAAAGGAATCAGTGGGAGGAAAGTAGAACTTGAAGAAATTCAAAGTTCACAGAGTAGCAGCGAACCAATGGTGGAAATAGAGCAGCCTCCACAAATCGTTGTGGAACCACAATCTGCTCTAGTAGCACAAGACCCGTGTAAGTCTAACAGGATACGTTGTCAACCAGAGAGATATGGATTTCTCATGACTCAGCAAGGTGACGTATTGCTCATGGATCAAGATGAGCCTGTGACTTACCAAGAAGCCATTATTGGCCCCGAATCTGAAAAATGGCTTGAGGCCATGAGATCTGAAATGGAATCCATGTATGCCAACCAAGTATGGACCTTGGCTGACCCACCTGAAGGGGTAAAACCCATTGGGTGCAAGTGGGTTTTTAAGAAGAAAACTGACATGGATGGTAATGTGCATACCTTTAAGGCGTGATTGATTGCTAAAGGTTTCAAGCAAATTCATGGTGTAGACTATGATGAAACTTTTTCCCCAGTTGCGATGCTTAAATCCGTTCGGATCTTGCTTGCTATTGCAGCATACCATGATTATGAAATCTGGCAAATGGATGTCAAAACTGCTTTCCTTAATGGAAATATTCTCGAGGATGTGTACATGACACAACCTGAGAGTTTTACCACTCCACAGGATGCTAGAAAGGTATGCAAGTTACAACGATCTATTTATGGATTGAAGCAAGCTTCCAGAAGCTGGAATCTTTGTTTTAATGATACAATCAAACAGTTTGGTTTCATCAAGAATGAAGAAGAATCTTGTGTCTATAAGAAGGTTAGTGGGAGCACAGTTGTCTTTTTAGTATTGGATGTAGATGACATACTACTAATTGGAAATAACATCCCTACCCTACAGTCTGTAAAGACTTGGTTAGGGAAGTGCTTTTCTATGAAGGACTTAGGCGAAGCCACCTATGTATTAGGTATAAGGATCTATAGAGATAGATCGCAGAGATTGCTTGGCATAAGTCAGAGTACATATATAGACATAGTGTTAAGACGATTTAACATGCATGAATCCAAGAAAGGACTCTTGCCTATGTCGCATGGTATAAGCCTATCTAAGGCTCAATCCCCTTCCACCCAGAATGAGAGGGATCGCATGAGTAAGATTCCATATGCATCTGTAATTGGATCTATCATGTATGCCATGTTATGTACTCGACCAGATATCTCGTATGCTTTGAGCATGACGAGCAGTGTGCCGATCGATCCCTATGAGAGTCACCGAGTGTTATCAAGAACATCCTTAAGTACTTAAGAAGGACTAAGGATTCGTTTTTGGTATATGGAGCTGAGGAGGAACTAGTTGTAAAGAGTTACATTGATGCTAGCTTTCAAACCGATAAAGACGACTCCAGATCACAATCGGGTTTGTTTATTGCCTGAATGATGGGGCTGTGAGTTGGAAAAGTTCAAAGCAGGAGACAGTCGCTGATTCTACCACAGAGGCTGAGTATATTGCTGCCTCCAATGCAACAAAGGAGGCCATTTGGATTAGAAAGTTCAATATTGAGCTTGGTGTAGTTCCTAGCATTGTGGACCCAGTGGACCTCTATTGTGATAATAATGGAGCCATTGCACAAGCTAAGGAGCCCAGATCTCACCAGCGATCCAAACATATACTTAGGCGCTTCCATCTCATTCGAGAAATCATCGATAGAGGAGATGTGAAAATATGCAGAGTACCGACAGATGATAACATTGCTGATCCACTGACGAAGCCTCTTGCACAGCAGAAGCATGAGGGTCACACTAGGTCTTTAGGCATTAGAAATATGCCTGATTGGCTCTAGTGCAAGTGGGAGATTGTTGGTGTATGTCCTAGAGGCCAATACATTTTGTCTGTGTTTACATACATTATATTATGCTATTTTTTGATATATGAGGCATTTCATTTATTGTGTTATTTTTGGTAGACATAATAAAGTCCTTAGAATAGTAAGTTTGATACCATAGGACATCAAGTGGATGACTTGATCGTGAGATCCTATTGGATAGAGCACTATTCTTAAAATGTCCCTAGTCAAGTATTATTGTCAAATAGGACAACGATAATGCATTGAGACTAGTACGTGCGTAGACTGATGACCACATCTCACGGGTCATGGATATGAGATATCAAGTCTACACATGGATACATATTAGAGTAATGATGTATTAGACAGACCCGCCATGAGAACGCTACATGGATCGTTACGTGAGTGTCATAAGCGATTCTTATAGTGATAATGGTGTATATGATCCTTTGACCTGAAATCACTACGATTCCTATACGAGGAGTTGTGTGTTTTAATGCCATCAAACGTCATTTGTAACAAGATGATTATAAAGTTAGTTATTAGACATACCGTGATACATGTGGAGGGATGTGAGTGACCTAGATGGGATTTATCCCTCCTACATAACAGGAGTGATATCTTCGGGGCCCCTGATTGAGTGAGACTACGAAATGCATGGCCATGCTCAAATGAGTCAGTATGAGATATTGATCTCATTTGTTATTACTATGTCTACTCTGGGAATCGAGAAACTAAGATTGAACTAAACAAGGGTGACACGTTCCATGCCTTGTGTTCAATCTGGATATCTGGACGAAGGGACTAAACTACACGGAAACATTAGTCACGGATAGGTTATGTCAAATCACTGACATTCTCATTACTTGGGTAGTAGTGATGTGTTGCTAGATACCGCATCGTTTGTAATATTAAAATGAGATTTTAATATTACTACCAACATCATGAGAACCTGTAGGGTCGCACACTTAGAACAGACTAGATTGGAGCAATAAGGATCCAAGTTGGACTCGGATTCAATTGTGGGCCTAACTCATGACAGATGAGTTTAGGGTTGCACAGCTTACCTTGCTACTACTCACACTCACTTAAGGCAGCCACTATTATAAATAGTACTGCTAAGGGGGCTGCTACTAGGTTACAACATAACCCCAGCCGCACCTACAGAAAGTGAGTGAGAGATATTGAGGTCTTCTTCTCCTCTCTTTCAGCCTAGCACTACGAAAACAGAGGCGTGACTCCTTTTGCAAGTCTGTTCGTGTGGATACCGCGGAGACATCATCACTATTACGGTGTTGGTGATTCACCTCGCTTGTGATTATCACGCTTCAAGAGGTAATTTAAAAAAAAAACTCGGATTATGGACCTTTTCGCATGGATCCTGAGAGGGAATTCTATTATTCCGCTGTGATACTTTTGATCCGCAATTCCCAACATAAACAAGTTTTTTGGCGTCGTTTTCGGGGAATATCGGCTTAATTTCTGTAGTGTTAATAATAACAACAAGCTTATTTAGTTCTAGTTCAAGTTTTTTTATACTATTTAATTTAAGTTTCCATTCTTTATCTGTTATAGGTACAGTTAAGATGACAGATGATCATAACCACACGAAGCCTTTGAGGGAGTTCGCAACTCTTGAAATGGAAAATTTACAGTCAAGCATAAGACGACAACCCACCCGCGCAAACAATTTCGAGATCAAATCGACCATAATCGAAATGATACAAACTTTAGTGTAGTTTGGCAATTTTCCTAATGAAGATCCCAACGCTCACTTATCTAACTTCATGGAGATATGTGACATTTTTAGGCATAATGGAGTCTCTAAAGATGTCATTTGCCTAAGGCTCTTTCATTTTTCTTTCAGAGATAATGCCAAGAGTTGGTTGCAATCTCTACCAGTGGGATCAATAAGTACTTGGACCGATATCCGTAGCAAATTTCTGAACAAATACTTTCCACCGACCAAGACTGCTAAAATGGTGAATGACATCACCTCATTCACCTAATCTGAATCTGAGTCCTAGTATAAAGCGTGAGAGAGGTACAAGGATCTTCTTCGTAGGTGCCCACATCATGAGATACCTCCATGACACCAGGTCTACTCTTTTCATAAAGGCTTGCTTCCTCACCACCGTCCAATTGTGGATGCAGCTGGTGGTGGTTCATTATTGAGCAAATCTTTTGATGATGCATTTCAATTGTTAGAAGAATTGGCAGCCAAGAGCTACCAATTGTAACACCCCAAGAATTCGTAATTTATTTGTTTTGGTCGATTCAAAATTATTTTGAGTAATCTAACTCGACTTCTGTGAATTTTATGATTTTTGTGATTTTTAGAAATTTTTGAGAGCTTTTACGTTTTTGATTATTTTAATATTATTTTTGGGTTGTGCATATAAGCTTTCGTATTTTATTTCTTTCTCTCAATCCTTAATTATTTTTACTAATCTGATTTGATTTTCATGAGTTTTACAATTATTATGATTTTTGTGAATTTTGTGATATTTCGGATATTTTGAATATTTTAATATATTTTGAATATTTTATTATATTTTAGATATTTTAAGATATTTTAAGATATTTTGAGATATTTTGAATATTATATTATATTTTTGATATTTTGGTATATTTTGAATATTTAATATATTTATGATATTTTGGGTTGTGTGGGCCCGAGGCGGGCCCGAAAAAATAAAAATTTTTATTAGCCAGAAAGCTTTGTACTGTTGATTCAGAGCCGGGAGATCTTCCTAAATCCGAAACCGGAAACAGTTTTTGAAATTTTGTTTCCCTACGATTTTATTTGACAAATAAAATTAGGGTATATTTTATTATCCATTGGACAATAGACACTGATTTTATAAGTAGTAATTATTGTTCATTACTTACAGTATACCGAAAAATATCTTAAGTCTTCATCATTTTCATGAAGTCTATAAATAGGAGGGCTTTGATTCATTTGCAATTTTGGCAAGAAGCTCTCACCCCTTTTCTCTCCTTGTACTCCACAGCCATAACACTCAAATGGAAGACAACATTCATCCATTCATCTCACTTGTTCTCTTACACATCTTTTTCTCCAAAGAACCAAGAACAAACAACCAAAACTCTCTCATTTTCTCTCCTCCATGGATTCGGCCAAGAGGTCATTGATCTACCATCAGTCTTCAATAATTTACACCAACCATATATCTTGGATCCTTACCTTGTTTCAAGACACTTTGTAGTTGGAGTCTTGATCAAAATCACCTATCTTCAAGGAGTTCTTTCAAAACCAAACACATAACTCTCACCTTTCCTCTCTATGGAAGCTCACGGCCAACCCCACAAAATCACCTTCCAAGCATCAATAATTCTAAACGACCTTAGATCTTGAATCTCTATGCAATTCTAAGGAACTTTCATGTTGGAGATTTTCTCTAAATCATCCATCTTCATCTTTGTTCCTCAAGCTCAAGGTTTGGAGTTTTAAGGTGAAGTTTATGAAATCTTCACTATTAATTTCATTCTTTCCTTCTAAACCATATTTTGATCCATGGTTTTTCTTGTTTAAGCCTTAGATATTAATATTTCATGTTTTCTTTGATTTTCAAGAAGCACTTGGTGGTTGAAGTTCATCTTGAAGGAGACAACAAGAGGACATACAAGGAGTTTTGGAGGTTTCATCAAGAGGTAAGAGGGAGATTACCCTCATCAGCCATGTGTTGGTGGTGAGGAATGGATGTGTTTGTGGTGAAGAATCCATAAGGATTCATTCACTTGATTGTTTAAAGTTTTCCTATTTGTGATTAATTTTGTGTGCAAGCATGTCTATAGCTTTAAAATATATGGTATGTGTTTTATGATTGCTTTAATATATGATATGTGTTCATAGATGCATGATAGTTATTGTAGGACATGAATAATATGTTGAAGATTTGCATGAGTGCTCCAAAGAACACATATAGCTCACGGTTTTCACTATCCCAAAGAGAACCAAAATGTTCTCAACTATTTTCTAAAGCAAGGATTAATAAACTTAATTAGTAATGATTTTTACAAGAACTTAGTTAGTAGAAGATAATTTAAAAATAATTTAAACATAGTGAATTTCGGCCAACATGCCAATTTAAGACACTTTTGATCTAAATTATTTTCTAAGAGTAGATTATGTAATTTAATAAAGGGGAACTCAATTTAATAACTTTAGAAATATAAAGAGAATGATTTTAATGATAATAAATTGGATTAAGAATTTTTATAAGAGATTAAATGATGAGAAACAATTAAATAAGATTTTAATGCATAGAATGATTTTGGGCCAACATGCCTACTTATGATGTTTTTAATCCAAAACTATTTTAAAAGTGTGGACTTATGAAATTAATTTAATGAGAACTTAATTCAATAGATTTCTTTTATAAACAATGGAAAGTAATTTAATTTTTAGAGTTAAATCAGTGAATTTAAGCAAGGGTATAAATACTTGAAATGTACTAACGTATAGTTCACTCGTTGAGTTTTGAAACGCATTAGCAAGTTTCGAGATGTAATTATTAGTTATGATTAAGAAAAATAAATTTTTGATAGAAACGTAAAAAATATCACTTAATGAATTTTCTAGATAAAATGTCGTTAAAATTAATTAAAAAATGGACTAATAAAAAAGAAAGTTTCAATATAAAATTTGAACGTATGGAAAATATTCTACGTAGTTTAAAAGTATTACAAATAGCTTACACGGTTTTAAAATAATGATCTTAAAGCTTTACAATTAAGAAAATGATTTAAAAATCTTACGCAATTGAAAAAATGATTTAAAAACACTACGCGATTTTAAAAACATTGAAAAATATTTACGCGATTTAAAATCGTTTGTAAAAACGACGAGATTGTGAAAATGCGATAAAATTTCTACGCGATTAAATGGAACAGCAAATTTTACTGTTGGGCCAAAGTGGTGGACCTGGACATGTGGAAATATGGTATGGTTAGGTGGGCGCCTACTGTATTTGAAATTATTGCCATGAGGGCATTTGCGTACGTCAGGTGGGAACGTACTGTATTTGAGATTATTGCCATTGAGGGCATTTGCGTAAATACGAGAATATTTTGAGACTAAGGGTAATTTGGTAATTATTATTTTTATTCATGCATTAAGTTGTGCCAATTTAGTTGATATTGGTGATTGATTGACGAGGCAAATAACACCGTGTTGTCGGTGTGATAAGCGTAATGTCGTTCATTTTTGTATGGACTTAGAGGCACTAGTGTGCGGAGTATTCCACATAGGGACAGTTGGTCGCTCCTCTGGGCCATGGTAACTAGCAACACACTAGTGATCTCGACATACACTATACTTAATCAATATCTTGTAAAGACTATTTTAGTACAATGCCTATAGTTACACGATGTTTGGATTGTGTGCTACTACACGATGTTTGGACTATGGGCTATAGACACAACGTTAGACTATGCAATAGCTTGGTTGGGCAGCTTGAGGTACTTATAGTTCTTTACGAGTCATTCTCTCTGATGTCTGTGTCTAGCTCCATGGAGTAGGAATGAGTTTGTATATATTTGTATATGTAGTCTGCATCTTTATGCAGTTATTTATGTTCAATGTTGAGATATTATGTATGATGTATTAATGTGAGTTATTATGCATGATGTGACTATATGGTTTAATTGTATCAATTGTTATATCTGTTATGGTAATATTATTGCTGTTCATTTTATTACAATATATGTTTATTGGAATTATTTGTAAATTAATATTATGATTATATTTGTGATATCTGTGTGTATGAAATGACTTTGTCATTCGTATCATTCTTTGTTGCCGTACTAGTATTGATGAAAGGGGATCTCACCTTTTTACTGTATTGTTTTGTTATGTTTGTGTTATTTAAATTCGTATAGTAGGTGAAGCAAGTTTCTTAGACTTATTGGAGGCAATGTTCTGTGGTCGGTGACAACGTCGAGGAGTGATCTTCTCAGTTTCAACAAGATGCAGTTTGGTGGAGAAACTGAACATGTATGTTGGGTTTTCTCATTAGTATTGTTACCGTGCTATTAGTAGTACCCGTCATTGAGTTTGCTACTGTTTCTCTGAGTCTGTAAGTTATATGTTTTATTTCTTTATTGGATATTATGTGGTATAAATAAAGCTGTATAATAATTTTTTTTAGCTTATTTTCTGTATTACTCATACTTCGGTAAGTTTATGTTTCCGAAAAAAAAGAAATTTTAAAATTCATATTTTAGAACTCAAACCTTTTACGAAATGGTTTTCCAGGTTTTAAGTTTTTAGTCGAAAATGTGATGCCCTATGGAGGGTGTTACACCAATGGCCTTCAGCGAGAAATACTCCAATAAAGGTGGCTAGAGTACATAATGTAGATGCAATTACATCCCTATCAGCTCAAGTGGCAGCAATCTCTAACAACCTGGACAGTATGGGATCATGCCCTCATCAAAGCCTATTTGTGTTGTGTGACAAGTATAGTGATAATCATGTGAGTGATAGATGTCATTCTATCTCAGAAAGTGCGCAATATGTTAGGAACTATCGCCTACGGCAAAACAACCCCTACTCAATTTAGTACAATCCAGGATGAATGAACCATCCCAACTTTTCATGGAGAGACAACCAAGAAGCATCCTCTTCATCGACTGGAAATAAGAGACAAAATTATCCTCCTAGTTTCCCCTTACAGTCAAGACAACTTATGCAAGAACAGAAACCATCTCTGGAGGACATGTTAATGCAGTTGATCGTCAAGACAGATTCTTATATGACTAATACAGATGCTCATTTGGCCAAGAAAGATTCAATGATTCAAAGCCAAACAGCTTCGATGGGTGTATTGGAGACACAAGTAGGGCAGTTGGCAAATGCTATAAAAAATAGGCCCTAGGGACTTTTCCAATTGACACTTCCAACAATCCCAAAAGTGCTTCCAATGAACATTGCAATGTCATCTCAATGAGGAGTGAGAAAAACATAGAAGGGAATCCCAAGACAAAGCTGCTTGAAGAAGATGTTGAGGTGATAAAAGACCAAAAGGTTGTGAGCAATGAGAATGAGAAGAATGAGGAAGTTGTAAAGAAAAGGGGAGATGACAAGAAGAAAGAGGACAAGCCTTATACACCACCTTCTACCCTTCCCTAACAGACAAGATAAGCAAAAACTGGATGCTCAATTCCAAAAGTTTTTAGAAATTTTTAAGAAGCTTCACATCAACATTCCTTTTGTTGAAGCATTGGAACAAATACCTAGTTACGTCAAGTTTATGAAGGACATTCTGTCAAAAAGGTGAAAATTGGGGTGAGTGTGAAACTGTGGCATTGTCGAAGGAATGCAGTGTTATTCTACAACAAAAGCTTTCCCCAAAATTGAAGGATTCGGGAAGCTTCACAATTCTGTGTGCCATCAGAGGTCAATTTTTTGGACAAGCTTTATTCAACATGTGGGCAAGCATTAATCTCATGCCCTTATCCGTTTTCCAGAGGCTAGGTTTAGGGGACTGCAAGCCCACATCAATAACCCTCTAACTAGCAGGTTATTTCTATACTTACCCAAAAGGAATTATTGAGAATGTCTTAGTTAAAGTGGACAAATTCATATTTATCGTTGACTTTGTCATTCTGAATATGGAGGAGGATCGTAACGTGCCTTTGATTCTAGGCCAACCGTTCCTTATCAAGGGAGAACACTCATACACGTCCAAAAAAATGAATTAACTATGAGAGTTCATGATCAAGAGGAAACATTTAACATTTTTAAAGCAATTAAGTTTCCTCACGACCATGAAGAGTGTTCTACATAAGTATGTTGGATAATATCATAGTCGATGCATTTCATGCTAACTATCCTGATGATCCTCTTGCTTTATCATTGATTACATTAACTGACCAGAATGATAATACTAGGGATAATGTATTTGATTTTATTAAACGGCTTGATGTGGTACCTAAGTATTTCAGGTCATCCAAGTTTGAGCCTCTGGAGTTCAATGCATGTAAAGAGTTATCAAAGTCTTCCATTGAGGAACCTCCGAAGATTGAGTTAAAGCATTTTTTTCTAATCATTTGCAGTATACTTATTTAGGAGTAACATCTACTTTTCTGGTAATCATATCATCATTCCTCACTGATGATCAAGAGGAGAAACTTCTTCGTGTGCTTCGGAAATACAAAGACGTCATTGGGTGGACTATTGTTGATATCTATGGCATTAGCCCCTCTATCTATATGCATAAGATTTGGTTAGAAAATAGTCAAAGTGGGGTTATAGAGCACCAAAGGCGGCTTAATCCAATAATGAATGAAGTAGTGAGGAAGTGTTGGGAATTGCAGATACATCACACAACGAAAAATAGAATTCCCACCAAGGATCCATGCGAAAAAGCCATAATCCGAGTTTTTAAAATTGTTTACCTCTTGAAGCATGATCAAAACAAGTGGTGTGAATCACCAACACCATAACAACGATGATGTCTCTGCGATATCCACACAAATAGACTCACGAATATCCAACGTCTGCAAATAAGAGTCACGCATCTCTCACACAGTGCTAGCTGCGAAGAGAAGAGAAGAGAAGAAACCTGTCACTCTCTCACTCACTGTTTCTATCAAGTACGGTTAAGGTTTGTCATGCATGCCTTGACAAACCCTTAGCAGTGCTATTTATAATAGCTACTGCCTTATGCGAGTGAGAACAGCAGCAAAGTAAGTTAAGCAACCCTAGACTCATTTGTTATGAATCTAGCCCACAATTGAATCCAAGTCCAATTTGGATCCTAAGTAATCTAATTTAGTTTGCTCTATGTGTGCGACCGTGCAAGTTCTCATAACGTTGGTAGTAATATTAAAAGCAATGAGCAGTATCTAGCAACACATCGCTGCCACCCAAGTAATGAGAATGTTACTGATTTGACATAATCTTTCTGTGATCAATGTTTTTGTGTAGTTTAGTCCCTTTGCCAAATATCTAGATTGAACATAAGGCATGGAATGTGTCACCCTTGTATAGTTCAATCCTTCATTTCCTGATACTCGAGTAGACTTAATAACAACAAATGAGTTTGATATCTCATATCAACTCATTTGAGCATGGCCATGCATTTTGCAGTCTCACTCAATTAGGGGGCCTGAAGATATCGCTCCTATTATGTAGGAGGGACAAATCCCATCTAGATCACTCACATCCCTCCGCATGATTCATGGTATGTCCAATAACTAACTTTATAATTACCTTGTTACAGATGATGTTTGACAGCCTTAAAACACACAACTCCTCATGTAGGAATCGTAGTGATTTCTGGTTAAAGGACCACATACACCATTGTCACTTTGAGAATCGTTTATGACACTCACGTAACAATCCATGTAGCATTCTCATGGCGGGTTTGTCCAGTACATTATTACTCTAATATGTACCCATGTGAAGACTTGATATCTCATATCCATGACTCGTGAGATGTGGCCATCAGTCTATGCACATACTAGTCTTAATGCATTATTGTTGTCCTAATTAACAATAATACTTGACCAGGGACATTTAAGAATAATGTTTTATCCAATAGGATCTCACGATCAAGTCATATACTTGATGTCCTACGGCATCAAATTTACTATTCTAAGGACTTTATTATGTTTATAAAAAAAGAACACAATAAATGAAATGCCTCATATATTAAAAAAAATAGCATAACACAATATATGTAAATACAAACAAAATGTATCGGCCTCTAGGGCATACACTAACAATCTCTCACTTGCACTAGAGTCAATCAGGCATATATCTAATGCCTAAATACCTAGTGTGACCCTCATGCTGCTGCTATGCAAGAGGCTTCGTCAGTGGATCAGTAATGTTATCATCTGTTAGTATTCTGCATATCTTCACATCTCCTTTATCGATGATCTCTCGAATGAGATGGAAGTGCCTATGTATATGTTTGGATTGCTGGTGAGATCTAGGCTCCTTAGCTTGTGCAATGACTTCATTATTATCACAATAGAGGTCCACTGGGTTCATAATGCTAGGAATAACGCCAAGTTCAGAAATGAACTTCCTGATCCAAATGGCCTCCTTTACTGCATTGGAGGCAGCAATATACTCAACCTCTGTGGTAGAATCGGTGACTGTCTCCTGCTTTGAACTCTTCCAGCTTATAGCCCCACTATTCAGGCAAAAAACATAACCCAATTGCGATCTGGAGTCGTCCTTATCGGTTTGGAAGCTAGCATCAATGTAACCCTTTACAACTAGCTCCTCCTCGGCTCCATATACCAAGAACGAATCCTTAGTCCTTCTCAAGTACTTAAGGATGTTCTTGACAACAGTCCAGTGACTCTCACTAGGATCAAATTGGTACCTACTCGTCATGCTCAAAGTATGCGACATATCTGATCGAGTACATAACATAACATACATGATAAATCTAATTGCAGATGCCTACAGAATCTTGCTCAGGTGATCCCTTTCATCCTAGGTGGTAGGGGATTGAGCCTTAGATAGGCTTACACCATACGACATAGGCAAGAGTCCGTTCTTGGATTCATGCATGTTAAATTGTTTTAACACTTTGTCTATGTGTGTACTCTGACTTAGGCCAAGCAATCTTTGTGATCTATCTCTATAGATCATGATACCTAACACATAGGTGGCTTCGCCCAAGTCCTTCATAGAAAAACACTTCCCTAACTAAGTCTTTACAGACTGTAGGGTAGGGATGTTATTTCTGATGAGTAGTATATCATCTACATACAACACAAAAAAGACAATTATGCTCCCACTAACCTTCTGGTAGACACAAGATTCTTCTTCATTCTTGATGAAACTAAACTATTTGATTGTATCATCAAAACGAAGATTCCAGCTTCTAAAAGCTTGCTTCAATTCATAAATAGATCATTTCAACTTGCACACCTTTCCAGCATCCTGTGGAGTGGCAAAACCCTCAAGTTGTGTCATGTACACATCCTTGAGGAGATTTCCATTAAGGAAAACAGTTTTGACATCTATTTGCTAGATGTCATAATCGTGGTATGCCGCAATAGCAAACAAGATCCGAACGGATTTAAGCATCGCAATTGGGGAAAAAGTCTCATCATAGTCTACACCATGAATTTGCTTGAAACCTTTAGCCACCAATCGCGCCTTAAAGGTATGCACATTACCATCTATGTCGATTTTCTTCTTGAAAACTCACTTGCACCTAATGGGTTTTACCCGTTCAGGTGGGTCAACTAAGGTCCATACCTGGTTGCCATACATGGATTCCATTTCAGATCTCATGGCCTCAAGCCATTTCTCAGATTCTGAGCCCATTATGGCTTCCTGGTAAGTCACAGGCTCATCTTGATCCATGAGCAATACCTAACCTTGTTGGGTCATAAGAAATCTATATCTCTCTGGTTGATGACGTATCCTGTTAGACCTACGGGGGTCATGTGCTACTAGAGCAGACTGTTGTTCCATAATAGTTTGTGGATGTTGCTCTATTTTCACCATCAGTTCATTGCTACTCTGTGAGCCTTGAACTTCTTCAAGTTCTACTTTTCTCCCACTGATTCCTTTGGAGATAAACTCCTTTTCTAGGAATACAACAGTCTATACGATAAACACTTTACCCTCAGTAGGATTATAGAAATAGTATCGCTTAGTTTCCTTGGGATACCCCACAAAGAAGCATTTATCTGATTTGGGCCCAAGCTTATTAGAAACTTGACGTTTGACATAAACTTCACAACCCCAAATCTTCTTGAAAGATATATTGGGTCGTCTCCCAGCCCATCTCATATGGTGTCTTTTGAACCTTTTTAGATGGAACACAGTTAAGTGTGAAAGGTGTTGTTAATAAAGCATGTCCCCAGAAGGAGCTTGGAAGGTCTGCATGACTCATTATGGATTGGACCCTATCCAACAAGATCTGGTTCCTCCTTTCAGAGAAACCATTCCATTGTGGTGTTCTTAGAGGAGTGAGTTGAGATATTATCCCACACTCTTTCAGATGATCATCAAACTGTTGACTCAAGTATTCACCACCTCGATCTGATCGAAGGACTTTAATACTCTTGTCATGTTAGTTTTGTACTTTATTCTTGAACTCCTTGAACTTTTCAAAGGATTCTGATTTGTGCTTCATAAGGTATACAAATCCATATCTACTGAAATCATCAATAAATGTAATGAAGTATTGAAAATCGCCTCTAGCCAGTGTGTTTAGGGGTCCACATACATCACTATGTATAAGGCCCAACAGATCACTAGCCTTTTCATCTTGTCCAGTGAATGGGGCATTTGTCATCTTCCCCAATAAACAAGTTTCACATATCTCATATGATTCGAAATTAAACAAGTCCAAGAATCCATCTTTATGGAGTTTGGAGATGCGTTTCTCATTTATGTGGCTCAAACGACAATGTCAGAGATAAGATGGGTTCACATCGTTTGATTTAAACCTCTTTGTACTTATATTATAGACAGGCGTTTCGACAAAAAGGATGTAAAGTCCATTACTCAATTGTGCACTACCATAAAAAATATCATTCAAATAAATGGAACAATTTTGTCCCTTATAATAAAAGTAAAGCCTTTCTTGTCTAACAAGAAGCAGAAATGATACTCGTGCTTATGGTAGGCACAAAATAGTAGTTCTCTAACTCTATTATAAGCCTAGTGGGCAAAGATAAAAGATAAGTCCCTACGGCTAATGCAGCAACCTTTGCTTCATTTCCAACTCGTAGGTCGACTTCACCCTTAGTCAACAGTCTACTATTCTTTAGATCCTACACATTTACATAAATGTGAGGTCCATATCTAATATCTAATACCCATGATACAGAAGTAGATAAATTGACTTCTATAACAAAAATACCTAAAGCGAAAGTCTCACTTCCCTTCTTCTTCTTAAGCTCCTCCAGGTACTTAGCACAGTTCCTCTTTCAATGTCTAGTCTAACCACAATGGAAGCACGTACCTTCCTTAGCCACTCCACCACCCACTGGTTTCAAGCCAGAAGTGCTGGGCTTAGACTTATCCTTGCCCTTGCCCTTCGACTTGTCCTTGGGTTTTTTATGTTGTTTCTTTCCCTTATTCTTTTGGACCATCATTATGGCCTTTCCTTTGCCTTTGTTAATGTTTTGCTTAGTAGTTCTCAACATGCTTAGCAACTCTGGTAGTGATTTTTCAATTTCATTCATATTATAGTTCATGACAAATTGACTAAAACTTTCCGGCAACGATTGTAGGACTAAGTTAGTGGCCAACTCTTGGCCTAAAGGAAAACTAAGTCTCTCTAGGTTTTAAATGTACCCAATCATCTTGAGTACATAAGCACCAACAGGGCTTCCTTCTACTAGCTTGCACTGAAACAGTACTTTAGAGACCTTGTATCTTTCATGTCTAGCCTGCTCTTGATAGTGCTTTTTGAGGAGTACGATCATATCGTAGGCATCTATGTTCTCGTGTTGCTTTTGGAGCTCAAAGTTCATAGTGGCTAGCATTAGACATCTAACGTCCAAGGCATCATCTTGATGCTTCTTATAAGCATCTCTTTCAACTCTAGGGGCATTAGTAGCAGGTGGCTCAGGAACAGGCTGTTCTAAAACATACAGCTTTTTCTTTTGCTTAAGGACAATCCTCAAGTTCTTATTCCAGTCTAGGAAATTTGTCCTAGACAACTTATCCTTCTCAAGGACTGATCGCAATGATAAGTTACTTGATGTGTTTGTTGCCATGGTAATCTATCAACAGAAATATGCAAAATATAAGTATTATGCCACAAACATATTTAACAAGGTCTTTAATTAAATATGCCTCCCACTATTTTATTCAAATCAATGACCCTCAGCATTGACTCGGAAAATCCCATCAAAAGATTTCCTAGTGGGCCAAGATCCATATTTCACCTAGTTTTGAGTCAGCTTTGGCTGATCACCCAAAATTTAGTTATTTAGGTAGGAAACTCTTTCCAATTACAACACATGCAACTCTTTGATAGTTTGGTGAATAACACTTATTCTAATCCATCTAATGGACTAAAGCCCAACTCCATGTCTCTAAGCCTTCAATCCTATTGATTTGGCCTAGTTAAGTCAGACCCAATGGTTGACAGTTGGATATTACCCTTATCTAATCGCGTCTTACTAATATAGATAAAGGCATCCTGCTTTGGTAGACCTACACTTAATCGATACTAGTTTTGACAAATGCCAAGCATTGGAAGGCATCACATAATGACCTAATATTTGCTTTTGAGGGAATTTTTAATTCTTATTAGATCTCACCATTTATTAAGTTATTTATCATACCATAAACATCATCCACGCATCTCATACATATAAAGCATATAATAAATGTGACATGGTTATGGGCCCTAAGAGAGAACCATTAACTAAAACGAGGGAGCGAACCAGCTTCACAAGCATCTCCCACCAACGTCCTCATTTGATGTCGCCTTCATACCTCCACATCAAGGTTACATTATATAGAAACCTCTTGTACATTCGAGGGGAGTTAGAAGAGAAAAGAATATACAATCAGAATGTAGAGAGAAACGCACGACACGCAGGTCGTATTTTTAAAATAACCAAAATACCATAAAAAGAGGACTAAGGCCATAACCATGTACCATAAAGTACACATAAACACAAAGCAATAACATTTTATTATTTTGTGAGTTATAAAAATGGATTTGAATAATGCGCTTTCGAATATCACATTCCACGCAACGGGATTCGGGGCAGTGCCCCAACAAACGGGGGTCAGCGAGCGAGGGTCAAGGGGAGGCCCCCCTTGCGGGGCTCGGGGCAGCGCCCTGAAACCTAAAAAAATTTGTTGATACCGCCATTGGTTTCTAACAAAAAAATTAAAAGGTAGACCTTTTTCGCCTCCTTGACGGCTAGGGTATCAACACTTGAACCCTATAACCGAAAACACATGAATGCTTCATATGCCACGGGGAACCCTTGCATCGCTGTTCAACACTTGAACCTCTTGCGCCTCCTTGACGACTTGACATCAACACTTGATGCCTCTATCACAAAACAGGAACAGGGTTTCCAAAAACCCTTGCACTGCATTGCTGAGCAGAAACAAGGATTCCATAATTCTTGCTCTGCGCCGTTGTGAATAACGTTGTACGTATCACATACATACTAGAAAGCTTCGCAAAAACATACATCTCAATACAAAACGATTTTCATATAACATATGAACAACTTCATGATTTTTGAAAACAACATCATAGTTTTGCATACAACACATAAAATAGAATATGTTTTCGCAAAGGGTTTCATATTTTTTTTAAATAACATATTAAAGATCATATCTTTTGTCAAAAATAGAACAATGATCATGTTATCTTATACAAAACGAAAATAGAAAAATCGAATCATGATTTCGCAAGTGTCTCTGATACCACTGTTGAGAATTACGGATACATCACGCAGCGAAAAATAGAATTCCCACCAAGGATCCATGTGAAAAAGTCATAATCCTAGTTTTTAAAATTATTTAGCTCTTGAAGCATGATCAAAACAAGTGGCGTGAATCACCAATACCGTAACATCAACTATGTCTCTACGGTATCCACACAAACAGACTCATGAATGTCCAACGTCTGCAAATATGAGTCACGCGCCTCTCACACAGTGCTAGTTGCGAAGAGAAGAAAAGAAACATGTCACTCTCTCACTCACTATTTTTGTCAAGTGCTTCCAGGGTTTGTAATGCATGCCTTGACAGTCCCTTAGCAATGTTATTTATAATAGTTGTTGCCTTATATGAGTGAGAACAACAGTAAGGTAAATTGTGCAACCCTAGACTCATTCGTTATGAGTCCAACCCACAATTGAATCCAAGTTCAACTTGGATCCTAATTACTCCAATTTAGTCTACCCTATGTATACGACCCTACAAGTTCTTATAACGTTGGCAGTAATATTAAAATCTCATTTTAATATTATAAGCAGTGAGCGGTATCTGGCAACACATCGCTGCCACCCAAGTAATGAGAATATCAATGATTTGACATACCATTTCTGTGATCAATGTTTCTGTGTAGTTTAGTCCCTTTATCTAAATATATAGATTGAATACAAGGTATAGAATGTGTCACCCTTGTATAGTTCAATCCTTCGTTTTTTGATACCTGAGTAGACTTAATAACAACAAATGAGATCGATATCTTATATCGACTTATTTGAGCACAGTCCTACATTTTGCAGTCTCACTCAATCAGGGCCCCCGAAGATATCGCTCCTGTTATGTAGGAGGAACAAATCCCATCTAGATCACTCACATCCCTCTGCATGATTCGCGGTATATCTAATAACTGACTTTATAATCACCTTGTTACATAAGACATTTGACGACATTAAAACACACAACTCCTCATGTAGGAATCGTAGTGATTTCAAGTTAAAGGACCACATACACCATTGTCACTATGAGAATCGCTTATGACACTCATGTAACGATTCACGCAGCGTTCTCATAGCGGGTCAATTCAATACATTATTACTCTAATATGTACCCATATGATGACTTGATATCTTATATCCATGACTCGTGAGATATGGTCATCAGTCTACGCATATACTAGTAGGATCTCATGATCAAGTCATCGACTTGATGTCCTACGGCATCAAACTTACTATTCTAAGGATTTTATTATGTTTATAAAAAAAGAACACAATAAATGAAATACCTCACATATTAAAAAAAATAACATAATTCAATGTATGATAATACAGACAAAATGTATCGGCTTCTAGGGCATACACTAACAGGAAGGAGATAATCAAATGGCTTGATGCAGGCATAGTTTGTCCTATTTCTGACAGCCCATGGGTTTCACTAATCCAATGTGTTCCAAAGAAGGGTGGTATGACAGTAGTCACCAATAAAAATAATGAGCTCATCCCTTTTCACAAGGTTACTGGCTGGAGGGTATGCATGGACTACCTGAAATTGAATAAGGCTACCCGGAAGAATCATTTACCATTTCCTTTCATTGACCAAATATTGGATAGATTGGCTAGAAAAGCTTATTACTGCTTCCTTGATGGTTACTCTGGATACAATCATATTTCCATAGCACCTGAAGATCAAGAAAAATGACATTCACTTATCCCTATAGTATGTTTGCTTTCCAGAGAATGTCATTTAGGTTATGCAATGCACCAGTAACCTTTCAACGTTGTATGATGGCTATTTTTGCAGATATGATTGAGCATGGCCTTGATGTGTTCATGGATAACTTTTCAGTGTTCAGAGATAATTACAATAGTTGTTTGTAAATTCTCTCATCTGTGTTGAAAAGATGTGAAGCGACTAACCTAGTCCTGCATTAAGAGAAATGTCACTTTATGATCCAAGAAGGCATTGTTCTTGGCCATAAAGTTTCTATCAAAGGGATGGAGGTCGACAAGGCGAAAGTAGAGGTGATTGACATGGTTCCTCCGCTGAATTCAGTGAAAAGAATTCGCAGCTTTCTCGATCATGCCAACTTTTACTAGAGATTTATAAAAGACTTTTCTAATATTGCTAAGCCTCTTTGCAATCTCTTGGAGAGAGACGTTCAGTTTACTTTTGATGAATCATGTCAGGCTGCATTTGAGGAACTGAAGATAAGACTTGTGTCAACTCCGGTGATTACCACTCTAGATTGGGAATTACCTTTTGAACTAATGTGCGACACCAGTGATTATGTTGTAGGTGCAGCTTTTGGGCAAAGAAAGGACAAGGTATGTCACTCCATTTATTATCCATGCAAAACACTTAATGATGTATAGTTAAACTACCCCACAACGAAAAAAGAACTCATCATTGTAGTTTTTGCATTTAATAAGTTTCAGGCATATCTGATGGGCACTAAGGTGATAGTCTATACAAATCACTCCGCAATTAAATTCCTAGTGAGCAAGATGGATGCAAAACCACGGTTAATTCGGTTGGTCTTATTGTTGCAAGAATTTGATTTGGAAATTCGTAATAAGAAAGGGGCAGAGAAACAGGTTGCAGATCACCTTTCTAGACTAGAAAATGAGGAATATCAAGTTCAACCAATCATAATTAAAGAGACATTCTCGGACGAGCAACTTTTTGCTACCGCAACTTATTCATATCCATGGTACACAGATATAGTGAACTACATAGTGGGTTGTGTGTTACCCTCGAATCTAACCTCTCACCAAAAGAAACAAATTGTATATGATGTCAGGCACTATCTTTGGGATGAGTCATTCTTGTTTAAATAGTGTCCTGATCATATGTTAGGGAGATATGTGCCTATTGAGGAAGTTGAACAGATTTTGAACCAATGTCATGTTTCTCCGTATGGTGGACATTATAGTGGTGAAAGGACGGCAAACAAAAGTGCTCCAGTCTGGCTTTTATTGGCCATCTCTCTTCAAGGATGCACATTTCCATGTCAACAGATGCAGTTGGTGTCAAAAGTCGAGGAATATCTCAAGGAGGAATGAGATGCCCCTCAATTCCATTCTAGAAGTTGAGATTTTTGACATTTGGGTCATTGACTTCATGGGCTCTTTTATCCCCTTCTATGGGAATTTGTATATTCTAGTGGCAATGGATTACATGTCCAAGTGGGTAGAAGCATGTGCATTCCTTACCAACGATTCTAAGGTAGTGATTAACTTCATGAAAAAACATATCTTCACCTGATTTGGAACACCTAGAGCCATTATTAGTGACGAAGGGTCATATTTCTATAATAAGTATTTTGAAGTTCTCCTCACCAAGTATAAGGTAACGCATCAGATTGCCACTGCTTACCACCCATAAACAAGTGGGCAAGCAGAGGTATCCAATCAAGAAATTAAGCGAATACTTGAGAACATGGTATGTCCATCCTGAAAGGATTAGTTAAGAAGAATAGATGATGCACTATGGGCGTACATGATAACTTATAAAAATCTCATTGGTATGTCTCCATACAAGCTTGTGTTTGGTACCGCTTGCCATCTACCTGTTGAGCTTGAGCATTATGTTTATTGGGCAATAAAGCAGTTGAACATCAACTTGCAAGCCGCCAGTGGAGAAAGGTTATTACAACTTAATGAACTTGATGAATTTAGGCTTCAAGCCTATGAGAATGCAAAATTGTACAAGGAGAAGGTGAAAAATTGGCATGACAAAAAGATTGTTCAGAAGATATTTGAAAAGGGTCAGCAAGTCCTCATTTACAATTCCAGGCTCAAGTTATTCCTTAGAAAGCTTAAATCAAGGTGGTTAAGCTCGTTTCATATGGTAAAGGTGTTTCCCTATGGAACAGTAGAGGTTGCAAATCTCGATGGGAAGTTAACCTTTAAGGTCAATGGCCAACGCTTGAAGCCGTATCTTGGAGGAGATATTGATAGAGGGAAGACTTCCCTCACATTGGCTGCCCCAGCTCCAAAACAAAAATAATAGACAAAGTCCTGCCGGGACTATAAATCAAACCATTCTTAGGAGGGAACCCAAGTTCTTTAACTTTTTTGCTTAAATATGTTGATACCTTGAATTTTTTGTTTTATTATATTTTTGTTATACGACTAGTAATTTAACCCTCTAGGCAATTTTTACAGGTGCTGGAGACCAAAAAAGAGCAAGAGTTGTGGCTAAACTATGTTTGCTGTAGAATTTTGCAGACTGATGTCTTATGCCGTGGCGAATGAGCATCAGTGCATCAGGTAAAAAAACCTCGAGAGCTCAACGCCACAGCGCACCATGTGCTTATGTCGTGGCAGCCCTGTATCCAATTTACGTCGTAGCGTGTAATGCTTCTACGCTGCTGCGCTCAACTCTCTGGATTCTCATGCAATACATCACATTGCACTGCGGCGTAAACGCCTTCATGCCGCAGTGTGAAATAATTAAAAATAAAATAAATAAAAATTAGTAAAATAGGAAATTTTAAATTCACGCCGCAACGCAGGCAGATTCACGCTGCGGCGTGTTGCCCTAGATGAAACACTCGTTTTATTGAACCGCGCACTACGACATATGTATACTCACTCCGTGACATGATGTGGCAGACCTAGTTAAATAGAAATAAGGTTTGCACTGCGGCGCACCCTATTCTCTCTGCTCTCAATTTTCTCTCCTTATCCCACACACTCAGTCATATTTCCCCTACATTTTCTCTTGCATTTTCCTACATTCAGCCACTTATTTTCTCTCCAGGTGACATTTTCTCTTATTTTCTAATTTTATTTCATAATTTATTTTCAGTTTCCTTTTTTTTGTGTAAGTTGTTTTGATTTCTGTGAGAAAACATGCACGTCTTGGGTTTATGTTGTTTACATTTTGTGTTTTTTTTTTATGTGCATTGGTATGCCCTTGATTCTGTTGGGTATACTCACTATTTTGAAGCACACGCCGCGGCGTAGATAGATCCATATCGCGGCGTGTTTGAATGTTCACACACGTCGCGACATGAGTGTCTGTTCGTGTGCACTGCAGCGCAATCATATTTATGACGCGGGGTGGAACCTCAATTTACACATTTTGAATATACTGTTGCTTGTTTCTATTTTAACTTAGATAGGTAGGCATAATATGCTCTATTTCATATGTTGTATATATATACCACCATGTTTTGTTTATAGTTAACATGTTTTGTATATATTTAAATGTACTACCCGTCTAATTTCAGGATTACTTTTTGATAGGTCTTGCTTCAGTACACCATACGTCATGCCTGTTAAATTCCAAAAAGGCTCCACCAGTCGCCAAAACAGGGAGCCATCTCCTCCTCCTAAGTTTGATGAGAGGAGATTTATATCAGCACATGCTGCAGAGAGATACACCGCACTGGTCACCAAACTAGTGATTCCAGAGAAGGGATTCAACTTTACATAGGCTTTTCATAGTGATATATACAACGTCATTCGCCATCACCAGTGGGAGGTGTTTGTCGTGCACCCAAAGGCAGCAATTCTTCCTGTCGTTTGTGAATTTTATGCAAATGTTGCATTCTCTGCTCAGACTACTACAGTCAGGGTATGGGGTCGCATGATCTCCTATTCTACAGACTCTATCAGGGTTGTTTTCTACCTTCCACCTGCACCATTGATCTGTAAGTATATTGAGTTCCTCCACTGGGAGCCTCAGGAGGGGATTGACCTCAACTTAGTCACAGCTCGGATATGTAACTCAGGCCAGCCTATGGTTTGGAAGCTGAGTGTGCAAATTCATAGGTAACTGAACTTTCCTTGATCATGCCTGACACCAGAGGCGAAGGTGTGGTACCACATCATTTCTCACTGCATCCTTCCTTTTGGGAACATGTCAGAGGTCACTAGAGATAGAGTGATCCTTATTTATGCCATCATTGCTAGACACCACAAAGATGTCGCCCAGCTCATTCATGATCAGATTCGGAGAGCTGTGAGGGAGTATAGGACCCTTCTTCTTCCCATCTCTAATTCACCAGCTCTGTGCGAGAGCGCACGTACATTGGGAGGCTAATGAGGAGCTGTCATACATTAAACAACCCATCACTGACTCCATCCTTGAGTAGTTGGGTGCATTTCCAGCACCAGCACCCTAGAGAAAGGCTCGCAAGGCAGCCACATCAGCCCTTTCCCCTAATGACAAGTGGCGTACTACCATGGAGACGCAAATTTCATGCCTGACGGCGCTACAGATAAACCAATATCATTTTACTATTTAGAGTCAACGTTGGATGGTGGAACGCTTAGGGTTTCTGATGGATGATTTCCCCATTCTTGAGTTCCCTTCAGAGGCGGTTGCTGAGCCTCCATAGCAGCAACAAGATCCAGTAGATGATAGAGGTGATGTACATGAGGTTGTTGATGAGGATAGAGAAGCGGACGATGAGGAGGGAGATATAGATGATGAGGAGACAAACACTGATGATGCAAAGATCTAGATATGATGCATACAGGGCATTTTCTGTCATTTTGTTTTTACTCTTTATTTATCTTGTATAGTGGGGACATTGTTTCCTACAAGTTTGGGGGGGTGTCAAACTATTTTACTATTTTATGTATACGGTAGTTATTGTCATTGTATGTTCATGTTGATATTGCTATTGACTTTGACTATTGATGCTAGTTAATTATGATAAAAAAAATTGTGATATTGAGCACATGATGGTTTGAATGCATGATTGAAAATGTTGGGATTATTTGAATGCATATCATGTTGCCAATAGCTAGTATGAAATGGCTGCCCAATGATAGATATTGATGCAATTTGGCCTCAATTTTTCTGTGAATCCATGTGCAATCTTTGAAGCATGCTGAAACAATCTAGACTCTTTTTATGCATAATGTGTTCCCCACTTGTATGCTTGTTTAACTTTGGAAAAGATAAGGGTTCTTGTCTAGAGAAGGTTTATGGATTGTACATGTGGACACTTCAATTATCCTTGAAATTGTTTTTCAATTCTCTTGAAGTGAAATTCTAGGTTATGTATGATTGAGGAAATGATTAGGGCATTATTTGGACCGATTAAGCCTTAAAAGCTTACCTTTACATGATCATATCCTTAGGTCCCCTTTAAAGCTTAAAAAATTGTTTGGCCTTAAATATTTTTCATCACCTTCATTTTTCCAACCCTGTTAACCCTTCTTATGCATGTGAAAGCATTGCATTCTTTTCCTTCCCTCTATGTTTGTTGAGTGCATAATATGTTATTTCTTGACTTGAGTCTAGTGATTAAGGGTATTAGTGCTTGTGTCAATACAAAAGTGGCTTGAAGGAACCATATGTTGTGAAAGAAATTGGTTTTGAAAGAAAAAGAAAAAGAAAGAGAAAAGAAAAGAAAATCTAAAACCAAAATCCAAAAGGCAAAACCAATGAAAGAAAAAAAAAACAAATGCAAAAAGCATTGAATGGTTCTGGAGAATCTTATTAGTTCACTTTGTATACCCTAATTATATTAGTTGGTGGCTCAAGTCTTGAAATCACATGTTTATGTTTCTCAATATTTGTATTTTATCCTTCCCCTTTGTTCTTTAACCTATAACCATTGGCCTTACATTATAAGCTGTTAAAGACCCTTTTGATCCTCAATTATGTGTAATTTACATTAGTGGAGGGAGAGTTGATTTACGATCTTGTGGATTCTATGATTCATATTCATGTGGATGCTTATAAACTTATTCGGATGAGTATGAATTGAATAGGAGAAGTTTTGCTTGTATGATTGTGGGAAATATATTATGCATAAAAAGAAACTGTGAATATTAGCATAATGAGGATTGTGCATATGTGAAGCTGATTATGAGGCATGTGCATTCTTTGAGGTTTTATGCAATCATCATGCACTAGTTGTGGAGTAATTGAAGATGGAATCGATATTAGTTGTTGAATACATGTTAAGCAGGAATTGTAAATGTAAGTGTAATCATACTTTGTTTTGCTTGAGGACTAGCAAAAATCTAGGTTTGGGTGTGTGATAACTCCATAAAATATAGTTATTTATACCCTATATCTGTGTTTTATTGATTGCTTAGTCCTTGTTTTTATGCATGAATGGAAGACTTTAGCCTCATGTTTATCTAATTCCTTGTAGATGTCTTCCTTTATGATTATGAGTGAAAATATTTCCAATTCTTTGATGGATTAAGTACATTTGCACTTATGATTAACTAGGTGAATTCTCAATTATAGGATGGGCTCAAAATAAGTAGATTGAAGTAAGCCAAGACCCAACATTGGAAGAGAAAGCCCCATAAGCATTTCAGGATCTCACGTTGCGGCGCAAGATGTGGCACGCCGCAGTGCAAGATGCCAGCACTGATTCCACTTAAACCCAAGGCTAGCGCGCCGTGGCGTGTGGTCACTAGTTGCACTTATAAATACTATTTCATTAGATATTTTGAAAGAGAGAGATTTTGTGAAGAGAAAAAATGCAGGTAGGGTTCAAAATTGGTCATTTTGAGATGAATCAAAGGGATTTGAAGTGGAAGCCACCATTCTTCAAGGAGGATCTAGCATCCTATGACTCCAATTATAGTGTCTTCCTTCTTTTCTCTTTATTGTCTCTTATGTTAGGTCATGAACATGAATGTTTTCATGAGATTTTCATGTTCCATGGCTAGCTAAGTTGTTTTTAGGGATTCTTTTGGATCCTTCTATGTAAATTGGTGATTTGGTAACCTTTTGAGTTAATTATGATGATTGATTTTGTTCATCCATGTTTCTCTTAATGCTCTTGAATGTTTGGCCAACATTTAATGTGATTTGATCAAATCTATTGAACTAGACATAGGAATTTAGGTTTTAGATCATGGATATGGTTGATGTATGTTTAATTTCATTCTAATGGAAGGATGAGTTAATTAGCTAATGGGATAGAAATATACCCTTTGGTTATGCATAGCAATTGTCTAAGAATCAATCTTAATGGGTGGAGTTTGCACTAGCTCTCATAGAAACATAGTGAACTAGGTAAATTATATATAATTAATTGACCTAGACATAGGCTCTTAGCTAATCTAGCTTCTTATGCTAACAAAATCAATCATTCATGTTGCGTAAAATGGTTGCAAAATGCCAAGTGAAATAGTTAGTAAAGAATAATTCTCTATTCTCTAATCATTGTCTCTTATTCTCATTTTAATGTTTTTAAGCCTTTACAAGCATAACTAATTCACAACTCTTTTCTTATTTAAATGTGCTTGAATAGAAATAATTAATCTATTGGTTAATAGTTAGCATTGGATTAGCCTTTATCCTTGTGGGAACGATCTTGTTCTTATCATTTTATTACTTGTGCGACTCGTGCACTTGCGGTACACAAAAAAGGCTAAACATTAAGCCACTGCATCAAAACGTAATAGCTAAGTATGCATTATGCCTCTAGCAAATGTAATAACACTGGCATGCGTTTACAACAATTTTGCTTTCTTTTTCACTCATTATTTCTGAATTTTTAGATAGGAGAAAAGAGGTGTTGCATTAATGAAACTTTGAATAACTGATATAAAACACTCACCTTATACCTCTATTTATAGTAATAATCTAGGTCAAATACAAATGTCGTACAAGTCAAGTCCAATAAAACTCACAAGATACTAACACAAAATATCTTACAACGACAACCACCAAAGCTTTCTTTCCACTAGGTGGAGTCGACTACATATAGATCAAATGATGCCAATGTCCTGTCACAAGGTGGGAAAGGCAAGGATTGGTGGATGGGGAAGAATAATAAAATAACCTGTTTCCAATATAATATGAGCAATATGAAATGGATTTCTAGCAAAGACATCAATTCCTGGAAATATCATCCATGCCTGCTTACTAGAGTCATGATTGCCACAAGTGGTACACACCTCTAGCACCAAAGATCTTAAGCTAGTCCTCAAAACTCCCTTCATCATTGACTCAAATGGAGATGGAATACTACTCTTTGTTGTCCGAGCCCTTTTCCTTAATGCAGTAAGTGCTTACTGTTCCCATTTCTCAATCTATCATTCTCAATCAACTGTATTTTCACCAAAAAGAATAGCTTAGTCCCCAGTGCATTTCATATAAAAGCAATATACTCTGGTATTGGATTGAAGGTTGTTAAGGATATGATATAGAAATAAGGAAAGTACTTTAGGGTTAACTAATTAGTTAGGGTATAAGGGTCACGTGCAATCACAATATAAGTATAAAGATTAAAGAGAGGCTTATGTTCAGCTTATATATGTGAACCATTATGAGCAATTACTGAAATATTGTTCTCTCTCAATTACAAATCTCTTCCATTTTTCCTTTCTCTATCTCCCTAAATCTTTTTTTTTAAAAAAAAATACAAAGTTAAGGTATAAGAGAGACACCATCCACCTTCAACCTTAGGCTCACCCTAGTTTCACTTTTAAAGAAAAAAATTTAAAAAAAAACTTCTAAAAATTTCCAATAACCTCTAAGCTAGTCAATCGCCTTATTCCATCTTCTCTTTTTCCTTATTATAAATGGTTCTGAAATTTTGATTTTGAAAATGATTAATATAGCTAACCACACCTAATGGAAGGGATAAGGCTCAGTTATTGTTGTCATCGGTGTGTTAAGTAGATTAATATGGGGACCATCTGCTGAATATTTTCACTCTCCAATGACTAGCATAATTAGTGGAATCTGTCCAAAAACAAAAAAAAACAAGAAGAAGAAGAACTATTGCACTTTTTGTAATCCTTTGTTCTTCACCATTCATATAGTTCCAAAAATTGCTTATCTAATTTAGAGAAAGTCTTGAAATCGATTGTAGCTCATTCATAAGAACAACCATAACCTTTGAGAGTTGAAGTCATGCACTAATGAGAAGGAATAAGATGTGGGTAGCATTCTAGGTTCTCGATTTCGAGTTGAGATAAAGGGAAGTTAGGTGGTGTCCTTGGGATAGGAAAACCATTGTAACATTGCTTTGGGGTTAAGGTAGAGCAAGGTTTATTGGAATCCTTGTAAGCAAAAAATTCGACAAGTGAAAAAAATCTCAAGTTGTTGGTTAGGGACTCGATGTAGGTCATACGTTGTGGCTAAATCAAGATAAATCCTTTGTGCAATTCTCTCCACATTATCTCTTTATTTTCAAGCATTTTGCTTGTGTTTCTCTTGCAATCGTTGTTTAATTTTATAATTTTTTGTTATTGCAACCCTAGAACAAATTCACCCTGCCTATTGGTTTTTTATCACTTGGTATCAAAACTTAATTCTCTAAAAGGCCTAACAGTTTGAGAAGTCAATCCTTGTAGGTTCAATGGCAAGAAATTTGATGAACTCAACTATCATTGAAGGACAATCCATCTCGAGACCCCTATACTTTGATGGGTTAAACTAGACCTATTAGAAGGAGCGCATGAGATTATTCATATAGTTTGTTGACTATAAGCTCTAGCTCATGATCAAGAACGGACCAACCATATCAAAGAAGGTGAAAGATGGCAATGAGATAGAGAAGATTGAAGAGAAATTCAATGATAAAGACATGAAAAAGATGAAACAAAATACAAAAGCCAATAATATCTTCTATTGTGCTATAAACCCATATGATTCTAGAAAAATCTCAAGGTGTAAAAAGGCCAAATAGATGTGGGATAAGCTAGATGTGACATACAAAGGAACAAGCCAAGTAAAAGAAGCAAAGATTGAAATGCTTGTTCACAAGTATGAGTTGTTCAATGTGAAAGAAGAAAAGATTGATGAAATGCTCGAGAGAACATAATCAACACTCTTGATGCCATTGGGAATGCTTACACAGGTTTAGAATTAGAAAAATATTGAGAAGCCTCACCAAATAGTGGCAATCAAAGGTGGCTGCAATCCAAGATGGATGATGCCTCAACATATCTCCTATGGTGACTTAAAAGAGGTCATCTCATAACCTACACATCTACTTTCCTTAATATGATGAAAACAAGAAAAAGAAACGGGCCACGTAGAAAGGCACTTCAAGCTCCTACCAAAAGGAAGAGTATAAGGATGAAGGTCAAATGAACGAAGATGAAGAAATAGCCTTCACCACCTAAAGCCTATACACACTTAACAAGAAGTTTGAAGCAAAAAGAAAACAACAATTCAAAAGTGATCCACTAAATGAAGAGTTCAACAAAGACCCAATAATGTGCTATGGATGTAAGAGAGTTGGTCACTACAAATCTGAGTGCCCCCACATCAAGAACAAATTACTAAATAATCCTAACAAGAAGAAGGCAATGGTGGCAAACTTCACTTGGAGCGATAGTGATGACTCATCATCAGAAAGTGAACAACATATGTTTTATGGCAACAAGCCATGATGAGGTTAATGATTTAGACTCTACTTATACATATGATGAACTAAATGGGATACTTGAACAAGTTCTTGAGGATTATCAAAAGTTGACTTCAAAATATTTTGCTTTGAAATCAAAATATGATAATGCATTAGTGGAAATTAAAAATTTGAGAAAAGATGTTGAGCTCTTGAAATTATAAAATATTTCAAATGAAAATGAACAAAAATTAATTGCTGAAAATATATTATTGAATGAAAAAGTTGATGAGCTTATCAAAGACCTTGCCAACCTTGTAAAAGGAAAGAAAAATCTGAATATTCTCTTACGAAAATAAAAATGTTCTTTAGATAAAGCCAAAATAGGATTTCATCAATGCAAAAGTGAAAAATATTACAAGATTTTTTTTTGAAAAATAAGTGTCTACATCTCCTTATGTGACTTGTAACTATTGTGGACAAATGGGCCACTTTTGACTCACATGTGCTATCAAGAAAAAAAGGCTCTAATAAGATATGGGTCCCCAAGGCCACTAAGGAAGTTTCTTCAAGCTCTAAACTCCAACAACCCAAGAAAATCTGGGTACTTAAAGTAAGGTAAATTTGTTTTTGTAGGTGTGCTTGAAGACAAACTCTTAAGGACCTATAGTTCCTTCTTCCTTGTTAATGGGTGTTATAGACACATGACCGAGAATCCTAGTATGTTTGCCTTCCTCAAACCTAAAGAAGGAGGAAGCGTCACTTTTGGAGACAACAATAAAGGAAGAATAATTGGTGTTAATAAAATTCTCATTAACTCTACCTTTTTCATTGATGATGCTCTCCTAGTTGAAGGCCTCATGCATAATATTAGTATAAGCCAATTGTGTGATAAAGGATACAAAGTAGGTTTTACCTCATCTGATTGCATCATTCATGGCATTAACAATAACAAAGTTTTATGTGTTGGTCATAGGGATGATAATCTCTACAATGTGTTTGGAGGACATCAAATCCAAAAATATAAATTATTTTGCTTCTAAAGATGATCAAGGTTGTTTATGGCATAGGAGACTTGGGTATGCAAGCATGCACCTTATCTCTAAATTTTCAAAAAAGGATTTAGTTGTTGGCTTGCCAAAAATAAATTTTGAAAAAGGTCATATTTGTGAAGCTTGTCATCAAGGAAAATAAACTTGATCACCTTTTAAGCCAATAAATGAGGTTATAACTTTAAGGCCTTTCCAACTTCTTCATATGGATTTATTTGGTCCTACCAAGACTGCAAGCCTAGGTGGGAAAAGATATGTCTTTGTTATTGTTGATGACTTCTCTAGGTTCACTTGGGTGTTCTTTCTAGCTAATAAGGATGAAGCTTTTGAGGTCTTTAAAAGCTTTTGTAAAATGATTCAAAATGAAAAAGGAATTGTTATTTCAAGCATAAAAAGTGATCATGGGAAAGAATTTGAAAATAAGTTTTTTGAAAATTTTTATGAAGAAAATGGAACCGAGCATAACTTCTCTTGCCCAAGAGCACCACAATAAAGTGTTGTCATTGAAAGAAAAATTAGAACTTTATAAGAAATTGCAAGAACCATGATTTGTGAAAATAGTCTTCCTAATTATTTTTGGGTTGAAGCCTGAACACTTCTTGCTAATTTTAAATAGATGTTTGATAAGACATTTCTTAAAGAAGACTCCCTATGAGCTTTGGAAGGGTAGAAAACCTAATATTAGTCATTTGCATGTGTTTGGTTATAAATGTTACATACTCAACACAAAAGATCATCTTGGTAAGTTTGACTCCAAATCCTACAAAGTTATATTCCTTGGCTATTCTAGTTCATGTAAGGCATATAGGGTTTATAATAAAAGAATCATGATAATTGAAGAACCTATGAATGTTGTATTTGATGAATCTAACAATTCTTCTTTAACAATTTAAAAGTTAGGCATGTGCCTAATATATTATAAAGTATAACAAGTACCTTTTCCTTTTTATTGTCTTTACATTACTATCTTCCTTCAACTAAAAATAGATTAATTTTTCCCTATAAGGCAAATGTATTGGTTATAAATGTTTTATACTCAACACAAACGATCATCTTCATAAGTTTGACTCCAAATCCTGCAAAGGTATATTCCTCGGCTATTCTACTTCATGTAAGGCATATAGGGTTTACAATAAAAAAAGCATGATAGTAATGAAAATCAACAACTAGGCTAAAAAGGAGTTGTAAGGTCATTTTTTTTTGTTTTTTGGGGCAATCGTCACTGTGGCTGTCACTTGATCTCTAACCTTCCGGTAGGACACTTGATAGTGATAGATCAGTTCGGCGTCCGAGGAGGGCCTGTGGGACCGACTCACGGTCGGTGGCAACGTGGGCTATTTTTTTCTTGTTCAAACGTGATTTTTAGGTGACCAACTTGGTTCCCAACGAAGCTTTGGTCGTGGGTGGTTGTTGACTGAATTATTCGGCCCAAAGAGGTGCGATATCGGTAAGGAGGGTCGCCAGCGTGTTGGTTTCTGGTGTGGCACTCCGTCGAGATGTTCCTGTCCCTATTTGGCCCATTCCAACGCTATTTGGGATGTTTTACTTCATTTTTTTATGTTTTTTGGTGGTTTTTCCCTCCTTGATTTTAGCTTTGTTTTATGGATTTGGCTTGTGTTTTGTGAGTATGGGAGAGTCCTGATTTTGTCAACAATTTATCAGTTCAACCTACTTAACTAATGGGAGGTGTTAAGCTTATTGCCATTAAAGCCAAATGCTTTGACTTGGTGCTTGAAGATGAGGGCAAGTTCTTTCATTTACAAGTGATATAGAGGGGTCATAGGTTTATAAAATCTATGTTGTTGGGCAAAGATGCTTCTTTTTGGATCTTATCCACTTTCAAGGACAAAGCCTTTTTCGCTAATCCCTCCTTCAAAAAGCGTTTCGAAGGTGAGGGTAAAGTCTTCTATGATTTTCGGGGTCGAAATAAGAGAGGTCGATATGTGTTGGTGACATAATTCTTTAGTAACGAAAGGAGGAATTCAGTTATTATCCCTGAGGGTCGTTTGTGCGCAGGGTGGAATCATTTCAGGAAGGCTTTATCAGAATTGTTGGTGGAAAATCCTTTGAAGGGCGCTACGAAACATTCCAAATAGCGCTATCCAATAACACAACAGTCATTGATCAGGGGAAAATCTCACTCTGATGCGATCAAGAGTGGAGGCACTAGTGAAGATCATCATAGTGTTCGTATTGTGAAACATATGGTTAAGGGTTTGTTATTAAGGCAAGAGTTAGGCTTTAAGGAGAATGAATTTGGTCATTCTTAGAGAATTAGCGTTGACCCAGGAGGGAAAAGGTTTGTGAAATGGGTTAATGAAAGTACTGAAGCCAAAAGACACAAAGGCAATGTTTTCTCAAGATTAGGACCCAAAGTGGATGTCTTTTCAAGGTTAGGACCGAAATTGACTTATCCTTAAACTATTTTAGCAGCTGGACTATTTATTCGGTTTGGACAAAGGACTGTAAAGATCAGGCAGATTTGGGTTCCTAAGATAAACTCAAGTAGGCCAGCAACGAGAACCTCTTCAAGCCTTCTAGCTCCTCCTTTTCCAGGTTCTCAACATGGTTGCAGTGAACAAAATCTTGTGGGTGGTTTGGATACAGCGGGTCATGTTGAAACAGAGAGTGCTAGGATATGTGATTAGCCATTGACTAACAAAGAACTTGGTTTTGATGATAACAAACATGAAGATGTGACAAGATCTTATCCAAGACCTTTAAGACTAGTTATAGGACTTAAATCATTATGTAAAGGTATAAATGATTCACCTAAAGCTCAATAATTAACCTTTTCAAAGAACTCAAATAGCTCACATATTCTTAAGGCTTCAAATTGGTTTTTGGTTTTCAAAGAAACAAATACAAAGTGTCCAAAAGCTTACTAGATCATTTGAGATCAATTGGCAATGTTTAACAGCTATAAGAAATGATTTTCTAACGGCTTATTCAAATAACATCTTTTGTTATCCGAATAACCAATGTCAAAGAAGCCAAAAAATCTCATCTGATTGAGGGTTATTCGAATAATGTCATGTGTTATTCGAATAACAGTTCAAAATTATCAAGGCGCGTAATGTATTATTCGATGTATTATTCGAATAACATAAGTATTATTCGAATAACACACTTTTCTTAGAAGCTTTTTTAAATGACTTATTCGAATAACCATAGTGTTATTCGAATAACAAGCTTTTCCAGAAACCAGTCTTTAAGTTGTTATTCAAATAACATAAATGTTATTCGAATAACATGTTCCAGAGGCAAAATTGCCCCTGAGCTATTTAAAATCTTATTCGAATAACAAAGTTGTTATTCGAATAAGAACATAAACCAGAAAAGGAAATAACAGATAGTAAGCTGCCATTAATGCTCCAGACCACCCTCCAACGGCTCTATTCATAAATATGCTTTAAATACAAGTTAATGGGTATTTATGGGGGTTGATCAATCAAACTAAAAATCAGAGTTGAGCATTAATACTAGTTTCACTATCATTGTTCATCAATTCTCTGTTTTGGTCATTATCAAGTGAATCATTGGTACCCATAGGACTTCAAGTTGTATTATCCATTCTTAAGAAAGATTTTATTCATCTATATCCTTGTTTAATCTGTAAAGAGAGGGTGAGACATCCCTCAAAGTTGTAAGGGTGAGGTATCCCTTGGAAATAGAGACTCAAGCACAAAGGTGAGACATCCCAAGGTGTGTTGAGTGCTCTATCTTGTAAAGGTTGTCAAGCACATGTTAGAAGCTTGAAGATATAGTAGAAATCTCAAGTGTTTACTTGAGGACTAAACGTAGGCCACAAGTGGATTAGTGGTTGAACTAGGATAAAGCTTTGTGTTTGTCTTCCTAAACTCATCTTCTCTATTTTATGTGCATTGTTTTATTGAATACCTTGCATGCTATACTACTTGGTTAAATTTCTTATAAGTGAGAGACATCTATTTTATCTATCCATTCTTTTCTAATAAAATAATAGCTTCAATGAAAATTGGTAATCAAGTATTTTATAAGAGATTTGCGAAAAGTTTTTATAAACTCAATTCACCTCCCTTCTTGAGTATTGAGGTCAATTGGTAATAGGACAGCTTCGGGTGCAGCTGTTTCCGCTAAGATTAATTTTCCCCTTATTCCTCTTACCACTACTGGTCAAGTTATTCAGTGCATTCCTATTTAGCACTCTCCTTTGACGAATATATAACCTGAGATATCAAAGGGTGGGGATAAGCAGGAAGGTATTCGAGTATCAGAAATTTCTGATTCTACATCTAACTCAGATTTCTCCTCTCAAGATGAAGGTGAAGATTTAGAGTCAAATTTTGATTTTGAAGATTCTAAAGAAGGTGGCTTGCTCATTCATAATTTGTAGTAACTTCTTCCGGACTGCACTAAAAAAGACAGTGATCTTCTTGAACATGAGATGGACTTGTCAGGAATTTCTAAACTTTTTGAACAAGGACTTGGAGTAGAGGATAAGGGGTCTCCTTCTAGTTTTGAAATTGATGTTAATTCTATTAAGGACAACTATGTTCAGACTCAAGATTTGTCTATTCTAGGGAGTGTTCATCATATTTTAATTCCTCAATTTTCAAACTCTCTTTGTCTCTCCTCCTGTTCTATTTTGTGCTCAATCTTCTGTGGTTTTTTCAGGTGAAAAAATTGAAAACTCTCTTCAAGGAAATGAGCTTCTTCCTATTCTGATGCCAACCTCTTCTTCTAACTTACTCAACAATGCCAAAGGGGACAAAATTGAGGAAAGTGTCAAAGATCATAGTTGCCATGCCAATAGTGTCAGGGACAATCTGAGTTCTCATCATTTAATTCAAGAGTTGGGGGTCAAGGTGGTCAATTCTAAGGGTTGGTCTAGCTTCTCTGTTGATTCTCCGTCAACAAATGTTTATAAGAAAAAAAGGTTAACTAGAGAATCGGATTGTTTGATTTCTACCATTAAATATGGAAGGAAGGTTAGAAAGCCGGATGATAAGTTAGTTAATGAAGATTTTTAGTTGGAATTTAAGAGGGTTAGGTAGTTATTTGAAACATAAGAGAGTTAGCGAGATAATCTATAAAGCAACTCCTGATGTAGTTTTACTTCAAGAAACCAAGCTTGAGGATCTGGATGCTTTACTAGTTAGGGACCTTTGGGATTCTGGATTTAAGGATTGGGAGTGCTTCCCTTCTCTTGGAGTGTCGGGAGGTATGCTGATCATTTAGGACACTAGGTTTGTCTCTAAGGTTGATTCCATCTTTGGTAATTTTTCAGTGTCTGTCTTGTTAGATGTAAAAGGGATAGGTCAGTGGTGGATTACCTCAGTTTATGGCCCTAATAATCCTAGACAGTATTCTTTCTTCTGGGAAGAGCTAGGTGTTTTGTCTTCCTTTTGTGGGTCGCATTGGTGTCTAGGTGGGGATTTCAATGCAGTTAGATCCCCAGCCGAAAAGCTGGGTATCGATCGTGTCACTTCTTCTATGAGGGGTTTTAATAGTTTTATTAGGAAGTGTAGCCTTAGGGAGATTCCCCTCTCCAATGCTAGGTTCACATAGTCGACTAGAAGGCAATACGTTGTTGCTTCTCAGTTGGATATATTCTTGTTTACCTCTACCTGGGAGGATGTTTTTCCTGATCTAGTGCAAGAGAGCTTATCTCGTTCATTTTCTAATCACTTCCCTATCGTGTTGGAATCAAGTAAGGTGAAACAGGGTCCTACTCCTTCTAGATTTGAGAACATGTGGCTTAGTCATCACTTTTTTTCCCTTTTGTTAAGGAAGTTTGGAGTACAACTTCTGTTGAGGGTTGGGAAGGTTTTAAAATTATGAGAAAATTAAAACTTCTTAAGGAAAAGCTGAAAGAGTGGAATAAGTTGGTCTTTGGGGATATTCAGATTAGAAAAGAAAATATTTTGAAAGAGGTTGACTCGTTGGATAGGTTGAGTTAGAGGGTAACCTCTTAGAGGTTCTGTGTGCTAGGAGGCAAAAGCTAAGACTAGATTTAGATGAAATTCTAGTTAGGGAAGAATCTAGTCGGAGACAAAAGATGAAATTTCAATGGGCTGAGGATGGGGATGCTAATTCCAAGTTATTTCATAGGGCGACTTCTGGAAGGCATAGAAAGAAATTAATTAAAGAGCTAGAACTTGAGGATGGTAGTGTTGTTAGAGATATTGAGGTCATTGTTGCTGAAATCTCTAGGTTCTGCTATAAGTTGTTCACTGAAGATATGCCTATTAAGCCTTTCATTGAGGATTTGGATTGGTGTTCCATTATTTCGGATAAGGCTCGTTGGTTTGAAAGGCCTTTTGAGGACGAGGAAATCTGTAAGGCTGTTTTTAGTTTGGGGAAAGGCAAAGTGCCTAGTCCTGATGGTTTTACTTTAGATTTTTTTCAAAATTGTTGGGATATTGTCAAGCCTGACCTCCTTAAGGTGTTTGCTGAATTCTTCCTTAATGGTAAAATTGGAGTTTGCATGAACTTAACTTTCATCTCTCTTGTTCCCAAGAAGGATAGGTTGATTAAAGTAAAGGTCTTTTGACCCATCAGTTTAGTATCTAGTGTTTATAAGATCATAACAAAAGTTTTTACTTCCAGGTTAAGTGAGGTCCTTTTTGATACCGTCTCTGAGAACCAAAGTGCTTTAATTTCGGGTAGGCAAATTCTTAATGCTGCTCTCATTGCTAATGAAGTGGTGGATGATGTCAGATCCAAGAGAAAACATGGTCATGTTTTTAAGTTAGACTTTGAGAAAGCTTATGATCGTGTTACTTAGGGTTTTTTAGACAAAGTCTTGGATAGGAAAGGATTTGGGGTAAGATGGAGAAATTGGATTTCGGGATGCTTATCCTCTTCCACCTTTGCAGTCGTAGTGAACGGGGAACCTAAATCTTGGTTTAATGGTCAAAAAGGAGTGAGACAAGGAGATCATTTATCTCCGTTTCTTTTTACCATTGTGGTTGATGTGCTTAGCCATTTAATGTCTGGAGTTGTAAATAATGGGTTAGTTAAGGGGCTAACTATTGGTTCAGAAGAGGTTTTAGTCTCTCATCTTTAGTTTGCTGATGACACAGTATTCTTCTTGGAACTTGATGTTGATTCTTTTATTAATACTTTGACTATTTTAAGGTTCTTTGAGGTCATTTCGGGTCTTAAGATTAATTTGAAAAAAAGTGGTTTGGTAGGTGTGAATGTGGACAATTAGATTTTGTCCACTTTTGCTACTTTAGCAGGTTGTCAAATTCTTCAATGGCCTCTCACTTACCTTGGGACTCCTTTGGGAGGTAATCCTTATGTTGTTTCCTTTTGGGACCCGATGGTTTGTAAGATCTCTAAGCGGTTAGATTGTTGGAAGGGTGCATTTTTCTCTTTGAGTAGTCGAATCAGTCTAATTAAGTCTTGTTTGTCTAGTATCCTTCTTTACTTTCTATCCTTTTTTTATATTCTTGTGGTTGTGGCTTAGAAATTAGAGAGAATTATGAGAGATTTGCTCTGGTCGGGGGTGGGAGATTCTAGTAGAGACCACCTTAGTAGCTGGGAGGTTTGTTGTAGACCTAAGAAGGAGGGAGGGTTAAGTCTCAGTAATTTAGTGTCCAAGAACAAGGCATTGAAAACTAAGTGGCTTTAGCGTTTTTCTCTACAAACTTTTTCTTTATGGCATCATGTTATTCGAAGTAAGTATAGTTTGTATCTGAATGGGCGAGATACTAATTCTGCAAGTAGAGTTTCTCATGCTAGTCCTTGAAAATTTATCTGTCAGGGTCTTCCTTCATTTATTTCTCTCTTGTCCTTGCATCTAGGTGATGGCTCTCGTATTAATTTTTAGAAAGATATTTGGGTTGGTATTGTCCCTCTTTCTGAGGCTTTTCCAAGGTTATTTTGCTTATCTTCTTTACATAATACTCTTATTTACCAATTTTTCCCACCATAACTTCTCTTGGAACTTCCATTTTTTTAGAAACTTACATGATAGAGAGGTTAGTGAGTTAGAGTCTCTCCTGATTTTAATTGATTCTATTCTTCTTTCTTCTATGCCTGATTCAAGAACTTGGACCCTTGAATCTTCAGGAGTTTTCTCTTGTAAATCTTATTATTAGTTCTTGACTCAATCTCATAAGAAGGATAGATTTTTCTTGGATAAACTCATCTGGAAATCCAAAGTTCCCTCAAAAGTCAAAGCTTTTGTCTGGACTGCTGTTCTTAACAGGATTAACACTAATGACATGCTTCAGAAACGTAGGTCTCTCATTGCTTTGTCTCCAAATATGTGTATTATGTGTGGTTCAGATTTGGAATTCGAAGCTCATCTCTTTTTGCATTGTTCTGCGGCTAATTATCTTTGGAATAGATTATTTGGGATATTTGGAGAGTCTTGGGTTTGCCTGATAGATTTGCATCTTTTTCTCCTTATCAAGTTCAGAGGTTTTGGTGCTTGTAAAGAAGCAAAAATCTTATGGCAATACTCTGTTTATGTTGTTCTTTGGTGTATTTGGTTAGAAAAGAATGTTAGAATCTTTAAGGACTCTTTTTTTACTCTAGACTTCATTTAGGATAGGGTTACTCTTTTGGCATCCCTTTGGTGTTCTGTTCATGGTCTTTTTAGTGGTGTTTCTTTGATAGACATGCAAAAGGATTGACATGCCTTGTTGCATAATTTTTCCACATAGGTTTTAGTTGTTTCTTCTTTTTTTTTTTTTTGTGAGGATTCCTTATCCTCTTTTTTGTACTCTCTTCTTCTCATCTAATATTATTTCTTTTTTTTATCAAAATAAAAAATAAAAAACATGATAATTGAAGAATCTATGAATGTTGTATTTAATAAATCTAACAACTCTTCTTTAACAAGTATATTATTTAAAAGTTAGACATGTGCCTAATACATAGAGTATAACAAGTACACTTACCTTTTTATTGTCTTTACTTTACCATCTTCCTTCAACTAAAAATGGATCCATGTAAGGCAAATGTATCAATTTCTTAAATCAATTTGTGTATCCAAATGGATTTTATTTTTTTTCGTGAAAAGAAAAATGCTTTTAGGGAACTTATTGTTTTTCAACTATAAAAAAGAATATAAAATTTTAATGTAGCTATAAATTGTTAAAAGAAATCTTCTAACCCTTCTGTATATTCACAAAAACCAAACAAAAAATTATAGCAGAACAAATAATAAGTTAATAACTAATATAAACTTTACCATGTACTTTCTCTATAAGGCAACGTTTTTTTTTTCTTCTTTCTTTCTTATGTTTGTAAGTCTTTGCACTAGCCTCACTTTAAATTTGAACTGCCTGATGTCGGGCTAGAAGAAAATTTTCAGCTTCCACTTCCAGCTCTATTAATTTCTTTTGAAACTGTTTGATGGTCTCATCCATATTTGTGTCAAATATAATGACATGTATAGGAAAGAATGCTATTGTTTTGAACAGCTAAATGCAAATCAAATATAAGAAATATTCTAAAATATATTTTCCAGCCAATCAACTACATATCTTAGCAGTTATGTACTTGCTTAAACAATGAGTAGCAAACCTTAGCCTATAAGAAAATTATTACACCAACAAGAACTTAAATCACAGAAAAACTGTTGGATCATGGTGTGCTAAGTGGATAAATGGTAGCCAAGAAGAATGAATGGATCATGGTGTGCCAAGTGGCTAAATGGTAGCCAAGAAGAAAATGAATGGCTATCCTTCTTGGGCAATTTCTAGCCACACGTAATTTGTGGCCATAGTTCATTCTTAGAGCCTATATAAGGAAGGCTTGAATTATGGTTTTAATCATCTCATCTCATCTTACATCTTCTCTCATATAGCTTGTCTTTATAGTTCCTAGAGAGCAAATTATAAAGTGCTCTACTTTTATTAATAGAGAGAATGATAATTGTTCTCTCCTAACAATTAGAGAGTGGTTGTAATTACTCTATTCTTTCTAGTGTGATCCTTCTTTCACTTGCCCATGGACGTAGCCTATATTGGGTGAACCACATAAATTCTTGGTGTTCATTTTTCTTCAGTCTTTCTCATTTCAAATTTTGTTGCAAGTCAAATTATGATCAGAAATTTCCTAACAGTGGTATTAGAGCCAATAGGTTGTTAATACTATTCATGTTGTAGTACTATTCATAATTACTATTCGCATGTGTGGTTGTATACTTTTGCAGTATTGTTAACGTATAAGAGGTTTGTTCCGATACGATATATATATACAATACTGTTCACGTATACTATACTATTCACAGTGAAATAGAGTAAGCCAGTCCAATTGAGAAATAGATCATCGTCAATACTATGGTAGCAAAATTCGATATCGAGAAGTTCAATAGGAGTTATTTCTTCCTGTGGAAACTAAAGATAAAGGCAGTCCTGAGGAAGGACAATTATTTAGCAGCAACTGAAGGCAGACCTACAAGGATAACTGATGAAAAGTGGAAGGAGATGGATGCAATACTGTTGGCAACCTGCACCTAACAATGACAGATTCAGTCTTGTCAAGCATTACAGAAAAGAAGACAACAATGGAGATTTGGGATACTCTTACTAAATTGTACGAGGTCAAGTCACTTCACAACATGATATTCTTGAAAAGGAAGTTTTCTACTCTTCAAATGAGTGAATCCACGTCAGTAACGAATCACATCAACAATCTAAACACATTATTTTCCCAACTTACCGCATCAGATTACAACATGGTAGAAAATGAGCGTGCAAAGCTTCTACTTCAAAGTCTACCTGATTTGTATGATCAACTCATCATCAACATAACAAACAATAATATTGTTGACCGTCTCAATTTTGATGATGTTGCTGCCGCAATTCTTGAAAAAGAATCCAAGCGAAAGAACAAGGAAGACAAACTAGAAAGTTCCAAGCAGACGGAGGCTTTGTTGGTGACAAGGGGTAGATCAATGGAACACGGCTCTAGTGGGAGCCGAAATCAGAGTAGATCAAAGTCACGAAGAAGGAAGAACCTCAAATGCTACCATTGTGGCATGAGAGGGCACTTGAAGAAAGATTGTTGGCACAGCAAGAAGAATGCAAAAAAAGCTCCTGAAGCAACATCCTCTCAAGGATGTGTTGCAAGTACCTCGGATGATGGAGAAATCCTTTATAGCAAAGTAGCAATTGGTTCCAAAGGCGGAAAACAGCTCACTGATGTTTGGATGATGGATTCAAGAGCAACATGACACATGACTTCACAATGAGATTAGTTTAGTACTTATGAACCTATCTCAAAAGGATCTGTGTTCATAGGGAATGATCATGCCTTGGAAATTGCTAGAGTTGGTACTATCAAAATAAAATTACATGATGGTACAGTTCACACAATTCAAGGGGTACAACATGTGAAGGGCTTAAAGAAGAATTTATTGTCTATTAGACAATTGGATGACCTCGGGTGCAAGACTCATATTGAAGGTGGGATTTTGAAGGTGGTTAGAGGTGCTCTTGTGGTGATGAAAGTAGAAAAAATTGTGGCAAATCTATATATACTTCAGGGAGAGACGTTGCAAAAGGCAGATGCATCTGTTGCATCAGCCGGCCATGAAGAATCAACGACAATGTGACATCGAAAATTAGGCTATATGTCAAAACGTGGTTTGAAGATTCTTGTGGAACGTGATTTCCTTCCCGGGCTTAAATCGGTAAACTTACCTTTTTGTCAGCACTGTGTTACAAGCAAGTAGTATAGATTAAAGTTTGATAGATCAACTGCTAGAAGCAAGCACATATTGAACTTGATTCATTCTGATGTGTGGGAGTCACCAGAAATGTCCCTTGGAGGAGCAAAATACTTCGTATCATTCATTGATGATTACACCAGGAGATTATGGGTGTACCCAATCAAGAAGAAGTCAGAAGTGTTTCCATTATTCAAGGACTTCAAAGCAACAGTAGAACTTGAATCCGAAAAAAGGATCAAGTGCTTAAGGACAGACAATGGAGGAGAATATACAGATAGTAATTTTCTCGCATTTTGCAAGCAAGAAGGTATTCAAAGGTAGTTTACAGTTGCATATACACTTCAACAGAATGGTGTAGTAGAGCCGATGAATAGAACTCTCCTAGAAAGAACTAGAGTTGTGTTGCGAACAGCATGTCTAGCCAAGTCTTTTTGGACAGAAGCATTCAAAACTGCCTGTTACGTGATAAATCAGTCGCCATCAACTGCAATTGATTTAAAAACACTAATAGAGATGTGGAATGGCAAGCCAACAGATTATTCTTCTCTTCATGTGTTCGGATGTCCTACATATGTGATGCATAATTCCCAAGAAAGAACAAAGCTGGATCAAAAATCCAGAAAATGCATATTCTTGGGTTATGCTGACGATGTTAATGGGTATCACCTGTGAGATCCCACTGCCCGCAAAATAATTGTCAGTACAGATGTGATATTTGCATAAAAAATGAACTGCAGAGTGAACAACAAGATGACAGCACTTTGAAAGAGACTACTACTGTTCAGATAGATGGAAAAGCTGGAGAAGAAGATTCCTCTGAAGCAGAACAAGAACCAAAGCATAAGGAACAAGTACCAGATGAGGCCAATGATATAGAAGTTCGGACGTCAACTCGCCAAATAAGGCAACTGATAATCACATATTTTATTCATTAAGAAACCCTTATGTTTAGTCATTTACACTCTCCATATTCTTAATTGATTGAGTTTGGTATGATTTTGTGAGTTTGAGCTCAAATTGGTCCTAATTGAATATTTTCAGCATTATTGAGATTTGACACTATTTCTGTATTTTGGCCATAACTTGAGTTCTTAATATCTGATAAACATGAATTTTACCTTGTAGGAAAGCTAAGAGGAAGCTCTACAACTTTGATGAAGAGCTTGAAGTCCCAAACAGATGTCTAAAGGACCTAAGTTTACATGGAAATCAGAATACGGGTTCTGTCACTAGAATCCGAATGGTGTGCACTCATAAAATCATATCTCAAGATGTAATAATGGAGATGGACTGAAATTTGGACAGTTGATAGTCAAGATCCAAATAAACAACTTTCATGCAGAACACTTTTTGAAAAAATGAAGTCTAGTAGGTCAGTTTGAGCTTACAAGTCGGAACAGAGGTGTTGAAGTTGGGTTTGAGCAACCTACGGTATTTGGGACATATCTTAGCTGAAGGAAGCCAAATTAGACGGACCAGATATGCATTTTACAGCCAAGACAAAGATCTACAACTTTCATGAATAGTCCTTTTCATGGATCTGAAGTATAGTTGGTCGTTTTTGGCTTCCAAGTTAGACACGAAATTTTCGTCCTCAACCACCCACTCATCCATCCACTAATCCACCCACTCATCCACTCATCCACTAATCCAACCACTCCACCCACTCATCCACTAATCCACTCACTCATCCATCCACTCACCCATTCATCTCCATAATTTCCCACTCACCAAAAGTCCTTTGGCATTTTCCACTCAACCAACCCACTCAACCATTCCACTCACTTATCCACTAAACCAACTCACTCAACCACTCTACTCAAACACTCCACTCACTCACCCACTCATCCACCCACTCCCCTTTGTCATTTTGTTACCCTAGACTTCTATAAAAGGCACCATTGGTTATCATGAATAAGTGGTATTCTCCTTTATTTCTCTCATAGTTTCTTCTTGTTTCTTCATAGTTTCTCATAGCTTTTGTATATTTTGATGCTCCCCTTCATGGTAATGGAGGGCTAAGCTACTTTTGGTCAATTTAGAACTCTTGAAGAGATTGTGGTTTGGATTCTTGAGATCTTGGTTATGTATTGTATTTGATTTGTAATTGAATTCCTCTTTTCTTCTTCTTGATCTTGAATGCATGAATGGTGATTCTATTTATGTTGATCTGATTTGATTTTAGTTTAAGACTGAGATTTGTGATGAAACTTAGAACTGATTGATCTAAATTAATCACAAAATTGAAAAGGTTAGGTTAATGATTTGTGCCTAAGTTAATTGAATCCGGTACTTGAAATTAACATAGATCTTCATGAATGTTGTGATTGCGGATTTGTGATTATCACTTGTTAATTAAATTCTAGACGATCGTCTAGTATGAATTCTGGATTTGATGCAGAGATCTCGGTTAGATCCAAATTAACAATTCAATTGCGCTTCAAGTGTTTTATGAAGGGTCTATGATTGAATCCACCCAATCTTGGATAGGTTTCTAAATTGATTTTTTCTTTTTAATTGTTATTTCTTCCTTTAATTTTGTTAAGTGCGATCTTAAACTATCAAACCCCCCTTTGCTAACTTTCACTTGATTTGATTAAATTGCATCTACAATCCTCGTGGAGATGATCCGGTATTGTCACTGTGCTATAAGCTTAGGTAATAACTTCGGTTATAATTTTGATGAGTTCGGCGCTAAAATTTTGGCCCGTGTATGGGATTAGTAAGTGTAATCTTTTCATTTTAAGTGTTTTTACTAACTTTTGCTTTTTATTAACTTTTCTAATATTTTTATCCATTATCTAGTATTGTTCATACTACACTAACAATTTTTTTTCTTAGATTTCTGAATTTCTCTAGTGAAGGAAAGACGTAAAGCTGGTGATTATGGGTAGTTGATACAATTTTTCGAATGAACGTGCCCGAAAAAAATATGAAACTTGGTCTATGAAGGAAAACAACCTAATAAACAAGACTCACATAAATTGTGAGGTCAACCCTGGTTTTTCGAAATTCTATCATTTAGACCATTTTTTTTAATTTTTTATTATTTTTTATTGCATTTCTAGTTTCATTTTTATGTAGATTTTGTTACGTGTTTGCTCCCATAAATTTTAAAAATGTTTAGATACATTAACTAAATTTATTTTTACATATTTTAAGTGTTGTTCCCGATCTAGTGTTATAGCTCCGTACTCCCATACTAACTCTTTCTTTTTAATTTTTTCTTTTTCTTTCATTATCATTTTGTTGCATTCTATTGCATTTTAAGGATACAATGGACCATGCATAATGGAGTCAAAACTTGAGGAGTTGACTTCTTTGGTAAGACATATAGTAGTGAGACAACAATCACCTTGCGGCAGAAGCTACACTTGTGTGTAACATTTGTTTTTGTTCATCTCACCCCACATATGCATGCCTACACTTCAATATGGTAGTTCTGTTTTTCCAGATCAATTTGTTGCAAATCTGAAATGGTTATTTTCCGATGAACCACAGTTCAGAAGAAACAACGAGTTATGACCCCTTCTTCAACACATACAACCCTAGCCGGGAATACTATCCGGATCTGGGATATGGCAATACGGCATCACTACAAAGAACAATCATTTTAATATGAGCAGCGACCATTCCAAATGAGATAACAAGTCCATCAATCACAAAACTTGAGCCTTCATGGGAGGACTTGATGAAAACCCAAATTGAGTTCCAGCAGAAATTTCACCGCCACTATTCAAATTTAACAACCCAAATTGACCAGGTTGACAACCACTTGTTAATGAACTGAGATGTCAAGAGTTAGGCCAACTCTTTTCCCAAACAATTCCCAACTCCCCGCATTCTAATTGTCATATTGATTTACATGCGACTTAGTTAAGGAAACTCATGATGAGTTGTGTCTTTGAATTTCTGATTTAATTGGTTTTGATGATTCTATCAATTGCAACTCGTGTCTTGATCTTGATGGTGATATAAAATGTGTTGTGTGTGCTGAAATTTCTGCATATTTGAAAACTAATGATTCTGTTTACGCAGGATCTAATGATATAGAAGGGTCTATCAACAATGTAGTTACAGAATCTGAAACATATAGGGAGGTGGAGTTGAAGGCCATTGAGGAATTTTCAAAGAAAGAGGAAAGTCAGCAGATGCTAGTAACTACTGAAGTGGATTTTATTTTTAGGCCATGGTCCAGCATTATCAATGAAAGCAGGATTGCAAAATTATACGTATTGCATGCTATTGGTGAAGTCAAGGAAGACCAATAGGACCCCAATGTGAACCCTCATGCTTCAAGCTTAACTTGGTCATTACACTTCAACCAATGGGACCCTAGTGAAAGCTATCATGTTGTCTCAACCATAACTTGGTCATTACGTTTCAACCAATGGGATCCTGGTGGAGTCTTTTCACCAACCTCACTAGATAAGACTAATGGACATCATCTCAAGCCGAAAAATGTGGAAGTGAAAGTGATGGGCTTTTACCATCCACATTATAAAGATCAATAAGAAGTGTCCCAATGTCGAGCTAATGACGTTAAACAAGCGCTTATTGGGAGGCAACCCAACTAGAATTGTTTTCAAGATCTTTGGGGATGGTTTTCGCAATCTGAGAAGATAAAAACATACTTCACTTTAAATGGCTGAGTAAGGAGTCAGTAAGTTATACCTTATTGACTCTTGAGACGCATTCTTGTGGCACTGGTACATCATGAACTTCTTAATTGTGGAATCTCTTCAGAGATGAACGAGTATGTTACTGATCTTGGGAATCGACTCTAAAAGACCCGCATTTCCTCTTTAATTTTATATTATTCCAGTCATGTTATTTTGGTTTTACATTTTACTCATTTGTTTTGTGAGTTTTCGGGTTCTCACATTGCTGAGCTTTGATTCTTACGCATCTTTTACTCGCTTGCATTATCTCGCCCCTCATCAGGTTGTGTTGCTCTTTTCTTTCCGTTTTATTTATCACTTTCACATTGAGGACAATGTTTATATTAAGTGTGGGGGAGAGATTTTAGCATGTTTCTTTTTTGTTAAAAAAAAAATAAAAAAAGGGTTCATTGCATGATTGAATAACTCTTCTCCCTTCTTGAACTGATATGCTTGGTGATGGATGATTGAATTGATGAATTGAGTTTGATGGATGCATACCTTGTGAGATTTTGAGCCTAATAGATGGATTCAACATTTATGTCATTCTCTTCTTTCTTGTGTGATTTTCACTCATGTTAATGATCACTCTAGAACTTGCTTTGATTCTTTTTGAGGCTACATTTCACTTGCATGCATGAGCATGATTGAGGCCCTCTTTCTTAATTAGCTAGTTTAACCAAATAGCTAACCTTGTTTTCAATATGATATCAAGCACTCTTTTGACTTCTTGAAAATTCTCTGATTCTTGCCAACCTTGTATATTTTCCTTTACTTAACCCCTTTGAGCTTATTTGACCATTCCTTGTTTCTAGCTCATTATGTGCCTTAAATGAAAAAATCGTGTTCTTACTTTACCTTAGGGAATAAAAGAACATTAGCTTGGTTAATGGATGAGTTTTTGAACAAGTGTGGGGGTGTGTGTACAAAATGGTTGTTGAAAAAGGAAAGAGTGCCTAAAAAAAAAGGAAAAAATGTATGTATATAGTTATGTTCATATATATAAAAAAGAAGAAGAAAAGGATTGGGAAATGAATATGTAAAGGGATATACATTAGAGTTGGGATGAACTTTTATGCTTATTATTTGAACTCACTTTCTCATTTGCTTTTATTCTCTTGGGTATTTATCTTCTCATATCCATTTTATCCTCTTCTGTTACCTTGACCTCACTACAACCTTGAATAAAGTCCTCATGATTTGTGTGTGCATGTGTTTTGAGTAGTGGAGAAGTAGAAGATAAGCAAGCTTATGGTAGTGCAATTTTCATGGGTTGAATTGAGTGAAATACCTACCTTTTAAACACTTGAGAGATTGAGAGGGAATCTTGTAAAGATATATCATTCTCGATTCATGTTGAAGATACCTTGCTTGTTGGTTTGAGATGTGGAGAATTGTTAACTCATGAATGTTTTGATCCCTTGAACCTTTGGTTGTTCTTCTTGATTGTAAAATTTTGGGCTCTTGAATGTCGTTGGAATTTAAATTTTTGTTAATCTCTTATGTCCTTGTTTTGGTCTTGAGTTTTGCCCAGGAGTGCAAAAAGCTAAGTATGAGGGAATTTGATAATCACATATTTTATTCATTAAGAAACCCTTATGTTTAGTCATTTACACTCTCCATATTCTTAATTGATTGAGTTTGGTATGATTTTGTGAGTTTGAGCTCAAATTGGTCCTAATTGAATATTTTCAGCATTATTGAGATTTGACACTATTTCTGTATTTTGGCCATAACTTGAGTTCCTAATATCTGATAAACATGAATTTTACCTTGTAGGAAAGATAAGAGGAAGCTCTAACACTCTGATGAAGAGCTTGAAGTCCCAAACAGATGTCTAAAGGACCTAAGTTTACATGGAAGTCAAAATACGGGTTCTGTCACTAGAATCCGAACGGTGTGCACTCATAAAATCATATCTCAAGATGTAATAATGGAGATGGACTGAAATTTGGATAGTTGATAGTCAAGATCCAAATAAACAACTTTCATGAAGAACACTTTTTGAAAAAATGAAGTCTAGTAGGTCAGTTTGAGCTTGCAAGTCGGAACAGAGGTGCTGAAGTTGGGTTTGAGCAACCTACGGTATTTGGGACATATCTTAGGCTGAAGGAAGCCAAATTGGACGGACCAGATATGCATTTTATAGCCAAGACAAAGATCTACAACTTTCATGAAGAGTACTTTTCATGGATCTGAAGTATAATTGGTCGTTTTTGGCTTCCAAGTTAGACACGAAATTTTCGTCCTCAACCACCCACTCATCCATCCACTAATCCACTCATCCACTAATCCACCCACTCATCCACTCATCCACTAATCCAACCATTCAACCACTCCACCCACTCATCCACTAATCCACCCACTCATCCATCCACTCATCCATTCATCTCCATAATTTCCCACTCACCAAAAGTCCTTTGGCATTTTCCACTCAACCAACCCACTCAACCATTCCACTCACTCATCCACTAAACCAACTCACTCAACCACTCTACTCAAACACTCCACTCACTCACCCACTCATCCACCCACTCCCCTTTGTCATTTTGTTACCCTAGACTTCTATAAAAGGCATCATTGGTTATCATGAATAAGTGGTATTCTCCTTCATTTCTCTCATAGTTTCTTCTTGTTTCTTCATAGTTTCTCATAACTTTTGTATATTTTGATGCTCCCCTTCATGGTAATGGAGGGCTAAGCTACTTTTGGTCAATTTAGAACTCTTGAAGAGATTGTGGTTTGGATTCTTGAGATCTTGGTTATGTATTGTATTTGATTTGTAATTGAATTCCTCTTTTCTTCTTCTTGATCTTGAATGCATGAATGGTGATTCTATTTATGTTGATCTGATTTGATCTTAGTTTAAGACTGAGATTTGTGATGAAACTTAGAACTGATTGATCTAAATTAATCACAAAATTGAAAAGGTTAGGTTACTGATTTGTGCCTAAGTTAATTGAATTCGGTACTTGAAATTAACATAGATCTTCATGAATGTTGTGATTGCGGATTTGTGATTATCACTTGTTAATTAAATTCTAGACGATCGTCTAGTATGAATTCTGGATTTGATGCAGAGATCTCAGTTAGATCCAAATTAACAATTCAATTGCGCTTCAAGTGTTCTATGAAGGGTCTATGATTGAATCCACCCAATCTTGGATAGGTTTCTAAATTGACTGCTCTTTAATTGTTATTTCTTCCTTTAATTTTGTTAAGTGCGATCTTAAACTATCAAACCCCCTTTTGCTAACTTTCACTTGATTTGATTAAATTGCATCTACAATCCTCGTGGAGATGATCCGGTGTTGTCACTGTGCTATAAGCTTAGGTAATAACTTCGGTTATAATTTTGACTGAGTTCGGCGCTCGTCAGCAACCATCATGGCACTTAGACTATGTTATGACAAGTCACGATGCATATTGTCTTCTAACAGAAGTAAAAGAACTGTCAACCTTTAAGGAGGCTGAGAGTAGCTCAGATGCTTCTTTGTGGATGACAACAATGCAAGAAGAAATGGAAGTTCTATATAGAAACAAGACATAGGAATTTGTTGCACTTCCACATGGACAGAAAGCCATTGGTAACAAATAGGCCTATAAGATCAAACGAGATGGCAACGATCAAGTGGAACGATATCGTGCAAGGCTGCTCAGAAAGAAGGAATTGATTTCAATGAGATATTATCTCTAGTTGTCAGACTTACCACACTATTAGAGTAGTCCTGGCTATGTGTGCTGCATTTGATTTACATCTTGGATAACTAGATGTAAAAATAGCTTTTCTTCATGGAGAGCTAGAAGAAGAGATATATATGCTCCAACCAAAAGGTTTTAAAGAAAAAGGCAAGGAAAACTTAGTTTGCAGGTTAACCAAATCTCTGTACGATCTAAAGCAGGTGCCAAGGTGTTGGTACAAGAGATTTGATTCCTTCATTATTAGCCTCAAATACAATAGACTGAGTTCAGACCATTGTACATATTACAAGAGGTTTGGTGATAATGATTTTATCATCTTCCTGTTGTACGTGGATGATATGTTGGTGGTAGGCCCTAACAAAGATCGAGTCCAAGAATTGAAGGCACTGTTAGCTAGGGAGTTTGATATGAAGGACTTGGGACCAGCAAACAAGATTTTAGGGATGCAAATTCACTGAGACAGAAAAGATAGGAAGATTTGGCTTTCTCAAAGAAACTACCTAGAGAAAATCTTGCAGCGCTTCAACGTGTAAGATTGTTCTCAAGTACAAATTATTCTCAAGTATGTGTCCTAGCAGTGAAGCAGAGAGGATGGAAATGTCTCAAGTACCGTATGCATCAGCAGTGGGAAGCCTAATGTTTGCCATGATATATACAAGACCAGACATTGCACAAGCAGTGGGAGCAGTTAGTCAATATATGGCGAATCCTAGTAGAGAGCATTGGAATACTATAAAGAGGATCTTGAGATACATCAAAGGAATCTCATATGTTGCATTATGTTATGGAGGATCAGAATTCACTGTCAGAGGTTACGTAGATTCATATTTTGCAGGAGATCTCAACAAAAGAAAATCCACTACGAGCTATGTGTTTACACTTGTAGGTGGAGGTGTAAGCTGGGTTTCGAAACTACAAATTGTTGTAGCCTTATCTACTACAGAAGCAGAATACACGACAGCTACACAAACTTACAAGGAAGCTATTTGGATACAAAAACTATTGGAGGAGCTCGAGCACAAACAAGAGAAAACTCCTTTGTTCTGTGACAGTCAAAGTGTCTTGCACATTGCAAGAAATCCAACTTTTCATTCCAGAACAAAACATATAGGAGTTCAATTTCATTTTGTTTGTGAAGTAGTGGAAAACGAAAGCGTGGACATGCAAAAGATTCACACAGAAGAGAACCCAACAGATGTTATGACCAAGCCTATAAATACTGACAAGTTTAAATGGTGTAGATCCTCGTATAGCCTATCAGAAATGTAAACAGTGCAGAGATGGCAAGTGTAGAATGGACAGTAAAGATGAAAGCATGTGAAGACATGATTAAAAAAAAAATCAAAGTCTTCAAGTGGGAGAAATGTTGGATCATGGTGTGCTAAGTGGCTAAATGGTAGCCAAGAAGAATGAATGGATCATGGTGTGCCAAGTGGCTAAATAGTAGCCAAGAAGAAAATGAATGACTATCCTTCTTGGGCAATTTCTAGGCACATGTAATTTGTGGCCATAGCTCATTCTTGGAGCCTATATAAGGAAGGCTTGAATGATGGTTTTAATCATCTTATCTCATCCTACATCTTCTCTCATATAGCTTCTCTTCATAATTCCTAAAAAGCAAATTGTAAAGTGCTCTACTCCTATTGATAGAAAGAGTGGTAATTGTTCTCTCCTAACAATTAGAGAGTGATTATAATTACTTTATTCTTTCTAGTGTGATCCTTCTTTCACTTGCCCGTGGACGTAGCATATATTGGGTGAACCACGTAAATTCTTAGTGTCAATTTTTCTTCAATCTTTCTCATTTCAAATTTTATTACAAGTCAAATTATGATCAGAAATTTCCTAACAAAAACGTATTAAATTGTCAAGAAGACAATAATTAAGGGGCCATATAATTTGTGGAATCTGTGACTCCTGTGACTCCCGTCCAAAGTCATATTCCTAGAATGTGATACCAGGGGGAACAGGATTCCAGGAAAGCATGAATTTTCTGTCTCGTCACAAGAATGTTTATGATATTTCATGGCAATGGAAGATTCCCATGCTTGATTAGACATCAATTTTCCCAGGAGTGTTGTGTTATTTTCCAAACCTGTGTGCATAATTTACTAGAAAATGGCGGCTGGCCTTAACTTTGTTTTTTTTTTCTTTTTTGGCTCTTTTGTCTCAACCCATCTATATATGCAGGTGCTTCATTATGACCAAAGGTTCCAAAACAATTAAAAAGCTTAAAATAGTCAAAAGTCAAAACAATAAGCAAAATCTGACTCGTACATTTAAAAACAGAACAAATTATCTCCAGCACATCCCTAAACTTAAACAGATCAGAAAATATAAAACACCAGATAATAATTAGTTTTATAGAGATCATAAAAAACATTAAACTAAAATTACTCCCCAAGACTGCCATACAAGATACAACTACCAAAATAAAAACCGAGCTGCATCAGTAGTGCACTCAGCTAGCCGACTCTTATAGTTCTCTTAAATTGGACATTTTAGGTCATCGAGTGATATTGCATGGTTTTATCCTACAGACCAATTACCACAACTTATGAACAGCATTAACTTTATGACAGTATGAGATCCACAGAACCAGTAGGTAAGTGCACATTGTACTTTTTTGTTCTACCTCTAGCTGCCTCAATGCTTAGGTGGTTTCACATAACACTTCTGTATTTATTATCACATGGTCCTTCCCAAGAGAACCTGCATGTATTTCAATAAAAATTAGCAAGAATTAAGTAAAGAGAGCAGCTTGTTAGCTGGCTGCTGGCAGGTGCTCTCTTCTTTGAATCTGGTTTCACATTCCTGTTGACAAACAGGACAAGCTATCTGTTCATGCCTTCTGAGCTTTTAGCACTTTTCTTGTCCTGTTACTGATCCATAACTGATAATCCTAATTTTAATTATATTTTCACATTATTTTTAATAGAATCTATGGTATTTTTCCTCTTCATTGGGCTTGATAAATCTTTGTTTCTCTAAATTGTACTAAGAGATTAGACAAGTTAGTAGGTAAAGATAACATAACCTCGAGAAAGAATGTTAAACAAAATAGAAATTTTGATCTTCAATTAAGAAAATTAAATTGGAAAAGCAAGAACTAGAAATTGTATTGAGTTAATTAGGTGAAATCGAATGCTCAAGTATATTTTCTCCTCAGTAAAAAATATTTAATTTTAGTTTTTAGCATTATTTTGTTTTATTTATTTACTTTGTTATTATATTTAATTTATTTTATTGCATTTTAATTTTAAATTTTAAATTTCAATTTTGGCAACTAATTCTACAAAATTTTGATTCTTCAAATAGTATTAAAATTAATAATTTTAGCACTTGATAAATTACTTTTCTTGTTAAATCGACATTCTATTTACCACTTTATTACTTACATAATTTAGTGCACTTGTTAAAATTTGTATCAATAATTTTGTCCCTTCATTAGTAACTTTTTGCCACGTTGCTAGAATTTTTAAGGACAGTTACTTGTATTGGCATCCTATTATGGGATAAAGAGATTTTCTTAGCTTCTTCGTGGTGCTCAGCTCTACTTCAAAGGAGTCTCTTAGGCGAAAATGCAAAGTGATTGGTGAGCATTACTTTGATGAAGTGTTTTCCTCTTTGGTTGTTCGTTTTTGTTTTCTGTTACTCATAGCGGGATATCTTATCCCCTGCTTTTGTACTCTTCTTTTTCTCTTCTCTACTAATTTACTTCATTTATCAAACAAAATAATTTGCCACCTTCTCTCTTAAGAATGTCACAATTGCACATTGTGCGTGCAAATACACACATACACCCTCAAAAACAGCAGCAAAGCGTTCGCATTATATAATTGGAAGCTGCTGAGAGTTACATTTAGGAATGACACCTGCGCGGAATAGGAGCAGGGCAGGAGCATGGAGTACCCGTCCCTGCCAACCAATTCTCCCCCGTCCCTGTCCTTGTCCCCATTCCCAATCTCTGCCATTGGGCAATTTTTTCTCCTATCCCTGTTCTTCAAGTCCCTGCAAATATCTACGGAGACTCCCCAAAATGCCAAACAAATCAGAAAAAAATAAATAAAATTGACAAAATAAAAAAAAGAAAGCTCAAGCACAATATTAAGTCTACAACATCAAATTCAAGAGTTCAACATTCTAAAAGAAATTCAAAAAACATGCTTCAACAACTTCAACATGTGCAACTTCAAGTTACACCCCAAAATCATATAATTTCAGAAAAACATCAAGTTCACCACTTGGCAGAAAACTACATTCATAAATCATGAATTCCGTATATAACAGAAAACACATCAAGTCATTATGAATGCTAAAATTCTAATCCAACACGTGTGTACAGTGTCTATGAGATGGATTCCGTGAGAGAGAGAATTTGGAAAAATTACTAGTTATACCCAAACAAATATAAAAGTAGTTTGATACACCCTTAGCCCAAGTACACAAGAGGACGAAGCATAGGCTAGGTTCTGTTGGGCCTGACAATAAGGCTGGTTCTGTTGGGCCTGAGAATGAAGGGGTGTTTATTCCAAAAATAGTAGAGGAAGAGATAGGTGACACAAGGCATAATAGAATAATTAACATTGAGAATATGCATAAGAAGTTAGAATGAAAAGAACAATAATTAGCATTGGAAATATGTGTCAGAAGTTAGAAAGAAGAGAATAATAATTAGCATTGGGAATTTGCATCAGAAGTTAGAATGAAGAGAACAATAATTAGGATTGGGAATATGCACCAAAAATAAGAATAAATAAGACTTCAGGGGCTATAAGAGGCAGGCATATTTTGAGTGAATAGGAGAGGTTTGGAAAAAGGATTCCCTGGTGTCTAGGGACGGTTATTATCTTTCTGCACTTTATTTCTGTCCTTGTCTAGAGTTTATCTTGTAATTCGGAGAGAGTTTCCTCGCTGTATTAAGTATTATTTTCAATAAAGCATCTTAGTATTTCAGTTCCTATCATAGTTCCCAGAAATTTAAGAGAACCCAAGGTTTAATTGAAAGCACGAAGCAACAAAATTGGCTGTTTGGAATACTTAAGAAAATTTTGGGCTAAAATCTCCATATCTGACACAGAGAAAACAACATGGACAGAGAAACTGTAAGTCTGTGTATGGAAATAAAGAGCAATCACTTCATTATATCCCTGGAGACAATATGTGAATGTCATCTATATTGGTTAAGTCTGCATTTGGTACATCTTGGTATTTATTTAAACTTTTTTGAGCATATACTTCATGTACATAATTAGCTAAACATAACTTCTAAGGAATCCTCATATCACATGGCTGGAACTCTTTTACAATAAAAAAGCTAGAAAGAAACAACAAAAAAAATGAGACACATAGCTAGACATGACAATCAAATCAAGCAAAATGTATATAATCGTAAGTTTTCCAGGTGAGTCCTAATTCCAAAACCAAACCACCAAACAGTTCTCAATTTGTTTTTGTTATTCTCCATTAGCAGCAAAATAACTAAACCAACGATTCAAATTGAAAAATTCACCATTCAGATAAATTCATGATACAAAACAACAGCATAAACAAGAATTGCAGCAAGCCCAGAGCAGAAAAAGAGCAAAATCGGAGATGGGCGTTTCTCAAATAAGACAAACTAACAAAACCTCAGTCCAATAAATACATCCTAATATTTTATAGACTCAAAATCAGTGCAGAACCCTGAAATTTCAGTAACACCGAACAGTGACTACAAAGCACTATTCATTGCAGTCATAGGACAGTAAACACAACCAAGAATAAGTAATAAGTTATAAGTAGAGAAATTAAGAATAAAAATCAAGATGGAAAAATAGAAGGAGCTCAAATTCAACCGATCCATTGGAGTCATTTTATCAAACAGGTTATATACACAATCAATAAGCATGTTTCACATCAGTAGAAACCCCACATAAATTTCAATAGAAACCCCAACATAGAAACCCTAGCCCACTTACATTTGCGATTGGGATGCTGTAGCGGCGGACGCCGCTGCAGAGGACGGTGGTGCTAGGGGTGACGGAGCCGGAGCCGGTAGCGGCGGCCATGCTGCGACGAATCGGTGCCACAAAGACGGCGTGAGTGAGACTGAGATAGGTTCGATCGTGACGGCTGAGACGACGGACCGGTGCGCCATGCGCGTCTGCTGGCTGAGCGGTGCAATGAGCGCAGATCGCAGTGTGAGGGAGAGGCAGTGAGCGCTGAGCCGCTGAGAAGGAGAGGGAGAGTCCGATGAGTGAGCGGCTGAGCTCTGTGAGGGAGAGGGAGAATGAGTCGCAAAGGCGGCAGTGGTGAGCACTCAGACGGAGAGTGAGTCAATGAGGGCGAGAGTGAAAACTGAAATGAATCGTGGGAGGAGGAGGGGGAGGGGCCCGTCTACGCTCCCCGAATCTGCCACCGTTTTGTCCCCGTCCCTAAATCAAATCATTTTTAATTTTTATTCATTTCAAGCACAACCGAACGAATGTATTTTTGAAAAAAATTAAAATCTTTTAAGATGAAATGTTTTGTTTGAATTCTTCCATTTTAAAAATTTTAGAGTATTTTACTAGGGTATTTTATGAGTGTGTCAAGATTGCTGGCGTCAAACAACACAGCGAGATCGGCTCTTCTGGTTTATTTTTTCATTGGTGTCTCATATCTGTTTGAGAAAAATCGTGCTCCCACAATTCTCAGTCGCATAAGCTCGTCGGAAAAGATTTTCTGGCGATGTATTGGCCTTTTCGGCCACTGGTGTTAACCAAATAGGGAGATCTGACTACATATCATCATTGAGAAACTCGATTCTGCAATGGTTGTAGTTTGGAAGCGATAAACCTATTTAGGAATGATGATTTGGGAGGTTGATTTTTTCGGTGTTTTAGCCTGTTTGAGCAACTCGATTCTGTTCATTTTTTCTCTGGGCAAGAACTTGGAAGAAGATGAATCAACAGCAATAGCTTGAAGGGAATTTTGGAATTTCACAACTAAAAATTTTAAAAATGATGGGAATTAGATTGATTCAATTCAATTACTTTGCATTTTTAATTCTCTAAAATTTTAGAATATTCCATTTAAACATAACTTAAAATAATATTATTTTAATAGATGTTGTAACTGTTTATAAATAATTTAAAAACATTTAAATTTTAATTTAATTGCTTATATGATTTTAAGATATCACATATTACAATTTGATTGAAGTAATATAATACTCCTAAAACATAGAAGAGAATTCGGTGCCCCATGTAGGGTAGCCTCTGCATGAATTCCGAACCTAAAATTTTTTTGTCATCCCCATACAGATGGCTAGGAAGAGTATATTATATAATTTAAGTTTTTTTTGTAAGAAGGTTAACTATAATAAAAAAATATGAAACTGATGATAAATCATGTACATTGAAGATAAAAGTTATTATTAAACTAGAACTAAATCTCAACCAAATTTATCTAGCGTAAGAACAATCCCTCAAATAATGATTGGGTAAGAGCACCTAATGTAGGAAGTAGAATTATCTAAGCCTCGCTGAAATCCAAGATGATTTACAGGAAAAGCAACATGCAAGATAAGCCAAAGGATTGAGAAGAGGAAAGAGATTGGGATTTGGTAGAGAACACTCGGGCTTTGTTTGGATTTGGTAGAGAACGCTGTGAAACTGTTTTTCTTACCCACCCAATGCTGTTTTTCTTATCCACGCTAAGTTTTTCATGCTCTGCAATTTTTTCTTACCCACCCATTGGTTTAAATTTTTTTTTCTACATCCTTTAATTTTTTTTCTACATCCTTTATTTTCTTACGCACCCTGTTTTTTTTTTTTCTACACCCACTAGTAGTTTTAACCCATTTCCATTGGTTTCTTATTAATTTTTAGTAGATTTTTTAATATATATTTTGTTTTATTAATAACACTGACATTACCCCCAAAAAAAGTTTAAAAAAAAAAAACAACCGTTATTTTCAGAATCAAGGGCATAAAGAATTATATAGAATATGCCTTTTTCAAAATTAACTCTGATTTTTTTACCACAAACAGTATATACACTTATTTTTACACTTCTCTCAATACTATTTATCATACTTATTTTTTTCTATCACTTTCTCTCACTTAATTACATCCATCCAAGATAGATATGAAAATAAATGTAAGACAAAAAATGATGTAAGAACATCATTTTCCTTTCAAAATGGGCACCAGGCAGCACAGACCCTCCACCTTTTGCTCATGAACTAGTAAAATGTTTCAAATTTCAGTTAAACAATATTCCTCTTCATTTTGACTTTCATCTTTGAAAACTTTGTATTAGGTCATTAATTCAAAGTATGTATACATCTATAGATCATAGCCAATTTTATGTAGGTGCTACTTTTAGTTTTTATAAATAATTAGTATTCTTTTTTCCTCTAGTTCTATTGGTTCCTTACACAAATAAAAAAGTTAGCACCTGTATAGAATGTAGGCCACACTTGCTCTGTTAAATGTATACACACTTGCTGAAATTGCCAAATACACTCCAAATTTCCATCAACAGCTTTTATTGCAAAAAAAAAAAGCTGTTACACCCCAAAATAATCCTATCCAAACACACTCTAATTATTACAGCTGTTTCAGTTGCAAACTGGCAAAAAATGGCATGAAGGAAACTGCTGCATGACATCCACGAAGTAAATGTAAACAAAATTTTACAAGGGCTGTATCAAGATTGGCTTATTGGTAAAAATGCAGATTGCAACAGTGACATTACTATTCATAAAATGAAAGTGCTACATATAAGGCAACAAGCATGTAGCTAAATTGGCATTGGCCAGTTTTTTAGATTTGGGTGTGGTGATGATCTCCGTTCAATCCCCTAGCCAGATGCAACACCTCCAATGTACCGCCAAAAAAAGTACTGCTTATAAGAGCATGGCAAATACAGGGAAGTTAGAAAAATAATAATAGCTTGTAGCAACTAAATACCTACATAAATTGTTCTTAGCAGCTTTGCTTTGTGCTTGTACGGTGGTGATAGGCGCCTGTAAGCCTTTGCAATTATAACTCTGGCATCTTCGGTAGCACTGACAGAAAGCACCTGCCCCAGATATGAGTGACCAATGTTTTACTTCTATGGTTGCTAAAATGGTAAGAGAACTAAAATATATCTATGAAAAAACGACTTGACCAAAAAACTAAAGTTATCAAGCAGGGGTTTAAGAATGGCTTAAATAACTCTAGAATGCACCATCAAGTGAAAGCCCACTCGACTTGAAACATGGCCGAAACATAGACAATCAGCTATTTTTGTGCCAAAACTAAAGAAAACTTCATATTGAAATTTTTATTGATTGGGGACAGCTATGATGCACCAATACGGGTACGAGTATCGGATATGACTCAGGTATGGTATAGGGATACGACTTTTGTTAAAAAATTAAACTAACATTTATCAAGTATCCAAGTATCTGGTATAGATACAGGTACGTATCCAACAAGGGTACGACAAACATTATGAAGTGCCCGTGCTTCATAGGAGGACAGTAATAAAAGAAATTTATACCCTACTACATGAGCAAAAACATCAACCAAAAAAAAAAAATCTACCTCTTGGTCAACTACACTCAGATACCATGTCAAAGAACCACTTTACTTAAAAGCTTATGCAACTAAAGAGACACAAAAAAAGGAGTTTTATCATCTGATAGGAACTTGGATTTATTTAGAAAAAATATGGAGATTAACTCCTTACAGCCGAGGAAAACCTCTGTAATCCCTCAAAGACAGAAGTAAATTTAGAACAGAAATGAAAAGAAAAGATGTAAAAGATAGAGACACTGCAGCCTCTTTGAGGGGCCTGATTCCTCCCTGCCCAAAGGCCCTAAATCCTCACTCAATTTCTAGATACCTCCAATAGCATCCTTCCCTCCCTTTTATCCTTGCTGCCCCAAGTTTCCCCTCCCTTCCCACAACCCTTGCCACATAAGCAAGGTTGTTACGGCCCAATTCCCTCTTCTACCCCTTGTTCTCCCTTCCCCTGCTATCCTTTTTATCTCCCTTATCTTTAGTAACCGTGGGGTGCCTATCATCATCTTAGCTTCTAAATACCTTTGCAATGATTAACAAAGATTCAGCAAACTCTGCTACAGTCAACTGCTCCTACGATCCTAAAGTTGTAGCAAGATACTCGAAAAAATAAAAAAACTTATGAAGCTTCAACAGCACCTCCACCAGCTCACCAGCACTCGTTTATGAGAAAATATAATATATATTAAAGAGAAAAGGGGAAAATGCAAAGAGAAAAAGGGTTAAGATATCCTCCTAAACAAAGAACTAATGGAAGGCAGTGAGCCTAAGATTTGACGCACAATTTTAACAACCTTGGTCCCAAACTTTAGAGTGCTATAAAATATTTGAATCTTACAGAAACTTAAACAATATATTAAGGGTTTTAGTGATTATAAACATAATTAACCCAAAAACAGAACTTGATTAAAATAATTTAACATAATCCAATCATGACTAAGGGTATTATGGATTTTCCTGCCTATGAAACAGTTAACCAAACAAGAGCTAAATCCCAGGACATCAAATGCACATAAAATGACCATACCCAGTGATGCAGAAAAATAATTATTATTTAAGAGTAAAAGATATTTTGTTTAAGAGTAACTCTGCATGGACACTCCAAAGTCCAAAGAGCTTTATCCCAAATCTAATTATCTGTAAATTACATATTTCAAAAGACCCAATCTTGAGCTAGCTCACCAATTTGAGGACATGATATGCTCTTCATGGTGCCACAGATAAGTAAATTGCCAACTATACAACACAAACTCAGCATAGTAAATCACAAAATATTTTATAAAAATAGAAAGCTAACTACAAAGTACACATACCAATTAAATCGCAAGGCCTTGCTCTTTGGCTTTCTTTGCCCATTTAAGTGTGGTCTCCAATGTTGAGTAAGCAGCAACATCTGTCAAACTCTTGCTCTCAACTGCATAATCAAACACTTCATAGGCATCCGCAATTCTACCATCCCTACACAGTACCCGGAGAAATGTAGCATAAGAAGCTGTTTCAAGCTTCAGGCCACCTGATTTTATCACTCCATACAACTCAAAGGCCTTCTCTAACATCCTTGATTTACACAACCCATGTAGTAGCGTGTTATACGTGCATGAATTCGGACTACACCCTTTCGCTTCCATTTCTTTCAATAACACCAGAGCACCCGAGACATTCCCTTCCCTGCACATTCCATTCATCAGCGAGGTATACGTGACCTCGTTAGGGAAGTAACCCTTTTCTGCCATAACTCTCAACATCTTCTTAGCCTCTTTAACTCGACCCGATTTCGATAACCCAAAAATCAAAGTGTTGTAAGTGACAAGATCAGGCTCCACTCCTTCCTCCTTCATTTTATTGTAAACCTCAATTGCCTCACTCCCCCGGCTCAGCATACAATACCCCTTCATGATCGTATTGTAAACGAAGCAATCTGGCTTAAAACCCTCCTCACTAAGCACACTCACCAACCGCAAAGCCTCACGTAAGTTCTTAGTGTTACACACATTATCAATCAGAATAGTATAAGTAACAAGATCAGGCTTAACATCAAAATTGCTCCGCATTTCATCAATAAAACTATACACAGTACTCAATGCACGGCACTTACAAAGATTCTTAACAAGAAAATTGAAAGTGTAAGTGTCCGGAATTGAATTGTGCTTCGAAGAAAGCTCCTTGACCAATTCAATTGCCTGCTCTAAACGACCCTGTGAACATAGGGACCGAACTGCGACATCCGTGGTTACTTTATCAGGGTTTACGCCATTGCTGACCATGAAATTGAGGGTTTGGTGAACAGGGGCGAGGGTGGGACCGGGTGATTTGCAGGATTGTGAGAGCAAGATGTGGAAGGTGGATCGATTGGGCGAGAAGGAATGCTGACGCGTCTTCATCATGTGGCGGAGAAACCCGATGGAATCGTTGAGGGTGGAGATTGAGGCATAGGATTGGAGGAGACTGTTGTGGAAGCCAAGGTCGAGAAGGGAGGGTTGGGAGGTCTTGACGATGGAGTCGAAGACGTTCTTGGCGTCTGAGAGGCTTGGGGATTTGAAGAGAGGAGGAGGTTTTGGAGATTCGGGAGGGTGAAGTGGTTTAGGGGTTTTTCTCGATTTTCCAGGAAAACGGGATGGTTTTTTCTCGGGAAAGTGATGGGGTGGATTTGTTTGTGAAGGAACTAGAAATGACGATGGGTTTCTCAAGAGTGGGTTTGCCATTGCAGAACGAAATGAAGGTGGGATTTTCCCCATGAACCTTGTTCTTCTTCCTCCTCTTTGCTTGGGTGCAGCGGTTCTATTGTGCTGAGCTCGATGGAGGTTTAGGGTTTTACTCGGGCCAAAAACTCCACCCAAATTCTCTTCTTTTGAATTTTGCCGCATGTTTGGTATAGGTCATAATTTTTTTCCCCTTAACATATTCTTTATTTCTTATTAATTTTATAAATGATAATGATTTGTTTTTAGTATAAATACTTTCAGCTATTGCGACCTATTTATCAAGAAATATTTGTAAATAATAGTTAGCATAACTAATAAGGATAAATACTAACAACAATTGACACAATTGATAAAAATAAATCACGTTAATTAAGTTAGCTGAAATTTGATTTTTGCTAAGACTCATTATTGGTGAATTATTTATAAGTACATCTATGAATGCTCATTGAACTTAAAGACCTGCTTTGATCCTAAGATGGAACAACCACTCTTGACACTAAATTTTTATTCACAAAAACAAAAATCAGTAACGATAAATTACATTAATTAAGTTGGTCAGAATTCAAATCTAGTTAGGATTCGTCCAAACCATATAGACATAAAAACGGATTTAAGTTTGATTCATTGTTTAAAATTTCTTTATACTATCATATAATTATGTTTTGTCAAATCTTTAAAAAAGTTTTACTATCATAATCACTTCATAAAAAGTCTAACTTCGTTAACCCGTCAATAGATGAATGTAAGATAAATAGTTGGGATGCGATTCAAGACTTACAAGAAGATATGATAGCTCAGCAGAATGTTGGCATTGAAGACATTGAATCAGTTCCCTTTAAGGAAAGAAAAATATTTTTTGTATAATATCTGTGTGGGACACTATATCTAATGTGAGTGTAGCTGAATATTATTATATACCGTATACAAAGTTGGAATGAATGTTTTGTATACAAATGTGAGTGAGGTGTTGTCTAGATGTCGCATTCTAGATGTTCAAATAACATAACTTTTGGAGAAAATATGCATGTGTCCTAGGTAGCACAATGGTTATCATTCTTTTTATTATAGTTTTGATGATAGCTATGTCATAGAATATGAGAGGGGCGTTGGGGTAGGCTTTTGGCAGAACCTTCCACAGTATGCTCTGTTTGTATAAACAAGATATTGTGGTGTTTTAGGAACCTAAGTGCAATGGTGATAGAGCTATTTGAGCCATTAAAAGTTTTTTATTTAAGCTTTCTATCGTTAGAGAGGTTAAAGGCTAGAGGTTACTCTGGTGGTGTTTAGATCATGTAAAATAATGATGCTCTTACTATCACCGTCCTTGATATTCAATCTCAGTTTATTCATGTGGAAGTGGTGGAAGATAAAGAGAGTCCTTGGTTTTTAATTGCAGTGTATGTGAGTCCTAGAGCGGAGGAACGTCATTCGAGTTGGCAAAAAATTGAACATATTGTTGAAGGAATGATGAAAAGTTGGTAGGTCTTGGGTGATTTTAATGATATAGTTAGGACATCGAAACAAAAAGGAAGGGCTTTAATGGATAAAAAGGGTTGCTTGACATTCCAAAATTAGGTTGATAAGTGTCAGTTGATGGATTTGGATTTTGTTGGGTCTCGTTTTACTCTGAAAGGGGCAAAAAAGGATAGGCTTGACAAGATTTTGAAGAGGATGGATAGAATTATGTGTAATGCTAGTTGGAGGGTCTAGTTTCATGATGCCATAGTTAAGGTGCATCCTCGAACAAACTCAGACCATCATCTTATCTGTCTGCACACTCCAAATATGTGTAGTGCCGCTGGTAATATAGACCATTTCGGTTTCAAGCTGCTTGGTTGACGCATAAGGAGTTTCATAGCTTTCTCTCTAATAATTAGTGTTGACGTGGGCAGTTCAGCAACTCTTTGGATGAGATTTCACATAAGTTGAAAGAGTGGAATAGAGACATTTTTGGCAATGTGTTTGAGAAAAATCGAGTTCTCTTGGCTCGTTGAAAAGAGATACATAATGTCTCATTGTATGGGTGTAACTCTTTTCTTGAAAAATTGAAAAAGGACCTTACACAACAGCTGGATAAGATCCTTGTCCAGGAGGAGCTTATATAGTTCAGAAGTTAAAGTGGACCTAGATACGAGACAGGCATCGCAATACAGAGTTTTATCACACTAAAACCATCAATAGAAGAAGACAAAATAAGATTTTGGTGTTACGTGATGATAGAGGCAATTGGATGGAGGATACACAAGCTATTAAAAGTCAATCTATGGGTTTTTACCAAAATTTGTTCATGGAAGAAATTCAAGTTAAAAAACATCTTACTATTAGTAGGACATACCCGAAAATTGATGAATAAATTTCGAGAAAAATGTAAGGTGAGGTGTCTAAGGAAGATATTAAAAATCTATATTGAGTATGGGAGCTATGAAAGCACCGGAGGAAGATGGGTTCCCTGTTATTTTTTATCATCAAAATTGGGACATAATGAGACCCAATATGAGTGAATTCGTAAAAGAGGTGTAGAGAAGTGTCAGTGTAACTGAGGATGTAAACAATATGTTGTTGGTTCTGGTTCCAAAAGTTGTAATCCCAGAGTTTATTACACAGTTTCTCCTATTTGCTTTGTGTAATGTCATTTATAAGTGTATTACGAAGGTGATTGCTAATAGGCTTAGAATTTTCCTTCCAGCCTATATTTTTCTTTTTCAAGCTAGTTTTGTGCCTAGTAGGAATATACATGATAATATTATTATTGCTCATGAAATGGTCCATTCGATGAGAAGGATGAAGGGGAGAACAAAAGCTTTATGTCTATTAAAATTGATTTGGAAAAAGTCTATGACAGGCTATCCTGGAGTTTCATTCAACATTATTTAGAGGAATTGAATATCCCTTCTAGTTTGGTGAATTTGATTATGGCTTGTCTTTCAACTTCATCTTTCAAGGTGTTATGGAACGAGGACAAGACTAATAGTTTTAAGCCTTCCAAAGGCATAAGGCAAGGAGATCCCTTTCCCCTTATCTCTTTGTCATATGTATGGACAGGCTTTCGCACTTAATATCGGAGGCAGTTGACGCCAAATAGTGGAATCTTATGAAAGCTAAGAGATCTGGACCCCTTATTTCGCATCTATTATTTGCTAATGACTTACTTTTTTTTTTGGCAAAGGCATCCACTTTGCAGATGAGTTATGTGCTAAATTGTTTAAATAGTTTTTGTGAAGCTTCTGGCCAAAAAATAAACCACCAAACAACTACTATTTTCTTTTCAAAAAATGTGAAACAGGAAGTTAAAGATGCCATTATTTGTGAAAGTGGGTTTTTGCCTGCTCTTAGGCTTTGTAGTTATTTAGGGGCTCTTCATAACCATGGTTGTGTTACTAGAAGCATTTTTAAGCACATTATGGAGAAAATTAGTGGTAAGTTGGCAGGTTAGAAAGCACAACATTTGTCTATGGCTGGGCAGATTACTTTGGCCCAGTCGGTGATGGGCGCAATTCCTATTTTTCACATAAAATACACAAAGCGTCCAAGTCAGGTGTGTTGGGAAATTAAATTGATGCAACGTGATTTTATTTGGGGTATTGGGGTAGTTCAAATTAACATAGTAGAACCCATCTTATAAGTTGGGATCATCTCTACCTTGCTAAGCAGGATGGGGGACTGGGTTTTAAACATCTTGATAAACTCAATGAGGCCTTCCTACTGAAATTGTGTTGGGGTTTGTAGACAAGTCCAGATGATCTTTTGGCCTAAATGTTGAGAGGGAAATATGCCAGGGATTAAGATCTTAAGCAGAATATAACGAGTGGTATGTTGTGAAAATCGGTAAGTGTACCGAATCGTAAAAGTAATAAAGTAGTGAAAAGAATATTGTCTCACGAGAATTATATTGTCAATTACTAATTTTGTTAATTCGACACTATTTAAGCTACCGAAAGATGAGAGTTGACAAAAGTAAAAATAAAAGTAATTAATAACAAGAAAATAATTAAAATTAAATAAAGTAGATCATAGCAATTAAACAAAGGTTGAAAACAATGATGAGAAAATGTTAGGGTTCAAACTTCACTTGAGCTCTTCTGATACAAATTAAAAATAGTAATTTAATTAAGTTCTATTTCATGATTTAAGATCAAATCTCAAATTTAATCAATATACAATCCTTTAGTATATCAATCTTCTTCACACTATTTGGAATTAACCAATCCCTTAGTCTAACTCCAAATATTGAAGGCTTCATAAAAAATGAGAGAATTAAAAGAAAGATCACACAATTTACAACGTCTATTCCTAGCGATAGCATAAATTGTGATATTTATCATGTGTTCTAAATTCATGCAAATTTTTCCAAATCATACATAAACTCAAATATCATTCCCAAATTGATCAAGTTTGGAAAAGCATTAAGAATTGAGATAAACACATAAATCATAAAATAGAAACTTAATTAAACACATAAATCAATTTACATTATCAAAGAACAAGAACCATCATCCCCTAACGAGGGAAAATTAGTTACACATAGGAAAAGAAGAAAACAAAGGGAAGAATAAGACAAACTTCATTGAGAATTGGTGGAAATGTTGAAGAGAATTCCTAATCTTCAAGCCTAGATGCGTCCATGCCAAATTAGGGTTCGTGTCGTCTTGACGATTGCTGCATTATAAGTTGTTTCTTTTTGGTTTAGGGATTTCCTCTATTTATAACAATTTGAAGGCAAAACTGCTTGTGTTTTGCGTTATGAAGCCTCACACGGCCGTGTGAGCACATGACACGACCATGTGACCTTAAAAATAATGTAACTTGCAACGTAAGGGGACACACAGTCGTGTGTCCAAGAGACACGGCCGTGAATCCTTGGTAGAAGCTTTCCACGAGTTAGACAGGGTCGTGACTAACTCCTCAATCATTTCAGAGTTGACACAAGGTCATTTCTAACTTCAGACATTAAAAACCCTATCCAAACGTCATCGTTTGGATAAGTGGTCTTTATGAAAGTTGAAGGGTTTTGTCTCATCTTTCCAATGCCACTAGTTTCAGTCCATTACAACTCCTACAGCCCAAGATACGTCCCAGTCTTTGCAAATTACTTAAGTTCTAGCGACAACACCTTTGTTCTGAATTCTAGGCCTAATATGACCCACTAGACATCCGATTCAGCACTGTAACTCTTCATCAAAGTTGTAGAGCTTCATCTTAGCTTTTTACATAGTAAAGTTCATAATTGTTAGATGTCTAAAACTCAAGTTATACTTAAAATACAAAAACAATGTAAAATGCTGAAAAATACAACTAAGCAAAATTTAAATCCAAACTTATAAATGGTGGCCAAAATAAATTGATTAAGCACAAAAGAGGTCTAAAATGCTGAATATAAGGGTACAAAAGCATGAACTTTTGGAAGTTCATCATTCCCCCAAACTTAAGATTTTGTTTGTCCTCAAGCAAAAAGAAAAATAAACAAAAATAGAAAAATAAACAACTAATAATTCAAAACATGCAGACTCAAACATTTCATTATCGGTTATCAAAAATCATTCATATCCTCAGAAAACTATTTTTCAATCTCATTTCAAAGTGTCACACATGCATAATCTAATTGTCATATCGTCTTTCACATGCAACTTCCATGCAAAAATGACTTCCCGTAAACATGAATGTAAGACCAATTCCTATTCATAAAGTACAAGTCCAGATTTGTTTATAAAATTGAAAATGCACATCAAACCCACATCCATAGGGTTGTTTTTCATCTCCCTCTCCATTAATGTAAACAACACACAACCAAAGATCAAAAGGGTCTTTATAAGCTTGTAATGTAAGGTCAAGGGTGATGGTTAAGAAAGAAGTGATAGGATGAATGAAACAAAAGTCGAAATATATAATTATGCACATTTCACAATCCAAGCCTCAAATGTTGGACTGTGCAAAACGAAGCATAAGATTTCATCACTTTATTCATATTTTTCTCTTTTTATAAATTTTTCTTTTCTTTTCTTTTTTTCTTTCTTTTTATTTATTTATGACATCCACCCCCAAACTTATTTCTTTGCAACACATTTGGTGGACTTTCTTTCTCTTTTTTCTTTTGTTTTTTTTATAGCTGCTTGAATACTTCATGCACAAAAATAACTAAGGCTTGAATAGTAAAATAATACAAGACATACATTCAACAAAGGGTGTGTAAGAAGGATAAATTTTTTTTAAGGTAAAGGGAAAGGAAAAACGTGGGTAAAAGAAAAGAAATAGAAGTCAAACATACACAAGGTTGTAAAAGGAACCTAAAGGATATATTTTGTTTACAGATTGGCTTGAAAGGCTCAAACGGTCCAAAAAATGCCCTAATCATTTCCTTGATCATGTATTGTCTAGGATTTCACCTCAAGAGAGAATCTAACAACTTCTAAATGCAAATAATCCACACACATGCATTCTATAAACTTTCTCTAAGCTTGACATGCATGCATATTCCAAAGTTTATGAAGCATAAAGAGGGGAAGTACTTTCATACATAATCGAAGGAATAGAGATAAACATAACTTCTGGATTCTCATGTGATATCCAAAGAAAAGAAATCAATTCACAATTCAAGCAAATCATTGGATATTCAATTCAACAAATCAGAATGCACAATTTCAACAACACAAATAGAAAACAAAAATAAGGAGATGATGACAAAATAAAATCAAACAAATAAATGCGGAAATAAAATGCTAAAAGAAAGAGAAAAAGAAATTTTTTTAGCGGCCGACAACTATATATATCCCCCTACAAAGGCTCCAAACTCGGGGAGGCACATAAGCTGACTAATCAAAAGCTAACTACAAAACAAAAACAGAAAAATGATAATCAATAAAGTATGGAATAATAATCATATAAAAGAGTAAGGAAAAAGAAATAAAATTTGGGTTGCCTCCCAAAAAAATGTTGGTTTAACGTCATTAGCTCGACGTTGCCTTTTTAATTAATCAGGGTGGCTTGAAACAAGAGAAGTAAGATGACGCCTTTCCTTTTTTAGATTTATGCCTCCATACTCGGTCAGTGGCCTTAGAGGTACCCCCAAAGGTGTTTTGAATTTGGCTTGAGCTGGGTTGTCATGAATTCATCTTGGCATGAGAAATTCCACCAGGACATGGTGGTTTCAATTGATTAACAGTAGATGAAGGATTAACTCTCAATGAATCATTAGATAATAGACCAATTTGTAATGAATCAAGGAGAATAAGAGGATCTTTTTCTATTTCAGCAATCTTGGAGAGAGGAGGACCTTTCTCCTTTTCATCTACAATCTTGGAAGTTGGAGAATCAACATTAATTGATGATAAAGGGCTCTTACTAGCCAAATCCTGTTGAGGCTTACCTTGAATGCATTTGATGATAGCATAGAAATTTGATGTCAATGCAAACTTATCAAAAACATTAATGGCCACCTGATTTCCATCTACCCTCAAAATAAGCTCACATCTTGGTACATCAATCAGTGCTCCTAAAGTAGCTAAGAACAGTCATCTAAGAATTAGAGGGATATCAGCATCCTTGTCTATATCTAAAACCACAAAATCTACTAGAAAGAAGAATTTGTCCACCTTTACTAACAAATCTTCAACTATACCATATGGACATTTGATTGACCGATCAGCTAATTGAAGAGATATCATAGTTGGTTTCACTTTTTCAATCCCAAGCTTATGAAGAATTGACAATAGCATTAGATTGATGCTAGCTCCTAAGTCACATAGAGTCTTCTCAATATTCATTTTGCTAATGGTGCACGGAATAGTGAAACTGCCTTATCCTTTAACTTTGGTGGTAGCTTCTACTGAATTATGGAACTACATTCTTCATTAAGCATAACTATCTCATCCTCTTTGATCTTCCTCTTTTTAATAGCAAATCATTCACAAATTTGGCATAAGATGACATGTGCTCAAGTGCTTCAACAAAAGGGATGTTTATATGCAATTGTTTGAAAATATCAAGGAACTTTGAGAACTGTCTCTCTTGCTTCTCCTAAGTGTCTTTCTTTAACCTCCGAGCGAATTGAAGCCTAGCGTATAGTGAAGGATCAAAATGTTTATCCAAATCTGAATCTTTCTTCTTTCTTCTTTCTCTTGTATGTTTTTCTTTGGTTTCAGTAAAGATCTCTTCCTCTAGAGCATCTTTTTCTTGATCATGACTTGGAGGAGGAGGTACTTCCTTAGTTTCATCTTCTTTTGGTTGAGGACAAATAACTTTTCTACTTCTTAAAGAGATTGTTAGGCAAAGCTCCTTTGGATTGACTACAGTATCACTAGGGAGAGTACTTGGAGGTCTTTCTATAAGCTGTCTTGCTATCAGCCCTACTTGATTCTCCAAACTTCTGATGGTTGTCTCTTAATTTTGAAAAGTGACTCTTGTTTCTTACATGAAATTGTTAGTACTAAGAGCAAGTTTCTCAACAACACTTTCAAGATTGGATAGTCTTTCTTGTTGAGGTTATGAAGAAAACGACGAAGATGATTGTTGATGTGGAGATAGTGGTAGTCTTTGCATATTCTGATTACTCTAAGAAAAGTTTGGATGATTCCTCCACCCCAGATTGTATGTGTTTGAATATGAGTTACCTTAGGGTGTTGAAGGATTACCCATGAAATTAACTTGTTTTGGAGGAAAAACACCTGAGTTGGTTGCCTCGCACTCACCAGTAGCGTGATTATCTCCATAGAAATCGCAATTCAAAGCTTGGTGGTTTACAGAACTTACTTGCATACTACCAAGTTGCTTAGTAAGGTTGGCGATTTGCTGTGACAAATTCTTATTTTGTGCAAGAATAGCATCAAGAGTGCTAAGCTCCGTAACTTCTTATTTAACTACTGTTCTTCCACTATGCATTTGATATTCATTAGTGGCTATGGTCTCAAACAGTTGTTGAGCCTCTTCAGGAGTCTTAGTATTCAGGGATCCATCTGCATATGCATCCATCATAGCTCTGGTGGAATGATTTAAACCATTATAAAAAATCTGAACTTGCTGCCAAATCTCAAATGCGTGGTGAGGACATTTTCTCAACAACTCCTTAAATCTCTCCTAGGCTTCATAAAGAGATTCCCCCTAGTTCTGAGTGAAGCAAAAAATCTCACTCCACATAGACAGAGGAAAGTATCTTATCAAGAATTTGCTTACTAAATAATCCCATGTCGTGATGCTTCTTTAAGGCTGGACTTCTAACCAACTCTTTGCCTTATACTATAAAGAAAATGGGAAAAGTCGTAATCTAATAGCATCATCACTTACACCATTGTATTTAATGGTGTCACACAACTGCAAGAAATTAGTTATATGCAAGTTACGGCCTTCAGACTGGGTACACCCAAACTGATCCTGCTGCACAAGCTGTAAAAGAGCTAGTTTTATCTCAAAATTATTAGTATGTATGGCAGGACACACTATACTGGTGGAAACTCTCTCAGTAGATAGAGTTGAATAATCAGCCAAGATGTGTCTTCATACTTCAGTTACTTCAGCCATATGTTCTATTTCAAGTCTCCTTCTTTCTCTTTTTGCTCGTATGTTTGTTCTAGTTCTTCTCTTTATCTCCGGATCAAAAAGCAAAGCTTCCGGATTTATAATACCTCACATAAACAAACTAGCAACAAAGAGTAAAATGAAGAAAAGTAATTAAAAATAAAAATAAACAACTAAAAATAAAAATAAACAAAGGAAACAATAGTGAATAAAAAGAACCAAATTAGAAAGAAAATTAAATACAGAGGAATAAAATTAAACAAGAAAAATAAATGCCTAAATTAGTATCTTTTTAACTACTAATTAATATTGACAATCTATAGTCCCCGACAACGACGTCAAAAACTTATTGTGAAAATTGGCAAGTGCACTGAATCACAAAAGTAATAAAGTAGTGAAAAGAGCATCGTCCCATGAGGATTATATTGTCAATTACTAATTTCATTAATTTGACACTATCTAAGCTACTGAAAGATGAAAGTTGACAAAAGTAAAAATAAAAGCAATTAATAACAAGAAAATAATTAAAATTAAATAAAGTAGAGCAAAGCAATTAAACAAAGGTTGGAAACAATGATGAGAAAGTGTTAGGGTTCATACTTTACTTAAGTACTTCTGATGCAAATTAAAAATAGTAATTTAATTAAGTTCTATTTCATAATTTAACATCAAATCCCAAATTTAATCAATATCCAATCTGTTGGTATATCAATCCTCTTCACACTATTTGGAATTAATCAATCCCTCAGTCTAACCTAAATATTGAAGGCTTTATAAAAAATGAGGGATTTAAAAGAAAGATCACATAAATCATAAAATAGAAACTTAAATTAAACACATAAATCAATTTACATCGTCAAAGAACAAGATCCATCATCCCCCTAATGAGGGAAAATTAGTTACACATAGGAAAAAAATGGAAGAATACGACAAACTTCATTGAGAATTAGTGGAAAGGTTGAAGAGAATTCCTATCTTTAAGCCTAGATGCGTCCACTCCAAATTAGGGCTCGTGTCGTCTTGACGGCTGCTGCATTATAAGTTGTTTGTTTTTAGTTTAGGTATTTTCTTTATTTATAACAATTTGGTGGTAAAACTGTCTGTTTTTCGCGTCAGGAAGCTTCACACGGCTGTATGAGTACACGACATGGTCGTGTGACCTTAAAAACAATGTAACTTGTAACATAAGGGGACACACGATCGTATATCCAAGAGACACAGCCGTGTGTCCTTGGCAGAAGCTTTCCACGAGTTAGACAGTGTTGTGCCTAACTCATCAATTACTTCTGAGTTGACACAAGGCCTTGTCTAACTTCAGACATTAAAAAACCTATCCAAACGCCATCGTTTGGATAAGTGGTCTTTATGAAAGTTGAAGGATTTTATCTCATATTTCCAATGCCACCTCAACCTTTTACGACTCCTACAACCCAAGACATGTCGCAATCTTTGCAAATTACTCAGGTTCAAGTGACAACACCTCTATTCTAACTACTAGACCTAATATGACCCACTAAACATCCGATTTAGCTCTATAGCTTTCATCAAAGTTGTAGAGCTTCCTCTTAGCTTTCTTACATGGTAAAGTTCATAATTGTTAGATGTCTATAACTCAAGTTATACACGAAATATAGAAACAATGTAAAATTGCCACAATGCTGAAAAATACAACTAAGCCAAATTTGAATTCAAACTTATAAATGGTGGCAAAAATCCATCGATTAAGCACAAAAGAGGTCTAAAATGCTGAATATGATGGTACAAAAACATAAACTTTTGGAAGTTCATCATGGTGCTTCTAACTCATTCTTATGGAAACACATGAATGGCCACACATAATTTAGAATATTGGGCAAGAGATTGGGAATAGTGGTGCTACACATTTTTTTTTTGGCATGATAAGTGGATGGGAAGAGTAGAGCCTTTAACAAGTCCCATTCTCGCAAACTCTAACCACACAGATAGTTTTACTTTGGTGTGTGATAAGCCTGTATTTTATAGCTATAAAATGGATGAATTATAATGATTTGATTATGATTATTGATGGATTTTGAATGGCTTCTTATTAATTATCTTCGTTTCTGTAAAATAAGAGAGATTTAACACATTTAAAGTGAAAGAAAACGAAGATATCTCATTTTCCGAGTAAAAGAGGACAATTTTAGCTTAGACAGAGCCCTGGGTTAACTCAGAAGCAATTTAGGAGTTAGACATGACCCTATCTAACTTGAAGAAGGCTTCTAACTAGGAGACACGGTCGTGTCTCTTGGTTAGATAGTTGTGTCTCCCCCCTAACATTGAAGTTACGCAATTTTGGCACCCGATAAAGCCTTGACTTAACCTTATAAAGCTTCTAACTATGAAACACGACCGTGTCTCACTTAAAAGCATTGAACGCAGATTTCACAAGACACGACCATGTCGATGGGAGATAATACCATGTGAGTCCTTCTGACGTGAAACAAAGGAAATTTTGCCACTAAATCGTTATAAATTAGGCAAAAACACCAAACCTAAGGGGACTTTTGCTAGAGACTTGTGTGACAGCAGGTTTTGAGAAAAGAAGCGCAAGGATTCAGAGGCGAAGGCTTTGAAGGCAAGAGCAAGACTCTTTGAAGATCAACCAGTGAAGTTCTTTTCTCCATCTCCATCTTCCCATCTTTTCTTTTTGTTTATCAATCATAGTTGTTTCTTTAATCATTGTTCTTGTTTGTGTTACAATTACCATGAGTGGCTAAACCCTTTTTCTAGGATTAGGATGAAACTTTCTATTTCTCTATTATGAATTGTTAATTTGATTCTTTATTAATAAAATTATTGTTCTTGATTCATTCTTGGTATGCTTAATGCTTGTAGTATGTTGAACGCCATATTTACATGATCTTAGGCTTTAGGTGAATGATCGAAAGATGAAATCTAATTGCTTGATAATCCAAGAATTGAACTTAGGAATTGAGACCTAGACATTGGCTTAAATTCTTCTAGGGTTAAACAATTGTCAAGAATCTTAATGGATTAGAACTTGGATTAATTGCCATGAGAATGGGATTAGTGAAGTTTTAGCACGTTTTTAGTGCCAAGAAATTGAGCTTTAAATAATTTAAGATAAATCGCCTTCAAGAACATAATTGAACATTAATAAAGATAGGATTACAATTTATCGTAGGGGATAGTGTAGTGGATTCAGAGTCCTAGGCTTTTAAATCTTTGTTGAATCTCATCTTTTCTAGTTTCAATTGTTTACTTTATTGATTTAAGTTTTGTTCTGAATTTAATATAGCTTTCACTATTGCCTTTATTCGCTTAAACAATCAAAGTAGTCATAAGAGTTAGTAATTAATCGATTCTCGTGGGAACGATCTTTATTTACTACTTGTACGATCCGTGCGCTTGCGAAAAAATCAACAAGAAGTTTTTTGTGCCGTTGTCAAGGATCGTGTTAATGTTAATACGAGCGGCAATTTGGTTGATTTAAGTAATTTTTATTTTATTTTGTTTCTATTTTTTATCTTATTTTATTTTAACTTTTTTTTTATTTTCTCTGAATTTTCAAGTGTTGTTTATTTCTTATGCGTAGAATGAGGAGTCGAGGAAATCTTATTATCCCTATTGATCTTAAGATCGAGAGAACGTTTCGTAATACTAAAAGATAAAGAAGAACACAGGGATTTGAGAAAGACAACAGGGCAGATAACACTAACCAAGTCACCAATCCAGAGTGAAGGTTGAGGGAACTTCCAATGCTAATGCTTGTTAGCCTTCCATTGTTAGACCACAGATAGAAGCCAACAACTTCAAGATCAAGACATCATTGATTCAGATGGTCTAATAATTATAATTCAGCGGGTCACCAATTAAAGACCCAAATCAGCATTTGGATGAGTTCTTGGAATTGTGTCACACTATAAAGATTAATAGGGTTTCAATGGATGCTATACGGATCAGGCTTTTTCCTTTTTCTCTTAGGGGAAAAGCCAAGAAGTGGATTCACTCAGAGGCCCCTAATTCACTCACCACCTAGAACTTGATGGAGTAGGCCTTCTTGGATAAGTATTACCTGATTGGAAAGACATTCAAGCTCTACCAAGACATCACTACCTTCTCTCAAAAGGAAGATGAATATCTTTATGAAGTATGAGAGAGGTATAATGATCTTATTCGTCAGTATCCACATCATGGCCTACAAGATTTTGTTGTCATCCAAACATTTTATGCTGGGTTATCTTTCTCTACAAAGGTAGCTCTTGATACCGCAGCTAGCGGTGCTTTGATGGCCAAGACTCCGACAGAGGCAAGGAGTTTGATCAATGAAGTGGCTTTGAATATTTATTTATGGCCAAGTAAGAGATCCTCTTTGAAGAAGCAAGCTGGAATAGTAAAGCTTAATGTCATTAATATGTTGAATGCCAAGTTTGATGCTTTGACTAAGTCACTTGAAAAGCTTAATATCAATGCCATCATTACCCCTAATATAACTTGTGACACATGTGGAGGAGAGCATATGACTTCAGAATGCAATTCAGTGGAGACCTATTCTTAAGACCCTTCTTTGGAGCAAGTGAGTTATGTGCAAAATGACAATCTCAAGGCTCAAGGTAATCCTTTCTCCAACACTTATAATCTAGGATGGAGAAACCACCCTAATTTCTCCTATGGTAACCAACAAAATAAAGGGGTTCCATCCAACAACAGACCAACACCCAGTTTCTAACAACCTCAGTAAACTTCTCAAGGTGCAAAGTCTAATTTAGAAGCTCTAATGGAGACTTTTATAGTTACACAAAAGAAGCAGAATCAAGCCATTCAAGCTCAGGTGCAACAACACGAGGAGTCAATCAAGCAAATTCTTAATCATCTTGGTCAAATGGTCACTCACTCTAAAATGCTTGAAACTCAAATAGCCCAACAAGCAAGCTTGTTCAACATGGTTCAAGGGCGAATCCCAAATCAACCAAAGACTAACCCAAGGGAACACGTTCAAGCAATTTCATTGAGAAATGGTAAGCAACCTGAATGTCCCACTAAAGAAGAAAAGCTTGAAGCTAAGGACACTAATGAGAAGGAAGAGCAGCAAGAGAAGAGCAAGGACAAGGAAGGAGAAGAAGGAAGGACCAAAAAATATGTTCCTCTGAAAGCATATGTTCCCCCTTTTCCATTTCCTCAAAGATTTCAAAAGGCAAAGCTTGATCATCAATTCGGAAGATTTTTGGAGGTACTAAAGAAGCTTTACATTAATGTTCCTGTTACGAATGCTCTCTCCTAAATGCCCTCTTATGCTAAGTTTTTGAAGGAGATTCTCTCAAATAAGAGGAAGCTTGAAGATTATGAGACCGTTGCTTTAACGGAAGAATGCAGTACAATCATCCAAAACAAGCTTCCTCCTAAGCTTAAGGATTCAGGTAACTTTTCAATTCCATTCTCAATTGGAAGCATGCATATCAATAAGGCTATGTGTGATCTTGGGGCAAGTATGAGTTTGATGCCCCTTTCTCTTTGCAAGAAACTTGATATAGGGGAGCTCAAGTCAACCAAAATCTCTTGTCAATTGGCGGATAGGTTAATCAAGCATCCCGTTGGCATATTAGAGAATGTACCAATGAAGGTGGGGAAGTTCTATATACCGGTTGAATTTGTTGTACTTGAGATGGAAGTAGATACTCAAATCCCCAATATTCTAGGGAAGCCATTCTTAGCCACTGTTGGAGTCGTGTTTGATGTGAAGCATGGAAAAATAACTCTCAAGATTAGTGAAGAAGTTGCTTAATTCAATTTGTTTCAAGCCTCCAAGCAACCAGTCGTTGTTGATTCTTGTTTAAGGGTTAATATGGAAGAAAAGATTATTAGAGTGGTGATCAGCTATGTCGCACTCACCTCAAAATAGACTAGGCTTTACAATGGAATATAGCATAGTGCATAACCTAGGTCATCTCCCAAGGACCAATTCAGATTTCTCAAGCATGTTAGAAGTTATCAATAAGTAGGGGGTTTTGTTCATTCCAATAACAGAAAACGAATTCAAATTTTAAGAAAATTCATTAAGGAAACACCAATCCAAGGTCTTCAATTCAAGTGGCAGAATTAATCATTGTTCAAAGAGAATGGAATTCTGTTGCTTACACCTCTGTTAATTCAAACTCAACTAGATAATCACCTAGAATTTTATCAACTAAAACAGAATCACAATCGCAATTCTTGATTAAGATTGATTTAGGAACAAATTCAGATTAACATAGATTACCAATCGATGATCTATTCTCCATTAGATTTAGATTAATCAACCCTAATTCTAACCTCAATTTCGAAATCATAATTAGAAATCAATTGAAGAAGGAGAAGAGGGAAGAACACAAACAGAATTTACAATTAAACAAGAGAACTCAAAACTCTAACCACAATCATTGAATTCCTTGGATTGATTGAAGCTTTAGCCTTCCATGGCCATTATGAAAATGTAGTTCTGGTTCAGAGAAGAGGGAAAAACGAAATAGAGAAGATGAAAAAAAAGAAAAGGTTTCTGCTCCCAATCTGTTAAAACTGAACAACCGCAATTCAAAAGGTGTTTTTCGTTTTTCTGCCTTTCTCTATTTGTAACTGAAAGGTCTTCTATAATTCCTAATCTAACCCTAGCCCAAACTGTAGCCCTATGAATAAGCTTTACAGAGACATATCATTTGCCTTATTTGGGCTTAAATTGAGAGAGATAGGCCCAAATTAGTGAGGGAAGGTCCAAGCTTTGTGACAGCAACAGCGTCTTAACTTTGAGGCCCAATTTCGCCTTGAATCCAGATGAATTAGAAAAATTGCATTATACACAAAATTGTAGATCTTCGTCTCAGCTTTCAGAGGACTCCAACATCATCCAAATACGATATTGGTAACTCAAGTTATAGCCTGTACAAGACAGAAAGGTCAAAATGAGCTAAAATCCAAAAATTAATGAAGTTTTTACAATTAAGCTCAATGAAGACCAATCATCTAAAACTCACTCCCAAACATAGTATTGGATACAATTATCATCAATTAGGCCAAATATAAAAGCAATAATGAATGCCTCAAAATTAGTTGATCAAATTCCCCTACACTTGAACTTTTGCACTCCCGGGCAAAATACAAAATTGAACCAAAAGGGGTTTCAACAAAAGAACACAAGATCAACATACTTTCCAATGAATTGCAAGAATGCAGGGTAGTGATCAAGATTCAAACATCCAAAGTATCAAGGGATCAAGACAATAATGAATATATCTCTCAACATCTCAAGCAAACAAGAAGACAAATTGAATCAAATGATGAACCAAAAGTGATAAGATCCTCACTAGGCATACTCTACTCTCAAGTGTTTAGGATTGTATTTACACTCAAAGCACCCATGAAAGCAAGTACTACCATAAGGTTGACAAGTCTCTAATTTTCACCACTTGAAACACATGCAAATAAAGATCAAAAGGACTTTATTCAAGGTTGTAATGGGGCCAAGGTAAGGGAAGGAACAATATGGGTATGGCAAGTTAAGCACCCAAGAGAATAAAAGAGCAATGAGGAGGAACTCAAATGACAAGTAATGCACATTCTCTTACTTTGATCTACTTTGATCACCTTTCCTTTTGCTTTCACAACCTTTCTTGAATTCTCTCTTTTATTTTTATTTTGATAACCTTGCATGCATATTACACATCAATTTGTATAACCACCACACTTGAACTATCAATTGCCTACAAGCAAAAGAGCTCCTCAAATGAAATGAACCAATGCTCTCCCATTCCCTAAGGTAAGGTAAAATCATGGTTTTTCACAAAAGCATAAAATGAGCTAAAGCAAAGAATAGGCAAATAGGCTCAAGGGGGGAATCAAAGGGAAATGATGCAAGGTTAGCTATTTGGTCAAAGTAGCTAAACAAAGAAAGAATGCCTCAATCATCTCAATACATGCATGTGAACAAGAAGCTTCAAAAAGAATCAAGTCAAGTTCTAGAGCACCAACAGTTATGAGTGAGATCACACAAGAAAGAAAAGAGAATGGCATAATGCAATCCATCCATGTATAAGGTCCAAAATCTCACCAAGGACAATCCTATCACAATTGATGTAACACTTTAATTCTCAATGCCAACTCGCTAAACCAAAAATGCGAGAAAAGTATTTATATCATGTCATGAAACCTCAAACTAAGAATGATGAAATTATTCACAACCTGTACAAACCAAGATATTCAATGAAAGGCATGCAAAATGGATCAAAATAGATGTGCAGGGCTTTCAGGGCTTGCGGGGCTCTCAAGAAAGGGCTTAAGACGGTGGCCATTAACTTTGAAACTCTTATTGGTGGCTTCATTCGAAATCTCCACTGCACCATAAGGAAAGATGCTAGTGACAACAAAAGGACCATCCCACCTAGAACGGAGCTTACCGGGCATGAGTTTAAGGCGAGAGTTGAAGAAAAGCACTTTTTGGCCAATGGAGAACTCCTTTCTAGAAATCATCTTATCATGGAAATGCTTAGTCTTTTCCTTATAGATCCTTGAATTCTCATAAGCCTCCAAGTGGAGTTCTTCCAGTTATTGCAATTGAAGCTTCCTCTCTGAACTTGCTTGGCCAAATGCTAAGTTACAACTCTTCACTGCCCAGTATGCATGATGCTCTATCTCCACCGGAAGGCGACATGGTTTACCAAAGACTACCCTAAAAGGAGACATCCCTATAGGTGTCTTGTAAGCGATACGATGAGCCCAAAGAGCATCTTCTAACCGGTGACTTCAATCTTTCCTATTCGGCTGCACCATCTTCTCCAAAATCTGCTTGATCTCTCTGTTAGAAATCTCAGGCTGCCCGTTAGTTTGGGGATGGTATGCAGTAGACACTCTATGCACGACCCCATACTTCCGAAATAAAGCCTCCAAAGTCCGGTTATAGAAATGAGTCCCTTGGTCACTAATGATAGCTCAGGGCACTCCAAACCTGCAAAATATGTTAGACCTGACAAAATCCATAACAACTCGAGCATCATTAGTCCTGGTGGCCTTGGCTTCCACCTATTTAGAAACAAAATCAACTGCAAGCACAATATAAGAGAACCCAAAAGAAATAGGGAAAGGGCCCATAAAATCGATACCCCAAACATCAAAAACCTCACAGAAAAGAATGGGTTGCTGGGGCATCTCCTGCCTGCGAGTGATAGCCACTCCTGTTCTCTGGCACTGCTCACAAGTATTGAAAACCTGATATGCATCTCTGAAAATGGTAGGCCAGTAGAATCCAGAATCCAGCACCTTCCTAGCAGTCCGCTATGGTCCAAAGTGACCTCCAACTGGAGAGGCATGACAGAAGTGAAGAACTGACTGGATCTCATGGTCAGCTATGCATCTGCGAATCACCTGGTCAATACAAAATTTCCACAAATATGGATCATCCCACACATAGTATTTAGCATCACTCTTAAGCTTAGCTCTCTGTGATCTAGATGCATGAGAGGGAAAAATAGATGCAACCAAGTAATTAACTAAATCAGCAAACCAAGGAGAAAGTGGGGTATCATACAGCTGCATGAGCTACTCATCTGGGAAGTCATCTCTGATAGGAGAAGGGTCAGCAGCTCTTTCGATCCTGCTTAAATGATCCGCCACCAAATTCTCTGCGCCACTCCTATCTCTAATCTCCAAATCAAACTCCTGGAGAAGAAGCATCCATCTAATCAATCTTGGCTTCGATTCTGCCTTCTTCAGCAGGAATTTTAATGTTGCATGATCAGTAAAGACAACCATCCTAGAGCTAAGCAAATATGATCTAAACTTATCAAGTGCAAATACAATGGCAAGCAACTCTTTCTCAGTGGTTGTATAGTTAGCCTGTGTAGCATCTAAAGTTCGAGAAGCATATGAAATGACATAAGGAAGTTTGCCAACTCTCTGTGCAAGGATAGCTTCCAATGCATAGTTAGATGCATCACACATAAGTTCAAAAGGAAGTATCCACTCTGGTGGCTGAATGATGGGAGTGGTGGTCAAAGTTCCTTTGAGGCAATCAAAAGCCTCTCTGCACCTGTCATCAAAATAAAAAACAACATCTTTCTGTAACAAGTTGGAAGGGCCTTTTTGCTGAAATCTTGAATGAACCGCCTGTAGAAACCTGCATGGCCAAGAAAGGAACGAACCTCTCGCATGCAAGAGGGGTAAGGTAACTGGGAAATAACATCAATTTTAGCAGGATCTACTTCGATACCCTTCTAAGAGATGATATGGCCTAAGACTATGCCTTGTTCTACCATAAAATGACATTTCTCATAATTAAGAACAAGGTTAGTCTCAATGCACCTATGCAAAACTCTATCCAAACTGTCCAAACATGTATCAAAGAAGAACTATAAAGATACTTACCATGCATCGTTGGAAAGTTCCAGGAGCGTTGTATAGGCCGAAAGGCATCCTCCTGTAGGCAAAAGTGCTAAAAGGGCAGGTGAAGGTTGTCTTCTCCTGGTCCTCTGGTGCTATATGGATCTGGAAGTAACCTGAAAAGCCATCAAGAAAATAGTAGAAAGATTTTCTAGCTAGGCGCTCAAGCATCTGATCAATAAAGGGCAGAGGAAAGTGATCATTTCTTGTTGCTTGATTGAGCCTCCTGTAATCAATACAAACTCTCCAGCTACTCTGCACTCGAGTAGGAATCAGCTCATCTCGATCATTCTTCACCACTGTGATTCCTGATTTCTTTGGAACCACTTGAACTGGACTCACCCAAGCACTATCTGAGATAGGATAGATGATACCTGCTTGCAGAAGCTTGGTCACCTCTTTCTTTACCACATCCAAGATCAAAGGGTTGAGTCACCTCTGTGGTTGTCTCACTAGTTTAGCACCATCCTCAAGTAATATCCTGTGCATGCACATAGAAGGACTAATGCCAGGAAGGTCAGCCAAGGTCTAACCTATAGCTTTCTTATGCTTCTTTAGTATTTGCAGTAGCCTCTCTTCCTGATCAGCATGGAGGGCAGTAGAAATGATCACTGGCAGCTTCTTATCCTCCTCTAAGTATGCATACTTAAGGTGCTCTGGGAGTGGCTTAAGCTCTAGTGTAGGTGGCTGCACTACAGGTGGAAGGATCCTGGTGGTAGGAGTTGTGCTCACAACCTGCAATCCAACAAAATCAGATTCATATGTACTTGTTGTAGTCAAATTACTGTATTCTGACTTCCTTAAATTTTCAACTGCACCACCATTTAACTGTTCAGACTCCACACAATCTGTATCAAAATCACCATGTAAACAGGATGCAATCTTAGTACAAACACTGCACATTTCTAAAACAGTACAAGTATCACATGTGTAGGTATCAACAAAATCATAAAAGAATGGAAGATCGTCAGCAAAGAGCTCAGAAAAGCTATCATCAACTATATCAGCCAGCAAATCTATATGGAAAACTGAATGTTCTTCCATGGGGTGCTTCATGGCATCCAAGATGTTAAATCGAACCACATTATCTCCAAACTCTATGGAAAGAGTGCCTGCATGGACATCAATTTTGGTTACGCAGTTTTGAGGAAAGGTCTACCAAGAATGATGGGAGCCTTGCTGGATTCGGATTCTCCATCCATATCCAGAATGTAGAAGTCTGCAGGAAAAATTAAATCATTTACTCTAACAAGGACATCCTCAATAAGTCCAGCAGGGTATGCATTACTCTTATTTGCCAACTGAATGATGACTCCTGTATTCTGCAAGGGTCCAAGAGCAAGAGAGTTGAACACTGACATAGGCATAACATTAATTGAAGCACCTAAATCTAATATGATATTTTCGAATTTGCTATTGCCTATGATGCATGGGATAGTAAAAGTCCCTGGATCCTTGCATTTTTTGGGCATTATAGGCTGTAGAAGTGCAGACACATTTCTCCCCATGCTGATCTTCTCATTTCCCTTTAGTCTCCTTCTGTGAGTACACAAGTCCTTAAGAAACTTGGCATATCTTAGAATTTGCTTGATTGCTTCAATAAGAGGAATGTTCACCTCAACCTTCCTAAATGTCTCCAAGATCTCCCTATCTGTGTCCGTCTCAAAAGTCTTCTTAAGCTGCACAACTCTCTGAGGGAATGGTAGTGGGATGAACTGCTCAACAGTAACTACAGGAATTGGGCCAGAATCTGTTTTCTTATTTGTGCTGCTACATAGAATTTCTGGTATGGCTTGCTTCTCCTCATCTAATTCATGTTGTAACCCACAGTTTAGTGCATTAACAGTCTTACCAGATCTTAGAGTGATGGCACTCATATTTCTTGGATTCACCACAGTCTGTGCAGGAAGTTTATCAGAATCTTGTGACTGTAATTGGTTCATAGAACTTGCAAGTTGTCCAATCTGATTCTCCAAATTCTGAATGGTAGCTTCTGTCCTCTGCTGGAACTGCAAGTTGTTCACTGCCATCTATTTCATCAACTCTTCCAAGGTTGGCCCAGATTTAGGAGGTGCATTATTTGGCTGCTGTATATTTTGTTGCTGCATATTTTACTGCTGCATGAAAGGTGGCTGATATGGTCTGCTGGATCCTGCAGTGGACTAGAAGGGTAGCTATTGCTGCTGCCTAAATTGAGTAGGGGCAGGCTGTATAGAGTTATTCTCCCACCTTAGATTGGGATGATTTCTCCAGCCTGGGTTATATCTGTTGGAAGACAGATCATAACTCTATTGCTGCTGCTGCTGAGGCCTGTTGTTATAGATGTTTGCAACATAGGCTTGTGGGGTACCATCAGTGTCAACCTCCTATAGTGTAGGACAGGCATCTGTGGAATGATCAGCAGAAATACAAATGCCACACACTCTAGCAGGAGCAACTGCAGCAGGCTGCTGCTGTTGAGTTACAGCTAATTGCCTTACCAAGGATGCAAGGTCATCAATTTTGCTTTCCAATTTTCTATGATCTGCAGCATAAGTTGCTTCAATTTCGTGGACACCTCTAGTCAATGCCACTGAGTTACTTCGAGTGCCAAACTGTTGGGAATTAATGGCCATATTCTCAATCAATTCTCTTGCAGCCATAGGAGTCTTGTCTACCAATGCTCCTCCACTAGCAGCATCAATCATGCTCCTATCCATAAGCAGCAGACCTTCATAAAAATACTGGATCAGTAACTGGTCACTAATCTAATAGTGAGGACAGCTTGCACACATCTTCTTGAATCTTTCCCAGTATTTAGACAATGGTTCTCTATCAAACTGCCTGATGCCACATATCTCTTCTCGGATTGATGCAGCCCTTGATGCAGGAAAGAATTTCTCCAAAAACAACCTCTTAAGATCATTCCAGCTAGTGACAGATCTTGGATGCTAATAATACAGCCAGTCCTTAGCAGTATCCTGTAATGAGAAAGGGAATGCTCTAAGTTTGATGTGATCTTCTGAGATGCCTTGAGGCTTCATGGTAGAACACACAATGTGGAACTCCTTGAGATGCTTATGAGGATTTCTCCTGCATGACCATTGAACTTAGGCAGCAAATGAATCAATCCAGATTTAAGTTCAAATGGAACATCAACATCAGGATACTGAATGCATAAAGACTGATATGTAACATCAGGAGTAGCCAGCTTCTTCAAGGTTCTATTATCCATAATCTCAATATGCTCAGTAGAATCAGAATTGAAAGATGGATCAATGACAGAAAGTGCAGAATCAGAAAATTTAGAAATAGAATCACTAGTATGATAAGTATGTGAAAAATTACTACTTCCTATATGCTCAGCAAATGCAGAATCAAATCTATTGAACCTATGCAAGGTATGAAAAGTCCTATCTATCTCAGGATCAAAATTATGCAAATAACCAGGATTTGACCTAGTCATATAACATGCAAAACTCGAAAACAGCAAAACAGCAAAATGGAGTATCCAACACTAGAAATGCACCAAAATAAATGTATTTGACCTATCAAATGATTTTTAAAAAATATGGGACCACCACACACTTAAAACTACACTAAAATGGAACTAAAAAATGCAATAAAAAATCTTCAAAAAATGAAAAAGTGGTCTAAATGAAGGATTTAGGGCAAACCAGGGTGTTGCTCACAGTGAGAAGGCCATTTTCCTTCAACCCACCAATTTTCAGCTCATTCTGAACATGTTTGTTCACCCAAAAATTATAAAAATGTCATTGTTTCACCTAAATTTACTCAAAAACCTACCAAACAATGGATTTTGCCCAAATTATGCAGGAATGATCCCAATAGGATTAGTTTGCTTAGAATGATGGTTTACCTTTGGGAACCAAGTTTCAGCTCAAGACTCCATCGCAACACCAATTCCTGTCTACTAGTGCCTTTTTGGATTCATAAAAATGGGAGCAAAGTGAAACTCAAAAGTGAAAGTAGAGGTGAAACTCAAGAATGAAGATGAGAACTTTCAAATATCAATAATGAAGTATATGGATGATCAAATGCAGCAAAATGACATGGAAAAGCCGAATGTGGTGCAAGGAGACCAATGGAACAGTAACGGCAGCAGGGTTATGCAACAAATCAGGCTATGCAGCTCAGCAGATGATGCAGGAAATTTTACAGCAGATGAATGTATTATTTATGCAACAGAAGTATCAATTGTGTTGAGTGAAGCAATGCACATTCACAGGAGTCATGAAATGCAGCAAAAATCCAATGGAACAGTAGACAATCCAATGGAACAGTAACACAAAAATCCAATGAACTGCAAAATGCAATGCAACAGATTTATACCAGAATTGAACAATGGTATGTTGCAATAGAAAAACACAATGGAACAATAAAACAGAATTATGCAGCGAGCACGAGTGCAACGCGAATTATACGCGGGCGAGAATGTAGCGAGAATCGATAGTAGATTCGATGAGAAGCGAAAAAAAAACAAAAAATGCACTTAAGGACTTCCAGCAAAGTTGATCACGAATGCAGAGAAATTAGCAACTATTAGGAACTCCTAATAAACCTAAGAAACCGAAAATAGGTGCTCGGCAACGGCTCCAAATTTTGATCGACGATGTCGCACTCACCTCAAAATAGACTAGGATTTACAATGGAATATAGCATAGTACATAACCTAGGTCATCTCCCAAGAACCAATTCGGATTTCTCAAGCATGTTAGAAGTTATCAATAAGTAGGGGGTTTTGTTCATTACAATAATAGAAAATGAATTCAAATTTTAAGAAAATTCAATTAAGGAAACATCAATCCAAGGTCTTCAATTCAAGTAGCAGAATTAATCATTGTTCAAAGAGAATAGAATTCTGTTGCTTACACCTCTGTTAATTCGAACTCAACTAGATAATCACCTAGAATTTTATCAACTAAAACAGAATCACAATCGCAATTCTTGATTAAGATTGATTTAGGAACAAATTCGGATTAACATAGATTACCAATCGATGATCTATTCTCCATTAGATTTATATTAATCAACCCTAATTCTAACCTCAATTTCAAAATCATAATCAGAAATCAATTGAAGAAGGAGAAGAGGGAAAAACATAAACAGAATTTACAATTAAACAAGAGAACTCAAAACTCTAACCACAATCATTGAATTCCTTGGATTGATTGGAGCTTTAGCCTTCCATGGCCATTACGAAAATGCAGTTCTGGTTCAGAGAAGAGGGAAAAATGAAAATAGAGAAGATGAAAAAAAAGAAAAGGTTTCTGCTCCCAATATGTTAAAACTGAACAACCGCAATTCAAAAGGTGTTTTTCGTTTTTTTGCCTTTCTCTATTTGTAACTGAAAGGTCTTCTATAATTTCTAATCTACCCCTAGCCCAAACTGTAGCCCTCTGAATAAGCTTTACAGAGACATATCATTTGCCTTATTTGGGCTTAAATTGAGAGAGTTGGGCCCAAATTAGTGAGGGAAGGTCCAAACTTTGTGACAGCAATAACGTCTTAACTTTGAGGCCCAATTTCGCCTTGAATCCAACTGAATTAGAAAAATTTCATCACAAAATTGTAGATCTTCGTCTCAGCTTTCAGAGGACTCCAAGATCATCCAAATACGATATTTGTAACCCAAGTTATAGCCTGTACAAGACAAAAAGGTCAAAATGAGCTAAAATCCAAAAATTGCAAATCCTTAAAATCAACATTGCTCTTTTCATTTAAAACTCATGTTTAGTAAAATGCTTAGAAACTTTTTACACAAAATAAATCAATAAAAATTCTTCTCAAAACCGTGAACACTACTTCTTGAAAAACAAACCCTTTGTTTATTTTCCATGCTTCTCTAATCATCCAATTTTATCCTTCATGAAAATATTAATTTATGAACACCTATTTTGAGGTGTCTTGGCCAAAATTCCTCTTGGTCTTTGGAACCAAAAATCAATTTCCTTTCCATCATCAAATCATGGCATACATATACATATTCAAATATATATCACAAGCATGCCATAATCAAAGCAATAAATCATGCAAATCATACCAAGCATAGGCAAATAATTAAAGCACATAAACACCCACAAATTATTACATGACCATGGATATAAATCCTCACATGGATTCACCATCCATCAAATATAAGACCATCTCTCATCACCATACTTGGTTGGTGAGATGGATCTCCCTCTTACCTCTTGAAGAACCTCAAAAGCTCCTTGTTTTGTTTTTTTTTTCCAAGTCCTTCACCACCAAGGGCTTCTCAAATACAAAACAAAACACACACATAATTAATATATATAAGACTTGAATAAGAAAACCATGGATATGAATCATGGTTTGACCTTGAAAATCAAAAGAAAAGTGAAGATTAATAAACTTCACCAATAAAGCTTCAATCTTTAGCTTGAAGAACAAGGTTGAAGATGGATGATTTAGAGAAAGTCTCCAACATGAAAGTTGCTTAGAATATCATGTAGATTCAAGATCTATGGTTGGATGAAATTAAAAATTGGATGGTGATTTTGGGTGAATGGCCGAATGGTTCCTCTTGAAGAACAAGGTTAGAGTTTTTAATTTTTGTGAAAGAAAGGCTTCTTAGACTTGGTTAAGATAAAGAATGAAGTGAAAACACTTAGTTTTCCTTCCTACCAATTTCGTAGAGCTCCATGGAAAAAATCCTAAAAATCATAAACAAATGTTAAAATCAATAACAAGTATAGAAATAGGTAAACTATGGTTCAAGCATGACTTAGAAAATTAAAACTTGAAGTTTGGGTGAAGAGATAAGAACTTTACCCTTTATGATAGAAACTTGAAGCTTGGATTTGAAGCTCAAGATGAATGATTTTGTGAAAACTCATAACTAAAGATGTTCTTAGAATAAGGTAAGGATTCAAGAAACTAGGTTGGATAAAATTGTTGAGTGATGGAAGGTATATTTAGTGATCATGGCCGAATCATGCTTGAAGGAGAAGGAGAGAAAATTTTCTAAGAGCTTTAGGTTTTCGGAAATGATCAATAATGATCAAGGATGGCAATAATGGTCATGAAACACTTTTCTATGGTCTTAAGCTACCAAAAACCGTCCCCCCCTCCATGCATTCTCTTAAGAGTGCAAAATGATCAATAATGATCCATATTGACTAAAATAACTAATAATGATATTCAAACTTTTCCTTTAGCTTCAAAACAACACAAAAACCGTCCCCCCTCCATGCATTATGCATTCATAAAGTTGTCATCTTTTCTAGCCACCATTTGGAGCAATTGAAGCCATTGATTAGATCAATGGTTAGGATTAAGGTAGACTTTTGATTAGAAGACTTAATTTAGGCCATTAGATCTTTCTCCTTGATATCCTAGCCATTAGATACATCTCCAAAATGAAGGGTCAAGATTACTCCTTCTTACTTTCAATCCAAGGGTCATAATTAGTCATAGCCATTTTAGAATACCAAATCTCTACCATTGATTAAATCTACATCCAATGGTCATAAATGATCCATCTCCACCGTTTATTAAATCCAAATCCAACGGTCACAAATGGTCCTAGCCACTTTGTAAGATCATATCTCTATCCTTGATTAATTCTTCATCAAATGGTTATAAATGTCCATAGCCATTTTATTAGACCGATTCTACACCGTTTATTAAATCGACAGTTGATATTCAAAGCTTCAAAAATTAAACTTGCTTTCTATTGGTCCGTCAAAAGTTGTCATAACCATTAATGTTGACTTAGCAGTACAATATTTATTTTTATCTGTTATAACCCCACGAAAGAATAAATTTATTGTATTTTTATCGCTCGATAATTAAATACAGTACAAAACACAGTAAAATAAATTTTCTAAAACTGTTCCCGGATTCAGGTTTAGTAAGATCCCCTGTCTCCTTCTAAACAGTACAAATTTTTCTATGCGTAGAAAAATTTTCACTTTGCGGGACTCACCTAGTCCCACATAAGGCCACTTGGGCCCACAAACAGTCCAAAAACAATCAGAGAAATATAAAAAATTATAATCATCTGCAAAAATCACAAATATTAGAAAACGTATGAAAATCAAGTCAGATTGTTAAAAATAATTAACAATCAAGAAAAATAAATACATAAAGATTTCCCCCGGCCCAAAAATTATTATTTTCTTGACATGGAGTAAATTATTCAAAATGATCAAATACGCTGACGGAATACTCAAAATAATTTTACAAAGATACGTAAATCACTAAATAAATTACATTAGATTTTACTAACAAAAAACTTATCGTTAATGGAATAGATAAGAAATTTGAAGTATTACAAATGCCCCTTTAAACTTGCATGAAACGTTATCGGTGGATTAGTAATCATTACTCTCTATTATCTATTATTTTATATCTAATTAATCCTTATTTATTTTAATTTGTCATTGGCCCATATTTAATAATATAAAATATTCTATTTGTTTAATTTAATTATTTACTTAATTAAATTAAATTAGTTTCTAATTAACTTCTAATCACTTAATATAAATTTTATCTAATTCTTTATTATTCATAAAATTCTAATATAATTTTATCTAATTTTCATAACTTTAAATATAAAGATATACATTACAAATTTATTTTCACTTATTTAATAATTTTCTAGAGTTATACTAATTAATTTTAATAGATAACTTACTCGCTAAGTTATCTGCCTATAAGTATTTACATAAATAACATGTATGTAAAATCATGCAATTATACCAAACAACAACTTCCACTCTATATTAGTTCTATAAGTAGACTAAAAGAGAGGATGTTACAGAAAAAGCCTCATCGAAATAGTACTTGACATGATTTTAAAAAGCTTCATTTGACTATGGCATATCTACCTAATAGAGTATCATACATAGCCCTTAATGTCATTGACAGCTTTTTGGAATTTTCTAATTTGAAACATTCTCCTCACCACTTTCTTCATTGCTCTTCAATATGGACTCTTGCTCCTCCTGTAAAAACACAAGCAAAAAATGTTTAAGGTTAAAGGACCGAACTACTTTTATATCTTTATGCCATTAAATTGAAGAATTGCTAATATGAATCAACAATTCAACACTTTACTTTTCTAAACACACATTGATATGAATCTACATCTCATGTTAAGCTCACAGAGTACTAATTTATATATATCACAAAGTGCTTAATCTATGATAGCCCTAAGTTTTGAAGTTTTCAGCTTAGATTCAAGACTTTGCATGATAGATATGCTATAGCTTATACAAAGGTGATATGTAATATCATAGACCAAGTACAATGATAAGGTGGGGAATAGTATTAGTTTTAAGGGTAGTTAGGCAATTTCTTTACCTTAAGGTTAAAAAAAAGAGAACAGAATTGATTTCAAAAAGGAGAGATGCAGAGACGAGAGACGTCTTCGTTTTCTTCTATCTCCGTGGAGCAAAAACTGCTTCATTTGAAGCCATAGTCCCCTTTTCCTCTTTTTCTTCTATTTTGTCATCAAATATTTGCATCCACTTATATCTAAAGGTTGAGATTTAGTGGGCATTGCACAACTTGTTCCTCCAAGTGTCGTGGGGACCGATTGAATTGGTTCTCCATATTTATGAGAGGATAGTTACACTGTGATATATTTTGAAATTTAAACCTCTTGTTACATATTTATATTTCTTCTAATAGTATTTCAAATAGAGTTTCCTTTATTATTTTAAGAGTTATAAATTTGGAGTTCTTTTTAATAGCTTTGGTTATGGCATCAAGCTTCATATTTTGGGGAAACAAATTCTTTAAGCTAGCTTATGAATTTATTTTACGATGATTATACTTTTAGAGTTGTATTTTATTAACCGTGTGACCTATTGAGTTGTGACTTTTGAAAGATAACATATGATGGTTTTAAACTTCTGATATGAGAAGTGAGCTATAAGGGTTGTGTGTTAAAACTCAGTTCACCATTAGCGAAGAGATAAAACAACATGTGTTTTGCCTATCGTGGTGAAGAGATATAATGGCGTGTGTTCTGCTTGTTGTGGCGAAGAGAGATAACGTGTGTTCTGCCTGCTATGGCAAAGAGATGTAATAACTAATGTGCATATAATAGATGTAGATATTTTGTTTAAGATATGAGATGAGTTTTGCTAAATAGAGTTGAGTTCCTTTATGATTATAAATTTACTTTTGGAAAGGAAAGCATGTGGCAAGTGATTTTATTTATAAGCTTCATTTATTTGATTATTGTGTTTTGAGTTGTTTTGCAAAGCTTAAATATTCGGGCTATTACTTGTTTCCATTTCCTGTTCACTATGTTTCTTATGCCCTCCCTGATTCTATGTGACTCATTCTATTCTTTTTCCCTTCAGATTCACAGGCTATTGAGTAGGAAATTGCTGAGATTTGCTATTCTACCCCAGGAGTGCTTGTCTTTTGGTAAGGCTTCATTGTCATTGCTGGCTAATGTTATACGTTGACTCCAGTTTTTGCAACTATAGGAGATAGAGTTTATTTCTTTCTTTTGATGTATGTATGTATATATATATATATATATATATATATATATATATTTCTTATGCCCTCACCGATTCTATGTGACTCATTCTATTTTTTTTCCTTTCTATTCGCAATTTTAGTCCTTCATAAGATTTAATTTATTACGCCCTATTTTGAGAGTGCTTATCTTTTGGTAAGGCTTCATTGTCATTATTGGCTAATGTTATACGTTGACTCCATATTTTGCATGGCTATAGTATATATATATATATATATATATATATATATATATATATATATATATATATATATATATATATATATATATATATATATATATATATATTTTTCTTATGCCCTCACCGATTCTATGTGACTCATTCTATTTTTTTCCCTTGATTCGCAGGTCCATTGAAATAGTAGGAGATTCACGAGATTTGTTATTCTCCTTGAGTGCTTATCTTTTGGTAAGGCTTCATTGTCATTATTGGCTAATGTTATACGTTGACTCAGATTTTGCAGCTATAGGAGATAGAGTTTATTTCTTTCTTTATATATATATATATATATATATATATATATATATATATATATATATATATATATATATATATATATATATAATAAACCATAAAGTCTTGATATGTCCTTCGTATAGCTAGTTCAATTTGTACTTATGGTTGATGCTGGATGCTTATGTTTGTGTTGGATATGGTTATGTATTGTTGATTAGGTCTAAATGAAATGTGTGTTTTGTTCAGTTTTTAGAGGAAACTCTATCAGATTTTTTGGTAGCTCTAATCTAAGTTTCAAATTATTTTCTTTAATTGATGTGGTATGGTTAGGCTTGTCAGGCTAGTTGAGTATTGAATATCACTAGCTTGTGCATCAGTCACGGCCTAAGATTGGGCCGTGACAAAGTTGGTATCAGCGCTTTAGGTTTGTAGGTCCTAATTGTAACACCCCTTGATGTAGCAACCGAAGCATAATCGTCATTACCCCACAGTTACTAAATCCAAGTGTGTCACAGTCATGATAACAGTAACTTAAATTCTCAAGAGTCTATACTTTTTTTTTTGACAATTTGCATAAGTAGAAAATATGAGCCTCGAATGAAATATAAATGTATTCAAGCCATGATACAACCACTGAAATAAAATCATATTTCTTATACATATATATATATAGTCAATTTACACAAAACTGAGGACATAGAATATAACAATTACAGAGTCCAATAAGATACGGCGGGAATAAAACACAAAAAGGGGGAAAAGTAGTAACCCAGGGATAGGTACTACTAGTAGACAAAGCCGCAACCCCATATACATATACGACGCTCGGAGTCCCAGTCAACAAGTCAGGCATCTGCACTCGTACGTAGCCGAAGAAACCTTGTCCAAACGCCCAATCCAATCAACCAAGGTGTGGTCCCTCTTTATCTTCCTCACGATCTTTTATCAATATAAGTATAAAATAGACATACAAAGATATAGGAAAGAGGTGAGACACCCATCCTTCATTACCATTGCGGCAGTAAGAAAAAACGACACGGCGCGGATACATCCCATAAAAGCAATACAAGATTCATATATTTTATAACTTTCAATGGAATTTATCATAAAAGCAATTCAATTGTAAGCAATAATAAGAATTAATAATAACAACGATATTTATAGTAAAGTAGAACAACGAAATGAAAGATAGCGAACATATCACAATAGTATTTCCAAGAATCAAGCACAATCATCACGGTAATAATAATCAGGTCAGTCATAGTTGCAGAAATTAAACATTAATAATGACAGAATATATCATGGTTCATATGCATGCTTTCCCAAAGTCCTACTCCATGGAGCTAAACCCAAACAATCGGAGAGAAAGATCGGGAGACATGTATCGTGACTAATTAATTATCGAGGCCGATGCTATAAATCAAATCGTGCATAATCATGGCATTGCACAGACATTCTTCACTAGATCACGATATAGGACAATGTCTCGGTCCGGATCGTCGGTGCGTTTGCATCGGTCTACCCCACGGGCAGGAGAGCTACCAACCTCCCATTGCGAGGAACCCCGCACCCCGACGCCCCAAGGTCAACAAGTGACCTACACTTGTCTATTCGCACCCGCACTAAGGTGTGTTCAATCTCCTAGGCAACTAGGCCTTACAACATAATCCAAAGGACAATCACAATGCATAAGACACTATGCATGCACATGTATGATCCACAATTTCATACAATCTCATAATATGCCACATTTAGGCCAATATAAGCATCAATGTATACATGGTCACTCACATGGACCCATAACAACATAATATCAATATCAAGTAAATCAATGCATCATTAGGTTCATTATGAATCCTAACTTAGAATTTATTCCTCTTTTCAAGGTTCATGACCAAATCCAATTCTTGCAACTAGTTTAATATTCCAAGGCAACTCGATTTCCTATAACTTGTAAATCAATTAAGCTATTAAGCCTCACACTCTCTTGTTCTTCACTCACTTAGAATCACCTTAAGTTTTACAATGGTCTCATTCTTAGTCTTCTAAAATTTATGAAGTCTTGACTATACTAAATTCTTCCAATTTATTAGTTGTCCATTTATTACATAGGTTTCTAATTACCTAATCACTTATGCTTCCAAATTATCCAAAACCACATACTTACCTAAAACTTGCCCTAGAGGCCGTGGCCTCACAATGGTTACAATCCCAAATTCTCTCAAGTCATCATACTACATGTCATTCCCTTAATTCATTTAAGTGTTCACTTATCAAATTAGCTCACCAAGAACCCTAATCTTTATGCCTCAAAACCGTAGCCATCATTTAGGCTTCAATCTCAAACTTTTTCTTCCATTAAATTCTATTTTGTCACTTGATTAATTCTAGTCTAATGCTTGTTACACATTAACCATAATTTATCCAATTTTCACCCTAAAAACCGTAGCCCTCCAAGAGAGATTCCCAAATATTTTTTTTCCATTTCCAATCACATAATCCAATCCAACATACCATTATATACATCAAATCAATCTAAGGTCACAATTATCACATTATATGTTACACTCTTAATTCACTTAAATTTAGATCATCAAAATCAATCCATTTGTCTCTTTACCAAGACCAAAACCGTGGCACCCCTCTTGGATATTAAACCCTCAAAGTCTTCCATTCGTTAGTGTTAATACTATCATTCAATCTTTGATTATATAAGTCTTATTTCACTTGTATACAAAGTCAATATTCACCCCTAATTTCTAATCAAAATCGTGGCACCATGTTGAGGTAGGAAACTCCAAATTTTCCATTTAGCAACTTAACATGATCAAGCACAATTAATATATCAAACATATTCAATAGCATAATCAAGTATCAATCAAATTCAAGAATACTAAATTATACAAAATTTATAATTCAAGCAAGCATACAAAGAGCATACAAGGATGGATTTCTCCATCAACACACACATACAAAGTATTCTCACCACCATAAGTGGTTGAAGTGAGTAGTCTCCCTCTTACCTAAGTGAAGAAATCAAGAAGAACTCCAAGAATCCTCCTTGGAATTTTCGGATTTGGCCTCCAAAATCCCTAAAAATGGTAACTTGTTAGAATAAATATTAAGGCTTGGAAAAATGAAACATGAGTGGTCATAGAAGAGACCATGAGCACGAAAATGAGAGGGAAGAAGAGTGGTCTTGATCTTACCCAAAAATGTTCAAGGTTGGAGCTTGGAGAAAATGGTGAAAATGGTGGAATCTCAAGAAGCTCCAAGAGGGAAAGGTGTTTAGAATGGTGAGGAGAGTAAGAAAAAAATGTAACTAGATGAAGATTTTGAGAAGTTGGAGTGGAGGAGGATATGCTGGACGTTGGGTGTTCAAGAGAGGAGAAAAGAAATATTGAAGAAGGAAGAAGAAGAAGAAAACGTAAAATGAAGAGAAAATGGTGTTTTTGGGTGATAATGTATTAAATGTAATATTAGGATAAATGAAATCAATTCTTTTCCCCTTTTGGTGGCTGCTGGAGACGTAAAAGAGAGAGAGAAGTGGGTGGGGAATTTGGCTTCCTTTGGAAGCCAAAGCACATGGGTCAAAGGCTTGGTCAAAGCTTCTTAAGGAAACTTGATTATTTAATCATTAAATTTGAATTAAAGTAGATAGATTAGATATAAAGTAGATTGCATTAGGATAATGTGATAGGATTTTTATTACACACTATTATCCAATGGATAATAATTACAGTTGATAGAAGTCAGTATTTAATTAATCTGACAGATGAATTTTTTGTTGTATTGATTTATTTTTATTTGTTAGAATTTCTCGAATATATGAAACCTCGTAAACTGTGTCAAGTCTCGGGTTTAGTAAGATCCCCCGTCGACATGTCCATAGTCCAAGGTTCTCAGAGAAAACATCGCGTTTCTCGGTTCGCTCAAGTGCTTATCGCAAAACGAAGAATATATTAAAATATTCGACGGTTCCGGAAAATTCCCAAAAAATTCCCAAAAATTGAAAATATTATAAAATGACTATTCATCATATAATTTTCCAATTTTTGAAGCACTACAGTCGTTTTCACGACTCTGCTCGAGTTTCACGCAAAACGAGGAATATATTAAAATATTCGTCATTTCCGAAAAATTCCAGAAAAATTCACATAAATCACAAATATTAGAAAATGACTATTGGTTGCGAAATAATTAGTTTCCGGAGCGTTACACTAACCTCGTTTTCTCAATTGATGTGGTATGGTTACGTAAAGCGAGGAATATATTAAAATATTCTGCGTTCTCAGAAAAATCCAGAAAAATTCTAGAAAATCCCAAATATTGTAAAATGATCATTTATTCTGAAATTATTAATTTTTGGGATGTTACACTAATAGCTGTAAGATTTGGGTAATTGTAGAATCTTGTTTGTAACTTGTGTACCCAGACACAACTTATAAGCAAGGAGCTATGACCACCCACTTGTTAAATTGGAGTCTCTTGTTCAAGTTGTTGTGTTCAGTTTTAGCTTATTTTTATAGCTTTCCATAATAATTTTTGTCTTTTGTCTAATCTTGATTCTTGTCATAGGTGAGGATGCCACTCAGACGAGAAGTTGTTGATGAGGCTTCAACTCAACCTCATGAAGCACCCCCGAGACATTGTGGGCGTGGTCGTGGTCACGATCGTTATCGGGGCAGACATGGAGTGGTTGTTAGGGTGCCTAATGTTGAGATTCCTAGGCCAGACGTGGTAACCCCACCGTAGCTTAATTAGCTACTGAGATACAGGATATGTAGCAAGCTATACGACAGTTGTTAGATGTTGTTGGTAGATGATAACAAACACATGAGAGCCAGACTCGTGTGGTTTCAGAGACTAATTAAGAGGTTGGGTCAAGCGAGCAATAGTCAGTACCCCATAGAGGAGCTAAGGTTCCTCTTACTGCATTTACAAAGCTTAATCCTCTTGTATTTAGTGGTTCAAATGCCAACGAGGACCCTCAAACTTTTATTGATGAAGTGGTTTAGATATGTAGAGGCTTAGGTGGTTCTTTAGTCAGGATGGTTGAGTTAGAGACATTCTGACTATGTGACGTGGCTAGGGGATGGTTTGAGACCATGCTCATTGCTAGGCCAGCAGGTTCACCCCCTTTGTTCTAGAATGAGTTTGTTAGGTTATTCTTAGCTCATTTCTTACCACAAAATGTCAAAGATGGAAGAGCCTGAGAGTTTGAGACCCTTGTATAGATAGAGCAGAGGTTAGTGATGGATTATAACATTCAGTTCATACGGCTCTCCAGGTATACACCTTACTTAGTAGCCACAGAAGTGCTATGTGTGCAGTAATTTATTGAGAGCCTAAGAGGTTATTTATTCATGGCAGCTACAGGGCATGATGGTATGACTTATAACCAAGCCTTGAATAGAGCTATGACGATTGAGCATGGGAATAGAGATAAAGGTAGGATTTTTTGTGACTCATGTAAGAGGTCATACTCTGATTCATCGCGTGGTAGCCATCAGGGCAATGGTGGCAGAGGTTCTAGAGATGATGTTATTCAGGGTCGTAGAGGACAACAGAAGGGTCGACAACCATTGAGCACTCATGGAAGCCAGATAGCTAGCACAACTTATAGCCGATGTGTTTCAGAACATCAGAGGCAAGGTTTACTGGGTTGTTATCATCATGGTCAAATAGGGCACTTTGTGATAAATTGCCCTATATTATATTGTCAACCTTCTTCTAGTAGAGCTTCAACACCAGTGGCTCCAATGAGATAGTTTAGTGGTTCAAGGATACGAGGATCTGGTAGTGCTCAGGAGGGTGGTAGAGAACTAAGAGGAAAAGGTCAGGTACAGATTAGTAGAGGACAGAGACATGTTGGTAGGGAGCAGGCTTATGTGTTTGCCTTTACTCGTCAAGATGCTCAAGCATCTAATGTTGTTGTGATAAGAATACTCTCAATGTGCTCTCAGGATGCACGTGTTCTGTTTGAGTTTGGAACTGCACATTCCTTTGTATCTCATTTCTTTGCTTCTCATTTAAGGGGAGATCCTTCAGCTCTAAGTGAGCCTTTGATAGTAGCTATACCTATGGGTGATTCTTTGTTAGCTAACTCAGTGTACAAATATTACGAGATCTTGGTGGGAGATATGCTTTTGTTAGTAGATTTGATAGTGCTGGATATGATAGATTTTGACATAATACTAGGCATGGATTGGTTGGCTTCTTGTCATGCTACCTTAGATTGACACAGTAAAGTGGTGAAGTTTTGTATGCCAGAGGAACCAGTGTCCATATTTCAAGGCAATCAGAATTGGTCACCAAGTAACCTGATTTCGTCAGTTGTGGCTCAAAGATTATTGAGAAAAGGTTATTATGGTTACTTAGTCAAGATGAAAAGCACTAGTATGTCAAAAGCAAGCTTAGAGCAGGTTCCAATGGTGTGTGAATACCCTGATGTCTTTCCTGAAGAGTTATCAAGGTTACCACCTGACAGGGAGATAGAGTTTTGTATAGATTTACTTCCAAACACTCAACCAATATCTATAGCTCCATATCGGATGGCTCCAACCGAGCTTAAGGAGTTAAGGGAGAACCTGGAGGATCTACTTGATAAGGGTTTCATCCATCCTAGTTATTGGGGTGCACCAGTGTTGTTTGTAAAGAAGAAGGATGGTTCTCTTCGTTTGTGTACTAACTTTAGACAATTGAACAAGGTGACAGTGAAGAATAAGTACTCTCTTCTTTGCATTGATGACCTATTTGATCAGCTTCAAGAATCCCAATGTTTCTCAAAGATCGATTTGCAATCGGGGTACCATCAACTATAGATAAGAAGTGAGGACATTCCTAAGACAACTTTTTGCACCCACTATAATCACTATGAATTTTTTATTATGTCCTTTGGTCTTACCAATGCTTCTGTAGCTTTTATGGACTTGATGAATCGAGTCTTCAAGCCATTATTGGACCATTTTGTGATAGTATTCATTGATGACATCATAGTGTAATCTAAGAGCAAGGAGGGGCATTAGCAACACTTGCAGTTAACCTTATAAACATTGAGAGAGCATAAGCTATATGCCAAATTCTTTAAATGTGAGTTTTGGTTAGATAGTGTGGCATTCTTGGGACATATGGTGTCTAAGGGTGGAATAAGCGTGGATCTAAATAAGGTCAAAGCAGTTCAAAGTTAGCCAAGGCCCACATTAATAGCTGAGATCCGTAGTTTTCTTAGACTAGCCAGGTATTACCATCGATTTGTCAAGGATATCTCCAAGTGTGCAACTCCTTTGACTAGGTTGACATAAAAGTAAGTTAAGTTTCAATGGACTGATGCATATGAGTAGAGTTTTCAACACTTAAAGGATTGTTTGACCTCAGCCCCAGTCTTAGCATTACCTTCTACTAGTAGTGGGTATGTAGTTTATTATGTTGCTTCTAGAGTTGGGCTTGGTTACGTGTTGATGCAACGTGGGAGAGTTATTACTTATGCTTCTAGGAAGCTCAAGAAGCATGAGTAGAATTATCCTACACATGACTTGGAGATGGCAGTAGTGATATTTGCCCTTAAGATTTGGAGACACTACTTTTATAGTGAGACATGTGAGATCTACACTTATAAAAGTCTTAAGTATATGTTTCAGCAAGGGGATTTGAACCTAAGGCAAAGAAGGTGGATGAAGCTCCTAAAAGATTATGATTACACGATCTTGTATCACCCAAGGAAGGTAAATGTGGCTGCTGATATTTTGAGCAAAAAACCTATAGGTAGTCTTGCACATGTAGTTAATGTTAGAAGACCAATAGTGAAAGAGTTTCAAGACCTTATAGGTAGTGGAGTGCAATTTAAGGTCACAAACTTGGAGTCATTACTAGCTCATTTTTAGGTTCATTCTACTTTGGTGGATAATATTAAGGTGGCGCAAAGTCAAGATCCTCATTTAAAGAAGATCATGGAAAAGGTTGAGAAGGAAAGATTTCTAAAATGGTGGTAGACTCTGAGGGTGTTTTACGTGTTGGCACTCGCTTATGTGTCCCTAATATAGAGGATTTAAGGAAGAAGATTTTAGATGAAGCTCATCATTCCTCTTATACTATTCATCCAAGTTCCACAAAAATGTATCAAGATTTGAAAGAATTATACTGGTGGAAAGGGATGAAGAAAAATATAGCAGAATTTGTATCTAGATGCTTAGTATGTCAATAGGTGAAAGCTGAGCATCAAAAGCCTACAAGTTTACTTCAATAGATTGATATTCCATAATGGAAATGGGAGAGGATCACTATGGATTTGTGACTGGGTTGCCTAAAACCTCAAAAGATTATGACTCAGCTTGAGTAATTGTGGATCAGTTGACAAAGTCTGCACACTTCTTGCCTATAAAAACCACTTATACAGTGGCTCAGTATGCTAAGAGATATTTAGAGAAGATAATATCTCTGCATGGAGTACCATTGTCTATTATTTTTTATCGAGGCCCTCAATTCACAGCTTAGTTTTCGAGATCTTTTCAGACTGCTTTGAGAACACGATTGAACTTAAGTACTGCTTTTCACCCATAAATTGATGGTCAGTCTAAGAGAACTATACAGATTTTGGAAGAAATGCTTCGCGCTTGTGTGTTAGACTTTGGTGGTAGTTACGATCAACACCTACCTTTGATGGAGTTTGCTTATAATAATAGTTATCAATCTAGTATTCAGATGACACCTTTTGAGGCCTTACGTGGGAGGCGTTGTCAGTCCCTTATTGGTTAGTTTGAGGTTAGAGAATCTAGACTTGTGAGTCCAAACTTAATTCAAGAAGCTATTAAAAAGGTTCAACTAATTTGAGATCGCCTACTGACTGCTCAGAGTAGGCAAAAGTATTATTTGGATCAGAGACATTGACCTTTGGAGTTTGGTGTAGGAGAACATGTGTTTCTTCATGTTTCTTCTGTGAAGGGTATTATGAGGTTTGGTAAAAAGGGTAAGTTGAGCCCGAGGTTCATAGGACCAATTGAGATTCTCGAGAGGGTCGGGCTAATGGCTTATCGCTTAGCCATTCCCCTTAATCTTTCAGGAGTTCACCCAGTTTTCCATGTTTTTGATGCTTCAGAAATATGTTCATGATCCATCTTATGTCATTCAACACCAAGCGATTCAACTTGATGAAAATATTAGTTATATTGAGCAATTTGTGGCTATAGTAGATAGACGAGTAAAACACTTATATTCTAAGGAAATTGTTGCTGTAAAGGTTGTTTGGAAGCGTCCATCTAGTGAAGAAATGACATGGGAGCCCGGGATGGTTATATGTGACACATACCTACACCTTTTTTGATATGCAAGGTTAGTACATAGTGTAAATTCAAGGACAAATTTATTTTAAAGGGGAAAGATTGTAATATCATAGACCAAGTACAAGGATAAGGTGGAGAATAGTATTAGTTTTAAGGGTATTTAGGTAATTTCCTTACCTTAAGGTTAAAAAAAAAAAGAACAGAATTGATTTTAAAAATGAGAGATGCAGAGATGAGAGACGTCTTCGTCTCCTCTGTCTCTGGGGAGCAAAAAATGCTCCATTTGAAGCCATAGTCCATTTTTCCTATTTTTCTTCCATTTTGTCATCAAATCTTTGCATCCACTTACATCTAAAGGTTGAGATTCAATAGGCACTACACAGCTTGCTCCTCCAAGTGTCGTGGGGATCGATTGAGTTGGTTCTTCATATTTGTGAGTGGATAGTTACACTGTGACATATTTTGAAATTTAAACCTCTTGTCACGTATTTATATTTCTTCTAAAAGTATTTCAAATCAAGTTTCCTTTATTATTTTAAGAGTTAGAAATTTGGAGTTCTTTATAATAGCTTTGGTTATGGCCTCAAGCTTCATATTTTGGAGAAACAAAATCTTTAAGCTAGCTTATGACTTTATTTTATGATGATTATACTTTTAGAGTTGTATTTTATTAACCTTGTGACCTATTGAGTTGTGACTTCTAAAAGCTAACCTATGATGGTTTTTAAACTTTTGTTATGAGAATTGAGCTATAAGGGTTGTGTGTTAAAACTTAGTTTACTATTAGCAAAGAGATAAAATGGAATGTGTTTCGCCTATCGTGGCAAAGAGATATAATGACTTGTGTTTCATTTGCCGTGGCGAGGAGATGTAACGACTAATGTGCATATAATAGATGATAGATGTAGAGGTTTTGTTTAAGATATGGGATGAGTTTTGCTAAGTAGAGTTGAATTTCTTTACGATTATAAATTTACTTCTGCAAGGAAAGCACGTGACAAGTGATTTTATTTATAAGTTTCATTTATTTGATTATTATGTTTTGAGTTGTTTTGTAAAGCTTAAATATTCAAACTATTACTTGTTTTCCTATTCACTATGTTTATTATATCTTCACTGAGTCTATGTGACTCACCTCATTCTTTTTCCCTTCATATTCGCAGGCTGTTAAGTAGGGGATTCATGAGATTTGCTATTCTGCCTAGAAGTGCTTATCTTTTGGTATGCCTTCATTGTCATTGCTGGCGAGTGTTACACATTGACTCTTGTATTTTGCAACTATAAGAGATAGTATATATATATATATACATATATATATATACATATATATATATATATACATATATATATATACATATATATATATATATACATATATATATATATATACATATATATATATACATATATATGCATATATATACATGACCATAAAATCTTGATATGTCCCTTCTGTATAATTGGCGGCTCAGTTTGTACTTGTGGTTGATGCTAGATATTTATGTTTGTATTGAATTTGGATATGGATATGTATTGTTGACCAAGTCTAAATAAAATGTTTGTTTTATTCAATTTTTAGAAGAAATTCTGTTAGATTTTTTGGTAGTTCTAATCTAAGTTTCAAATTGTTTTCTTTAATTGATATGATATAGTTAGATTTGTCATGCTAGTTGAGTATTGAATATTACTAACTTGTGCGCTGGTCACGGCCTAAGATTGGTCATGACATGATAACTAAGTATTTCTTCCCTATAAAGATAGGAAAATTAGAAAGATACCTACAATAAAACATTAAAATAGTGGACTGTGAATTATTCTTGCAACGACATGAATTAAAAACATGCATATTAGGATATACTAAATTAATCTCTAACGTATGAGCTACTGATTAGTCCATAAAGTAATTCTCAAGATTCCTTCATGTACGAGTAATAGACTTAATTTGCATATTAATTAAATTAATGTTCACAGCCTTCATTACATTTATCTTTTTCATGTGTAACATATGTAGATCCAAGAACTCAAATCGGACTTTGGACTAAATAAGCATGATCATGGTCAGATAATTTTTTGGTAACTAACATATCAAATGTTTGAACTCAATTTTTTTTCACTATTTTCCCTCAGCTTATTTATATGTGCAAGCGTATGATCTTGACTACGATGTCCTAAAAAGATTTAAATAGTCAAAATAGTGAGCAAACTATGATTCATAAGAGTATACTCGGCATTTTTTTGGCTAGTTGATTCCATCTAGAGCCATATGTATATTAAAATGAACTTCTATTCACTTTTTCTCACTCATATCTACCTATCAATCCCACATTGTAAAGGCATAAAAGTGAGGTTGTATGTAAAAAGAGACATATACATATGGATTAGAGCGTGTTAGTATTAAGGAATTGAAGAAATGCAAGTAAATGGCAATGGTACTGGTCCCAAGATGACTTTGTTTAGTATAAGGATAGTTTTTTTTTTTTTTTTTTTTTTTTTTTTTTTTTTGGTTAAATTAACTTATTTTTTCATTTACACGTTGCTTTCATTCACATTTTCCTTTCATATCAATTTCAAAATTTCACACATGTCATATTCCATCCTTATATTAATTTGCTCACCATTTCTCCTTTTTCCTGTCATTGCAAAAATCAAGAGACATATGGAAAGAAGAAAACATTTGAAACATCTCAAGAATTTGGCTGTCCATCACCTTTTTCGTCAACTCAGTATTTTCTTCTAGTATTTTGATTCATCAACATCTCATCACCAACAAAACACTGGTAAGAAAACTTCCATGTTTCTCCCTCACCAAATATAAACAGAGAACATTCGTACTTTTCCCTCTTCAAACTCTTTAGACACGCATAACTTACCATTGAAAAGCTAAATTCTTCTGAAATTCATTTCACTGAATAATTTAAAAATGCAATCAATAATGTTATTGAGTTAACGTATTATACTCTAACGCTAGAGAATGAAATTAAAATGTAAGAAAATTATCTCATGGAATTAAGTAACCAATATTTTCCTTAGCAATGGCCCAGGAAAAAAATTCCTGTTTGGAGCATTAACAAACCCCTTAGTTTTCAATTTGAATCCAAAACTCTTTGAATCTGCTTAATAGTTATGACATCAAACCTTACAAATTGGATCATTTTATAATTAGATTGGGTTGCTTTAGTTACAATTGCAGCTAGAATCAATACAGGTGGAATGTGTTGTTAAAAAAAAAATAGAACGACAAAATATACAAAGATGACATTGTTAGTGTAAAAGAATAATAGAAGTGATACTTTATAATTTTTTTATTTCTTATTCAACAAACTCTAAAGTACATAAGATACTTATAGAAGTGAAAGAGACTTTACACATTTTATAACTCTCCATGATTAACAATAGTAATTTTTTTTTAACTCATGAAATAAATCATCTTATAATTACATAACTCCAATGAAATAATTATCTCTAATGACACATCAGAATTCTTCATTACTCATAAAATAACTCTCATAACTTTCATAACTCATAATAGCTACCACATCAAAGGTCACATAACTACTAAAATTCTATTAACTTCAAATTATTATTATTTTTAATTAATATTTCCCCTTAATTTGAAGTCTTTTTCTTCATTTCAAGTCTTGCTCGCAATTTTCAAAATTCTTCAAACTTGAGAGGCTTAGTAAAAATATCAGCAATTTGATCTTGTGTATTTACATATTGTGGCTCAATCACCTTATTGTCAACATACTCTCTAATAAAATGGAACCTTTTGTCTATGTGATTGCTTCGATCATGGTACACTGGATTTTTAGCAAGAGATAGTGCAGACTTGTTATCAATACAAATCATTGTTGCTTCCTCTTGTGGAAAATAAATTTCTTTTAACAACCTTCTAAGCCATATAACATGACAAGTGCAAGAAGTTGCTACCACATACTTGGACTCATGAGTTGAAAGTGTAACAATGGATTATTTTTTAGAACTCCATGAAATAGCACAATCTCCCATAAAGAATACAAAACCAGTAGTGCTCTTTTTATCATCAACATCTCCCACAAAATCATTATTACGATATCCCACAAGCTTCAAATCATTAGAAAATGAATAAAATAACTCAAAATCAATTGTACCTTTTAGGTAACGAAGAATCCTCCGAGCAACATTCATATGGGTAGAAGTAGGTAATTTCATGTAGCAACTCACTACTCCAATTGCAAAAAGAATGTCAGGTTTTGTCGAAGTTAAGTATCTCAAGTTTCCCACAAGGTTTTTAAAAATGGTGGGATTTTCTTTCACTCTATCATCAAACTTTGACAATTTAACTCCACATTCCATGGGTGTGTTCACAGAGTTACAATCAAACATGTTGAACTTCTTCAAAATCTCCTTTGCATAGAGTTCTTGAGAAATAAAAGTCACATCCTCCATTTACTTCACCTCTAAGCCTAAATAATATGACATGAGCCCAATATCTGTCATCTCAAATTCATGTGCCAAAGCCTTCCTGAATCCTTCAAACAAAGTAGGATTAGATCTGAAAATAAGATCATCAACATAAAGATAAACAAGCAAAATATCTCCATTGTCATATAATTTATCATAAAGAGGATATTCATGAACACATCGAACAAAGCCATTATCTTGAAAATAATTGTTGATATGGCTATTCCATGCTCTTGGTGCTTGCTTCAACCCATATAACACATTCTTCAATATCAAGACTTTATCTTCATGCCCTTCTACCACAAAGCCAATTGGTTGCTCAACATATACCTTCTCTTCTAGATAGTCATTAAGGAAAGCAGACTTTGCATCAAGTTAATAAATCCTCCACCTCATTTGAGTCAAAGCAATGATCAAACAAATTGTCTCTATGTGGGCAACAAGTGCAAACACTTCTTCATAGTCAACTCTATGCTTTTGCTAGTAGCCTTTTGCAATGAGTCTTGCTTTATATCTCTTTACATCTTCTTTGACATTATTCTTTATCTTGAACACCCATTTGACTCCAATTGTCTCATGACCCTTGGGAAGATATGATAACTCCCAAGTATTATTCTTTTCAATGGCTTCATTTTCCTCTTGCATAGCTTGTCTCCACCTTTTGTCTTTGAAAGCTTCATGAAAGTCTAAAGGTTCACTGTCAACAAGAAGGCAAAACAAATCAAAAGGCTCAGTTACATCATATAATTCTTTAATACTTTTCATTTTTCTTGGTCTTTCACTAGAACTTTCTTTGGAAGATGAGGATGCTTCATGAATGAGAGATGGTGGTGTAGTCTCTTCTTGGATAGGCATCATGGTATCTTATTCTTTATTTTCAAAGTATGGAAAGAAATTATAACTTTCTTCTTCTTGTGCTTCCCATCTCCAAATGGCTTTTTCATCAAACTTCACATCTTGACTCACAACTATCTTGTCATTGTTTGGGTTGTACAACTTGTAGCCTTTGGAGTTTGGATCGTAGCCACACTACAAGAATTTCATGATTTAGCGATGGAATTTTGTGAGGGAAAATTTAAGGGAATTGCGAGGGATTAGTGAGGGGGAAATGAGTCATCGCTGAATTTCAAAAATAATTTCCAATGGAAAAACGGCGAGTGAATAACGAGAGAATTACGAGGGATAATTTCTCTCGCTAAAATTAGCGAGGGAATTGCGAGTGAATAGCGATGGATAGTTTTTCTCACTAAAATCAGTGAGGGAATTGCGAGTGAATAATTTCCCTAACTAAAATTAGCGAGGAAATTAAGAGAGAATTATTACCCTTACTAAAATTAGCGAAGGAATTGTGAGGGATTACTTTCCTAACTAAAAAAAGAGCCCGCGCTAAAAAAAAAAAGAGCCCACTCAGTAAAGAGCTAAAATAATCTTTAGGTTAGAAATCAAATCCCTTCCACAGCTCCTTCCCACCCATAGCACCTGACCACTACGACCTTTCCCTCCACCATCCACGCCCTTCCTTTCCTTCTGAGCACGGCAGCCACACGACGCAAGTGACTTCCCCTCCTTCTACAGCAACGCGAGTGACGAGCAACCACACAACCATAGTGAGGCGATGTGACCACGAGGTAAGCCTTCTTCCATTTTTCTTCTTTAGTTTTCTTCTATCTCCCACTTATTCCCTCACATAACCACATGACGGTGGACAACATCTTCTTTCTCTTATCTGTTCCCTCACACCAGGTAATCATATGTTTTCTGCAGAATCTGTTATTGTTGAAGCCTTGGAGACCTAGTTTTCTTCCTTGCAGGTTACCCCTCTTACCCTCCTTATATCAGAATTCTATTTTTTTTAATTAGGATTTTTTATTTTGGGACATTTTTAGTGATTATGGTTTAGGGTTTAGGTTGATTATGTGATACTTCAGTTAGTAAGTTTGAGATTTAGGTCGTTGTTTTGGTGTATCTCTTAGTGAACCCACAATAATGTCATCGATATATCTAATTATAGAAATTGAAGCCTTACCCTTTATATTTGTCTTAAAGTTGCAAAAATTATTGTGGGCATATATACCATGTCATGGCATAGACTTTATATTAAGTCTTAGTTTGACCTAGAAAACTTAAAGTCCTCCCACTTTCTACTGCAAGTTTGGCTAGGTAGGATAGTTTATTTATAGGGTATCTTCGTAGTAAACTACAAATACTACTTTTGGAGGGTTCTCTTTAACAGATACCCAATAGGATTGGAGGGCAGTCTTAGAACTTAAGGCTAAGTGAAAAAGATTAAAGAACATTAAATTAAAGTTGAAATTAGAAAAGAAGTTTCATTGGTCAAGAGTTAAGACTTTGTGTTGACTTGTAAAATACTTGTCAAATGATGCCTTAGTTTTAAACCCAAGGTTTTTAGGATTTACCAGCAATTTGATTCACTATAGCCTATCTTTCCAAATAAAATTCTTGATGCCTCCATAAGTTAGATCTTTCCAGTAAAGACTTCTTTTGACCACTTGAGCATTAACACTTGCAATAAACATTGTTATACTTTATAAGCAATAAGCAGTGACTTATATCTTTTTAGAAACATTTAATTATGGTGGAATACACTGTGGCTAATGATATGTACTCAGACTTACAATAATAGTAATACTGCTTAGCTTTAGACTAGATTTTTATTTGAACTCAAGGTCATTCTGGTAAAACATTTCTGACTGAAAATTAATTTATGCATGTTGTTTATGTTAGATGCTTGAAGAGAAGTAAGCAGAAGGTATCTGAATTATATTGATTCTCTCTGTCTCATAAGTTTTGTGATACATCCTTTTTCTATTGGCATCTCCTAATAGTTTGTGCAGTCTAACAAATCAAATGCATTAAACTCTTAAGAAGTAAATTAATGTTTTAATCATCAAAAAATTAGATTTACATAAATTTTGTTTTATTTACATCAATTGATGACATCAATCTCCAAAATTGACTCAATCATGTCCTTTTATGGAAAAAAAAAAACTGAACTTTTGGAGGACCACATTTTCTTGTTAATTAAGTCAAATTTAAAGAATAATGGGCTTAACTGATGGAATAATCTTTGGAGGACTAAGTCAATGTGCACACAATCTTTCAAGGACCAAAATATAAATTTACTCAATTTTTAATTTTTGCTAATTAGTAATGCTTTTAATTGTACAAAATGGAAAATGTCAAATTGTCAATGTAAGTTGCTGGCAATAAATTAGGTTAAATTAAGAAATATTGCAGGCATACCAATGTCATGTGTTCCTACAGTCAATGTGCCTTCTTAAAATATTATAGTCTGTAGGATGGACAAGAAATATGGAACAAGGGTAAAAAGTTTCCAAGGGCCATGGAACAATATATAGAATTCTCGAGAGATAATTTATGCAGTTCAACTTTCCACCTGATGCATCACTAATTCTTTAGTTTAAGTGTTTTGACCTCCTAAAAATCAGTTTTTATTTATAGACTCGAGCGTATAGCATTTGTATTAATAGTACATTTAGGAAAGCGTGAAACCCATCAGTTTTATTAGTAACATCCATTGTAAACATTTGGGGATGGTATATAATATATGTTATTTTCACCATTATTTATTTATCTCCAAGTTTAGACAACAATGGCGAGGTGTCAAAATGATGTGCAAGAAGGATTAGAGCTGTTACCCTGCTAATAATTTGTGGCTTTTTTTCCCTTGCTTTTAGAGCCATTCCAGATATTTATGGTTCAATGGGTTGTTTCACATTAGAGGCAAAATTATTAGCCATCAATTATTATATGTAATTTGTGTGTTTAAATTTAGGAGTAAACTGTTTTCTATTCTTTTTTTGTTTTTACCAGAGTATCCTTTTCTATTCTATTCCTCTCTTCCCTTTGACAATGTGTCAGTATGCATGTTGCTTGAGTTTGAAACATTAATTTGATTGGATGTTAAATGTAGTTAACTTTGGAATTTTTACAGATATATTTCTAAATTTCTAATTGTGGCCATTAATTATTCTCAACTTCAAACCATTTCAATATATTTTTGAAAATAGATATTTTTTAATATTTTAGTGTTTAACCCCCATTTGTTCGTTGTGTAATGTACTGGTAAAAATGAATTACAATAAATTAGATAAAAAAAATATTATTGAAATGTTTTGTTAAAGTTTAAATATTTAATTACTAAAATAAAAAATATTAAATGGCCTATTTGTACTGAAAACTTTCCCCATTATAAAAAAGTAGCAGAAAAAATATTGTCCACAGACTAGATATGGTAAAACCTTAAAATAAAACAAGTAAAACAGGTACTATGAATTCAGTCAATTTAAAATAAAAGGGTTGCTATTGACATCATAGAAATAAGTCTTGTATAGTTATGCAATCATTTTCCTTGTTTTCCTTTCTGTTTCATTTTTATTTTCTTTGGGGTAATTGAAAGTAAAAGGTAGAATAAAGTGAAAGACTATATTTAAGGTCTGTGCAAGTTAGGAGGAATGAATGATGGGTTAATATAGAGTAGCTAGTACTAAATATGGGGAAAACAAGTATGTTTGAAATAGCAAATATACAGATTAGATGGTTTTAGTGAGGAATAGTGCATTTAAAAGGTGTTTACTTTGACATTAGACTAGAAAAAATGTAGAGAACTAAGGATTTATGCGGGTTCTGAGATTGAATATCCTTATTACGCTCACTTTTGAAGAAGATGAAATGCCATAAGCCCTTGGCCAGGTAATGAGTATAACCTGTTGATGGGATATAATTATATTTAAAAGTTTCAAACCCAAGTGTAGGTTGTCTCAAGTAAAAAATTCTTGGGAGTCCGAGGTCGATCCACAGGGAATTGATGAAGGAAAACTAATTAATTGAGGTAAGGAGCAGATTTGTCACAAAATTAAAGATGATATAAGTTGTTCACAAATGAAAAGGATTTGCTTGGATTAGGAGATCCACTCTTGGTAATAAATTAAAAACAAGATTATTTCGTTTTATAACTCAATTGAAATCATGCATAATGAAGATTCCAATCGGAAGATTTAACATTCAAAGTTCAATCATGCAATCATATTATGGTTCCAATAATTATCTACCAATACTTGTAAATCGTCAAAAGCATCCACTGTGCTAATCCTATTGTCTATAATGGATCAAGATATTCATTATACAAGAAGAGTTTCTAAATTAATTAGAAATAACATACAACACATATTATATTTGCTTAATAATATATCATTTAAGTACAAGAAAGAAATTAATCTAACCTTAACTTATTACCAAGAACTTCACCTTTTCACCCAAGTAAGATGAAGATTAATTACACATAAGAAAGAAGAAAAGAAAAAGAAAAGAAAGAGGAAAAGGAAAAAAGAAACTAGAGGACGCAACGAAATTCCCTTCTCCTTTTGTCCCTCTGCATTCACGCATATTTATAGAAGATTTGGGTGCCACAGTAGCTTGCTTATGTCATGCTATAGTAACGTGCTGATGTCATGCTACAGTAACTTGTTGAAGTCATCATCATGACATCATTATGACATCATCATGACATGATCAATTTTTTTTTAATAGTCACGCCACGGTGTGAGGAAACACGTGTATGCCGCGAAAACTCAGTATCTTCGCTTGTTTTCATCCAAATGTATTAAATTCCTTCAATACTACAAAAACAAAGATAGTAGTGAAGATTCATTTAATATTCACTCTTAAATACAAGCAGTTAAATAATAAAAAGTCATAAAAATAAACTCCAATCACATCCCCACACTTGAGCTTTTGCACTCCTGGGCAAAATATATAAAACCAAAGCTAGCAAATGACATTGACTTAAAAGCTAAAAACTCTAAAAGATTTAATGAAACAAGAAGAGCAACTAGCCATTCAAGGGAACAAAGTATTTTTTAGGTAATATTTCTTCACATCTCAAACCATCAAACAAGGAAATTTCAGTTAAAATGAATGAATCAAGAATGAAAGATCCTCACAGGATTCACTCTTAATCCCTCTAGTATTTAAAATGATAGATATTTCACTCAATTCAACCCATGAAAAATTGTACTACCATAAACTTGCTTATCTTCTACTTCTCCATTACTCAGAACACATGCACACAAAAATCAAGAGGACTTTATTCAAGGTTTTAACAGGGTCATGGTAAAGGAAAATGGATAATATGGACATGAGAAGATAAATACCAAAGAGAATAAAAGAGCATTATGGTACAGTTAGAGTGGAAAAGATAATTGAGAACGTTCATCATAAAGGACAATGACCAATATTTGACTAATATTTTATTGAAGATCAATCCCAAATTGATGAGTTGAATTCATTATTAGGCATAAACCTTCTCCTTCTCTTCCTATTGTTTCCAAGCATCCATCTTTATTCTAGATATGAATATGTCACATAGTGTATCAGATAGTCAGTTCTTTCTTTTTTTCTTTTCTTTTCTTTTTTTTTTCTTTTTCCTTTTTTTTTACAACACACCCCCACACTTGTTTAAGAACAAAGTCAATGCTCTCTTATTCCCTAAGGTCAGGTAAAAACATGTTCTTTTTTTTTAAAAGGCATGTAATGAGCTAAAAACAAAAACTGGCCAAATAAGCTCAAAGGGGTTACACAAGGGAAATACACAACGATGACTATTTAGTCAAAGTAGCTATTTTAAAATGCCTCAATCATATTTATGTATGCATGTGAAAATGTAGCCTTAAAAAGAATCAAAGCAAGTTTTAGAGTAACAATTTCATGAGTGAAAATCACACAAGAAAGAAGAGAATGGTACAAATGTTCAATCCATTCATCAATAAGCTCAAAACCTCACAAAGCATGTTTCTATCATTCTCAATCCATTAATTCAACATTCAAATCCAAGCATATGATTTTTAAGAAAGAAGAAAATTTTTGCTATGACCCAAGATATGCTTTTTGCTACTTCTAAAACCATTTTTTTTTCTTAACTATGATGCGTCTCAAGAGTAAAATTACCTCTTCGGCAAAATTTATTCCTTACTCTGCCATCCTTAATTGGTTTTGTTGTAGGTTTCTAACAGTCATCTCACTAAATATACTTCCCAATTTAAATGCGTCTCAGAAGTAAAATTACCCCTTACTTTGCCATTATTCACTGGTTTAGTAAGTTCATGACAATCATATCATACTTCCATGTTTTTTTGTTTTTAAAACTATCCTTTCCCCCGACCAGATCACAACATTGTCCGCAATGTTAAAATATAGATGAGTAAAGGATAGAAGATAGTACCTGTTGGAGAAATCTAACACAAATTAAAACAAAAACAAAGGATGATAAATAAAATCAAACACATTAAAGATAAAGTGTCAGATCTGGCTTTCTTTTTTTACTGCTTCCCTCGCTGCTTCCTGATGACCAATCTATCTGAGTTAGGACTTTATCAGATTCATAAACAAAAGCTTCTAATTTATCAATCAGCTCATCAATAGTAGAGGCAGAGATAAGAAATTTTCTTGCCGAAGGAGTGATAAATTTCTGTTCCACAGCTTTGTCAAGAAAAAATAACAAAAGATCAAAGAAATTATTAACATTCAACAAGTCAATGGGTTTATGGTGGATGTTTAGTTCGGCCCAAGAGACAATTTGAAATTTTTTTTCCAAAGTACCAAAACCACTTGGTAAGGCAATGAATGCATCAGAGTTGTCAAGCATTTTTTTCATTCGTCCATGCATAGATGTTACCTAAATTTTTTCTCCAACTATCTTTCCAGTAATGTTATTTGTAATTGGCTAGCTATTATGAACAATAGTTTTGATGATAACAAACGTGAAGACAAACATGAAGATGATGAGAAAACCAAGTCCAAGATCTTCAAGAATAGCTTTAGGACTTAGGATCTTTGTAAAGAGCCTTTTGGATATCTCATCATTTGGCGTTGCAAAGAAATGTTTTCAAAATTGCTTTTCCAAAATTAAACAATCATTTTCTGGACATTTGAAAGTTTTTAAAACTGTTTTTATAGCAAAGGTATTCGAATACCCTGTTAGGTATTCGAATAGAATGGTTTTCAAATTCATACGTTTTTTGTTTTTCAAAGTGGTATTCGAATACCCCTCTAAAGTATTCGAATAACCTGATTCCAATTCGAATGTTTCTGTTTCTTCAAACAGAGGTATTCGAATACCCCTCTAAAGTATTCGAATAACCTAATTTCATAATATACCTCTTTAACTAAGGTATTCGAATACCCTTAACTGGTATTCGAATAACCCAGCTCTGATCTGTTTTTTAAAAGTGTTTTGGCAAGAGGTATTCGAATACCTCATAAGGCATTCGAATACTTGTATTCCAGAATTGAATTTCACGAAGCTTTCGAAAATGGCAAAGAACGGCCATAATTTCAATAATTACTTGCTTTTAATTGCTCCAACGACTATTTTCTCTCATTGCTCTATAAATAGAGACCTTGGGTCTATTCTGAAAACCCCCAACCGTTTGAATTATTTGCTTGTGATTAAAACGTGATTCTTTCATATTTTCTATGCTCTTTTTGCCAAAACCTTGAGATATCTTTAGAGAGCTTATTAGCACTTCAATTTGTAATATCTGCTCTAAGTGAGAGTTTATTTTTTCATCTATTCTCTGCTTCTGTAAAAGGGTGAGGTATCCCTTAGTGAATTTGTGAGGGTGAGGTATCCCTCTAGTAAAAGGGTGAGGTATCCCTTGTTGTAAAGAAGGTGAGGTATCCTTCAAAGGGGGTGAGGTATCCCTCTAGTAAATAGGGTGAGGTATCCCTGTTATGTAAAGGTTGCAAGCACCTGTTTTAAGCTTGTGTTGAATAGTGAAAAATCTCGAACTGTGTTTCGGGGACTGGACGTAGGCCACAAGTGGTTGGTGGTCGAATCAGGATAAATATTGTGCCTGCTTTTCTACCCTTAATCTTTTATCTTTATGCACTCTATTTATTCTTGCAATTTAATTATTAATTGTTCTTCTTATTTTCATCTTATTCACGACTTTTAATAATTAAATTCAGTATAGTTTATTTGTTTAAGGCTTTTGCGAAAAATCTTTAATTACTCAATTCACCCCCTCTTAGTCTTCAAGCCACTTGGGTAACAAGTGGTATCAGAGCTAGACTCTTGTATAAAGAGCTTAGCCGCTTCAAGAGTACATGGCTTCATCAAATGTTTTATCAGAAGCAACTTCCATAAATCGACCACCCTTTTTCAATGGGGATGGTTATGCATATTGGAAGGAAAGAATGAAAATCTTTATCGAGGCTATTGATCTCGATGTGTGGGATGCTGTAAAAAATGGTGCATTTATACCTACACGCGTTGTCAATGGTGTAAAAACCGAGACACCTAGAAGTGATTGGGCTGATGTGGATAAAAGAAAAGTTCAATATAATTTAATAGCCAAAAATATCATTACTACTGCTTTGGGATATGATGAATTTTTTCGAATTTTAAATTGCAAAACTGCTAAAGAAATGTGGGACACTTTACAAGTTACCCATGAGGGTACTAGTGAAGTTAAGAGGTCGAGAATCAATTCTCTAACTCGAGAATATGAATTGTTTAGAATGAACCAAGGAGAAAGCATTCAAGAAATGCAAAAGAGGTTCACCCACATTGTTAATCATCTTGCATCATTAGGAAAGAATTTTACTAACGAAGATTTGATTAACAAAGTGTTGAGATGTTTTAGCAGGATTTGGCAACCCAAAGTAACAGTAATTTCAGAATCAAGGGACTTGACAACCATGTCACTACCTACCCTTTTTGGCAAACTTCACGAGCACGAATTGGAACTAAACAGACTAAGTCAAAGTGAAGAAAATGACAAGAAGAAAAAGGGAATAGCCCTCAAAGCCACCACCTCAGTAAATGATGACCATAATGACGAGGATGAAGAAGGCACTGAAAACAATGAGATTAATGAAGAAAATTTCGGCCTTCTTGTAAGAAAATTTGGTAAGTACCTAAAGAAAAAGGGGACACAAAGAAGACCGCCTTTTCCCCTAAAGAAAGTTGAAAAGAAACCCTCCAAAGAAAGAAGAGTCTACATAGCATGGGATGACAACGACATGGACTCCACTGATAGCTCAGATAGCGAAGAAGCCCATCTATGTTTTATGGCCAAAGGAGAAGAAAAAGAAGAAAGCGACAACGAGGTAAATTCTGAATTATCTCCTTCTTATGATGAGTTACAAGATGCCTTTGAAGAATTGCATGACGAAACAATTAGGCTTACAAAATTAATTTCTTCATCTAAGAAAACTATCTCTTCTTTAGAAAATCAAATTCTACTTTTGAATAAAGAGATTGAAGAACTAAAAATTGAAAATGAAACTTTGGGAATTATTGATGCATGCTCATCTCATCCCTCACATGCTTCTACTTCGTATTCTTGTTGTTCATGTCATTTGCTTGAAAATGAAATTGAAAATTTAAAGAACACCCTTGCCAAATTCACATGTGGAAGAGATAATTTAAATATTTTATTAGGAAAACAAAGGGTTGTTTTTGAAAAAGCCGGAATTGGTTATAACCCGAAAAATCAGCATAAATCTTATAAAAACTTCTTTGTTTATTCAAGCACTTCTTGTAGTCCTTTTATCAAATATTTTTACTGTGGAAAGAAGGGTCACAGTGCTTCAACATGCAATGCAAGAAAGAATGTTAACACAAAAATTGGGACAAAAATAGTTTGGGTTCCAAAGGGTACATTGCCCAAAACTGACACTCAAGGACCCAAAAAAATTTGGGTACCAAAAACCAAAAATTAAATTGTGTTGCAGGTGTGCTTGAAAGCCAAGAGCTAACTTCGGTATTTGTGAAAGTGGTTGCTGCAAGCACAAGACTATAATGAATTTCAAGCTCTTCTTCTTGTCTCTAACAAGCTTGGACTTGCATTTATTTTATATAGGAGAATTTCCATCAAAAGGTAAGTTTTCATATCTCAAATATGCCTTCTGGACGTAAAATATATGTTTTTATGTTTGAGTTATTCGAATACCTCCCTGTGGTATTCGAATACCATTGCATCTGTACGTGAAAATCCATGTTTTTCTGATAGGTCTATTCGAATACCATCATAAGGTATTCGAATACCATACATCAGTACATCAATTTTATGCCTTTATAAAGCTAGAGTATTCGAATAACTATATAGCTATTCGAATAACCAGATAACTATCACATCAGTATTTCTCACATGCTATCTGGAGTATTCGAATACCTTCCAAGGCATTCGAATACTTGCTCCTTCTGGAGTTTATAAAATGTGATGGGTATTCGAATACAGCAAAAGGTATTCGAATACCACATGGCTGAAAGCAAGTTTTTACGACGTATTCTCTGTTTCGTTTCTGTTCATTTTCTTATACATATGCAATGAAAATATACTCCAACTATGAATAACATGCTTTAGATAAAATACATCTTAGTTCTTGAAACTATGTTTTGTACCTTAAATAGAAATTACATGATGTTCTTAAATGGATATTTTTGCTTGCTCGTTCACCTCCTTTTCTCTAGAATATGCTGCATATTTAAATTCTTTGTAAGGTAAATGCTCAATGTAATTGGCTACTATTTTAATAAATATATAAGTGCAATAAGTGGTATATGAAATATTTAATATCTATGCTTTTTATTGATATATGGCAGATTTATAAGAAATTGATAACAAGTGGTAAATGCTTTACATTTTGACAAACAAGTGGTATCAAACAAAGTGGTATGAACGTAATAACAAGTAATAACAAATGATATCAAACAAGTGGTTACTTGGCCAAATTAATCGATAAATATATTTTTGCCCTTGAGAATCATTTGCTGCTTTTGCCTCATTGTTTTTTTTAAATGCTTATTGGCTTATGAGTTTGACTAACCCCTATGGATCCAACATTAATGGATACCAATGAAAGCACTCTGAATTTTGTTGTAGGGAGAATACTACCTCAGCACAAATTTATTTGGACAAAATTCATTCAACTTGAGGACATGCATATGTTAATTTATATTATTTTAATATGATAAAAGGGGGAGAAAAATATTTGCCCCATCTTTTTGATCATGACAAAAGGGGGAGAAGAAGTTTAAATGTCTTGGTTTGAGAAAAGTCAGGGAGAAAAAGTCAAAATAAAAATAGAAATTGAATTCCAAAAGTAAGGGGGAGCTGCTGTGCATATCTCTGATGTAAATCACCTCTTATGAAAAAGAGGGAGAGTAAGTATCTCTAAACAAACTTTGTGAATTCCAATTTATATGAACTAATGCTTTTCTCAAATGTTAGTTTGTCATCATCAAAAAGGGGGAGAATGTAATTGGCTAGCTATTATGAACAATAGTTTTGATGATAACAAACGTGAAGACAAACATGAAGATGATGAGAAAACCAAGTCCAAGATCTTCAAGAATAGCTTTAAGACTTAGGATCTTTGTAAAGAGCCTTTTGGATATCTCATCATTTGGCGTTGCAAAGAAATGTTTTCAAAATTGCTTTTCCAAAATTAAACAATCATTTTCTGGACATTTGAAAGCTTTTAAAACTGTTTTTATAGCAGAGGTATTCGAATACCCTGTTAGGTATTCGAATAGAATGGTTTTCAAATTCATACGTTTTCTGTTTTTCAAAGTGGTATTCGAATACCCCTCTAAAGTATTCGAATAACCTGATTCCAATTCGAATGTTTCTGTTTCTTCAAACAGAGGTATTCGAATACCCCTCTAAAGTATTCGAATAACCTGATTTCATAATATACCTCTTTAACTAAGGTATTCGAATACCCTTAACTGGTATTCGCATAACCCAGCTCTGATCTATTTTTTAAAAGTGTTTTGGCAAGAGGTATTCGAATACCTCATAAGGCATTCGAATATTGTATTCTAGAATTGAATTTCACGAAGCTTTCGAAAATGGCAGCAACGGCCATAATTTCAATAATTACTTGCTTTTAATTGCTCCAATGGCTATTTTCTCTCATTGCTCTATAAATAGAGACCTTGGGTCTCTTCTGAAAACCCCCAACCGTTTGAATTATTTGCTTGTGATTAAAACGTGATTCTTTCATATTTTCTATGCTCTTTTTGCCAAAACCTTGAGATATCTTTAGAGAGCTTATTAGCACTTCAATTTGTAATATCTGCTCTAAGTGAGAGTTTATTTTTTCATCTATTCTCTGCTTCTGTAAAAGGGTGAGGTATCCCTTAGTGAATTTGTGAGGGTGAGGTATGCCTCTAGTAAAAGGGTGAGGTATCCCTTGTTGTAAAGAAGGTGAGGTATCCTTCAAAGGGGTGAGGTATCCTCTAGTAAATAGGGTGAGGTATCCCTGTTATGTAAAGGTTGCAAGCACCTGTTTTAAGCTTGTGTTGAATAGTGAAAAATCTCGAACTGTGTTTCGGGGACTGGACGTAGGCCACAAGTGGTTGGTGGTCGAATCAGGATAAATATTGTGCCTGCTTTTCTACCCTTAATCTTTTATCTTTATGCACTCTATTTATTCTTGCAATTTAATTATTAATTGTTCTTCTTATTTTCATCTTATTCACGACTTTTAATAATTAAATTCAGTATAGTTTATTTGTTTAAGGCTTTTGCGAAAAATCTTTAATTACTCAATTCACCCCCCCTCTTGAGTACTGAAGCCACTTGGGTAACATTATATTGAGCTAAAGGTTTAGGAATGACACCTAAAATCTTACTACCTCCTATAAAAGCAGCAAGTGATGCAACCCTCATTAACCCACGACAACCTCCCCCATATACAACATGAATATTTCTTGCAGCAAGCATTCGACCAAGAATAGTAGCTGCGTTTATAAACTCTAAACCCTTCTCATAACTTGACCCACAAAAAACATAGATATTTTTAAGGTTACGAACAGAATGCCCTATTTCTATACTCTTCTTCCCTTTGAATGTTTCTGAGTTAGAGAAAAGTGGAGAAAATGAAGTGTTTAAATAAGGAAAAGAATAGAGAGAGAAATGATCACACCTATAAGAGTAGGTTGGCTGTTGTCAGAAAAGTTTGAAATTAAGAAACACGGAATCTCTTTTTTTTAAACTTTTTTTTTATTTTTTTTTACCGACACTATTTACATCCCCATACAAAGGCTCTGAAATCTGTGAGGCACTTAAGCTGACTCAATAAAAATACAAACGAAATACTAAAAACTTACCTTAGCTTTGGTAGACAGGATCTTCTATCAAAGTCTCAACTACAACTGGATCTTTCAACTCAAGTTATGGCTTCAAATGCTGACCATTTTCCTTCCTCCAATTTAATTTCATGAGAATAGACCAGGGGACGACCACATTTTTTATCAGGAAAACTCCAACCTTATTAAGCAACTCCTTAAACTTTGGACTCCATCCCTGAGTGTCATAATTCCGAGTTAAATAAAAGTTAGTACAATTATCAAATACATTATATGGATTACTGATAAAATTAAACTCAGAATTAACAAGAAAATTCTCGAGGGGATCAAAATCAAAGGTTGTAGAAAGTCCCTTATCCATGATTGAGTCAATCATGTATGTTTGGTGACCCTTGTTATTATTTTCTAGCTTAACAAGATTCTTTGTCACCTCAGGTTCCTTGGGTAACTCGACATCACTACTATCTTGATTCTTTTTCACATCTTCTAGCTCATTCACACTCAAGGAGTTCATCATTCTGGACACTTGGCTCTTTATCTCCTTACTTTCTTCAACAACCTTTCCATTCCTAAGAGTTATTACTAAATTGACTTGATCTATTTGTTTGCTTTCAGAACAAGCCTCATTTAGATAGTACTGACCTTTAGGATTTAGTTGAGGTTGAGAAGGAAATTTTCCTTTCTCGTGAATGGTGAGTGCAGAAGTAAGTTTGGAAAGAGTGTCTTCTATGTCTATCATGGTTTGAGTGTTTTGTTTATTGATGGCCTCTTGCTTTTCTATGAATGCACTCAATGTTTCTTCAAGGTTTTTCCTATATGGTGGGACATAAGGTGCATATCTTTGAGAATTTTGAGAATCCTGTTGTTCCTGAGGAGGCGGTGGTTGCATAAATTGTGCTTGATTATTATTCCTTTAACTGAAGTTCGGGTGATTTCTCCATCCCGGATTGTAAGAATTTGAAAAAGAAGAGGTGAATGGCTTTTTAAAATTGTTCATTGCATTTACTTGCTCATGCACAACTTCTTTAAAAATAGGAATATTAGGACATTCATTTGTCGAGTGTCCTAATTCATCACAAATGCCACAAATTTCTTCATTTTACACAGATTTGACTTCTTTTACTTTCCCTAATTCCATGGATTCAACATTTCTGGCCAGACTAGCATACCTTGCATTTAGATCTTCTTCTTGACTAAGATGGTATTTTACTTTTCCTGCATTTGCAAGGTTATATCTAATTGAATTTTCAGAAGGATTAGTACCATGCTAAGATTGAGAAGTTTCAGCCAAATGGTTTAAATAATCTAAAGCTTCTTTGGGTTCTTTATCAAGAAACTCGCCATTACACATCGTTTCCACAAATTATTTAGTTTCAGGTGTTAAACTTTCATAAAAGAAGCTTATAGTCTGCCATTTTTCAAAACCATGATGTGGGCAAAAATTTAACAAAACTTTAAAACGTTCTCAACTTTGAAAATATGCTTCATTTGAATTTTGGGAAAAATTTTGGATTTATTTTTTCAAAGCATTGGTTTTATGTGTTGGGAAAAATTTCTTTAAAAACTCACATTGCATTTCTTGCCATGTGCCAATTGATCTTGGTTTCAAAGCATTAAGCCAAGTTTTTGCTTTATCTTTCAAAGAAAAAGGAAACAATTTCAGTTTAACAATTTTTTCAGTGCAATTTTGATCATTGAAAGCAATACAGACTTCTTCAAATTCTTTTAGATGTAAATATGAGCTTTCATTTTCTAAACTATGAAAATTAAGAAGTAAAGAAATCATACCCGGCTTAAATCTAAAATTATTAGCAGTAAGTGGAAAGATAAAACATGATGAATTAGAATTTTGAGGTGGTTGCAAATATGGACGCATAGTTCGCAATGGTTGATTTCCTTGTTCAACATGTATACTTTCATTTTCAGCTCATTGTGTTTGATTATCATGTTCAACATATGCACCTTCAAATTCAGCCATTGTGTTTATTGTGTGTGATTGTGATTCAAATAAATCAATATATGAATTACTAGGATTAATTTTAACCAAACATCCAGAATTTAAATCATGATACCAGTTAAGCATAAATAAGTGACATAAAATAAAAATAATGTACAAATAGGTGGTAGACACCAGCCGTTAAATATTAAGAAGAATGTGGTATAAACCAGTCACCCAATATATATATATATAAAATTAAAAAGTTAAATAACTGATAAAATAAAAAAAATTAGATAAATAGAGAGTTAATAATATACGAGAAAATAAAATACAAAAATAAAGTGCAAAAAATAAAATACAAAAAATAAAGAATAAAGTACAGAAAATAAAGTGCATAAAGTAAATTTAAATATGAAAACCTGAGAGTGGTGAGTGCCACATGAGTCGGTGAAAGAGAAGAGAAGAAGAAATATTATTTCATTAAGTTAGAGAGACGAGAAAAATAAATGAGAATTTAAAAGTTAGATAGTTAGTAAGCAAAAAGCGTAAATAATAATAATAATAAGAATATTAATAATAATAATAATAATAATAATAAAAGCAGAAAGCATAAATAAAAAAATAAAATAAAAAAAAAATAAAAAACAAAAATAAAATAAAAATAAAAAACAAAAATAAATGACGTAAATTAAAAAAGTTAGTTAGTAAACTAGTTAGTAAATTAGTAAATAGATAAATAAAAATGAAAAGAGTAGAGGAAGAATATACCGATAGTGAAGTTTACTTACATAAAGAGAACCTCAATATATTAGAACTTCAAATCAAGTCCCCGGTAACGGCACCAAAAACTTCATGAGATATAATTATATTTAAAAGTTTCAAACCCCAAGTGTAGGTTGTCTCAAATAATAAATTCTCGGGAGTCCGAGGTCGATCCACAGGGAATTGATGAAGGAAAACTAATTAATTGAGGAAGGAGCAGATTTGTCACAAAATTAAGGATGACATAAGTTGTTCACAAATGAAAAGGATTTGCTTGGATTAGGAGATCCACTCTTGATAATAAATTAAAAATAAGATTATTTCGTTTTATAACTCAATTGAAATCATGCATAATGAAGATTCCAATCGGAAGATTTAACATTCAAAGTTCAATCATGCAATCATATTATGATTCCAATAATTATCTACCAATACTTGTAAATCGTCAAAAGCATCCACTGTACCAATCTTATTGTCTATAATGGATCAAGATATTCATTATACAAGAAGAGTTTCTAAATTAATTAGAAACAACATATAACACATATTATATTTGCTTAATAATATATCATTTAAGTACAAGAAAGAAATTAATCTAACATTAACTTATTACCAAGAGCTTCACCTTTTCACCCAAGCAAGATGAAGATTAATTACACATGAGAAAGAAGAAAAGAAAAAGAAAAGAAAAAGGAAAAAGAAAAAGGAAACCAGAGGACGCAGCGAAACCCCCTCCTCCTTTCGTCCCTCTGCATTCATGCATATTTATAGGAGATTTGGGTGTTACAGTAGCTTGCTTATGTCATGCTACAGTAACTTACTGATGTCATGCTACAGTAACTTGCTGAAGTTGTAGCATTGTCTTTGCCTCAATGGTTTAATATGTTAAGTTTTGATGATGACAAATACAAGATAAAAAGAATTATGCTTATGCTTCATAGATGTGCTAAATGAGATATATTGTATCATGCATATAAAGATATTGAGTTATGAATTTGGACTAACTATGCTTGTGTTAAGTGAGTAACATTTTGTAGGATAGTCCAAGTATCAAGAATAAGCATTGCAACAAGAAAGCAAAAGATCACAACTATGCTCAACTCAAGAAGAATAAGAATGATAAAGATGTTCTAAGCAATTTACAAGATTTAAAGAGAAGAAATTTGTGGAAGCTTGGATCACATCAAGAAGCCTAATGACTAGAATTGGTATATTTTCCTTTTAGGTTTTCTCCTATGTAAAGATAGAGGTTTTACAAGAAAAGAGTTCAAATATATTTTTAAGTCTTTAAAAATGGTTCTTACATGTTTAAATGCCCAACAAACTGTTTTTGGAAAGTTAATCTTGGTGGTAGTTCACACATTTAAAAAATAGCCAAGTTTGTGTTTTGCAAAACTGACATTCAGTTACTATTTTGATCATAACTTTCAAAATACTTTGAGTTTTGTTATGAAACGTATTTCATATGAAAATAGACTCAAATATCTTTCCAATGAATGGTCATTTACTTTAAACGGATAAGAAATGAAGAAGTTATGACCATTTGCTTTAAACTATGAAATATAGTCAAGTTTGAGTTTTGAAAAACTGAACTTTGGTCACTCTTTTGATCATAACTCTCAAAATACTTTGAGTTTTGTTGTGAAACTTCTTTCATTTGAAAATAGACTCAAAGATCTTTCCAATGACTGGTCATTTGCTTTAATCGGATAAGAAATGAAGAAGTTATGACATTTTAAAGTCAGATTTCAAAACCAGAAAAACTGTAATCGATTACACAAGTCTTGTAATCGATTACAACAATGTCAGAAGCCATGTAATCGATTACCAGAAGTGTGTAATCGATTACCAAGTGCCCAGAAACGTTTCTAACGGCTATAAACGGCTAGTTTTCATAAAAAATCATTTCTAGATACTACCAACGGCTATTTTATCACTTAGGCTCTATATATAAGTGTTGTATGAAGCTTAAACACCTCTTGAACCCTTGATTTGATCCTTGAATCACCAAAATCATATTTTGAGCTCTTTCTTGCAAAATTCTTCTATTCCTTTGTTCTTCAATTTGTATTATCCACTCTTGAGAGAGTTTTCTATCATCTATACTTTGTTCTTCAAGTATATCTACTCTTGTGAGAGTTTCATTCTATCAACCTTGATTGCTTTGTAAGAGAGGGTGAGGTATCCCTCCAAATTGTAAAGGGTGAGGCATCCCTTTGTTTGAAGAGACTCAAGCTCAAGGGTGAGGCATCCCAAGGAGTTGAGTGCTCAAGTTTGTAAAGGTCATCAAGCACCTGTGAAGCTTGAAGAATTGGAGGCTCTAGCACAAGGGTGAGGTATCCCAAAGTGTGAGGAGTGCTCTTATTTGTACAAAGGTTTTCCTAGCACTCGTGAAGTCTAGGAGATAGTGAAGAAAATCTCAAGTTAAGCTTGGGGACTGGATGTAGGCCACAAGTGGTTGGTGGCTGAACCAGGATAAATTCTTGAGTTTGATTCCCTCTTCCCTACACTCTTTAATTTCAATATTTAGTGTAGTATATTTATCTATTGCATATCTTGTCATCTTGGTGATTTGATTCTATGAACTTGACATCTAGCTTATTTGCTTAATTCTTCATATATCTCAAGTTGTATTTGAGTAATCTATAATAGTTGTACCTTTGTTGTACATGTTCCGCTGCTTTTATTACTTGAGTGATTCAAAATGCTTAATTTCTCAAAGGTGCATTAAAATTTGTAATCACCCAATTCACCCCCCTCTTGGGTGATGGTTACCATGACTAACAAGTGGTATCAGAGCTTCGTGCTCTGGTGAAAGCTTAACCGCTTAGAGTTAAAGATCCTTGTTTGTTGGCAACCATTAAAAAGCTTTTCAAAATGGAAGGTTTTGAAATTGATAAACCACCATTCTTTGATGGTGTGTATTTTGTTTATTGGAAAGCTAGAATGGAATTGTATATGCAATCTATTGATCTTGATTTGTGGGATGCTGTGCTTGATGGATTTTCTCCTAAACCAAAACAAGATTTGAATGCTTATGACAAGAAATGCTTTTCCTTGAACATTAGAGCAATGCAAATGTTGAGAAGTAGTTTGAATGATGATGCTTATGCTAGAATTAAGAGTTGCTCTAGTGCTAAAGATATATGGGATGCTCTTGATGCTATTTATCTTACTAACAATGATTTCTTACATAAAGTTATATATAGAGAGCAAGAAGAGCAAAAACCTCTAGAGGAAGGCAACTTTGAAAAATGTCCTCAAGAACATGTTCAAAGCAAGAAAATAAGCTCAATGTCTCTTGATGATGATGGTGCTCAATTTGAAGAAGAGAAAATGCAAAACAAAATTAAGAAAGATGTTCTTGAATCCTTGATGGACAACAATGATAAAGATGATGATCTCCTCAAAGAGCCAAGCATGCTACAAATTAAGACTACCTCCTATATGACTATAAAGGACTTTGAGGTAAATGATGCTAAACTAGAATATAGTCCTTCTTATGAGCTACAATGTGCATATGATGAAATATATGATGGCTTGTTGATTTTAGAAAATAAAAACTTATCTTGTTTAGAAAACATTTCCTCCATTGAAAATGATATTGAGACTTTGAAAAATGAATATGCTTTTCTTGATGAGAAAATGCCTTTAAAATGTGAAACCTCAACTTCTTATAAAAAGTGTATTAATTTAGAAAATCATGTTGAGAACTTACATTCCGAATTTGTCAAAGCTAATGATTCTAATTGCTTACATTCTATGCTTGTTAATGAGAATAAAATTGATGTTATTCTACATAAAAATTCAAGTAAGGCTTATGGCAAAAATAATATAGAATGTAATAACAACAAAAGGCTTAAGTTTTCCAAAGATGATCTTCAAAGGACCAAACCATCATTAAATTTAATTGTTTGCAACTTTTGTGGTCATCTAGGACATATTTCTCATTTATGCAATTATAGAAGAAATTCTTATATGAGAAATTGTATGGTATGAGTTCCTAAAGGTCTTAAAGGCCCTATTACTAACATTCAAGGATCTAAGATGAAGTGGGTACCAAAATGTCCTCCTAGTGTCTCAATTATGCAGAAAGTTTCTTAAAAGGATGGACCAATTAGTCAATAGAAAGAGGAATCATTAAGAAGAATGCTTCCAAAGCCCATTGGTAGAAGTTTTGGTCAAAGAAGGAAGATGGATTCAACCAAAGCTTCTCAAGTACAAAATGTAGAACTTGCAAAGTTCAAAACACCAAAAAAGAAGCAATGGGTAAGGAAAAGAGTTTCCTTGACTACCAAGGCCAAGGGTGACTATTTACTTAAGCATGCATTGAAGTGAAATACAACTACACCACTTGAGGTTGGAAAAATTTGAAATGGTCCAAGTTCTCTAAGAGTAATGAAAACATAAAAGAATGGCATGGAGAACCACAACATTCTCAAGGAGCCTTGATGCAACTCAAAGAGTACACTTTTGGTGACATCAATCTCTTATCCTTATCTATGCTTTAAATTGAATATCATGTGATATTTGGAGAAGTAGAGAGTTGTTTTTACAAGCCTTACATGACCATTGTTTGCCCCAAAATGCTTATATATGTTTTGATGATGATCATGTCTTTCTTGACAAACTTGAATCTTGCTTTGAAAATGCTTAAACTATGCTTTTGGATTCAAGTGCATATATCATTCTTTTGTTCTTGTTAAAGCTAACATTGCATGGTTGATAATGTGGTACATGTTTTACATTGTATATCAACCTAAATTATGCTTGTAAATAAGTTTAAATGATATTTGATGCTAACCCATGTTTTAGAGAACTTTTGAAATATAGTCATCAAATATTGAAATGTCAAGCATATGTGGATAAATGAGAAATGTTGAAGGAAGAGGAACATGAGGAGACTTTCTTCAAGTGAAATGGAATGAAATACTCAATGGAAGAAAGTACAAACTCAAAGGACAAATAAATGAAGAACATTCTAAAGAAGCATCACTCTCTCAATAAGTATCTCTATCCCTAAGCTATTGTGGTATTCTATATGTTATGGACTGTATAATACTTGTTGATAAATTGATCTTAAATGATTTGATGCTTTCCTTACATGAGAAGTATGTTTCGCATTGACAAAGTGCCTAATTGGATATTAACTTGCTAATTTTTGTCATTGCATATAGGGTGGATGATATTAGTACTATACATACTTTGATCCCTATAGCATATTTCCTCAATGTGAATGTTTGATATTAATGATTCTCTTGATTTATGGTTTCTTTGTAGTATAACACCTATGAGAATCATGCTCTTGTCTTGAAAAGAATATGTGGTTTCAATATAAAACCCTTCTACTCTTCTAAAATGCTTTTGAAAATATAATGTGGTCTTACAAAATTCTTTTTGAAAGGGGGAGAAGTTTTAAGATGGTTTATGATTGATGGATTAAGAATATATATCTTTGCCTTGCTTCTGTTTATGGTAATGTGCTTATATGGTCTTGGCATGCATATTTCCCTTTATCTATCGTGTGCATCAATAAGGGGAAGCTTATCTTACATATCCTTCTTCCATATCCTTGTTGACTAAGAATATATGCATAACTGTGTTAAACTATTATGTTTGATATTTTGATAATATGCACATTTTGAGGGGAGCCTAGTTCTTAAATTGTTGCTTATATCTCTTGGCTTACACCCTTATTTGGCATGAAGTGTTTTATTGTTAATACTATCAACATATCAACAAAGATCATCTCTTATTGTCTTTCCATCTATCAATGAAAGAAGGTAAACATTCTTAAACTTGATATCTTTTGATTCTTTCATTGAGAAATGCTTGATATGTGACAAGTTGTATGATCTTTCATTTGAAAACCTCAAATCCATGATCTTACACGAATATTTTGTAACTCCTAACAAGTGATATCGAGTGATACTTGATTTATCATGTGGTATGCAAGACATTATATGCTAGACATAATTTTTAAGCTCATTGCTATCATGTGCTAAATGTTGATGTACCAAAATATGACAAGCTTTGCATGAATAATCTTTTATATCTTGAAAGCATGCTTGTTTCATCTCTCTTTTCTTGAATCATGTGTAGAATTAAATAAGGAGAGATAGTTATGATTTGAATAACTTGAAAAAGTTTCTGAGTTTTGATGATCCTACTATTTTTGACAAACACGAGTTTTATTTATAAAGGGAGTGCAAATATTATCTTTCCTTCCTAAGCCTTTTTGTTGATGTCAAATAAGGGGAGTGAAAACTGGAAAGAAAAATATTTATGTTCTTGTACTTATTGTTGAAATACTTACATGAATATCTATTCTTCTATATTACATATTTTTCTTTGGTGATTTGTCATCATCAAAAAGGGGGAGATTGTAGCATTGTCTTTGCCTCAATAGTTTAATATGTTAAGTTTTGATGATGACAAATACAAGATAAAAAGAATTATGCTTATGCTTCATAGATGTGCTAAATGAGATATATTGTATCATGCATATAAAGATATTGAGTTATGAATTTGGACTAACTATGCTTGTGTTAAGTGAGTAACATTTTGTAGGATAGTCCAAGTATCAAGAATAAGCATTGCAACAAGAAAGCAAAAGATCACAACTATGCTCAACTCAAGAAGAATAAGAATGATAAAGATGTTCCAAGCAATTTACAAGATTTGAAGAGAAGAAATTTGTGGAAGCTTGGATCACATCAAGAAGCCTAAGGACTAGAATTGGTATATTTTCCTTTTAGGTTTTCTCCTATGTAAAGATAGAGGTTTTACAAGAAAAGAGCTCAAATATGTTTTTAAGTCTTTAAAAATGGTTCTTACATGTTTAAATGCCCAACAAACTGTTTTTGGAAAGTTAATCTTGGTGGTAGTTCACACATTTAAAAAATAGCCAAGTTTGTGTTTTGCAAAACTGACATTCAGTTACTATTTTGATCATAACTTTCAAAATACTTTGAGTTTTGTTATGAAACATATTTCATATGAAAATAGACTCAAATATCTTTCTAATGAATGGTCATTTACTTTAAACGGATAAGAAATGAAGAAGTTATGACCATTTGCTTTAAACTATGAAATATAGTCAAGTTTGAGTTTTGAAAAACTGAACTTTGGTCACTCTTTTGATCATAACTCTCAAAATACTTTGATTTTTGTTGTGAAACTTCTTTCATTTGAAAATAGACTCAAAGATCTTTCCAATGACTGGTCATTTACTTTAATCAGATAAGAAATGAAGAAGTTATGACATTTTAAAGTCGATTTCAAAACCGAGAAAAGCATGTAATCGATTACACAAGTCCATGTCGATTACAACAATGTCGAAAGCCATGTAATCGATTACCAGAAGTGTGTAATCGATTACCAAGTGCCCAGAAACGTTTCTAACGGCTATAAACGGCTAGTTTTCATAAAAAATTATTTCTAAACACTACCAACGGCTATTTTTTCACTTGGGCTCTATATATAAGTGTTGTATGAAGCTTATGCACCTCTTGAACCCTTGATTTGATCCTTGAATCACCAAAATCATATTTTGAGCTCTTTCTTGCAAAATTCTTCTATTCCTTTGTTCTTCAATTTGTATTATCCACTCTTGAGAGAGTTTTCTATCATCTATACTTTGTTCTTCAAGTTGTATATCTACTCTTATGAGAGTTTCATTCTATCAACCTTGATTGCTTTGTAAGAGAGGGTGAGGTATCCCTCCAGATTGTAAAAGGTGAGGCATCCCTTTGTTTGAAGAGACTCAAGCTCAAGGGTGAGGCATCCCAAGGAGTTGAGTGCTCAAGTTTGTAAAGGTCATCAAGCACCTGTGAAGCTTGAAGAATTGGAGGCTCTAGCACAAGGGTGAGGTATCTCAAAGTGTGAGGAGTGCTCTTATTTGTACAAAGGTTTTCCTAGCACCCGTGAAGTTTAGGAGATAGTGAAGAAAATTTCAAGTTAAGCTTGGGGACTGGATGTAGGCCACAAGTGGTTGGTGGCTGAACCAGGATAAATTCTTTAGTTTGATTCCCTCTTCCCTACACTCTTTAATTTCAATATTTAGTGTAGTATGTTTATCTATTGCATATCTTGTCATCTTGGTGATTTGATTCTATGAACTTGACATCTAGCTTATTTGCTTAATTCTTTATATATCCCAAGTTGTATTTGAGTAATCTATAATAGTTGTACCTTTGTTGTACATGTTCCGTTGCTTTTATTACTTGAGTGATTCAAAATGCTTAATTTCTCAAAGGTGCATTAAAATTTGTAATCACTCAATTCACCCCCCTCTTGGGTGATGGTTACCATGACTAACAGAAGTCATCCATGACATCATCATGACATAATCAATTTTTTTTTAGTAGTCACGCTACGATGTGAGGAAACACATGTATGCCGCGAAAACTCGATATCTTCGCTTGTTTTCATCCAAATGTATTAAATTCCTTCAATACTGCAAAAGATTCATTTAATATTCACTCTTAAATACAAGCAGTTAAATAATAAAAAGTTATAAAAATCAACTCCATTCACCTGTGCTTATTGAGGGGGATTTATTGGTCAAATTTTCTGATTAATGAGATTTAGAAGACAACAATAGGGAAAAAAAGCATTTAATGTGATTATGTGATAGAAAATGATTAAATATGATTTATGAAACCTAAATGAATTTTTGGGCAACATGCCAAAGCTTAGTGTTTTAGATCCAAAATTATTTTCCTAAGTGTAGACTTAGGTAATTAATTAACAAGATTTTAATTTAATGAATCTTTAGTAGAAAAAGGAAAGTAGATTTAATGTTTAGAATTAAATTAGCATATTTAAGTTATAATGAGGAATAAAGTTATAACATGAAATTTGCTAACGTATAGCTCACCCTTTGGGTTTTGAAGCACGTTAGGAAATTTTGAGTTGTAATATCTAATTAAACCAAAGAAGTCAAATTTCTATAAAGAATAGTAGAAAACATTACGTTAAGAATTTTTAGTATGACAATATTCTAAATAAGGCCAAAATGCCTATATTATGTAGAGAATTTTATAAATATGTTTAAAAAAAATGAAATGTTTTATGTAAGTGAAAAATGCTAGAAAAATCTTACGTGATTTTAAAATAATGATTTTTAAGCTACGCAATTGAGAAAATAATTTAAAATTGCTATGCGATTGAGATAACCTTTAAAAATCTCTACGCGATTTAGAAAACGTTTGAAAATATTTTTGAGATTCCAAAAATGTTGAAAAATACTTACGCGATTTGAAAACGTAAGAAAAATGATACGCAATTTCAAAAATGCGATAAAATGTTTACACGATTGGAAATAATAGCAGTTTGTTGTCGGGCTATAATGGTAGGCCCAGTTATGTTGGAAAGTGATACCGCTAAGAAATGGTATGTGTATATGAGATGCTGTAAGAATCATGTTTGTATATATTTTTGGATCATACATCATGCATAGAAAAACGTGTTAGCTTAATTGGTTAAGACAAGTGTGCCTAGGAGATTGAAATTACACCTTCGTGTGGGTGAGAATTACGTAGTTACGATCTTCATTGATCTGAGAGACGTTGGGGTGTGGAAAGTCATAAGTGGCCAATTGGTAGCACCTTTGCGCCATGGTATCCTATGCAAACACACCAACGGTCTTGACGGAGTTGTTACTCTTTTCATGATTTGTTGAGAGTGTCTTGTATTAGCCATGTTGTGCATCTTGATATGATGGCACATGATTTGAGGCTAACGATATACATACGTGTACTCCTTATCTTTCTCTCCGAAATTGTGGTTAGCTCCATAGAGTAGGATTTGGTCTTGGTACATATGCATAATGGGTCAACATATTGTCATGATAATTATGTTATTTGATATATTATCTATGATGTGATAATTTGACTATACATAATAATATGGTATTTGTACCATTTATTGTCATTTTCTATATTGCCTCATTCGTTTTGATATAGAGGATCTCACCTCTTTGTTGTATTATATTTGTTTTATTGTATATGTTTGATGAAGACCAAGGAGACGAAGGAGTTGGTAATTTTGTTTACAACCAGTAATATATCTTTTTGTTGTGTTTATTTATATGGTGGTGAGACGTCAAGTTTTGGGTTTCATCACAGTGCAATTCCATGGGGAGATTGACGCTTGGAGGTTTGATTATGGGAATGAGTGCTTTGTGTATACCGGAGATTTAACTCTTAACCTTAGTGGTACTAGATATTGTCCTGTGTTGACACAGCATGCTTCTGTGCATCTTGAGTTCACGATGCCAATACGTGAGCTTTGGGGTGGTAGTTTTTATACTCCGCAAGAGGATTCCATGGTGTCATCTGCTAGGACACCTGCCAGGCGTGTGTTATATCCGCTAGGGTTCTTTAATGATGACCCTGAGGAAGAGGAGGAGGATCCTGCTGATGGCCCAAATCCTTAGTTTAGTTTGAGAGGTTATGTTTTAGTATTTTATATTTTCGTCGTATGTATTGTTTATATTAACTTCTGGGAGCAAGTGTGTATTTATGTAAATTATTTGTAAACAATGTTTCGCTATGTTTGTAAGTATGGCAAGTTTACTTTCAGTTATGTTTTATGTTTAAGGTTTTTATTTATTTTCAGTTATTCTGCAAAAAAAAATTTAAAATCAGTATTTTACAAGATTAATTCTTTTACAACTTGGGTAAGTTATATTAGGATTAGTCTTGAATGTGATACCTTACTGTGGGTGTTACATTAGTTGGTGTCAGTTGCCCCATAAACCTGCAACACCAAAGTTAATTGCCTTAGCCTTTCAAACTAAACATTAACCCTAATAAACTTCAGTGTCCCTCGGCTTTTGTTTCTTCAAATTGTCTGGAATAACTACTCATGGAAAAATTCATGTATGGAATCTCACTAGTAGCATTCTGAAAAAAAAAACATTTAAATAAGTCAACTACAATCACTTATAGAACCTAAAATTTAGCATATGTTTCACATGTCTTTGGCCCACTAGTGACATTATGTTGAAAATCTTCAAGTAATGATAGAAAACTTTATGCTGGACTTTCTGCCAGCTGCGAAGTCCAACAACTATATTTATAAACATCAACATTTGTGTTGAGATCAACAACTGTTGACTGTAAGGGAAGAATATAACCAAAGTTAAATTATAAATTCTTATAAAAGTTTACACATAAGAATGACTCCATCAATACTACCCTGAAATATAACAATCACTTCAACACTAATTACAATTTAAATTTAATTTCTGTGCATGCACACACTATGGTACAATCATCATCTCATTCTCCCTAAGTCATAATTTCCATAGATGAGCATACATGTAACTTGTTTCCATTGATCTAACTCATACTTCCCTCAATACACTCCTAAATAAACAAACAAAAATAAGTTTAAAACACATTTCAGAATATATGTGCTCCTTCCAAAAGAGGTGACAGTACACAGTTGTTCCATACACAAAGAAAATATATCCAAATGCACTCACATCAATTGTGAACATGTGTGAATTTTGATGTGTTGTCTTTCTCTTTTTCCTCACAATTTGGTTAACTTTTGATACTTTCCTATTTGATCGAGGGTGGCCTTTACATGCTACATGTAATGGACTATGAATCTCACACGATGACTCCTTGGTTTGACTGCTGCCAGTGGCAATCACATTGCCAGTTTTGTCTCGACCTTTTATGACATGTGACATTATTGTGGTTTAATGTAGCAATCGACTGCACCTTGCTTTTACATGCATACAATGTTTGGAGAAAAAAATCACTAGTATCGTCACACTCTGCATTAACTTTGGTAATCTCGTAAAACTCTTTCAATAAATTATCAAACCTTTGCATTTGAGGCTACAACTATTTCACATCATAACTGTTTTTGATGTATGCATGTTTCCTTCTTATATTTTTGCTCCATCTTAGCAAAATATATTTCAAAGGCACTTCCTTCATCCTTTCTTGCGCAAGAACGACAAGGAAATATCTACACACAATACCTTTAAACTCAAACAACTAGCATTTACATCTAACATCATGATTGTCGCAATTAAATACTACCTCAACTATTCTTTCCTTCGAACTTCTAACTACTACCATCTCCTCTAACACATCATAAGTACAAATTCAATCCTCAACACATTTAATACAAATAAAACAATTCATTTTACCCCTAAATTTAGCTTGAACCTCGTTAAACTTCGCATGAGTGTACTCACATTAGAATTGCCTCTCCATCATAGAGTTTGACCCACATGCAATAATGTTGTTAAATGATCGATAATCTGCCTCATATTCCTTTTCTCCCTTATCGTGGAGAATATTATCATATTGCCTTACAAATTGTTGCAGAGTTGTTGTTAAGTTTATATACTCATCAAAAATTGCGTTAATGCTCTCGCTCCTCTGAGTCGTTGACATTCCAACCCAAAAATCTTTCTTGAAAAAGATTGAGACCCATTTATATTGCTCATTATATAACCCACTCAACCATTCATTATCATGTAGGTCATATTGTTGGACGAAAGTAATCCACTTTCCTTCAAATTCAGCCTCTATTAAGGAATCATAAATTACATTTTTCATTACATCATTGATACTGTTATATTCACCATAACCTGTTAACTTCTTTGGGATTTTTTTCATGATAAGCCATAAGCATCATCGATGGAGAGTAGTCGGAAACACTATCTGAATTGTATTTTTCATGGCTTGCTTTGATAAGTGATAATACCATTTGGAGCCTTTCCTGACATACAATTAAGCCAAGATTCGAACAGTCACACAAACGAATCAATGTCTTTGGTAAATAGTAAACCACATCCTAGCAAAATTGATTGCCTATGATGATTCACACCAACGAATGGAGTAAATGGCATGTCATACCTATTTGTTAAATAGGTTGTGTCAAACATCACAACATCTCTAATTGATTCGTATGCAGTTCTATTTCTTGCATCAGCCCAAAAAACGTTCTTCACATGAAAGTCATCATCCAAATCTATAGAATAGAAGAAATTACTATTCTGTTGTTGCATCTGTGAAAAATAACTCCTTAGAGCCTTACCATCACCCTCCTTCCCAATTGCACGTCTTTCCCTCCCAACATAGTTTCTCACGTCTCATTCAATAAATGGTAAATTATCATACCCTCCTACATCATGAACAAGAGAGCGGAAGGTCTTGTTCAGCCTCATGCTTGCTTCATTTTTAATCTGTATTCTTTTCTTCACGTGCTTGCTGATGTTTCTGTTTTCGTGGAACATCCTTGCCTTCACAGGTCTAAGATCATAAGAGTGGTCAAGTACAACTTTCTTTATGTACCAAAGTTCATTTTTGTTCAAATAAACAATTATCTTTGCTTGACAGTTATTCTTGATTATTGGATATGTATTCAAATTATTTGGTACTGTTGACACACAATTCCCTCCTCATGAACATGCTAGAATGAAGTATTTTAACTTTCCATCATTTCATTTTCTTGAATTTCTAATGATGAAATCGAATCCATTTGCATTAACATACTGCCGATAAAATGACTTAACGGCAACCACCGAAGGAAATATAATGTCTGCTGCAGGCTCACAAGGTTCAGATTGCTCATTTAAGATGTTACTCATAATTAAATTAGCTTCATTTGCTTCTTCAATGCATTTAGCACCACGACCAACATCATCTAACACCCCACCACCATTGATAGTATTTTCATCCTCCATGGAAGCACCTATTTCCAATTCCATTAACCTGTACATGCAAAACTCATATTACCATCCAAAAATTCAGCAAGTGGAAAGCATTTTAGCTATCAATGGTCAATAGATTTTCCAAAGTGACTGTAAGGCATAGTCTTTCATATTATGTATGAGTTAGAGTTATAGTAAAGAGAAATGAGTGGAAGTGTTAAGGCTTGGATTAGAAAAAAGGACAAAATGTGACTATTGTTTTACTGCATTTTTTACTCTTGGTTAACGAGGTAAAAATTTGTGGTTAATAACGTGTATATATTGGTTACTGGTAAGTTCGTGGTCAGTGGTTAAGTCATTAATCATCCAATACACGTTATTAATCATAAATTTATACCTCGTTAACCAAGAGTTAAAAATGGTGTAAAAAAAATGACATGATAAACAACATAATCAACAAACACAAGCAACCAACAAACAATAGTTTATAAGGAATTACAAGTAATGCCAATCAAAATGCAAGCACTTGAACATTATTTCAGCCTTATAAGTTGCTTTTTCTAGCAAGACATGATTCACACCAAGTTAGTAAGGAACTAGAAATCATGTGGCAGATTCTGAAGTTTCTAGTAAAGAAATAGTGAGTTGTAAAGAGGGAAAAAACAATAGAGAGCAGTGTGCCAAATTCATGCATTCATGCAACAACTACAAATCATGTGCCAAATTCTTAAGTTTCTAGTAAACAAATAACTACTCAATTATGCACTTAGGGGCATCTAATGTTATAAAACAACTATACAACTTTAACACATTGTTTGAGGTTTTTGGGAAATTTAGAAGTTTGACTCAGGTTCACTTGTGTTGTTAAACCGTTTTGAACTGAACATAGAGTGATTAATTTGTTTCCAGTAGTTTTCAAGCATTGCAAATTTCATCAATAACTATTTTTGAAGTCTAATTTTGCTGCAACATGGGGATCTCAACAGATGGTTTGCATTTTATGATTCTCATGTCAGATTGTTCCATTTTGCTAAGTTTTGGTTTAATTACATTCTAGTAAAGAAATAGGTACTCAATCATGCAGTTAGGGCCATCTAATGTTCAAAAACAACTTATACAACTTTAATGCCAGTTTGGCATCAGCACTCATATAGATCTTACATTTGACTGAAGTTGCAAGGAGGACTTCTTTGTTGGCTTAACCTTGATCAAATAAATTTCCAAAGTCAAATATCAAAGGAATGGAATGGTAGTACTGTTAACGAATAATAGTTGCAAGGTTGGAGATAGCTCTCACAATTAAAAGATCACAAGGCACCATCTTTTACGAACAAAATTTCTTTTTAAAATGTAAAACCAAAACAATTTTCATACTTCACACTTTGGATTCATTCAGATTACTTGCTTCATCATTTAATACAGAGGAATTCAAATGGCAACTGAAGGATTCACTAAAATTTGAGTAAATCATATTATTATAGTTCATAATAAAAAATCATGTTACCTCTTATTTTAACTTTTAACAAGCTAGATCATTAGATTTATATTTTCAAATGTACGTATGCAATGCTCTTGAAACCCAAGGATTCTTAAAGGTACATTGTCTTGCATCTAAATTACTCTTCTACTTGTGTTCTAAATAGAGATAGGAAAAAAAACACTAGAACCACCACAATTCCTTCATGTTCAGGAGGAAAATAAACAATAGAGATATGCATGCATTCATGCAACAACAACTACAATTCATATGAGAGGCTGAACATAAACCACCAGAACAAAACTTATGGGGACAAAAAACCCCACCATAATAGAAACACCCAATGAGAGGTTGAACTTCACAACCAGAACCTAATGCATTGAGCTAATGTAGAAAGAAATCTGGGGGTTTATAGGTTTCACCCAATGTTGAAAATACCTTGACGAAGCGACAGAGGGCAGCGGAGGCAACGATACTGATGGAGATTCGTGCTGGCTACGGAGGTAGCGGTGCTGGCAGAGCTTTGTGCGCAGATGGAGCTCACCGGACAGAGGGACGTGGGCGACAGAGAAGTGAAAGAAGTCAAAGATTAAGAAATTAGAGGGAGATGAGGTAACGAGAAAGAGAAATGAGAGGGAGAGGGAAATAAAAAACCAAATCTCATATTTTCCATTTTTAAAATAAAATATTCTGATGTGGCAAAGGGTGTTAAATTAGGTATATGCATTGTACACGGTAAGACCATCATTTTCCATGTGTTTTCTATTCCCAAACTTCTAATTCAATTTTAAACCCATTTTAATAAATGTTTTTTTTGGAAACAATTTCACTAAAATTCAACCAACTATATTTCCAAACTTATTTTCTGTTTTCAGTGACAATGAAAATAGAAAACGCCTAAATCAAACACATTATAAGCTTTCACAAGATTCATAGCCATTTGGATTAGCAAGGCGGCTTAATTAATTTATTAGCAATGTGACATTCTCAAAAACAAATTTGAATTATATAATTATCAAATATTTTGATTATAAATTGTTTTGAAAGTAAAATAAACTAATTCAAATAAATATTAAACACTTATCTATTAAATCAACATCTCATATCATAATCATAAATATAGAAATTCAAACAATATGTGCAATACACGTGTTAGATAACTAGTAAATGTTTCAAATTTTATTAAATATAACTAGTACCCAATGAACTATTTGATAGAAACCATACCCAAGAAAAAAAGATAAGTACCCGAGTAATGCCCCCAAACTTTAAAATAAACATTTTTCTTATTAATAAAACTAGTCACCATGATAAGTAGGTCATTGATTTTATTCTCCAATTTTTGTTTATCTCTTTGTCTCTTTGTTTACATGGTATTAGAGCTTGAGGGAGAAAACCATAGCTTCTACGTACTGGATTTCGGTGATAGCCATTCTATCACCCACCATTTTTTTAAAGAGTTGGCGGTGACTTGCACACAACTGTGGACCATATACTAGCCTAAAAACGCTTTGATCTTTTTGTGCAACTACTATCTCAGATAGGCTCAGAAGCTTCCGAATGACTAAACCCAACAAGCTTGCCATCATCTGCCTCCACACGTGCTCTTACGCGCTTCCAACTCCTTTGTGTGTGGGTCTTACACACTGACAATCAATGACGCATGAGCCATACACACTGACCTTTTCCACTTCAATTTTTCCTAGTTATTTTCCATATGGGATTTCTGGCTTGTTCGACCTGATTTTAGACGATTTCAAATAGTGTTTCAAGTTCAATTTCTTCTTTTGTTAGAATTGTTTCGGGCCACTTCGAAAGTTGTTTCCAGCTATCTCCCAATGGAGTTTGAACTTTAAAACTTTTCTTCAGCACGTTCCAAGTGTTTTCTGGTCATTTTGAAGGGCTGCCTGAATTTGAATTCTCACTTCTAAGTTTTAGCCACGTCTAAAATAGAGATTGATGAGGCAAAAATCCAAAGATTAATATTTCTCCCAAAATCATTGAGTTATTAGGGACATACTAGTAATAATCAAGAAGGAAGATATATGAGTTATTGTACCCATCCTAAGTGTGATCATTGTACTGTGTTGGCCATACCATTACCTGTTGCTACATTCTACATGAAAAATCAGCGCAAGCTACAAACACTTCAAAATCTTCTACTTGACTATCACAAGCTGATCTTGAGGATTTCTTAAAATGATTTGAAGCTAGATAACTCTCTCGATCTTTGACTTCAGTTGCTCACACTGTAACTCCATTGCTTATATATCTTAGTCACTATCTCTTGGAACTTAGGTATTTGATTTAGGTCCTTTGATCATATCTCTGGTAACAATCATATGTATTCTACTCTTTCATGTTTAGCACTAATCTATCCATCATTACCTTACCTAATGGCTCTCATGTCAAGCTAAAAGAATTGGGAAAGTTGACCTTTTACTCTCCGTATCTGTTAACTTGATCCTTTATGTTCCTGGATGTCCTTTTAATCTCCTCAATGGTCGTTTAACTTGGAACTCGTTTGGATACACTTATGAAAAAATGTACTTATTTTAAAGTTCTTTCTTTAAAAAAGCTTATTTTTAAAGAAAAAGTTATTTTGCATTTGGGTGTAATATTTGAAAAGTGCTTATACTAATAACTATTAATATTAAAACCACATATTCTTCCACTTATTTTAAAAGCTTGAGATTGATAGCTTCTAAAATAAGTGGTTGAACCACATTCTTTTTTAATTTTTGTTTTTTTTTTAAAGATGGCATCCAAACACACTTTAAAAAACTTCTAAGTGCTTATTTTAAGAATTAAGTGTATCTAATGGGCTCTTGTACCCTAAAATGGGAGAAGAGGGATTAGGGTTTTTGTGTACCTAACATGTGTTGCAACCACATGAAAGACACAACTTGATTGTGCTTTTTATGTGCTTGGAACATGTGTCAGGTCATTGCAAGATAGCCCATCTATATGTTTTCTTCTGAACCTCTACTTGATATAAAGAAGCAAAATCAGATTGAGTTATGCACTACAAGAAATTAGTAAATTAGCGAGGGAAATTTCCCTCGCTAATCCCTCGCCAAAAAAATTTGCGAGGGATTAGCGAGGGAAACGTCCGTCGATTTTTTTTGGTCGCTAATTAGTGAGGGCACGTATTCCCTCTCTAATCCCTCGCTAACCACAAAAATTTCCCTCGCTAATCCCTCACTTATCCCTCGCAAAATTTTAAACTGTTGATAATTGTATTCCCTCGCAAATTTGCGAGGGAAATTCCGTCGATTACCACGCGTAATCTTGCAGAAAACAGAGTTCTCCAGGTCCTTTAACTCAAACCAAACCAATCATTATCATGTTTAATCAACAAGTTACTCAAATATATCTTCAATTCACGCAAGAGGCATCAATAAATCACACAAACCCAACAAAATGCACTATCATGAAGGACAACATAAAAATGAGAGAACTTTATACATGGATTCAAAAATCAATAACAACACACATACAAGACATTCCCAAAGAAACGAACATTAGCAACCAAAGTTCAACATGGAAAAACATCATGGAATGGATTTCCATAAACTACAAACCCAACAAAACATCGAACCCTTCTCCAAACCCATGGATTTCCACCATCATTAGCAACCAAAGTTCAACATGGCAAAACATCAAACACCTTGAACTCACTCTAATCCTATCACTTCTGTCATTCCATAAAACCCTCTAACAATAGCATATAACAACATACAGAAATTTTATCAACAACATAAACCCTCTGCTATTCTCAAACAACCCAACCTCACATCACCAAAATATTTAAATATTTAAACGAATTTTCACAAGAGGGTCACTGCCACAAGAGGGTCAACTCACATTACAGAAAAAAGAAGCTTAATGGAAAAAGAAGCTAATAGGGCTTACCCGTGAAGCGGAGGTCGCGAGCTGGAGCTGTGATGGCCGAATCTGGAGCTGCGAGCTGGAGCTGTGATGGCCGAATCTGGAGCTGCGAGCTGCGACAGGTGGTGGCCAGCTGCTACAGGTGGGAGAGAGCACGAGATGGAGAGGGAGATCTGGGCAGCTTTGAGTGTGAGGGAGAGGGAGATCTGGGCAGTGAGTGTGAAGGAGAGGGAGAGGGAGATCTGGGCACTGAGTGTGAGGGAGAGGGAGAGGAAGAGGGAGAACACGAGAGAGAGTGTGTGTGTGTGAGAGTGAGAGTGCAAGTGAGAGGGGAGGTTGCGAGAGAGTGAGAGGGAGGTCCGAGAGTGAGAGGGGAGGTTGCTGAGAGTGAGAGTGCAGATGAGGTTGCTGATATTTTTGTGAGAGTGATTTTTAACTTATTAGGTTTTGCGAGGGATTTGTGACGAAAATATCCCTCGCTAACATTTTATCAGTTTAGCGAGGGATTTGTGACGAAAATAAATCCCTCGCTAACATTTTATCAATTTAGCGAGCGAACTTTCCCTCGTCATTCCCTCGTTAAAATTAGCGAAGGATTTTTTCCCTCGCAATTCCCTCGCTATTAACTCACTATTTATCCCTCATATTTTATTTTTAAAATCTAGCGAGGACTCAGGGTTCCCTCGCTAATCCCTCGCAATTCCCTCACTAATTAGCGAGGGATTAGCGAGGGAAATTTTTCCTCACAAATTTCTGTCGCTAAATCGCAAATTTCTTGTAGTGATGGTTGGGGGACATTGCAAGATAACCCATCAATATATTTTCTTCTCAACCTTTACCATATATATATATATATGTTTTAGATCAGGTTCTGTGTTAGCAATTCAAGAGCAACTTGACCTGCTAGAATTGGATCCCAGATATTTATGCGCACTATTAGATAAGTAAATCTACTTATTTATAAGGAGTAAATCTCTCACAGGATCCCTCAAAGATAAGAAAATCAATTATATCTCTCATAAATAGAGGAATCAATTATAAGAGATAACAATCTAATTGGATTCTTATCATAATTAACAACATTTAATGCATATTTAACTATGATTCTTATCAACCAAGACGCTCCTATAAATACCACACAAGATAGTAAAGGTACGCATCTAGTTCCAAACACTACCCACCTTATGCACAGTCTAACTTAAGCATCAGAGTGACTTTTGTAAGTACCCACACCTCACACCACTATCACAATCACCATGCATAGAAGGAAACCACCTTCATCAACGTTATTCAGGTGATTCTCTGAAACTCATTTAGAATATTAGCGCCGTCTATGGGAAAAGATAAACATCGATTCTCATTACTACCATCATGGTCGCTACAGGGTGAAATCACGTTTCTACCATTTAGAATCAACCTTCTTCTGGCTACCATCCGACATCTGTCCCAGTTCAGGAGCCAATCTAGGAGTCGGTTGTTGCCCAATTGGAACCCAGGCAAGAAGGATGATAATTGTCAAGGCTATCAAATTTAAATCAATTTATAACCAATTTACCAAAATAACTTGTAATATAAGGTAACATCGAGTCAAGCCCACAGATCACCCTGATTATGATCATGAAATCAAATTAAGATGTTAGTAAATAGGGAGGAAAAGGGTTTGTAAGATCAAATAACAAAAACAGAAAGCAATTTAAGAAGAGAAGACATAATTAAGAAATAACCAATCCAAGAGAATTATCCAATCTTGATTTTAATCCATATTTGATCATTATAGATCCATTCAATTATCAACTGAATCCTTGGTCTTAGATTATATCAAGACGCCTCAAAATAATCCATAGATCTTCTACTAGAAACGTATCCATAATTCAATTAATTAGGTTAGACAAATTAAGCATTCATCCAAAACCTGAATTAACTTAAAAACCAAGATCCAACCAAGCTAAACATTTCATCAAACACCTTTAATGCCTTGTTTAGTCTCTGGAATTCATCTTTCACACAGGGTAATTACACAATTATCATATGAATAACCCAATCAAATTAAGCAACTCAATTAGAATTAAGCAAAGATGAAGGAGAGAAAGTTAATTAATAATTGAATGTAAAATAATTAAAACAGAATCTCAAGATTAAGCATCAAGAATGTCAATCCCTTAGATTGATTAAAGGCTCTACCCCTCCATGAATGGGAGGGAAGAACTTACAGAAAAAAGAGAAAACTAGAGAGAAGAGAGATTTAGAGAGAGTGTGAAAAATGTTGAATGAGAAGATTCTCAAACTTCTCCTCTAACCCTCTTAAACTAACTCCTAATTTTGCCTTATATAATCAAAATTATAATGGGTACAAAGCTGGGTAGGAATATCTGGGCCTAAGTCCCATGTCATTTAGAGGCCTACAACTCAAGTGTTTCATGAAACTTGTAAAGATTTGTCTTAGCTTTCCTACAAGACTAGAATCACACTAATCAGATATTTGAAACTCAAATTATAGCTGAAATATTGAACACTGCCAAATAGACAAATTAAGGTCAATTTATGCAATAATTCCTTCAATGATCCAATTAGACCCAATATCATAAAATGTGACAAAACTAATCTAATTAAGCCAAATTGAACCTTAAGATACCTAGTGAGAGAATCACTAAATAATATTAAATTCTCCTATAATTAGCTTTTTGTACTCTTGGGCAAAACACATAAGACCAAAACTAGGGAACAAGGAAAAACAACACAAACTCAAAAGCTAAAAACTCTAGAAGAGTCAATTTCCAAAATTTCCAATGATAATCAAGAATGACATAAAAGTTTGAAAGTAAGAAGAGCAACCAAATATTCATGGGATCAAAACATTCAAGCGGTAACATTTCTTTACATCTCAAATCTACAAGCAAGGTATCTTCAATTTGAAAAACATGAATCAAGAATGATAGATCCTCACAAGATACACCATCAATCCCTCAAGTGTTTACAAGGTAAGTATTTCACTCAATTCAACCTATGAAAATTGTACTACCATAAGCTCGCTTATTTTCTGTTTCTCCACTATTCAAACACAAGCACACAAAAATCAAGATGACTTTATTCAAGGTTGTAATGGGGTTAAGGTAAGGGAAGGAAATAATATGGATATGACAAGTTAAGTACCCAAGAGAATAAAAGAGCATTAAGGAACTCAATTGACAAACATGAAATTTTACCTCCCCAAATTCCATATAATCTTATTATTTTTTTTTCTTTCACAACCTTCTTGCATTTATTCTTTTTCTTTCCTTTTTTTAATCATTTTTTAATTGACTCTTTTTCTTTCTTTTTCTTCCACCCAACACTTTGTATATTGCACATCAAATTGCACAACCCCCTACATTGCCCACAAGCAAATGAGCTCATCCAATGAAAATGATCCAATGCTCTCTCAATCTGTAAAGTAAGATAAAAACATGATTTTTCACCTAAGGCATATAATGAGCTAAGACAAAGGATAGGTAAATAGGCTCAAAGGGGGTTAATCAAAAGGAAATGATGCAAGGTTGGCTATTTGGTCAAAGTAGATAATTCAAGAAAGAATGCCTCAATCATGTTCATGCATGCAAGTGAAAAAATGTAGCCTAAAAAAGAATCAAAACAAGTGCTAGAATGATCAATTTCTATGAGTGAAAATCATATAAGAAAGAAGATAATAACATAAATGTTAAACTCATCCATCAATAGGCTCAAAACCTCATAAGATATGCATATATATCAAACTAAATCCACCAATCAAACATCCAAAAACCAAGCATGCCAAATTTAAAAAGAAAGTTAATTTATTTAATTATGCTATGAACCTTGAATTTCAATTGCTTCAAACTCACAAATTTCACAAATCCTAAAACATCATCGGAAAGGAAATTAAAAACACACATTTTTTTCAAAAATAGCAAAAATAGAATTTAAGATAAACAACAAAAATAGCATAACAGCAAAATAGAAAAAAAATAGCAAAACAAAAAATAGAAATAGTAAACAACAACAACAAAAAAAAAATAGAACAACATAATTATAAAAAAAACTAGAAACAACAAAAAGTAGCAAATTAAAAATAGAAAAAGAAAAATATAATTAGAATACTAATAGTAAAACAAAAATAGAAACAGAGACATAATGAAAAAAAAACAACATAAACAAAAAATTAAAAATAGAAACAAGAAATGTAGAAATAGAAAATTAAGACAAAATTAAAACAAAGAACAAAATTAAACATAGAAACTAGAAGTAAAACAGAAAATAGAATTAAAATAAAAAACAACATGTAAATTCATCCCCCACACTTAAATTCAACATTGTCATCAATGTAAAGCTCAAAAGAAAACAAACATCCCTCAATTAACATCAATTAATCTAGGACAAGTAAAATAAAATAGAGAGAGAATAAACATCCTTATCAAGTGAAGAGACTTCCACCAGGGTCCTATTACTTAAAGTGTAATGACCAAGTTAAGCTTGAAGCATAAGAGCTTCCACTGGGGTCCCATTGGTCTTCCTTAATTCCCTTGGCTTCACCACTAGCATGCAGTATATTTACTTTATCAACTCCATTTTTATTGGTTATGTTGGTCCATGGTCTATGGTCCAAAAACAAAATCCACCACAGTAGTGACTGCCATCCGGTGCTCTTCTCCCTTCTTTAAAAACTTTTCAATGGCCTTTAACTCCACCTCCCTATGTGTTTCAAATTCTGTAACTACATTAAGATCATTGCTGATAGACCTTTTAGTACCATCAGCTGCTATGTAATCTGTAGAAACAGAACCATCATCTCTCAAGAATGCAGAAATCTCAGTACAAACATCACATATCATATCACAATCATAATAAGTACATGAGTGGCAATGGATAGAATCATTAAAATTAATAAAATCAAGAAATTCATCACACAACTTATCATAAATTTTCTCAACTAAATTAGCAAGTAAATTAATATTAAAAACAGAATGCTCTTCCATGGGATGCTTCATAGCATCAAAAAAGGTTAAACTGAACAATAGAGTCTCCAAACTCCATGGATAGAGTTCCTGCATACACATATATATTGGTTCTTGCTGTTTTGAGGAATGACCTCCTTAGAATGAGTGAAGCCTTGCTAGATGGTGACTCCACCTCCATCTCCAGAATATAAAAATCTACAAGAAAAATTAGTTCATTAACCCGTACCAACACGTCTTTAATCAACCTGACTGAATATGCATTGCTCCTATTGGCCAATTGAATCACAACACCTGTAGCACGCAAATGACCAAATCCAAGAGAATTAAAAACAGACATAAGCATTACATTAATTGAAGCACCTAAATCTAGCATGGCATGCTCAAATCTGTAATTGCCTATACCACATGGAATTGTAAAAGTCCTTAGATCCTTACATTTCTGAGACATAGGCTGAATGAGGACTGAAACATTTTGGCCTATACTGATTCTCTCATTACCCTTCAGTCTCCTCTTCTAGGTGCATAATTCCTTAAGAAACTTGACATATTTTGGAATTTGCTTAATTACATCCAGTAATGGAATATTGACTTCCACTTTCCTAAAAGTCTTAAGAAGATCTCTATCCTTCTCAGCCTCATCTATCTTTCTAGTCTGAATGGCTCTCTGTGGAAAGGGAAGGGCTACTATAGGCTTCTGCTGCTTATCAACAACCACTAATTTCTTCTTACCTTTAGATTTTTGGGCTGGTGTATCAGAAACTGATTTCTCTATTAGTTGTTACTTGCTTGCAGGTTGAGGTTCAGTTGGTGCTTGTACAGATTTTCTAGACCTCAGCATAATAGCACTCACATTCCCCTTTGGATTAGAAATTGTTTGTGAAGGAAGTTGATTAAAACCTTGGGCTTGCAGTTGACTCAATGAAGAGGCCAATTGTCCAATTTGGGTTACTAAATTATGTATGGAGGCCTCTATCCTCTGTTGGAATTGAATATTGTTGGTGGACATATGTTTCACCAAATCCTCAAGCGAAAACTCAGGTTTTGTGGTTGTTAGACGTGGTTGTTGCATATGCTACCGGAATTGCTGCCTACTTGGTTCAACATGAGGGTGAAACTATGGTTAACTAGGTGGTTACTGGAATGGTTTTCTGAACTATTGTGGTTGTCATTGTTATGGGGTTGTATTACTATATCTCATATTTGGATGATCTTTCTAACTAGGGATATATGTGCTGGAGAATGGATCATATCTTGGTTGCTACTACTGCTAGTATTGTGGTTTACCAGGAAAAACACCTGTTGCAACTACAAAGTGATCATAAAATACAGAATCATCATCATGAAGTATAGGGCATGCATCTATGGGATGAGATGAACTAGAACAAATGCCACACACACTTACACCTGTCTTCACCAGTAATTGTAGTCCCACTTCTAATTGTCTCACCAAAGAAGTCAGTTCATCAAGTTTGTGCTCAATTCTCTATTAGTCAACATGAGACAATTGAACCTCATTGACTCCTCTGGTTGAGGTAAAGACTCGTGTGCCAAATTGTTAGGTATTTGCTACCATATTTGCTATTAAGTCTTTGGCAACAATTGAAGTTTTACCAACCAATGCACCTCTACTGGCTGCATCAATCATGCTCCTATCTATAGGTAACAAGCCCTCATAGAAGTACTAGATCAGCAGTTGGTCACTAATTTGGTGGTGGGGACAGCTTGAGCACAACTTCTTGAACCTCTCCCAGTACTCTTGCAAAGTCTCTCCTGTCATCTGTCTTATACCACATATGTCTTTTCTAATAGCAGCAACTCTAGATGCAGGGAAGAACTTCTCCAAGAGCAGTCTCTTCATGTCATTCCAACACATCATAGAACCTGGTGAAAGGTAATATAGCTAGTGCTTGACCGCATCAGCAAGGGAGAAAGGGAATGCTCTCAGCTTGATGTGTTCCTCATGTATTCCTTGTAGCTTCATGGTTGAACAGATCACATGGAATTCCTTTAAATGCTTATGAGAGTCCTCACTTGCAAGACCATGAAACTTTGACAACAAATGTATCAATCTAGATTTAAGTTCAAAGCCTGTATCAAAATCAAGATATTGAATCCCTAAAGGCTGGTAAGTAACATCAGGAGCAGCAAGTTCCTTAAGGGTCCTATTATTCATGTTATCACCCATAGTTGCAATATCACTTAAGCTCTCAGGTTCACTTTCAATTTCAATATCAAAATCATGGTTAGATGTAATTCTTTCAACTAAGCCTACGAGCTCTAATAAGTGTATGCAATGCCCTCTCAATGTCAGGATCAATATCAACTAAATCCCTAGTGGAAGACCTAGTCATGCAACATATAAAACACAAAAATACAAAGCAAGCAAAATAGACTACACAATACTAAAAATCTACCAAACTAAATCTAGTTAACCTATCTAAGCATTTTTAAAAAATATGAGACCACCATAGCATGAAAACTACACAAAAATGAAACTCAAAAATACAATAAAAAATATTAAAACATTAAAAAAGTGGTCTAAACAATGGAATTTGAGAAAACGACGGGGAACCTCATACTAATATATAAGCCTTGTTTATTAGGTCATTTTCCTTCAATTGATCAAGTTTCAGCTCATTTTGAGCACGTTTGTCAGTATGAAATTTTGCAAAATGGCCCGTAATCACATGTTTTAGCCTGAAAACCACCAAAACACAACAACACAGGGGTTAATGAGAGATTAGTAATAAAATATACTCTAAATAAGATTGATAAAAATCAGAGTGATCCCTAGCAACGGCACTAAAAATTTGATAACTGCCAATACTACCAAATTTAAATCAATTTATAACTAGTTTACCAAAATAACTTGTAATATAAGGTAGCACCAGGTCGAGCCCATAGATCACTCTGATTATGATCACGAAATCAAATTAAGATGTTAGTAAACAGGGGGGAAGGGGTTTGTAAGATCAAATAACAAAAATAGAAATCAATTTAAGAAGAGAAAACCAAATTAAGAAATAACTAATCCAAGATAATTATCCAATCTTGATTTTAATCCATCCTTGATCACTACAGGTCTATTCAATTATCAACTGAATCCATGGTCTTAGATCATATCAAGATGCCTTAAAATGATACATGGATCTTCTACTAGAAATGCATCCAGAATTTAATTAAGGTTAGACAAATTAAGCATTCATTCAAAACCCAAATTAACTTAAAAACCAAGATCCAACCAAACTAAACATTTCATCAAACACTTTTAATGCCTTGTTTAGTCTCTGCAATTCATCTTTCACACATGATAATTACGCAATTATCATATGAATAACCCAATCAAATTAAGCAACTCAATCAGAATTAAGCAAATATGAAGAAGAGAAACTTAATTAATAATTGAAAGTAAAACAATTAAAATAGAATCTCAAGATTAAGCATAAAGAATGTCAATCCCTTGGATTGATTAAAGGCTCTACCCCTCCATGAATGAGAGGAAAGAACTTACAGAAAAAGAGAGAAAACTAGAAAGAAGAGAGATCTAAAGAGAGAGTGAAAAATGTTGAATAAGAAGATGGTTCTTGGACTTCTCCTCTAACCTTCTTAAACTAACTCCTAATTTTTCTTTACATGATTAGAGTTCTAATGGGTACAAAGCTGGGTCAATTAGAAATCATTGGGCCTAAGTCCCATGTCATTTAGATGCTTACAACTCAAGTTATGCTCAATTAAGTGGCCCAATTCGTCACCAACCAGTTTTTTTTCAACTTCAATTACGAGCCCAAAATGACGTAGTTTAGCTTAGAAGTCTCATAAGAGTTATATCTTTGTGTTTTAACTTTCATTTTAGCTTGGTTTGACATCTATTAAACTTTTATAACTCGAGATATGGGCTGATAAGTATACAGTGGTCAAGCTGTCAGGATAAACATTTTGGCTCTTGCTTTAACTTCAATTTAAATCATCCAAATGTATGATTCAGCTCCCGAGCTCTCTTGAAACTTGTAGAGATTTGTCTTAACTTTCCTACAAGACTAGAATCATACTAATCAGATATTTGAAACTCGAATTATAGTCAAAATATTGAACACTGCCAAATAGACAAATTAAGGTCAATTCATGCAATAATTCCTTTAATGAACCAATTAGGCCTAATATTATAAAATGTGACAAAATCAATCTAATTAAGCCAAATTAAACTTTAAGATACCTAGTGAGAGAATCATTAAATAAATAAAATATATTGCTATCAAAGGGGTAGAGGCGTCGTATACTGATGAGAATCTCTCTCCTCTACCATGATGAGTTCCAGTGAGGCAACGACTCGGTCCACAAGGAGTACCTTTTGAAGATGCTAGACAACAGGTATCATTGCTACAATGCTTAGGTGCATAGGTGAACAATGATGAAGTTAGGTCCCCCCCAAGGTGAATCTGATCTCTCAGGGCTATCCAGAGAAGAATTCATCTCTCTAGTTAGACTCGAAGACGAACGTATTCATAATCTGGAAAGAGTTGTCAACTAGGAGAAGGAAGGCGAAAACTAAATTCCTCACAGGAATTGAGAAAACAGAAGAGACCCAGCCCGTGACAGGGTACGTCATACAAAATATTCCAAGATTACAAAACCTAGTCAGAGAGTTGAGATCCCAGTTCGGGGAAACAAAAAGCAGGGTTAAGGATTGAAAAAATCAGTCAAACAAAATTAGTCTTTCTTTGATGAATTGATGGCCTACGAAATCCCTAGGCCTTTCAAGTACCTAACCTATATTCAAGCTTATGATGGAACCATGGACCCCCAAGAGTACTTAGATGTTTATATTTCTACTCTACTTTTAGCTGGAGCAGATGATCCACTTATGTGCCGCACTTTTCCTTTTTCTATAAAGAAAGCCATCCTAATATGGTTCACTACCTTGACTCCTAAATTAGTTGTCAATTGGGAAGACTTGTCCTCGAGATTTTTGCTACATTTTACCACTAACAAGGTACAGCCGAAATCCATTTCATATCTTTCCCATATTAAGCAAGGAAAGAATGAATCTCTCCAAAACTTTATATCTTTGTTTAATAAAGAAGTGGTGAATATTCGTGATTAGAATGAAAAACTTGAATTGCACTACATGAGGGAAGGACTCTGCCTAGGATTATTTTCCTTTTCTTTGGCTAAAAAAGAGCCTAAGACGATGGACGAGTTCTGAGCTAGAGCGGATAAAAATATCAAAGCAGAAGACTTGTTTCGGGCTAAGTAGCATCTAGAGAAATGAGAAGATGCCAAACTTAAGCCTAGACAGCCCAGCCAGTAGAGCCGGAACTCGAGACCACCCTTAAAGGGGAAATATAAGAGTTACACTCCCCTAAGCACACCCCAGACTCAAATTTACTAGGAGGTGATGAATATGAAGTTCAAAGGCGTGCAAAAACCTCCTCCCTTGAGAAAGCATGCACAGAAAGATAAGTCCAAGCACTGTGCATTTCATGAAGGTCATGGGCATAATACTAAAGATTGTATCAACCTTTACGACGTTATCGAATCATTGATCTGGGATGGCCGTCTAGGCCGATATGTATGTCAATCTCGAAAAAATAACTAGAGGGAAGGACAAAATTACAAAAAGTAGAGCTACAGTCCTCGGAGAAACACGTCTCCACCATACCAAAGAAGACGTTCTCCCGCAAGGAATGAAAATCCTAGAGCAGATCCATCTTGGGATAATACTCAAAATCAAGATAGAGCACAACCCCAGGACAACACCAATCTAAACAATGATCATCATCATGCCAAAGTAACCCAAACAATTAACATGGTTTCATGATGCTTCGTGGGTGGCAGTGAATCTGGGAATGCAAGGAAAAAAGCACTTCGAGCTATTTTGAGTGTAGCATCACATTTGGGATATAAATCGAACGAAAGAGTAAGGAAGATCCCATTAATTTCATTTATCAATGAAGATTATGGTTGCACTATCCCTGACCACGATGACCCTATGGTGATATCAGGAATAATAACCAATGCTGAGGTTTGTCATATATTTGTTGATCAGGGGAGCTTGATTGACATCATGTTCTTAGACTTATTCAAAAAGTTAGGATTATCAAAGAAGGAATTGATCCTGTATAACGATGAATTGATCGGTTTCACTGGAGATATGATTACCTCATTGAGTTACATTAAGACCTTTTTGACTTTGGGGAAAGACTCTCTTTTCAAGATACTCAAGGTCAAATTCTTAGTGGTAGACCGTCCCTTGGCCTATAACGTCATACTAGGTCGCCCTTCACTTAACGCTTTTGGGGCTATGATCTCCACACCCCACTTGGCTACGAAGTTTCTTGACCAGCATGACAGAGTCGTAATGGTTAAAAGAGACTAGGGTATGGCTGGAAAATGCTATAATAAGAGCTTGAAGATAGCTAAGAAAACACAGACCACGGACCACGAACCAACGCAACAATTCTATTTTAGTCATTACGAATCTTGTCAATGTCTTCTTGATTGAGCTAGATGTTTATGAAGAGATTCATAGTGTACGCCCTCAACCTGATGGAGAACTTCAACCTCTTCAACTCGGTGCCAAGCCAGATAAGGTAACCAAAATTACGGGACACTTGAACTAGGAAGAACAATCCCAGCTTATTGAGTTTCTTGTGAAAAAAGATCTATTCGTTTGGACCTCTACAGATATACTAGGTTTGGACCCATACTTTTTTTGCCACCGACTTTCTATCATGAAGAATGCGAAAGTCAATGGCCTAACGTGAGAGGAAAGTCAAACCTGAAAAGCAAGAGGTAATTCAAAAGCAGGTGAAAGACCTCCTAGACGCGAGATTCATTAGAGAAGTCTCTTATACTACTTGGTTCTCTAACGTAGTTCTGGTAAAAAAGGCTAATAGGAAGTGGCTTGTATGTGTCGATTACATTGACCTAAATAAGGCTTGTCCAAAACACCCTTATCCATTTCCCAACATAGATAAGTTGGTGAATAATTCATCTGGTTTCTGCTTATTTTGTTCATAGATGCCTATTTAGGATATAATCAAATTCTCATAACCCGAAGGATGAAGATAAAATTACGTTCATAACCAAGATAAGAAGTTATTGTTACTGTGTCATGCCGTTTGGATTAAAGAATGTAGTTGCAACTTACCTACAGATGATAAATAAAATCTTTGAAAACTAAATTGGAAAAATGCTAGAAGTCTATATAGACAACATGATAGTCAAGACAACGGAGATCGATAACCATGTGAAGGACCTAGAAGAAGTGTTCGCTGAAATATGGAAGCATAACATGAAGTTGAACTGGTGAAATGCGCTTTTGGAGTACAAGTCAGTAAATTTCTAGGGATTTTATTGACAAATCGAGGTATTGAAGTCATCCCAAAGAAATGTTAGGTCATCCTTGATATGCGCAGCTTGTGAAAGAGGTACAACAATTAACAAGTCAGATAGTAGTCCTCACTTGCTTCTAGTCAAGATTGCTAAAAAATCTCTTCACTTCTTCAAAACCTTAAAAAATGGAAGAAATTTTGAGTGGACGCCAGAGTGTGATGCTGCTTTTCAAGAGTTGAAAAAGATGCAAGTCGCACCACCGATTCTGACGAGAATAGATCCTAGAGAAACACTTTATGCCTAACTCTCTGTCAGCAATCAAGTGATTAGTTCACTCTTGATAAGAGAAATCGATGAAGGTTAGAGGCTGATTTATTTTGTCAAGAAAGTCCTGCAAGGCTTTGAGATTCGCTATTAGAAGATTGAGAAACTTGCTCCAACATTGCTGACTACTGCAAGAAGGTTATGACAATATTTTTAATGTCACTCCATGATTATAAGGACGAATCAACTGATACGAGAAGTCTTACATGAGTTAGATCTTGCTAGGAGAATGATTGCTTGGTCAGTGGAGCTCTGTGAATTTGGTATCACTTATAAGCCAATACAGGTCATAAAGGCACAAGTCTTATCTGATTTTTTGGTTAAGCTTACACCAAATTCTAGTCATCCTAGAGTGAATTCCTAGACCATCTACATTGAAGGATCCTTGAATCCCAAGGGGAGCGGTGCTAAGGTCATATTAGAAAACGAAGTTCGGCTCATGATAGAACATTCTTTAAGGTTTGAGTTCCTTAATTCAAATAAACAGAATATGAAGCTTGTATCGTGGGCATTACCATGGCAAAAGAAATGAGAGCCACAAATATAATTCTATGTAGTGATTTGCGGCTAGCGACATCCAAGATCCAAGGTGAATATCAGGCTAAGGAGCCCTTATTACAAAAATACTTAGCCAAAGTAAAGAAGTTGAAAGTTTTGACAATGTTAAGGTAGAACATATTTCGAAAGAGCAAAACTCCAGAGCTGACATCTTGTCAAAGCTTTCCAACACCAAAAGCTTCGGCAACAACAGGTCCGTAATCTGTGATACCCTACTCGCTCCCAGCATTACAGACACTAAAATGCTCATACTAGAAGATGATGAAAGTTGGATGACGCCTATAGTGGCCTTCCTTCGTAATGACATATTACCTAAAAACAAAAAAAAGAAGCTCATAAAATAGTACATACATTAGCCTGGTATACTGTCCTTGATAATTAGCTATACCATTGCGGGTTTTCTTCTCCCTTCCTTAAGTGCCTCAGTCCAAAAGAAGCGGAATATGTCCTAACCAAAATCTATGAAGGGAGATGTGGTCATCACCTCAGTGGAAATGCTCTAGCACAAAAAGCACTAAGGGCGGGATACTACTAGCCTAGTATAGAAGTTGATAGCATGGAACACGTCCAAAAATGCGATCACTATCAACAGTTCTTGAACATCTCTGCTGCCCTACTAGAAGAATTATCTACGATGATTGTCCTATGACCCTTTTATCAATGGGAGATGGATATCTTAGGACCTTTTCCCCAAGTCACAGGATAGATCAAGTACTTAGTGGTGACTATTGATTATTTCACTAAGTGGATTGAGGCAGAACTGTTATCCACCATCACCTCGGCGAGAATCCATAAATTTACTTATAAGAATATTATTAGCAGGTTTGGTATCCTCTAGTATATTGTCACGGATAACGGAACCCAGTTTACGGACCAAAAGTTCAAGGATCTCTTAGCTGAACTCAAGATCAAACAACATTTCACCTCGGTAGAACACTAAAAAATAAATGGGGAAACTGAAGCCGCTAACCAGGTTATTCTTCGTGGAATTAAAAAGAGGCTCGATAAAGTTAAAAGGAATTGGGTGGAGCAACTCGATCATATCTTATGGGCATATCGAACCACACCCCATTCCTCCATAGGAGAAACTCCTTTCAAATTAACCTACGGTTGCAATGCTATAATTCTGGTAGAAATAAGAGAACCAAGTTGGAGGAGGCAAAAATTTTCAAAAGAGGCCAACTCAGACCTCATCCATCATAACTTAGACCTATTGGATGAGCAAAGTCGCATTGCCCATGTCCGTGAAGCCGCCCTTAAACAAAGGCTTGCAACACAATATAATTCCAAAGTGATACTATGAAGATTCGTTCCTTTTGACCTTATTTTACAAAGAGTGGATATTAGAAGTAAAAATGTGAAAGATGAAAAATTAGCTCATAATTGGGAAGAACCATATAGGATCACATCTAAGACAAACAAAGAAGCCTCTACTCTGGAAACTCTCTCTGGCAAAACCATTAAGAAATTCTAGAATGTTGATAAACTAAGGAAATGCTATAGTTAAATGTCTTTAATTGTTATTTTTATCATGTAAGTGATGAGTTTTGACATGAATAAATTAATCACTATTTTTCCAACACTTAGTTATTTTATTCACCTATTACTATTGCAAGCCACAAGGTGATTATATGTTGGAGTGGTCCGAGGAATATAAGGTCCAATTAGGATCAAATATTTCGATGCGTGAATTATGGTAAAAAAAGAGAATCTACTTGACCGGTCTTCGAGTTCAAGAAGTGAATTCAAGGGTTTCAACCTGTACCCTAATGAGATTGACCTTAACCCATAAGCTTAAAAGAGGTTAAAGTAGTATACTGTTGCCTGTGATAAGACAGCAACATTTGTTGTTGTCCATAAAGGATACCACTCCAAGAGGCTTCTATGTCAAAATCATATTTCACAGTTTTACACTTAAAAATTTGACTAAGAGTCAAGAACGCTGAAAAACAAACTGAACGGACCCTAGAAAAAGAACCATCAAGATCGAGCATTGGACCCATCTCAGTTGAAAAAATGAGAGTATTCATTAAGTGTTAAAAAGTAAAAAATCATTAAGGTTGAGGGTTGGACCCATCTCGAATGGAGAAAAGCAAGAGCATGCACTAAATGTCAATGAAACCACCGAGATTGAGCGTTGGACCCATCTCGGCTGGAAAAAAATGTGAGAATTCATTAAGTGTTAAAGAAAACTACCGAGATCGAGCATTAGACCCATCTTGGTTATAAAAAGAGAAGGCAACATGAATATGCAAAAAAATATTCTAAGTACAAATAATGCCTGAGACCCAAGACTTATCCATTTACAGATAAAATATAACCCCACATAGGGGGCAAAATAAAGTGACAGAATGGAGATCAAGCATCCTAGGTAGGCTCCTCTTGATTGATGACTTCCACCTTGGCCTCCTCTACTGGGTTGCCCTTTGAACTCTCTTCTCCATCCTCCTTGCTATTGACCACAGTCACAAGAACCTGATTCACTAGAGTGGCCTCGGGGATGGCGTCTATAATACGACTATCACAGATCACCTTCCTTAAACTAGTTCCTTCCATAACTAGTTCCGAATATTGGAGAAAGATTCATCCATCGAGTTACCTATCCATATTCGATATATAAAATATCACCTTTAAGCTTGGCCTCTGATTGCTTGAAAATATCATTCTCAGTCCGGAGAGTAGTCATAGTGGATTCGACAGACATCATCTAATCTTTCAAATTATTTTCTCGAGTAACTCCCATCGCAAGCTTAACCTGGAGCCCGACTACCTCAACCTTGCACAGCCCGAGTTCCTTACTGACTTATGCTAATTGCTCGAGTTCCTTTTTTTCACCCCGGAGGGCATCCAATTCTTGAGGTTGATGAACAGACTTGAAAGCAGATTCCAGAAAGTGAAGGACCAAGGCATTATGCAGAGCTTTCACCTGGGCATCTTGGATGACTTCTATTAATTCCTGTTCAATTAGGACATTCTAGTATGCCTAAGTCAACAAGGTTTTGTTAATAATCTGATCAGGATCAACTCCTCTACCCCAAACCTACTACCCAGCAAATTGAAGAGGGGTGCCCTCCAGGATCTTAGATTCTCAGCTAAAAGTTAAGTCCATAGGTGCTACCTCAGCCACTGGCCTCTTGCCTCGTGGCTCTCATCGTCCCTCCCTCTTCCTATTGCAAGTTTAGAGAGGTTGAGTGGGAGAACTGGGGTTTGCCTCTTGAGGATGGGTCTGAGCAGGAGGGACCGAGATGGTAGGATGGGATCTAGATCCCAAAGCTCCAACCTTTCGTTGGGTCAACCGCATTGCGAGAGCCTCGGGCTTGCCAAGACAAGTCGTGCTTTCTACAAATAGGAAACAAGAATGTTACAACACTTAGAAAAAATTAGGAAATATAAGTTTACTAAATATATGTATGACGAGATACCTAATAATGGTTTTATTGAGTTAGAGGGCTCATCTAGGATATCTTTATAATAGATTGCCCACTTTTATCAGCCCAATCAATTAGAAAGTTGAGGACATCGACTTCATCTTAAGACAGAGCGAACATCGAAGTCTCAATCTCCTCTAGACTCTAGTCCCAAACCACTTGCATCTAGTACAAAAATAATATTGGTTTGCCTTTCGAGGTAACAAAAAAAGGTGTTACCCCTTGAAGCTCCTTCCACCCTGAAGAAATCATTCTTAAAATTCTTGAAGGATTCCTAATACGACTTGAACACTTTACGGCCTGCTTGTGTGCGTAAAGTGACCTATCCTTTCTAAAAGCTATTCCTAGAGGATGAAAACTGGGTGTAGAGAAAGAAAAATGACTTGACAGAGTATGACCATCTGAAGGTTCTGCAAATAAGTTGAAAGGTTCAGATGAAACTCCAAGCATTTGGATGTAGTTGGGTTGGAGCCACACGCAAGTGGTTGAGGACTCCAATCTCAAACTCTTAGAATGGAAGTCAAACCCCGATGCGGGTGAACAAAGCATCATACATATATATGAAATGTTCACCCTTCGTTCTTATTGAACAAACCCTCTTCTGGTTAGTCGAAGCTTGGATAACATACTCTATGTCTCTCGACCTATCCTCTGTTAAGTGTAAATATTTCTGCTTGGCACGGGAATCCTCTGAGCCCTCCACACTAGAGGGAGTGCCTAATACTTCTTGGTTTACCTACTAGTAAAAATTGACATTTCTGGCGAAGATGAACTCTCTAGACTCTGATGTAGACACTTTCTAATGTCCCATTTTCGAGTAACTAGCTTCACCTATAGAGGTCGCACTCATGTCAGAATCAGAAGAGGTTTCATTTTGGACTCTCTAACTCTATTATGAGCACAGAGAGCGGACATGTTGGTCTTTTCCTTGCAAGTTCTCTTGCAAGATCTGCCCTCTGTAGCACCTTTAGGATGTCCATCCCAGTTATCGGCCTCAAAAGCCTACCAGAACCTCCACTATGAGGAGAATGTCTTCGTCGTGCCTGAGGCGGAGAAGATGATAGAGCACTCAAAATTTCTAAGGAACTACTCTCTTCATCACTGTTTTGAGACATTCTCACCCTCACCATGTAGATTTTAGAAGGAAAAGAGAGTGAAAAAGGAAAATACCTTGAAAATAAGTGAAGGAAAGACTTGAAAAGAGGCAGGAACCACCAAGAACCACCATCTGGGCTCGCCAGAAGTCGCTTGAGCTCACTGGAGAAGAAGGCAGAAATGGGAAGAAGGGAGAAAAGTGAGGGGTTTTCCCCTCACTCTTATTTATAGGTGCAAGAAACCTCCCCTAACCATTGCCATAAATAGGGGTAAAATTAGCAGTTTGCATTTAATTTGAAATAGTAATCATGGTGGTACCAAACTCAAACAACGGCTTCTAATATCTATTTGCCACGTGGAAAAGTGAACTTGACAAAGCAGTTGAAAGAATAATGCTCAAAGTTGAAACGATGCATGACGTTGTAGGGAGATATTCAAACCAGATCATAAACTTATATCATGATATTATGATAAATCATAATACGGATCACGGTTCTACAATCAAATTATTTTCATAATGAAATGGGCCCCACAACCAAAATCTGTATGGGGTAACCTATCATGAATCTCGAATAACGGTGTATTGATTTTAAGGCAGAATGATCTATTGTTGGGAATTGTGGATCAAAATATCTCGCAGTGGAATAATAGAATTCCCTCACAGGATCCATGCGAAAAGTCCATAATCTGAGTTTTAAAAGTTTATCTCTTGAAGCGTGATATACACAAGCAAGGTGAATCACCAATACCGTAATAGCGAATCTCGATGTTTATGCACATTATTATAAGTATCCACACGAACGTACTTGCAAAAGGAAATCACACCTCTATTTCGTGGTGCTAGGATTCTTATCTCAATTAATAGAAGAGAAGAACTTTTCACTATCTCTCACTCACTTTCTTAGGTGCAGGATAGGGTTGTGATGTAACGTGCGTAGTGAATAGCCCCTTAGCATAAGCATATTTATAATAGTGAAGTGGGTACATTTCGCTTAAGTGAGTGTGAGCAATTTTCTTTGTCAAGGTAAGTGTGCAACCCTAAACCCATACTAAATAATGTCATGAGTTAGGCCCATAATTGAATCCAAGTGCAACTTAGATCTTTATTGCTCCAATTTACTTTGCTCTAAGTGTGTGACCTGTGTTTCTCATAACGATTGTTGAAGGTGCGTAATATTAAAATCTCATTTTTGCTTTCCCCCTTGAATATTACAAATAGTGAAAGCATTGGTATCTAGTAACACATCACTTTCTATAGCTTTGGTCCTTTGTAATGATAATGTCAGTGATTTGACATAACCTATCCGTGACCAATGTTTCCGTGTAGTTTAGTCCCTTTGTCCAGATATCTAGATTGAACACAAGGCATGGAACGTGTCACCCTTGTTTAGTTCAATCTTTAGTTTCCTGATTCCCAAGTAGACATAGTAATAACAAATGAGATCAACATCTCATATTGACTCATTTGAGCATGGCCATGCATTTCGTAGTCTCACTCAATTAGGGGCCCCGAAGATATCACTCCTGTTATATAGGAGGGACAAATCTCATCTAGGTCACTCACATCCCTCCACATGTATCGCAGTATGTCTAATAACTAACTTTATAATCATCTTGTTACAGATGATGTTTGATGGGATTAAAACACATAACTCCTCATGTAGGAATCGTAGTGATTTCAGGTCAAAGGACCACATACACCATTATCACTATGAGAATCACTTATGACATTGTTCACGTAATGATCCACGTATTTTCTCATAGTGGAGTCTATGCTAAATGGATATTAGAAAATATCTAATACATCATTACTCTAATATGTATCCATGTGTAGACTTGATATCTCATATCCATGACCCATTTAGATGTGGTCATCAAACTATGTACATACTAGTCTCAATGCATTATTGTTGTCCTAATTAACAATAATACTTGACTAGGGACATTTAAGAATAGTGTTTTATCCAATAGGATCTCACGATCAAGTCATCCACTTGATGTCCTATGGTATCAAACTTACTATTCTAAGGACTTTATTATGTCTACTAAAAAGAACACAATAAATGAAATGCCTCATATATCAAAAATAGCATAATGCAATGTATGTAAATACAGACAAAATGTATTGGCCACTAGGGCATACACCAACATCTATTTCATATCCTGGTCTAATTCATTGACACTAGGGGCATTCTAGTTTATATCACGAATTTCGGTCTTTGATAAAAACATCGTGAGATCCAGCATCTATATCATGACTTGGATCCATTTGTCCTATGCGTGCTGTTTGCTCCTGATGAACTCGGATATATTGACAATCAACTGTCACATTTAAGCGCTCAAGCTGTGGGCAATTATTCTGGATAGGGTTCCGAGTTAGCAGTTCAAGAGCAACTCGTCCCACTAGAATTGAATCTCAGATATTTATGCACATTATTAGATAAGTAAATCTACCTATTTATGAGGAGTAAATCTCTAACAGGATCCTTCATAGATAAGGAAATCGATTATATCCCTCATAAATAGAGGAATTAGTTATAAGAGATAACAATCTCATTGGATTCTTATCTCAATTAGCAACATTTAATGCTTGTTTGGTTCAGATTTTTTTCGATAGAAACAACTTTTTTTTTATAGATAAAAGCTGTTTTGAGTTGATAAGATATGTTTGGGTAAATTTGATGGATGTGGTGAATAGCTTATTTTACTGTAGATAAGCATTTTTTTCATAATCTTGTGAAGTGTACATTTCGCTTAGCTTATTTGGGATGTCAATTTTCTTTGTCCAAAACCACCCCTGTCTGAGTAATGAGACTACTGTTAAGCAAACTCCCGCAATACCCAACTACTAAATAATGAGCTCCTTAATGCAACACCAACCCACATTAATGGCATCTATCTACCATAACCAAAGACATATGTTTTCTCTCTTCTTTTGCACATCAGTATTTGAAAAATTGGTCACTTTCTCCCTTACAAGATGGTATTGGTGTCGGTGGCGTATTCTAGTTTTGCTTTTGGAAACTTCACAATGAACACCTCTCAGGTGTGCTATCTCTTTCTCCATACGAGTTGCTGAAGGTGCGCCAGAGCAAAAGTTTTAGCTTCCAGGTTACTTTTACCATTTTGCTTTCTCTTAGATCTCTGTATTTCCTTGCTTTCCCCCTTTGAAATTTTCAAATCTGTATAAAGAAAGACATTGGGGTTTGCATTTGGTCATGGGTGCTTTTTTACCATCTCATTTTCTATAGCTTTGGTCCTTTGGTAATGGTTGCATTTTCTGTTTATCATTTTACACTAATGTTGTCACTGGATTACCCTTGTGGTATCTTGTCAACATCTGTTTTCCTCTAAAAGCATGTTTGATCTCATGTGTGTACTGGATTTCCTCTTGTCAACATCTGCCGTGAATCCAATGCCATGATAGTTACAGGGCGGCTCAACATATATAATGACCCAAAGCCAAATATAATAGTGACTAGTTTTTGAATGCTTATGCAAAGGTGATTCATAATCGACTAATATCTTTGTTCAAGATTGTAAAGAGTGCAATTTTTTATTTCTTGAGATAAGTATCACATGTAGAATTGTATAAGAAAAATAGCTAAAAGATGAAGATATAAACCATAAAGGAAAAATGAAAAATGGGTTGATTGTGGATTCTTGCTCTTGTCCCCAGTGCAGTAACCTTCCTTATTTGGGATAGGGGTCAATTTCTTGAGTAATTGCCTTTATTTCTGTCAACTTGAGCATTCTTTAACATTTGAGCAAGGATATTGTTAATTTCCACTACTTCTTGTGCCATTTAAAAATTATGAGAAATCATTTCAGTGATGTAGCAAAATAGGGTCACTTACTTTTATTTGGAATAAAAAACAATTAACAAGAGAGGACCATGACCATTCAAGACCTTTGTATTGTTTTTATTTGGAATATAGCAGAGATCATGGTTTTATATTTGTGATTTAGCTCAAAGTGGAGTCTATGCTAAATGGATATTAGAAAATATCTAATGACCAGAGGAACAAATAATCACTTGACTTCTGATGTACTTTCTACTTTCTACTTTCTACTTTATAATATTCTTCCTATCTGGGACTCTAGTTGTCCCTCTTGTTGCAATTGCAATTTGCAATATCTTTGCCATTTATCTTGGCAAAGGTATTCATACAAAAATTCAACATAAGAATGCCTTATTTTAAAGATTGTGCGAGCAAGATGGAACTCATGCTTGATGCCTCAAAGTGAGCATTTTTCATAGGAATGTTGACCAACAACAATAAGAGGTAGAAAACGAAAATGAAAATGCTATATATGTCTAAGGAAAATGGAAAAACCTAGATTTCTGAATAGTGTGTGTTTAGATTCTGAATCCATTCTGGATGTGTACATATACATTTCTAATTGGACAATTTAATTCTTTTGCATTAAGAAAGACCACCTTGCCAATCCTTTATACTGAAGCAAGAACATCCATTCAACATATTTAATATTTTGTGCATGCATTTTATGAATGAAGATGCCTGATGTTACTTATGTGTGTCTATATATATATGATGTTACTCTGGTGAGAGGAGTGCTTATTGTAAGAGGTGAGAGGAGTAAATATTGACTATTGGATCTTACATGAATGAGTACAAGATTAAAATTCATAAATGAAATTGTGACTTTTTAGTAGACTAGGCATTTGTGTACATGACCTTTTGAAGTTAACTATTTTTAATTTTTGTGACCATTCATGTATTAATTGTATTAGTCAAGATTCACTCTTCTCACCCTCTCACAATAACCACACCTCTCAGATTGTCCAGATATGCCCTATATATATATATATATATATATATATATATATATATATATATATATATATATATATATATATGTTGGTACAATAAATTACCCACTTGCTTGCAAGATGATATATATGTAAAAAATTTCCAAGTAGTTCTAAAAGTGATTGGAATTTATGCACTATTTTTTATGCTAGAGCTAGATTGAAATGGTTAAGGGCAAAGAGGATAAGCTATAAATGAGGAGCCAAATTTAAAAACAAAAATTCAAACAAATTTGCATTAAAAATAAGAATTTTATAATAATTTGACAACATTAAAAAAATATTACCACAAGTTATCTTTTTTATGCCAAGTCATATAATTTTCATGTTCAACACAACTTTGGCAAAATTCCAAGCCATTTTTAGCATGAGCACCAAATGAGGAGAAAAACTACTACTTCAACCAACGATAATAATAAGAGAAAAATAAAGATAAAAATCTATTACAATTTTGCATCAAATTGATTATGCATGGAGAGACTTGTATCCACATTTGGACAAATATATGTATTGTTTCTTTTACCCTACGTTCAAAATACCATAAGGTCAATAGTCTTATTAAATGAAAGTAAGTAGAGTGTTTATTTAAGGGGTGCTAGTATGAGAATAATGAGCTTCAATTATAAGAATTATTTGATGATTGGATTGTCATATGTTATACTCATCTCATGATCTCATAGTGTATTTGGTTTATACTCTTTCTACCATTTAATTAGGCAACCACTAGATCAATGACCTCAATTTATTTTTATGTTTCTTGTTTTTTTCTTTAAGTTTTGTACCTCTTATCCTGGCTTAGGATGACAAATATACAAGGGAAAAAAAAGTCTCCACTGGTTGCTCCCTCTAGTGAAGAAGGAAAGAAAACATGTTGGGGTGATGAAAATATTGAGCTTTTAATTGATGCAGTTATGGAGCAAGCAAATAAAGGTGAATGCAATGACAATAACTTGACTAGACAAGAGTGGAGGGCTGCTAGGACAAAATTCAAAACTACTAGTAGTTTAAACTATGACAATCTTCAAATTAAGAACAAGTGGGATGCATTGAAAAACAAGTGGGTTTTTTTTTTTTGAATGATAAAGATGTAAGATAAAGATTTTTTTTTAAAGTTTTTCCTATTTTTTATAAGTACCCATCCCTCCCAAATCACGTTCATCAACCTTATATATATATAAAATTGATTGTTCTGAATGCGTTTCAACAACTTAGAAATAATTAAGATAGCAAAGCAAACAAACATTTTGTTATGCATCCCAGTTTCAACAACCAAACTCAGGGAATTGGTTTCTTGTTTCACTGTTGCCACCAATTTGCACTTGAAATTTTCATAAATATTTTTGGTTGGAGAAATTTTCATAAATTTAACTTGTGGTGAGATGCATGGGCATGGCTGCGATGTGTTATCAAGCATCAGTCCAACTATATTTCGGTGGAATAAGATAGCAGGTGGAGTTGGCATCAAGCAACACAAGATAGTATGAGAAAGTGTAATTTTTTTTTTAAAACTCACAATTAGGAAGTCGATTTTCCATAAGCCGAACTTCCTAACTCTTTTCTAAAAAAAATAAAAAGGAGTAATGTTGAAGAATTAGATTTACAATTAGTTTTATAGGCACTAATTTTTGAATGTGATCCTAAAAAATAATAACAATAACATTAAGAAGTGGATTTACCTCAAATCCATTTTTTAATGTATGCATTGCAAGCATGTTTTGAGAAACAATTTTTGAACTGTGGTAAAGTGAAAAATAATTTTTTTAGAATTATTTACATAAAAATTAGCCTGGATAAGTATCATTTTTCTACAAAATCATAAATGAACGATTTTTTTTTTGAAAATTATGTAAAAATTGATATGCACGTGTGTCCCACGTGGTTCTCACAATATCTTTTTCTGATTCAGATTTCAGTTCCCAACCGCCAATTCTTTCAAGTTTACTCACATCACAGTCACACACATAACGCCATGAAACTCAAAACCATCAATTTCTATCACCACCACCCATCACTCCCATGGCCACCGCCACGACCCTCATTCTTCCTACCCCCTTCAAATCTCAAAACCCTAACCCCAAAAACCTTCCCAATCCACGCTACTCTCACCCGAGGTTCACGTGTTCCTCCGTGACAGCCCAATCCCAATCCGCCAGAGAGCACCTCCTCACCCTCATTTCCGACCAGGACCGCGGCCTCAAGACACAGAACGATCTGCAGAAGCGAGCCTCGATCGTCGAGGCTATCGAGGCAATGGCCGCCCTGGGCGCCAGTTCCGTCACCACCGGGGATTCCCTCTCCGGCACGTGGAGGCTCCTCTGGACCACGGAGAAGGAGCAGCTCTTCATCGTTGAGAAGGCTTACTTGTTCGGCACCCGAGCTGGCGATGTATTGCAGGTGATAGATGTTCGGCATAGGACCCTCAACAATGTTATCACGTTTCCTCCAGATGGGGTTTTCTTTGTTCGATCCAGCATCGAGATTGCGTCGCTGCAGAGAGTGAATTTCAGGTGAATAATAATAATGGATAAAAATTAACTCTTCCTGTTGTTTTTCTTTTTTTGGTGTAATTATAATTAATTGAGTTTGATTTTGGTGTATCGTTGAAGTAATTAAAGTTTTTTTTTTTCTAAACTTTGAAATAAGAATTTTCGGATTTGATTTTGAAATTATTCACCCATTCGCGTGGTTAAACTCAATTATTGAAAGAGTTTGACTATCTGAACGACTATGAGAGTGGTTAAACTCTGTTTCGAGGAAAATGCTAGATAGATTATTATTATTATTTTTTATTTTGAGAATTTTTGATAGAATGAGTTGGCATGACCATGGACTGTTTGATGAATGAGTGGTTTTAGGAAATGGATTCTCTCATGTTAAATTTTAACATGACCTCTTCATGTGAAGAAAAAGATAAACATAAAGAATTTAAATAGTAGGACCCTCTTAAAATGTGAGAGACTTTTTTGTATTTATTTCTCTCCACATGATAAGGTCATGTAAAAATTTGATATGAGATGATCTATTCCTGTGATTCTATCACTTTATATTATCTATTAACTATCTTTCAGAATAGGTGAATTTGGTCAAGATTGTAGTTAATTTTTTCTAGTTGTATAACATTACTCAAGTTTTAAATGATATTGTAAAAATTTTTACATTGAAAATGAATCAAAAGTATACTCAAAATTTTAAACAATTTTTTTTTTTAAATATGGATGGCATCACATGCTTCACTGAAAGTGTGAAGCTCTATGCATGTTAGTGAATCAAAATTAAATTCATAATTTTTACACAAGAAATATTTATATACCTATGAAGACTAATATTGGTTGTTTTAGATTTACTAGTGCAGTATTACGTGGGAAGAACTGGGAAATACCGTTGCCACCATTTGGACAGGGTTGGTAAGTGCTTAAAGTTTACAATTTAATTGAAGTAAAATTTAGTTTAGTGATTTAGGTATGTTTCTGTTATATATTCCCATATGGTAGCATTACTTGCTGGCCAACTATTCGAGTGCTCATATTTACTCATTTTCTTTCAAATTAAAGGGTTTGGTTGGTAGGGATGAAACTAAATTGAAGAGTTGAATGAAAATGTAGACAAAAATGATTGTAAGCTTGCTTTGTTAAAGGATAGGTGCTTCTATTTGCATTCTATAGTTAACAAATGCTTTTATATCAAATTTGTGTAAAAAATAAGGTGAAAATGAAATATCAAAATTTAAGTAATATTAATATATATATTTTTATTAGTTTATTCATATATTTTGTTTAGAAATATTGTTGATGTGGATAACATGGTAATTATTAGTATAATACATTTCCATTATTTTTCACCTTCAGTTTCACTCACACCAAGGTAGAGATATGAAACTAAATTTTAGTCATCTATTTATTCACAAACAAGTGAAAACAAAAGTTCAAAATCTCTCTGTTCCCCTCCATTTACATTTCCTTATCCATTATACACTTCATTTTACGCCTCTCTTACCAAGCATGTCCTGAACCTGGAATTGTCATTTATAAGACCTGTTATACAGTCTCAATTGTGTTCTCAACTGATGACACTGTTACTGTACTGTGCAAGAAGTTCATCCTTTGACTCATCTAATTGTGTTGTGTGAGCAGGGGCTATGTACCATACCACCTTCATAGATACTTTCATCATGAATGCAATGTGCTTTACTATTATTTGCTATTTAGTATTTAGTACATGATTTTACATTGGTTGTATACATTCCTGATTTACAGTCTTTACTATATAGTCATGCCAACATGTATATTTTGAGTTTCTCTCATTATTGAATGATATACACATTTCATAGAAGAACTACGTGGATGTTCTATTCTTTGCATTTTATGTTATTATTTTGTTATTTCTGTTATTGATACCTGATCACATCTTAAGAACATGAATTAACTCTTTATGATGGAGGCAACCCTAGACCTTGCTATCAGCTCAAAATGTTTCAATATAAAAAAAAAATTATTTGGGAGAAAAGATGATTAAATACAATGAGAGATGAGGATCAGATATTCTCCTAAACATAGAATCTAATAGAAAACACTGCCAAACAGTAAGCCTTGAAGGCTAAAAAATGTAACAAAGCATTCCATTCTCTCTGCATATAAGACATGGATACTTCATTTTGCTTTAAAATAATCCATGCACAAAACAACAAAGAGAGGCCATAAACACAACCCTCCCCCATATCCTATGTAAAAGCAAAGAGACAACCTTGGAAAATGTGGGCATTTTGTTCCAACCAGATACACCAAAGAATAGCATATAGCACACACTGCCAAAAAGTTTTTGCCTCCTTGTGCCAAAACCTTTGAGACATATAATAACAAACTGAAAATTTGAATTATCTGCAGAAGAAGACATGTGATGTTAAAATTTTCAAGTCAAGTGGAGGAAGAACCCGTCATTATTACATTCCATTTTTATTTACAAATGTTTACAATGAAGCAAAGAGGTTTGTATGATGACCTCCTGCAAGCTATTCAATTCCCTAACAAGTCACTAGTAGCTCACTTCTAGTGGCTTATTATTTCTTTCTCTCTTGAATAGAAGACAATACAACAACAACAACAACCAAAATCTTTTTCCACTAGGTGGAGTCGACTATATGGATGAAACAACGCTACTGTGTCATGTCAAAAACCAAATCTTTAGAGAGGCTATTTAGATCTAAATCCTTTCTAATGGTTTCACTTAGAGTCTTTCTTGGTCTTCATCTACCTTTAATTATTGGGTTATCCTCCATCTAATCAACTGTTCTAACTGGGGCTTCTATTAGTCTTCTTCTCACATGTCCAAACCATCTTAGGTGCAATTCTACCATCTTTTCTTCAACAAGTGTCACTCCTACTTTCTCTCTAATATATTCATTCCTGATCTTATCTTTTCTAGTATAACCACTCATCCAATGCAACATTCTCATCTCTGCCACACTTATCTTGTGTTTTTGTTGGCACTTTACTACTCAACATTCAGTGCCATAAAGCTTTGTTGGTTTTATGGTTGTGCGGTGAATAAAAGGTATTGGTGATATAAATATTAGGAATGAAGTTAAGAGGATTCTTAAAAAGAGAAACATAATTTACAATACAGTCTCTTTGATTTGGAACTATTAATGTTATGACCATTATTGGGGAAGATCTCGTTACTTGGAGAAGCAAAAAGGGAGTACTGCAAAAGCCGAGTACAGATCAATGGCACAAAGGATTTGTGAGGAATTGTGGATTGACAAACTATTAAAGGAATTGAAGGTTTATAGCCCTACACCAATGAGACTGTATTGTGATAATAAATCTTCAATCTCTATTGCTCACAACCTAGTTTTACATAATAGAACCAAGCATGTGGAATTTGACAAATATTTTATTAAAGAGAAAATAGAGAATGGGCAGATTTGTATTCTAAATCTTCCTAAAACAGATGAGGTTGCAAATATACTAACCAAAGGATTGCCCAAAAAGTACTTCGACAGTATAGTTTGCAAGCTGTCCATGGAAGACATCGTCAAGCCAGCTTGAGGGAGAGTGTTAATTCCACTAACCTGATTATTTAACCCCTGATTATGCATCTCTCTTTATTCTTTCATTTATTGCAAATATTCTATAGCTAGTAGGCTCTGCTGTTAGCACATTAGTTTCCTAATTTGTAGGGATTTGATTCCTTAATTTTTGTCCTTTATTCCCTATATGTCTCTTCTATAAGTAGAAACCTTTGTACAGTCTAAATCAATAATAAAATACCTATTTCTTTCAAGTTGAATTATAAGCCTACGTCAATGGGTGAAACAAAGAAAATTCACTTTGATCAATGAAGATAACAAGGATTATCCACTCAACACTCAAGCTTAAATCCCAATACACCCAAACAATCATTGTGATTGAGATTTATAACACTCTACAACCTAACTACTAATTTTACAATACACACACACACACTGGACCTTCTATCATTGACACTACCAGCCCAATCCACAATTGTATAGACTTCAACTTTTAAGGGCCCATGTTTTTTATACAGTAATCCTCTTCCAGGAGATCCTTTCAGATACCTCAAAATTCTGTATGCTGCCTCAAAATGTCCAAGTCTAAGTGAGTGCATAAATTGGCTTACCACGCTCATTGTAAAGGCTAGTTATAAGTTGGAGAGATATAACACTTAATGCTTTCTTGAAATATGAGGCAAAGAGGGAAGAATAAATAGTTGTCATAAAAGAGGCATCAGGACAAGAAAATAATCTTGACAAAGAAGGGAAAGATTAAACGAAGAACAAGTCAGGAAGAGAAATGGTTGCACACATCCTCTTGAAGTTTCCATGGGGGTTCAATCTATTTAGGATAAGAAGAAAAAGGTTTGTGGAAGAAGTTAGTGCAACCAATTTGTGTTTGTGTTGGGATATTTTATGTACCAGAGATTTTGTTTTATGCTTAAAGCCATATTTATCTTTAAAATGATATACTATCATGTTTGTGATAAGCCATTAATGCATGTCTATAAATGGAATGTTACAGATAAATATCTGGGAATTAATAGGACATGCTATTTTGTAATTAAGTTAGATTATATGGGCTGATAATTTGTTTCCTTATTTAGCTGTCAATTGCCCATAATCACTCTTGTATTGTCTCCTCTCTGTAAATATATATACATATGCTTGGCCAAGTTATGGTCATGGCTTCAGCCCATTCTCTTCCCTTTACCTAATAACATAGTATCAGAGAGAGCCTGGGTTACTAAGGTTCTGTAAAAGTCTCTTCGTCCCCTTTCCTCCATTTTTTTTCTCTCCTCTTTGCATAATTTTTTTTTACCGATCCACTGATCAGTTAACACCTTTCATTGCCTTTTTTCCCCTTTTCTTCCCTCTCTCTCTCTCTCTCTCTCTCTCTCTCTCCGGTTCGCAGCCTTGTTGTTGACTGCGGGTTGATGTTGTGAGGTGATCTAGATGGAATCACCACTGGTGTAAGGGCAAGCCAAGGGTCTCGCGACTTGTAGGGAGCCGCGCCTTCTCTATTGCAGGGAGTCTCGTGATGCGTTGTCTCTATTGCAGGGAGTCTCGTGACTTGCAGAGGCTCGCGTTGTTACTGTCTTCTTCTTGCTGTTGCTACTCTGTTTTGGGCACGTGCGGCAGAGCAGATTTTGTTGGTTGATCCCGATGGTTGTGCAACTCTCGGATTGAATTGGTGTAACTCGTACAGTGATGGCAGAGGACAAGAAAGTTATGACTGAGGTCATCTTCTCCAATTCGAGAATCACTGATCGAAAACTAAATGACACAAATTATGTGTTATGGAAAGGCTTTGTTCAGTAACATCTCTCTAGTAATGACCTGGGCCCCCATTTCACTGCTGACCCACCAAAGGAGGCCAACACCAAAGAGAAGTGGCTGAAGGATGATGACAGAAGTGTGAATCAGATTGTGAATTCCATGGAATACCATATATAGGATTTGGTTGGGCATTGTAGTACGGTAAAAGAATTGTGGTTGTATCTCGAATCTTTATATGCTAGTAAACATAATTTGTTCCATGTTCATGTTTGAGGAAATGAAAACCTTGTATCCATCGACGGCTGACATCAAACAGATGCAAGAACAGAGCAAAGAAATCATTGTCCAGTGTTTTTTAGCCGGATTGGATTCTGAGTATGAGGTGGCTCGCACCCATCTTCTCATGAGTTCCGAACATCTAGGAAAGTTGTCTGAAGTATTTTCTAGACTACAACGAGTTTGTAAAGATGCTGGCAAGGATGCTTCTGTCGAGGAACTTACTGCCTTAGTTAGCTCTACCTGATGAAACGACAATACTCGTGGTGGGAGGAGTGGTACTAGTGGTGGCCAGGGTGGAGGGAGAGAGGGTGGAAGAAATGGTCCTCGCACCTGTCATTATTATAGGGAACTTGGTCATATACCGAGAACTTGCTGGAAACTCCATGGAAAGCCATCGTCCTTTCCCACACCAAAATTTGCCAATGCTGCCATGCATGAAGGGTTACTACCTACCCTTGCCACACCTCAAGTAGAAGTTCCAGCCACTATTGCTGTCCTAGTTGATGAGTATGCATGCCTCACTTAGTTCTATGCATCACAAAAGCCTGCTAAGTCTTCCACAACCACCTTAGTTCAAATAGGTAACCCCACCGCTTGTTTTTCAACTGCCTCTCGTGGCTGGGTGATTGACTCCGGAGCCACAGATCATATGACCAAGAACACAGGTATCTTATCCAACTTCGTTCCTGTTGATATTGTTTGATTTAGATTTGATATAGTCTGATATAGTTTGATATAGCTTGATATTGTTTGATATAGTTGTTAATAGTCAATCCCTAAAATTAAGAGATTTTGTATTTAATTGTTGTAACTTATCATTCTATAAATTGAGGAGGCTGAGAAGGTTATTCTAAGCCATTCAGCTATCAGAACTTGGTATCTAGAGCTAGCGTTCGATCTGGTTAAGAACCGCTCTCCGGCGATCGTCTCCGGTCACTGTCTCCGGCCACCATCTCCGATCACCAAAGTAAGGTGACCAGACAACTCAGAAAGCGCCGACGATCCATTTCCGAGAAGACCCACCTCCGTTCTCCGCCGTACGCGCCATCATGCGCCGCCATCGTCCGCAGATCTTTGCGCGCGTGAGCTCCACGCACCACCGTCCACGCGTTATCTCCTTCTTGTTCGCCGGCATCCTCTGGCCTCCTTTTGACTATCAAAGTCCAGTTTCAAGAACTTTCATTCTTCTCCTTCTCACCATGTCCGATTCAACCACTGGCTCTTCCAAAGGTTCTGACGTCAACTGCAGTGCCGGTTCGGGTCTACAGGGAAGGGTTTCATCTCTTTTGCCTTCTCTGGAAGTCCCATTATCACATCGGAAAAACTCAATGGTAAGAATTTTATAGATTGGTACAATGCGGTTGAAGTTTGATTTTTAGGTCAAGGGCTTTATGAACATCTCACCAAGAAGGAAGCAGAGATTGATGAGAAAATTCGTGATGAATGGAAAAGGGCAGATTATCAGTTGGTCTCTATTTTATGGCAGTCTATTGATTCGAAGTTGATGGTACACTTTCGCCTATACAAAACTTGTTATGAAATATGGAAGAAAGGTCAAAATGTCTATTCCAATGATCTACAACGTCTCTATGCTTCTGTCCATAATTTGGCCACTCTTCATATGACAGATCATGATCTTCCCTCTTTTCTGAACAAAGCACAGTTCGTCATTGATGACATTAAACGCATTATAACAGGTGATGATCTTACGAAGGTACTAGCCAAACTTGATAATATGTATATGGTCTTTGTTCTTCACGGTTTACATAAGGACTTTGAATTTGTTCGGAATCAAGCTCTAACTAATCCTAACATCCCCATGGTGGAGGAGCTCATTGATCGTCTTCTACGAGTTCCGTCACCAGTGGAGACATCTGAGATTGGCTCCCAGACAGCTTCAGAGTCCTCGGCCTTTGTATTTAATTCGGCAAACAGTGGAGGACGAGGCCGTGGGCGTGGTGGAAGAGGTGGTCGTGGTAGAGGTGATCGTCCTCAGTGCTCTTATTGCAAGCGTGTGGGTCATACCCAAGACAAGTGTTATTCTCTTCATGGTTTCCCAGAAAAGTCAGCTAATGTGACGCAGTCTGCCGATCAGAAAGTCGAGGTTGTGTATGATAATCAGACAGGTCACAATCAAAATAAATTTTCAATTGATGAATATAAGGAGTACCTTCAGCTTAAGGCAACCCAACAAGCCTCATCTTCAGCAACTATAGCTTATTCTGGTAATTCTATGGTTTGTTTCTCTCATTCATCTCCTGTTGGTTCCTGGATTTTGGATTCTGGTGCTTCTGATCATATTGCTGGTAACTCTTCTCTCTTTTCTACTTTATCCCCTACTAAAACCCCACATCACGTCACCCTTGCTAATGGCTCTAAAACTCAAGCCACTGGTATTGGTCATGCTTCACCTCTTCCTCTCTGTCTTTAAATTCAGTCTTATTTGTACTTGGATGTCCTTTTAATTTAATTTCTATTAGTCAACTTACTCGATCTCTCAATTGTTCCATAACCTTCACTTCTACTTCCTTTTCTATCCAGGACCGGAGTACGGGGAAGACGATTGGAGCAGGATATGAGTCACGCAGTCTCTACTACTTACAACCTCCATCCTCCACCATATGTGTTGCCACGGAGTCGCCTAGTCTTCTTCATCGTCGTTTTGGTCATTTGAGTTTGAATAAATTAAAGAAAATGGTCCCTCATCTCTCTAATTTACCTGCATTGGAGTGTGAGGCATGTCAGCTTGGAAAATATGTTCGGGCATCCTTTCCAAGCAAGGTTACAGGTCGTGCAGAGTCTCCTTTTAGTCTTGTTCATTCTGATGTTTAGGGTCCTAATCGTATTTCTTCTTTCTTAGGATATAGATATTTTGTTACTTTCATCGATGATTTCTCTCGTTGTACTTGGTTATTTTTAATGAAAGAACGTTCTGAGTTATTCACTATTTTTCAAAAATTTTGTGCTGAAATACATAATCAATTTGGACAAACTATTCGTATCTTACGCAGTGATAATGCAAAAGAATATTTTTTTGCCCCTTTTAATTCTTTCATGGCATCGCACGGTATAGTTCATCAATCGAGTTGTCCTCACACACCTCAACAAAATGGTGTGGCGCAAACATCGCCAGCGTAGGGATGGCAAAATTACAAACATCGCCATATCGTTGAAACAACTCGTACTCTCATGTTACATTCTAATGTTCCTTTGAGTGAAATTTTGGAGTGATGCTATTCTCATTATTGCAAATTTAGTTTGTTATTATTTAATAAATCGAATGCCATCTTCTTCATTTTATTTTAAAGTTCTCAATAACCAGGTTCCTCACTCTATTCTATATCCTCAGGCACCCCTTTATACTGTCCCCCTCGTGTTTTTGGTTTCACATATTTTGTCCACAATGTTGCTTCAGGTCTCGACAAACTTGCTACTCGCGCCATTAAGTGTATCTTTCTTGGTTATTCTCGAGTTCAAAAGGGGTACAGATGTTATTTTCCATCCACAAATCGTTCTTACATCTCCGTAGATGTTACCTTTTTCGAGGATACACCTTTCTTTGCCTCACAAGTCTTGTCGGAGTCTGTTTCTCAAGTCTTGCCTATTCCAGTCTTCGATTCTCCCGTTTTAAGTCTACCTGTCTCACATATACAAGAGGCTGCCCCTGTTGCTCCTAAGTATCCCATGGAGCCATTTCGTCTCACTTATTACCGTCGTCCTCATTCTACTACTCCGGAGGCTGCACCTGTTGTGGACACCAATGACTCACCTCCTGCTCCTCCGTCTCTGTCAATTCCGGTCCAACCTGAGCCTACCACTAACCTTCCCATTGCACTTCGCAAAGGTAATCGTTCTTCTCGCAATCTTCATCCTATTTATAATTTTCTAAGTTATCATCGTTTATCTTCCAACCATTATGCCTTTGTATCTGCTTTGTCGTCCATTTCTATTCCTAAAACTGTTCAGGAAGCACTATCCCATCCAGGATAGCGACAAGCTATGATTGATGAGATGACAACATTGGAATCTAACCACACTTGGGCTCTTGTTCCCTCTCCTCCAGGGAAGTCTACTATTGGTTGTCGTTGGGTTTTTACTGTCAAAGTTGGTCCTGATGGGACTGTGGATCACTTGAAGGCTCGTCTTGTGGCCAAAGGATATACTCAGATTTATGGTCTTGACTATGGTGATACATTCTCTCCTGTTACTAAAATGGCATCTGTTCGTCTCTTTTTATCCATGGTTGTTATCTCTTGCTGGCCTTTATATCAGCTGGACATTAAAAATGCCTTTTTACATGGTGAGTTGTGGAGGAGATTTATATGGAGCAACCACCTGGGTTTATTGCTCAGGGGGAGTCAGGTCTTGTTTGCCAACTTCAGAAGTCATTGTATGAGTTGAAACAGTCACCTCGAGCTTGGTTTGGGAGGTTTAGTAAGGTCATACAGCAGTTTGACATGATTCGTAGTGAGGTTGATCACTCTGTTTTCTATAAACATTCACCGTGTAAAAAGGTCATTTATCTTTTGGTATATGTAGATGATATTGTAATTACAAGTGATGATCATGAAGGGATCACTAGACTAAAGCAACATCTGTTTCAGCATTTCCAAACCAAAGATTTGGGCATGTTGCGATACTTCCTTGGTATTGAGGTTGCTCAATCAAAAACAGGCATTTCCATTTGTCAAAGGAAGTATGCACTTGATATTTTGGAAGAGACTGAGATGTTAAATTGTAAGTCGGCGGATACTCCTATGAATCCGAATGTTAAGCTCATGCCAAATCAAGGGGAGCCATACTCAGATCTAGGCAGATATCGAAGGTTGGTGGGAAAGTTGAATTATCTCACTATGACCAGACCAGATATAGCTTTTGTTGTTGGTGTTGTGAGTCAATTTCTTAACTCTCCTTGTGACAGTCATTGGGATGCAGTGACTCGCATTTTAAGGTATATTAAAGGATCTCCTGGAAATGGGCTAATATATGAGAACAGAGGTAACACAGACATGTTGCCTATACAGATGCAGACTGGGCAAGATCTCCAAGTGATAGGAGGTCAACTTCTGGGTATTGTATTTTCATTGGAGGTAATCTCATCTCTTAGAAAAGTAAGAAGCAGAGTGTAGTTGCAAGATCGAGTGCAGAAGCATAATATAGGGCTATGGCTCTTACAACATGTGAACTTATATGGTTAAAACATCTACTTCAAGAGTTAAAGTTTTGCAAAATGGGTTCTATGCGATTTGTGATAATCAAGAAATTTTACACACATTGCTTCTAATCCTGTCTTTCATGAACGAACTAAGCATATAGAGATCGATTGTCATTTCATTCGAGACAAGATTCTTTCGAAGGAGATTAGTACTTCATTTGTCAATTCAAATGATCAACTTGCAGATGTTTTCACCAAGTCTCTACGGGGCTCACGAATAACTTACACATGTAATAAGCTGGGTGCTTATGACATCTATGCACCAGCTTGAGAGGGAGTGTTGATATTATTTGATTTAGATTTGATATAGTCTGATATAATTTGATATAGCTTGATATTGTTTGATATAGTTGTTAACAGTCAATCCCTAAAATCAAGGGATTTTGTATTCAATTGTTGTAACTTATCATTCTATAAATTGAGGTGGCTGAGAAGGTTATTCTAAGCCATTCAGCCATCATAACTGTTCCTTCATCCATTTCCTCTCATGTTACTTTAGCAGATGGTTCCACATCCCATGTTACGAGTAGTGGTACTGCACAACCCACTAGTTCTTTGCCTCTTACCTCTGTTCTTTGTCTACCTAAATTTCCTTTTAATCTTCTCTTTGTTAGCCAAATTATAAAAGCTCTTAATTATGGTATTTATTTCTTTCTTGGTTATTGTGTTTTTCAGGATCTTGGTACGAAGAAGATTATGGGCAGTGGTTGTGAGTTAGGCGGCTTGTACATGCTGGATATACTTAGTGATGATGTGCCACATCTCATTGCATGCACGAGTGGGGTTGCTTCGCCTCGTCATCAACTCTATTGTCGCTTTGGTCATCCTTCCTTTCTGGCATTGAAAATCCTTTGTCCGAGTTTGAAGTCTATGTTTACTTTAGATTGTGAGTCTTGCCAATTGGCCAAACATCGTAGGACCTCCTATTTACCTAGAGCAAATAAGCAGGCTGTGTCCCCATTTGATATTGTACACTCAAATATTTGGGGTCCTTGTGTTCTTTCAAAATCTAGTTTTTGTTATTGTGACTTTTGTTGATGACTTTTCTCGAGCTACTTGGTTATATTTCATGAAGCATTGGTTTGGGTTATTTTACATTTTTTCTGGTTTTTGTGCAGAAATTCAAACATAATTTAACTCGGTCATTCGTGTTTTAAGAAGCGATAATGCTAAAGAATATTTCTCTGTTCCGTTCTCCACTTTCTTGTCTTAACATAACATCATTCATCAGTCCTCGTGTGTTTCGACCCCTCAACAAAATAGGGTTGCCAAAAGAAAAAATAGACATCTCTTAGAAACAGCAAGAGCACTTTTGTTCCATATGAAACTTCCTAAGGTGTTTTGGGCAGATGCTGTTGCTACGGCATGTCATTTAATTAACCGTATGCCCTCTATTGACTCGACTTTGTTTCCCTCTTGTTCTTTGTTTCCTTCACCCCCTCGCATATTTGGCTGCACTTGTTTTGTTCAGGATGTTTGCCCTCTAAGCTCTAAACTTGATCCTAAATCCTTGAAATGTATATTTCTTGGTTACTCTTGATCCCAAAAGGGATATCGTTGCTTTTTTCCTGATCTCGGACGGTACTTGGTCTCTACTGATGTTACCTTCTAAGTCGACACCCTTATCTTATATTGGCCCTTCTACTTCTCCATCCATTGCATCTTTTATTCCCTCTATCATTGATTCTGATGATGATTTTCTTGTTTATACTGTTACTTCTGAAACCTCACAAGAGCATGCTAGGCCACTAATCACACAGGTGTATACTAAGCGACCACAACTGCCTAACTTGGTTACTTCCACCGCACTTGATTTCTAGCCTCTGCTTATGGCTTCTTCGGCTCAAGATCCAACACCTTCTTCGTCAGATCTTGCCCTTTGGAAAAGTAAACATTCTTGTACTTACCTCATCTTTTCCTTTGTCCAGTATAATGCCTTGTCTCCTTCTTCCAACTCCTTTGTTGTCTCTTTAGACATTGTTGTTATACCTAAAACTGTTGCTGAAGCATGCTTTCATCCTGGTTGGCGTGCTGCAATGGAAGAGGAGATGAGCGCCCTTGATCATAACCACACATGGGACTTGGTTTCCTTGCCTACGAGAAAGAAAGTAATTGGTTGTAAATGGGTGTTTGCTGTCAAAATACATCCAAATGGTTCCATTGCTCGATTAAAGGCACGATTGGTTGCTAAGGGATATGCCCAAGTCTATGGTAAGGATTACTCAGAGACCTTCTCCCTTGTTGCTAAGCTCACATCAGTACGGTTATTTATTTCCTTAACTGCTACTAAAGGTTGGGATCTTCATCAACTTGATGTTAAGAATGCGTTCTTGCATGGTGATCTTCAAGAGGAGGTGTATATGGAGCAACCACCCGGGTTTGTTGCTCAGGGGGAGTCAGATACGGTGTGTAGACTGCGTAGATCCTTGTATGGGCTGAAACCGAGAGCTTGGTTTGGGAAATTTAGTGAAGTGGTCATTAAATTTGGTTTACAGCAGAGTGCATATGATCATTCTGTATTCTTCAGACAAGCTTATTCTGGATGCATCCTTCTAGTAGTCTATGTTGACGATATTGTCATTACCGGCAATGATGTTGTGGGAATTACTACACTCAAGAACTTTCTTCAGAGCCAGTTCCAAAGAAAAGACTTGGGTGCTCTTAAGTACTTTCTTGGGATTGAAGTCATGAGAAGCAACAAGGGGATCTTTCTATCTTAGAGAAAATATGTTCTTGACTTTTTAGAAGAAACTGGGTTGTTGGCAGCAAAGCCATGTGATACTCCATTAATGCCACACATAAAATAAACAGCAAATGATGGAGAACTATTAACAAATCCTGAGAGGTATTGGAGAATTGTTAGGAAACTCAACTACGTTACAGTAACAAGGCCAGACATTGCATTCTCTATTAGTATTGTGAGCTAGTTTATATCTTCACCTAGGAGTGCCCATTGGGATGCTGTTATTCACCTTTTGAAGTATCTCAAGGGTTCACCTAGATGTGAGATTCGGTACTAAAACCATGGACATTGTAAGGTGGAAGCTTTCTCAGATGTTGATTGGACAGGTTCTCCAGATGACAGAAAATCCACTATTGGGTACTGTGTTTTTGTTGGGGGAAATCTAATTGCATGGAAAAGCAAGAAACAAGGTGTAGTGGCTCGATTTAGTGCTGAGTCTGAGTACAAAGCAATGACACAAGTTACATGTGAACTTACATAGGTTTATCATCTTCTAAGAGAAATTGGTACGTCTAGTGCTTGCCCTATGCAGCTATGGTGTGATAACCAAGCAACAATACACATTGCTAATAACCCAGTCTTCCATGAGCGCACCAAACATATAGAAGTTGATTGTCACTTTGTTCGGGAGAAACTTTAGCAAAAGTTAATCTCATTAAAGCATGTCCGAACAGGAGAACAACTAGTTGATCTGTTCATCAAAGCTCTGCTTAGGAAGAAGGTCATTTAGATTTGTAACAAGATGGGCATGATTGACATCTATGCTCCATCTTGAGGGGGAGTGTTACGGATAAATATCTGGGAATTAATAGGACAGAATATTCTGTAATTAAGTTAGATTATTTGGATTGATAATTTGTTTCTTTATTTAGCTGTCAATTGCTAATCACTCTTGTATTGTCTCCTCTCTATAAATATATATACGTATGCCTGGCTAAGTTATGGTCATGGCTTCAGCCCATTCTCTTCCTTTCCCTTTACCTAATAACAAGGAAAGGAAAGAATAAAAGGAATAGACGGTGGAGTGGACGCTAGAATAGAGAGTTGTTTCTAATAAATTGCACTCTAGTGAAAAACTTTAATTAAGGATATAAAATATCTCATTTGGATGAGTCATGTATCATAAATTAATTCCAAATTGATTTTTAATTATTTTATGTAATTCTCAAGTTCCTTGATTTGGTGAAGAATATATTGTGCAGTCAATACTAGGAATGAAAAATTTATTATATAGTCTCTGAAAGGGTTTTTCTCTCCACGCTCTGTTATCACTCTCACTCTGGAGGATGTTTTTCTGTCTAAGCGTCGGAGCTCACCCACCAGAGCTATATCCAACCACTGGCAACCCCAAATCGGAGAAACTATCGTGCGGTCAGTCGGTCCCTGGAAGCTAGTAGCTAGAAATCCTTCCACGCACCCACACGCGCCCCTTTTTCTGTTTTCCATTCTGGCCCACGCGTTGCGCGTGGAGGAGCGTGATTTCTCTATTCGTTTTCTTGATTCTCTGGCTTCTTCTTCGGTATATTTCCAGCCACCCTTTGGACCATTTTTGGCGTTCTCTAGTCTATCTTTCTGGTTTGCGGCGTTCTTTCTAGCCTTTTGGTCTCATAGAGCTTCCTTCGATCCCAAACGGTGATAATGGCTTATCTTATTCAACTTTTCATGCCCATTAGCAAACTTCAATTCTAATGGGAGGTGTTAAGCTGATTGTCATTGAAGCCAAATGCTTTGACTTGGTGCTTGAAGCTGATTGTCATTTAGATTTGTAACAAGATGGACATGATTGACATCTATGCTCCATCTTGAGGGGGAGTGTTACGGATAAATATCTGGGAATTAATAGGACAGAATATTCTGTAATTAAGTTAGATTATTTGGATTGATAATTTGTTTCTTTATTTAGCTGTCAATTGCTAATCACTCTTGTATTGTCTCCTCTCTATAAATATATATACGTATGCCTGGCTAAGTTATGGTCATGGCTTCAGCCCATTCTCTTCCCTTTACCTAATAACAAGGAAAGGAAAGAATAAAAGGAATAGACGGTGGAGTGGACGCTAGAATAGAGAGTTGTTTCTAATAAATTGCACTCTAGTGAAAAACTTTAATTAAGGATATAAAATATCTCATTTGGATGAGTCATGTATCATAAATTAATTCCAAATTGATTTTTAATTATTTTATGTAATTCTCAAGTTCCTTGATTTGGTGAAGAATATATTGTGCAGTCAATACTAGGAATGAAAAATTTATTATATAGTCTCTTGAAAGGGTTTTTCTCTCCACGCTCTGTTATCACTCTCACTCGAGGATGTTTTTCCGTTAAGCGTGCCGTCGAGCTCACCCACCGAGCTATATCCAACCACTGGCAACCCCAAATCGGAGAAACTATCGTGCGGTCAGTCGGTCCCTGGAAGCTAGTAGCTAGAAATCCTTCCACGCACCCACACGCGCCCCTTTTTCTGTTTTCCATTCTGGCCCACGCGTTGCGCGTGGAGGAGCGTGATTTCTCTATTCGTTTTCTTGATTCTCTGGCTTCTTCTTCGGTATATTTCCAGCCACCCTTTGGACCATTTTTGGCGTTCTCTAGTCTATCTTTCTGGTTTGCGGCGTTCTTTCTAGCCTTTTGGTCTCATAGAGCTTCCTTCGATCCCAAACGGTGATAATGGCTTATCTTATTCAACTTTTCATGCCCATTAGCAAACTTCAATTCTAATGGGAGGTGTTAAGCTGATTGTCATTGAAGCCAAATGCTTTGACTTGGTGCTTGAAGCTGATTGTCATTTAGATTTGTAACAAGATGGACATGATTGACATCTATGCTCCATCTTGAGGGGGAGTGTTACGGATAAATATCTGGGAATTAATAGGACAGAATATTCTGTAATTAAGTTAGATTATTTGGATTGATAATTTGTTTCTTTATTTAGCTGTCAATTGCTCTAATCACTCTTGTATTGTCTCCTCTCTATAAATATATATACGTATGCCTGGCTAAGTTATGGTCATGGCTTCAGCCCATTCTCTTCCCTTTACCTAATAACAAGGAAAGGAAAGAATAAAAGGAATAGACGGTGGAGTGGACGCTAGAATAGAGAGTTGTTTCTAATAAATTGCACTCTAGTGAAAAACTTTAATTAAGGATATAAAATATCTCATTTGGATGAGTCATGTATCATAAATTAATTCCAAATTGATTTTTAATTATTTTATGTAATTCTCAAGTTCCTTGATTTGGTGAAGAATATATTGTGCAGTCAATACTAGGAATGAAAAATTTATTATATAGTCTCTGAAAGGGTTTTTCTCTCCACGCTCTGTTATCACTCTCACTCTGGAGGATGTTTTTCTGTCTAAGCGTCGGAGCTCACCCACCAGAGCTATATCCAACCACTGGCAACCCCAAATCGGAGAAACTATCGTGCGGTCAGTCGGTCCCTGGAAGCTAGTAGCTAGAAATCCTTCCACGCACCCACACGCGCCCCTTTTTCTGTTTTCCATTCTGGCCCACGCGTTGCGCGTGGAGGAGCGTGATTTCTCTATTCGTTTTCTTGATTCTCTGGCTTCTTCTTCGGTATATTTCCAGCCACCCTTTGGACCATTTTTGGCGTTCTCTAGTCTATCTTTCTGGTTTGCGGCGTTCTTTCTAGCCTTTTGGTCTCATAGAGCTTCCTTCGATCCCAAACGGTGATAATGGCTTATCTTATTCAACTTTTCATGCCCATTAGCAAACTTCAATTCTAATGGGAGGTGTTAAGCTGATTGTCATTGAAGCCAAATGCTTTGACTTGGTGCTTGAAGCTGATTGTCATTTAGATTTGTAACAAGATGGACATGATTGACATCTATGCTCCATCTTGAGGGGGAGTGTTACGGATAAATATCTGGGAATTAATAGGACAGAATATTCTGTAATTAAGTTAGATTATTTGGATTGATAATTTGTTTCTTTATTTAGCTGTCAATTGCTAATCACTCTTGTATTGTCTCCTCTCTATAAATATATATACGTATGCCTGGCTAAGTTATGGTCATGGCTTCAGCCCATTCTCTTCCCTTTACCTAATAACAAGGAAAGGAAAGAATAAAAGGAATAGACGGTGGAGTGGACGCTAGAATAGAGTTGTTTCTAATAAATTGCACTCTAGTGAAAAACTTTAATTAAGGATATAAAATATCTCATTTGGATGAGTCATGTATCATAAATTAATTCCAAATTGATTTTTAATTATTTTATGTAATTCTCAAGTTCCTTGATTTGGTGAAGAATATATTGTGCAGTCAATACTAGGAATGAAAAATTTATTATATAGTCTCTGAAAGGGTTTTTCTCTCCACGCTCTGTTATCACTCTCACTCTGGAGGATGTTTTTCTGTCTAAGCGTCGGAGCTCACCCACCAGAGCTATATCCAACCACTGGCAACCCCAAATCGGAGAAACTATCGTGCGGTCAGTCGGTCCCTGGAAGCTAGTAGCTAGAAATCCTTCCACGCACCCACACGCGCCCCTTTTTCTGTTTTCCATTCTGGCCCACGCGTTGCGCGTGGAGGAGCGTGATTTCTCTATTCGTTTTCTTGATTCTCTGGCTTCTTCTTCGGTATATTTCCAGCCACCCTTTGGACCATTTTTGGCGTTCTCTAGTCTATCTTTCTGGTTTGCGGCGTTCTTTCTAGCCTTTTGGTCTCATAGAGCTTCCTTCGATCCCAAACGGTGATAATGGCTTATCTTATTCAACTTTTCATGCCCATTAGCAAACTTCAATTCTAATGGGAGGTGTTAAGCTGATTGTCATTGAAGCCAAATGCTTTGACTTGGTGCTTGAAGATGAGGGCAAGTTCTTTCGTTTACAAGTGATAGAGAGGGGTCGTAGGGTTATAAAATCTCTGTTGCTAGGCAGAGATGCTTCTTTTTGGCTCTTATCCACTTTCAAGGATAAAGCCTTGTTCGCTAATCCCTCCTTCATAAGGTGTTTTGAAGGTGAAGGCAAAGTCTTCTTTGTTTTCCAGTGTCGAAATAAGAGAGGTTGATATGTGTTGGTGACAGAATTCTTTGGTAACAGAAGGAGGAATTTGGTTATTGTCCCTGAGGGTCGTTTGTGCGCAGGGTAGAATCATTTCGAGAAGGCTTTATCAGAATTGTTGGTGGCAAATCCTTTGAAGGGCACTGCGAAACATTCCAAACAGCGCTCTCCAATAATACAATAGTCATTGATCAGGGGAAAATCTTACTCTGATGCGGTAAAGAGTGAAGGCACTAGTGAAGATCGTCGCGGTGTTCGTATTGTGAAACTTGTGGTTAAGGGTTTGTTATTAAGGCAAGAGCTAGGCTTTAAGGAGAATGAATTGGTCATTCTTTGAGAATTGATGTTGACCCAGTAGGGAAAAGGTTTGTGAAATGGGTTAATGAAGGGACTAAAGCCAAGAGGCATAAAGGCAGTGCTTTTTTAAGATTATGACCCAAGGTGGGTGTCTTTTCAAGGTTAGGACCGAAATTGACCTATCCTCAAACCTTTTCAGCAGTTGGACCATCTAATCGGTTTGGAGAAAGGATTGTAAAGATCAGGCAGATTTGGGTCCCTAAGGTGAACTCAAGTAGGCCTGCGACGGGAACCTCTTCAAGCCTTCTAGCTCCTCCTTTCCCAGGTTCTCAGCATGGTTGCAATGAGCAAATTCTTGTGGGTGGTTTGGATACAGCGGGTCATGTTGAATCAGAGAGTGCTAGGACAGCTTCGGGTGCGGCCGTTTCTGCTAAGATTGATTCTCCCCCTATTCCTCTGACCGCTACTGCTCAGGTTGTTGAGTGTGCTCCTTTTCTGCCTATTCAGCACTCTCCTTTGACGAATATGCAATCTGAGATATCAAAGGGTGGGGATAAGCACGAGGGTATTCGGGTGTTAGAAATTTCTAATTCTACATCTGACTCAGATTTCTCCTCTCAAGATGAAGGTGAAGATTTAGAGTCAATCTTTGATTTGGAAGATTCTGAAGAGGGTGGCTTGCTCATTCATAATTTGTAGCAACTTCTTTCGGACTGCACTGAAAAAGACAGTGATCTTCCTGAACCTGAGATGGACTTGTTAAGAATTCCCGAACTTTTTGAACAAGGACTTGGAGCAGAGGATGAGGGGTCTCCTTCTGATCTTGAAATTGATGTTAATTCTGTTAAGGACAACTATGTTCAGACTCAAGATTTGTCTAATCTAGGGAATGGTCATCACATTTTAATTCCTCAATTTTCAAACTCTCTTTCTGTAGTTGATCTTGTCTCTCCTCCTGCTCTTTTTTGTGCTCAATCTTCCGTGGTTTTTTCAGGTGAAAAAATTGAGAACTCTCTTCTAGGAAATAGGCTTCTTCCTATTCCGATGCCAACCTTTTCTTCTAGCTTACTCAACAATGCCAAAAGGGACAACGTTGAGGAAAGTGTCAAAGATCTTAGTTGCCATGCCAGTAGTGTCAGGGACAATCTGAGTTCTCATCCTTTAATTCAAGAATTGGGGGTCAAGTTGGTCAATTCTAAGGGCTGGTCTAGCTTCTCAGTTGATTCTCTGTCAACTTATGTTCGTAAGAAAAAGAGGTTAACTAGAGAATTGGTTTGTTTGGTTTCTACCATTAACTATGGAGGGAAGGTTGGAAAGCGGGATGGTAAGTTAGTTCATGAAGATTCTTAGCTGGAATGTAAGAGGGTTAGGTAGTTGTCCAAAACGTAAGAGAGTTAGGGAGATAATCTACAAAGCAACTCCTAACGTAATTTTGCTTAAAGAAACCAAGGTTGAGGATCTGGATGCTTTACTAGTTGGGGACCTATGGGATTCTAGATTTAAGGATTGGGAGTGCTTCCCTTCTCTTGGAGCGTCGGGAGGTATGTTGATCATTTGGGACACTAGGTTTGCCTCTAAGGTTGATTCCATCTTTGGTAAATTTTTAGTGTCTGTCTTGTTAGATGTAAAAGGGAGAAGTCAATGGTGGATTACCTCGGTTTATGGCCCAAATAATCCTAGACAACGTTCTTTCTTCTGGGAAGAGCTAGGTTTTTTGTCTTCCTTTTGTGGGTCGTATTGGTGTCTGGGTGGGTATTTCAATGTAGTTAGATCCCCAGCCAAAACGCTAGGTGGTGATCGTTTCACTTCTTCTATGAGGGGTTTTGATAGTTTTATTAGGTAGTGTAGTCTTAGGGATATTCCCCTCTCCAATGCTAGGTTCACCTGGTCGGCGAGAAGGCAATACACTGTTGCTTCTCAGTTGGATAGATTCCTGTTTACCTCTACCTGGGAGGATGCTTTTTCTGATTTGGTGCAAGAGAGCTTATTTCGTTCAATTTCTGATCACTTCCCTATCGTGTTGGAATCAAGTACGGGGAAATGGGGTCCTACTCCTTTTAGGTTTGAGACGTGGCTTAGTCATCATTCTTTTATCCCTTTGTTAAGGATGTTTGGAGTACAACTTTTGTTGAGGGCTGGGAAGGTTTTAAAATTATGAGAAAATTAAAACTTCTCAAGGAAAAGTTGAAAGAGTGGAATAAGTTGGTCTTTGGGGACATTCAGATTAGAAAAGAAAATATTTTAAAAGAGATTGACTCGTTGAATAGGTTGGAGTTAGAGGGTAATCTCTCATAGGTTTTGTGTGCTAGGAGGCAAAAGCTAAGACTAGATTTAGATGAAATTCTAGTTAGGGAAGAATCTAGTCGGAGACAAAAGATGAAATTTCAATGAGCTAAGGATGAGGATGCTAATTCTATGTTTTTTCATAGGGTGGCTTCTGAAAGGTGTAGAAAGAGCTTAGTTAAGGAGCTAGAACTTGAAGATGGTAGTGTTGTTAGAGATATTGAGGTCATTGCTACTGAAATTTTTAGGTTATACTCTGAGTTGTTCATTGAAGATATGTCTATTAGGCCTTTCATTGAGGATTTGGATTGGTGTCCCATTGCTTTGGATAAGGCTCGTTAGTTGGAAATGTAACACCCTAATACTAGTACTATTGGCATGCTTAGGATCATGCCTTAGTAATTAGTATTAAGGAAGTCACTTTGAAGTTAATAACAAATTTATGAAAATAAATATTCCTTATATGAAAATATGAGCCTAATACGAGTGTAAAAGTATAAATATATTGAATGTCCTTATACAAATATCTGTGTATAATACGAATACTACCTTAAATACCTCCATGATAAAATTTATACAAGCCCTACACAAATTTTTTTTTGGCTAATAACAACAATTAAACTTTTCTTCTTCAATTCCTAGTCTTCTTTTTTGTGTGCTAATGTCTTCGAAGTTCTTGGAAATAATATGGAAATACAACACACGGGGTGAGAATTCAAAGAATTCTCAGTTTTATAAAAACATATCATAATATTTCTAGCTGTTTCAGGAATTCTTTATTTAAAACTTAACATAAATATATTGATATAAGTTAGAAAGGTGACAAACTGTCAAATCTGGTCCTCTCTCTTCCCGAAATAGAGGTTTAATTATTAACCTTTATAAAAACCATTTACATATTTTATTAACTCATCCAGTTTCAAACAAATTCAATTCTTTATCACAATCAAATCAAGTAATAACACTTCACATATATTCATCATACTTCACATAATTACCATGTTCATTCATAATCCTTCAATATACTATACAAGTCAATTACTTCATTATCTATTCATTTTTTAATATATCTCTTTTATGTACTATATTTCATTCTTTTGAAATTCTTTCAATTCAGACCTCAACCTCAGTCCTTGTTATTTTAATTCTGAAAATAGGACAATTGCCCATACAATTGTCATTTTATACAATGCATTATGATGTATGATTATGCCTAATGAATGTTCTAATGTATGCTTATGCAATATTAGTAAAACATTTTGTTTTATAAAAATTCATGATATTTGCATATTTCCAAGACAATTTTTGGTCCTTGTATTTCCTGTGGATATTGGGAAAATCTTTGTTCCCAGGTAAAATGAGGTGTTGAGAAAACCTTTGTTCCCTGACATCCCTTAGTATCATAACCCTAACATCAAGAGCACCTTTGACTCAAACCAAATACGTGAAAATAACAAACATCAAATTTGAAAACCAAAGCATGCAAAAATATATAAAACCATTCCTTCATTTACCTTTCACATAATCAAGACTTTCATTGCATAATAATGAAGTAAAATATCACACATCAAACTTTTTATTTATACTTTACATTATATATTTGTAGAGAGGGAGTAACTCACTCAACCTCAATCTACCCTTACTATTTCATTATTATCCTGCTCAACATCATTCCCAAATTATGACTTCAAATACATTAATATCAAAATTCTGATCTCAAAGGGCAGCTTTGTGCCATGACCTTTAACTGTCAAATATGTCATAATATCATGCTCAAAACAACCATAATTATGGTCACACAAGACCACATTTCTGTCATGCCAATTTACTAACATTTAAGCATCATTCAAGCCATATTTTCATACACTAAAATTTCTCAGTTACAAATTAATAATAAGGCAGCATTCTACGCTTATTGTTTATATTCATTTGAGACTTCCATTCAAGCACAAAAGCCATTACAATTTAACCATAAAAAGGCAGCACCTTTGCCACATTTTCTTACACAATTCAAACACCATTTATAAAATGTAATTAACCATAGTCACCAATATCAAGCTCAACTTAACAATTAGTCACACAATTAATTATAAAACTAGGATTAAGAGACTTAAATTTTTAAATTCTGTCAAGGTCAAGCCTCAATCTCATAACCTAACACATGGCCGAATTCAACTTCATTACCAAGAATTTTCAAATGAACGATCAATTTTCTCATTAATTTCAACATCTCAATTCCATACAACATGTAATAGAATATAAAACTCAATTTGGAATTAAGAAAGATGATTTTGACCGGGAGTGGCACATCCACGAATACAACCAAATTAACTTCAAAGTGTGAACATTTAACATGTATATAATATATATATACACACACGGTTTCAATTTGGCCGTGCAAAACAAGATTCCAAAGTCAAACAAGGATGCATAAAATTCACAAAATTTAACAAAAACTCTCTTAAATTGGGTGTGGCCATGACCACCCTTGAGCCATAAATCAAACACTTTCTAGGCTTACATGTTAGACTCTTTTATAAAACTTAAAATAATCAACTAGACAAGATAGAAACGTAGTCTAGGCAATACTTTATTATATGGTTCTGTTTTTGACTGTATACATTATAACTCAAAAGCATTCAATTGAAGTTAATAAAGATTGGCACCAAAACAGCTCCTAGCCGTGAATAATAAGGTAAAGTACAAAGCAATTGTAATTTCAAAGTCAATAAAGAAAATAAAATTTATTTGCTTCAGCCGTGACCTTCCAAATTAAAAAGACAACAAGGCCAATCCACAAAAGACTATAAAATTTATTTACTTCAGCTGTGACTTACAAATGCAACTTCACAAAGTCAATTAACCAGAAGTCCACATAACACCCAAGAACCATAATTGGCCGTGAGACTCATAGCACACTTTAGGCACCATTCAAAGTCAGTACCACAAAATTGTGAACACACTCACACACACACGGTTCACCATTGACCACAGGAAATCAAAACCAAAGAAAATTGACAATCAAGTGTGAACAACAAGCATAAGTCAATACAATTTAAAATCATGGTATAGAATAATAAAACACAAAACAAATCAATTTACAACCAATAAACTTCATTCAGCCGTAACTTTCCTTAACACATACAACCAGAATTTTTGTTGCAACTACCATAGAAGATGAAGTATAAAATAGAATAAAGAACCCCTTTTGGATCAGTCCTGGCCGTGAGCTTGTATAGCTCCATGGACCGGATTTCAGCTCAAAAATCACAGTTCTGGCCGTGAGCTTGTGTAGCTCCATGGACCAGATTTCAGCTCAAAAATTAGTGAGAAATGATGGGCAAAACGTTAACAAGGAGCCCCTATCTCTTGGTTTTCCTTGATTCCTTTGATTCTTCAAGTTTTCCCCTTTCCATCTTTCTCCCCTTTCACGTCTTCCCTCTCCCTCTTTTCTCTCATGCTGCTGTTTCTTTCTTATTTCTCCATTTCTGCTTCTGCTTTCTCTGTTCCAGCACCCACAAAACAAGAAACAAAAGGTAAGTGAGAATCAAAGAAACATAAAAGAGAGAAAATGGTCAGAACAGACCAAATCTAACGGCAACCAGTGAGAGAGCAGCGAGAGCTAACGAGTGGATGAGAGGGACTAACGAACGAGAGCGTACCAGAACGTAGAACAATGAGAGCAGACGGCCAATCGGGAGAACGGCGAGAGCGAACGGCTGAACGAGGGATAACGAACGGGAGAGAGAAGCGAGAGAGGAAATGGCAGAGTGAATGAGCGAGAGAGAGAAACGGGAAAGGATGAAATAAAATTGGGAAAAGTAAAGTTAGTTTAAGATAAAAGATGAAAGAACATAGGCGCTGGTAAAAAAAATATAAGAGAAAATCCTGAAATTTTATATCTATTAAAAGTATTTTGTATTCCTTTCATGAACTTTCCCAACCTTCTCTGGTGATATAGAAATTTCTAGAATTTCATTTATTTCCCAATTTCATTTTAAATATTATTTTTACACCTTACTAATCACTAAGCTTCACTATTTATCACTAGGTTAAGTTAATCCTTATGAAAGTGAATTAAGAAACTTTCAGGTACTATTCTAATCTGTTCTCACTGTCCAATTAATTATTCATCCTCTATTTGACCATTGTTCATAATTTTATAATTTTCTAAGTTATTTTGAGCTATCTCTCATGTTCAATGTTATAGATTTACGCTCAATACACCTAAATCAATCACCCAAATTATTAGGTAACCAACACCAGATTTATTGAATTACTGTAACACTGATTAGTATCATTAGGTTGGGCAGAATGTTACAGGAAAGACCTTTTGAGGAGGACGAAATCTGTAGGGCTGTTTTTAGTTTGGGGAAAGGCAAAGCGCCTGGTCTTGATAGTTTTACTTTTGATTTCTTTCAAAATTGCTCGGATATTGTCAAGTTTGACCTCCTTAGGTTGTTTGTTGAATTCTTCTTTAATGGTAAAATTGGAGTTTGCATGAACTCAACTTTTATCTCTCTTGTTCCCAAGAAGGATAGGTCGATTAAAGCATAGGACTTTCGACCCATCAGTTTAGTATCTAGTGTTTATAAGATCATAACAAAAGTTCTTGCTTCCAGTTGAGTGAGGTCCTTTCTAATACTATCTCTGAGAACCAAAGTGCTTTTATTTCGGGTAGGCAAATTCTTGATGCTGCTCTCATTGCTAATGAGGTAGTGGATGATGTTAGATCTAAGAGAAAACATGGTCTTGTTTTTAAGTTAGACTTTGAGAAAGCTTATGATCGTGTTAGTTGAGGTTTTTTGGACAAAGTCTTGGATAGGAAAGGATTTGGGGTAAGATGGAGAAATTAGATTTCGGGATGCTTATCCTCTTCCACCTTTGCAGTCATAGTGAACAGGGAACCTAAATCTTGGTTTAAGGGTCAAAGGGGAGTGAGACCAAGGAGATCCTTTATCTCCGTTTCTTTTTACCATTGTGGTCGATGTGCTTAGCCGTTTAGTGTCTAGAGCTATAAATAATGGGTTGGCTAAGGGGCTAACTATTGGTTCAGAGGAGGTTTTAGTCTCTCATCTTCAGTTTTCCGATGACAGTTTTCTTCTTGGAACCTGATGTTGATTCTTTTGTTAATACTTTGACTATTTTGTGGTTCTTTGAGGTCATTTCTAGTGTTAAGATTAATTTGGCAAAAAGTGGTTTGGCGGGTGTGAATGTGGACAATCAGATTTTGTCTGATTTTGCTACTTTAGCAGGTTGTCAAATTCTTCAGTGGCCTCTCACTTACCTTGGGATTCCTTTGGGAGGTAATCCTTGTGCTATTTCCTTTGGGGACTTGGTGGTTTGTAAGATCTCTAAGCGGTTAGATTGTTGAAAGAGTGCTTTTTTCTCTTTGGGTGGTCGAATCACTCTAATTTAGTCTTGTTTGTCTAGTATCCCTCTTTACTTTCTCTCTTTTTCATATTCCTGTGGTTGTGGCTCAGAAATTAGAGAGAGTTATAAGGGACTTCTTCTGGTCGGGGGTGGGAAATTCTAGTAGAGACCACCTTGTTAGTTGGGAGGTTTGTTGTAGATCTAAGAAGAAGGGAGGGTTGGGTCTCGGTAATTTGGTGTCCAAGAATAAGGCATTGGCAACTAAGTGGCTTTGGCGTTTTCCTCTACAACCTTCTTCTTTATGGCATCATGTTATTCGAAGTAAGTATGGTTTGCATCCGAATGGGCTGGACACCAATTCTACAAGTAGAGTTTCTCATGCTAGTCCTTGGAAATATATCTCTCAGGGTCTTCCTTCCTTTAATTCTCTCTTGTCCTTGCATCTAGGTGATGGCTCTTGTATTAATTTTTGGGAAGATATTTGGGTTGGTACTGTCCCTTTTTCTGAGGCTTTTCCATGACTATTTCGCCTATCTTCTTTACATAATGCCCCTATTTGCCAATTTTTTTCTCACAATAACTTCTCTTAGAACTTCTATTTTTTTAGAAACTTGCATGATAGAGAGGTTAGTGAGTTAGAGTCTCTCCTGTTTTTAATTGATTCTATTCATCTTTCTTCTGTGCCTGATTCAAGAACTTGGACCCTTGATTCATCAGGAGTTTTCTCTTGTAAATCTTATTTTTAGTTCTTGACTCAATCTCATAACAGGGATAGATTTCTCTTGGATAAACCCATCTAGAAATCCAAAATTCCCTCAAAGGTCAAAGCTTTTGTCTGGAATGATGTTTTTAACAGGCTTAACACTAATGACATGCTTCAGAAACGCAGGCCTCTCATTGCTTTGTCTCCAAATATGTGTATTATATATGGTTTAGATTTGGAATCCGGGGCTCATCTCTTTTTGCATTGTTCTGCGGCTAATTATCTTTGGAATAGACTATTTGGGATCTTTGGAGAGTCTTGGTTTTGCCCTATGGACTTGCATCTTTTTTTCCTTACCAAGTTCAGAGGTTTTACTGCTCGTAAAGAAGCAAAGATCTTATGGCAATGCTTTGTTTATGCTGTTCTTTGGTGTATTTGGTTGGAAAGGAATGCTAGAATCTTTAAGGACTCTTTTTTTACTCTAGACTTCATTTGGGATAGGGTTACTCTTTTGGCATCCCTTTGGTGTTCTGCTCGTGGTCTTTTTAATGGTATTTCTTTGGTAGACATGCAAAGGGATTGGCATGCTTTGTTGCATGATTTTACCACATAAGTTCTAGTTGTTTCTTTTTGTTTTTGTTTTTGTTTTTTGTGAGGATTCTTTTTCCTTTTTCTTTGTACTTTCTTTTTCTCATCTAATAATATTTCTTTTTTTATCCCAAAAAAATAAATAAATTGCACTCTAGTAAGTTATGCCTAGGAAGTTGTAGTTCAATAATTGTAGCTTGGGAAAGGTCTTGCTTGTACTATAAAAGCAAGACCTCAACCTTTGTATGGGTGTGGAGAATTTGGGTAATCTTAGGGAGGCTTTGGCCAAGGGCAGAGGCTGTGCATCACACCTTTGATTGTTCTTTCCTTTTCTCTATTTTTCATAGTTCCCTTATATTTCCAGTTTTCCAGATCTGTAATCGAAGCTCTGCTTCTTTAAGTTCCTATTTAATTCCTTTAATAAAACTAGTACTTATCGATTGGTATTAGAGCTCCCGATCCGAGGAGCATCTGGATGGTATCTACACGTATGGAAAGCAGATTGGAAGCCGTGGAATGGAGACAGAGGTCATTGAACAGTGATTTCAAGAGATGATGAGGATGATGACAGAACAAATCGTTGAAGTAGTACGAAATGGGCGCGAGAGCCCAGAAGGAGGGGGAAAGTACTCACGGTGGAGGAAACAACAGAGATGGCAGAAGGGAAGACCGTTTGAGGTGGCTGGAGGTGCCATATTTCACGGGAGATGATCCTTATGGATGGATCTATCAGGTGGAACCCTACCTCGAGGTCAACCAGATCCCGAAAGAGGAGAAAGTGGCGACGATGGTGGTATGTCTGGAAGGGAAGGCTTTTGGAACCAAGAATGGGAAATATGACTCGGCCTTTGTTTCACCGAGGGCTGTTAGGGAGATTCCATAATTCTTTGTCAGAAAATCCCTATGAAGTATTGATGGGGCTAAGACAAAGAGGGAGTGTCATGGAATACCGTGAACAATTTGAACTCCTATTAGCACCTCTTCGCTATGCTGAGGAGGAATTTATGAGAGGAGCATTCAAGAATGGGCTGAAGGAAGAAGTAAAGGCAGAGGTACGTTTGATGATTTCAGGGGATCTTCATGCTCTAATGGAGATGGCTCATAAGGTGGAGGACAGAAATCGCATATTGGGTCGGACATATGGGTACCCATCTCATGGCACTGGGCCTAGCTACCACAGACCTGCACTTACAAATAAATGGGCTAGGGCCCATGATAATCAAGGAGGTGAGGGAGTGAGTGAGCCTAATCTGGGTTCTAGCCAGAAGTCTCTTTCGTTGAACAGTGGAGGAAGGGTTGAAGTTTATGTGGCAAAGGGAAATCGGACCTTCAGCAGAGAAGGAAGCTCATCGGCTAGCAATCGGAGAGGATTTGGGTTCAGAAGGCTGACAGAAGCAGAGAAGCAAGATAAGAGAAGGAGGGGGTGTGTTTTAGGTGTGATGAAAAGTATTATCCTGGGTATGTTTGCAGAAACAAATAGTTGCACGTGATCTTGCTAGGGGAAGAGGATGATGGAGGAGGGGAGTATGTCAACTTGGGAGATGAAGAAGAAAAGGAGGGAGGCATGGAGTTGCAGCTGAATGTGAACAATATTGCGGGAATGACATCAAAAAATTCATTGAAATTATGGGGAACAATCAATGGGAAGATAGTGATTGTTTTGGTGGACTTCGGGGCTTCTCACAATTTCTTGTCCTATGATTTGGTGAAAGAATTGCAGATGCAACCTGAAAACACTCGGGGATATTTTGTGAAAGTTGGCGGAGGGCAAAGGTTGGGCAGTCAAGGCGTTTGTAGGGGCGTGGAGTTGCAACTACCAACTCTGAAGGTGGTGCAGGATTTTTTCTTGTTTGATTTAGGAGGAGTGGATGTGATTTTGGGGTACGAATGGTTGAAGAGTTTGGGAAAATTCACTGCTGATTTCAGGGAGTATTTAATCGAAATTAAGGAAAATAGGAAAATTGTGGAGATTAAAGGTGATCTGAACCTGTCCATAACTGTTGCATCTTTAAAAGCACTAATTAAGGAGCTAAGGGGTGAGCCTGAAGGCTACTGTGTAGAATTGGGGATGCTAAATATAGTGCAACAGGAATCTCCCCTTACCTTAGAAGGAGTAAAGGAGTTATTGGAAGAGTACAAGGAGCTATTTAAAGAAGTCATGGTTCTACCTCTGAAACGACAATGTGATCATGCTATCACACTAAAAGAAATCACAAATACCGAATATTAGGCCCTATAGGCACCCCCACTACCACAAGGAAGAAATTGAGAAGTTTGTGAAGGACATGATGACAATAGGCATGATCAGACCAAGTACCAGCCTTTATTGAAGTCCCCTAATTTTGGTGAAGAAGAAAGACGATAGTTGGCGATTTTGTGTGGACTTTAGGGCTTGTAGAAATATACAGAGGGACAAGAAGAGGAGAAGAAACACTGAAATTCTCCTATTTTTTCATAATACTAAAATAATGTTACATAGCATAAATAGGAAGAGAAGAACAAAATGTCAAACCATAGAATCACATAAAATCTGGGATTGATTTATTCTCCCCTTAATCTTAGGAAATCTAACTTCTTAAATTATTATGAATTCAACACCCAAATCTTAGCTTTCCTGATTTATCGACACAACCCCTCAAGTTGGTGCAAAGATATCTATCATGCCAACTTGTTAACTTGAAGTTCAAATAGCTGTCTCAACAGCCCCTTGGTTAAAACATCTGCCACTTGCTGTGTAGTTGGTACAAATAGAGTGCAAATTATTCCTTCTTCAAGTTTTTCCTTTATGAAATGTCTGTCAAAATTCGTGTAGAAAGTCTATTAATCAAGTAAGTGGCTGTTAAAATAGCTTCCCCCCATAGATACTTAGGAACCTTAGTTTTAAAACTTAGAGCTCTAGTGACTTCTCGGAGATGTTTGTTTTTTCTTTCAGTCACCCTGTTTTGTTGAGGTGTATTATTACACGAACTTTGGTGAACAATTCCTTTCTCAGGAAAAAAATTCCCTAACACATTGTTAAAAAATTCTTTTCCATTATCACTTCGAAAAATTTTAATCTGAGTCTGAAATTGTGTTTGAACCATATTATAAAAATTTTTGAACACATTCTCAGCATCAAATTTATCTTTCAAAAGAAAAACCCAAGTGACCCTAATATAATCATCAATAAAAGTAATGAACCAACGTTTTCCAGAAAAGTTGCCACTCTAGAGGGACCCCAAACATCACTGTGAATCATGGTAAATGGTTTTGATTTTTTATATGGTTGAGATGGAAAAACAGCACGGTGGTGTTTTGCTAATTCACAAGATTTACACCGAAAAAACAAATGATTTTTATTCATGAATAACTTTGGAAACAAATGCTTTAAATATTGAAAGTTTGGATGTCCTAATCGATCATTCCATAACATAATTTCACTGTCACTAGGTAGATAAATAGAATTGAGACAAGTCTGCAGATCTTGCCTTCCAAAGGTTGATCCTTGATTGAGGAAGTAGAGGCCACCATCCTGTTTAGCACCCCCAATCATCTTCCCCGAGGTTAAATCCTGAAATTCACAATGGGAGGACCAAAAATTAATTCGACGATTATGATCAAAGGTTAATTTGCTGGCAGACAATAGATTGCATGATAGATTAGGAACGTGCAGAACATTGTTAAAGATTAGAGAAGAAGAAATAGACACAGTTCCTTTTCCAACAACAATAACAAAGGAACCATCTGCAATTTTTTACCTTTTGATTCCCTGCACAAGGAGTTTATGAAGAAAAAATTTGCGAAGTGCCGGTCATATGATCAGTGGCACCTGAATCTAATATCCAGGAGCCATTAGACTTTGTACAAGCAATGACTGTAGTGAAAAAATTACCTGACTGGGCTAGAGAACAAGATGTATTAGAGTTTCCTAAAGATTGAGATTGAAACATTTTATATAAATGCTCTATTTGTTCCTTTATGAAAGGAAGAGATTCTGAGGATGATTGCTGCCCTGGTTCTGAATTGCTCACTTGAAATGCGCGGACATCTTCCCCTTACTTGTTATCACCACTCGATTTTTTCTTAGGATTTGCTGGTTTCCCATGTAGCTTCCAACAGGTTTCCCGAGTTTGCCACAACCTACAATGATCACACCAAGGCCTCTGCTTTCCTCCTCGCCTTTCTCCTTCTGAGTCTACACCTCGGACCACAAGAGCTGATCCCTCATTATCTATTTTTGTTTCATTGGTATTCTTCAGCATCATTTGCCTCTGTGCTTCTTCTCTACGCACCTCTGAGAAGACTTCTCTGATATTCGGTAAAGGTTTTCGCCCTAAGATGCGACCTCTAACCTCATCGAGATCTTTATTCAATCCTGCTAAGAAGACAAATACCTGGCTTCTCTTTATCTTCTTTTTGTACCGAGCACTATCATTCAGACTTTCCCATGCTTTGTCGTCAAATAAATCTAACTCTTGCCAAACAACCATCATCTCATGATAATATGCTGTTACTTCACGTTCTCCTTGCTACATCTTCCACATCCAGGTATTCAGTTCAAACAATTGCGAGTGATTGTCTAGATCAGAGTAGGTTTCTTTTACTGCTTCCCACACGTCGCGAGCCATTGGCAAGAACATGAAAGGTTTTCCCATCACTAGATCTATAGAATTGATCAACCAAGCAGTAACCATTGAGTTTTCAGAATGCCACTGCCTGTATTTTGGATCTGTGGTGGCTGGTGGTTTCACTTCGCCGTTCAAATAGTTGAGTTTCCCTTTGCCGTCGATCACCAAACGCACTGACTGAGACCACTCAAGGTAATTCTTTCCATTCAATTTATGAATGGTAATCTGCAGAGTTCTTAGACATAGAAACTGCCGCTGACTGATTTCCTCCCTCCGAAGTCGTCACGCCACTACTAGCATTCGAAGGGGTCGAACAGGAGCCAACCATGGCGGCCTTAAAGTTCATGATCGGAACCTTAAAGCTATGATACCATGTAGAAATATATAGAGTAAAAAAGTGTTTAGAGAATTGTGTGTTTGCTACACACATGATCATTGATATATATACACTGATTACAATAAATAGAGAGAGGAATTATAGGGATATTAATTTCCTAAACTATAGCTAATAGATTGACAGCTAATATAAACATGTGCTAATATAATTTCTTAATCTAACACTCCCTCTTAAGCTGGAGCATGTATGTCGTATGCACCAAGCTTGTTACAAATAAAATCAACCTGAGGCCCTCTAAGGGACATAGTGAAAACATTAGCTAGCTGGTCTTTGGAGTTGACAAAGCCAGTAGTACTCTCACCTGAAAGAACCTTTTCTCGGACAAAATGACAGTCAATTTCTGTATGTTTGGTCATTTCATGAAAAACTAGGTTAGAGGCAATATGCAGAGCAACCTAGTTGTCGCATATTAGTTTCATGTCCTTGACCTCTCCCAATTTAAGTTGTTAAAGCAATTGCTTCAGCCATGTGAGAGCTCATAGGTTACCGCTGCCATAGCACGATACTCGGCCTCTGCACTAAATCTAGCCACAATGTTTTGTTTCTTTCTCTTCCATGAGATTAGGTTGCCTCCAACATAGACACAATATCCTAAAGTTGTGCACCTATCAGACGATGAACCTGCCCAATTAGCATCAGAATAACCAACAATTTTAGCATTGCCTTTATCTTCATAAAGTAAGCCTTTACTTGGTGCACTCTTGATATATCTAAGAATGTGAATCATAGTGTCCCAATGACTATTACAAGGAAAATTTAGAAATTGACTCACCACACTTACAGCAAAGGTGATGTCGGGTCGAGTTACTGTAAGATAGTTAAGCTTACCAACAAGACGTCTATATCTACCAAGGTCTGTTAGAGGCTCCTCCTGACCCAGTAATAGTTTAATGTTAGGATCCATGGGCGTATCACTAGGTCGACAATCCAACATACCTATTTCTTCAAGGATGTATAAGGCAAACTTGCGTTGAGTGATGGCAACACCTGCTTTAGATTGAGCCACCTCAATCCCCAGAAAGAATTTGAGAGGACCTAAATCTTTGGTCTGAAAGTGGTGTGACAGATGCTGCTTAAGCTGTTGAATGCCAACCTGATCATTGCCTGTGATGACAATGTCGTCGACATAAACCACCAGATAAATGCAAAGGCCAGGTGAGGAGTGTTGAAAGAAGACAGAGTGATCAGCCTCACACCGAGTCATGCCGAACTGTTGGACAACAGAGTTGAATCTCCTAAACCAGACATTGTTTCAGGCCATATAGTGAGCGACGCAATCGACATACGAAGTCAGGTGTGTTGTGAGCAATAAAACTAGGAGGCTGCTGCATATAGACCTCCCTGTAATTCACCATGTAAGAAGGCATTCTTAATGTCAAGCTGGTGAAGGGGCCAGTGGTGAATCGCGACCATGGCAAGAAAAAGGTAAACAAAAGCAATCTTGGCCATAGGGGAGAAGGTATCTCCATAGTCGAGGCCGAAAATCTGTGTGTAGCCCTTGGCAACCAAGTGAGCTTTCAGACGATCAACATTCCCATCAGGGCCAATTTTGACCGTGTAGAGCCATCGACAACCAACAGTCGTCTTTCCAGAAGGTAAAGGGACGAGGTCCCACGTACCACTGGAGTGTAAAGCAGCCATTTCATCAACCATTGCCTATCGCCATCCTGGGTGAGAGAGGGCTTTACCTGTAGTTTTGGGTATAGAAACAGAAGACAAAGAAGACACAAAGACATAATAGGAAAGAGATAAACAATGATAGCTCAAATGGCAAGCATAAAGAGGGCTAGGATTACAAGTAGATCTGATACCTTTGCGTAATGCTATGGGCAGTTCTAATGCAGGAGGCAGAGTGGGAGAGTCCGATGGAGTAGGCAGTAAGTCATGTGAAGGACTATGGGCAGCGGTAGGACTGACGGAAGGATCAATAGGGTCGACTGGTGTATCAATCGGCTCTAAGCATAGTCTTCATTGATACGTAAGCAACGGAGGAGCTGAGGCTGGTGGTGGATGGACCGGAAAGAGAAAGTGGCCAATGGGAAGCATATTTTCATTGTCATGATGCACATTTGAATCGGTTGAAAAGAAAGGACGGGTCTCAAAGAAGCTGACGTCATTCGAAACAATATATCTCTTGAGATCAGGAGAGTAGCACTGATAGGCCTTTTGCAACGGGGAATGACCAAAGAAAAGACACTTTAGGGATGTGGCGACCAATTTATCTTTGCCTGGAGTAAGGTCATGGACAAAACAAGTACACCCAAAGACACAGAATGGAAGAGAGTAAAGGTGCTGTTTAGGGAAAAGGATAGAATGAGGAACCTGATTTTAGAGGACAGAAGAAGGCATGTGGTTAATTAAATGCATGCGGTAAGAAGAGCATCCCCACAAAAAACGAAGTGGTACATGGAAGTGGAGGAGTAAAGTACGAGCTGTTTCAACCAAGTGTCTATTTTTCCTTTCGGCTACGCTATGCTGCTGTGGGGTGTGAGCACAGGATGATTGGTGTAAAATACCCTGTGAAGTAAAAAAGGATTGAAAAGAGGCAGAGAAATATTCACGTGCATTGTCACTTCGTAAAGTTTGAATAGGAGTATCAAATTGGGTTCAAATCTCTGAACAAAAACCTTGGAATATTAAAAACAATTTAGAATGACTTTTCATTAAAAATAACCAAGTACAATGTGAAAAATCGTCAATAAAGGTAACAAAGTATTAATATCCCAAAGTAGAAGTGACATGACTAGAACCCCAACTATCATAATGAACTAAAGCAAAAGGAGGCGCAGTTCGTTTATTGACTCGATCGGGAAAAGAACTACGAACATACTTTCCCAATTGACAAGACTCACACTCTAGTGTAGACACTTTAGAAAGACCAGGAACCATGAGATGCAACTTCTGTAGGCTAGGATATCCTAAACGTTGATGGATAACGATTGGTGATTCAACAACAGAACAAGCGACGGGACAAGTAGGTATGGTAGGTGATACAATCCTCAAGACTCACGTCCTACTCCAATCGTCTGTTCGATACCTTGATCCTGCACAAGAACCGAATCATTAGCAAAAATAGCAGAGCAAGGCAAGGTGCGGGTTAGTTTGCTTATAGAAATCAAATTAAAAGGACAACCAGGCACAAAAAGTACAGAGTTTAAGGAAAGCGTGGGAAGGGGATTGGCTTGACCAATTCCTTTGACTATGGTTTGGGAACCATTGGCCAAAGTGACACTAGGGAGTGTATCTGTATAGGTGATGGAAGAAAAATGAAATTTGTTACTAGACATATGATCAAAAGTGCTTGAATCGAGAATCCAGGGTTCGAGGGAAGAGGACTGTGAGATAAAGGCAACAGCATTACCGGTCTGAGCAACAGATGCGACAGGTGTAATGGACTGATGGGTTGCTTTGAGCTGAATATATTCATTATACTCAGCGGCAGATAGGGAAACATCTTCAGATGATTCAAATGGAACAACCTGAGCAACATTCACACTTCTGAACTACTGGTTGGCTTTAGTTCTGCACTGTTCCTCAATGTGACCAAAGCTTTTGCAATAAGTGCAGCGAGGACGGGAACGGTTACCACCTCGACCTCCTCCACGGCCACCCCGGTTGTTGGATTGGGAGACCAATGCAGAAGAATCAGCAGGAGCATAGGGTGGGGCAAAGACCGAAGGAGTGGAGATGCGCAACAGCTGTTCGGAGATGGCATCATAGCTTGGAACCAAAGAGCTTGAGAGAATCTGATTGTGAACTGATTCAAGTTCGGGTGGAAGACCGGCAAGTGCAAGGACCATAAACAATTTTCCACGTTGTTCCACATGTTAGTCTGCATTGTCAGTGAAGAGCATGAGACCATCAAATTCAGCAATAAGATGATCAAGCTTACCCAAATACGTCTGCATATCCATGTCTTGTTTCTTAACGGCCATCAAGTTCAAAACAATGTTGTACAAGCAGTTGACATCGTTGGAATAAACCTTTTTGGCCTTGGTCCAAACATCATAGCACGTGCGGTAAGAGCGGTATTGCGACTAGAGTTTGGAATCCAGCAAGTACCATAGCACACTACAGAGGGAAGCGTCCATTTGTTTCCATTTGGCTTGGTCTTTGGTGGGGATATCCTTGGCCTACGTGACTAAATGATCATGGCGGCCTTGCCCTTCAAACCATAACTCCACAGCTGTGGACTAGGAGTTGTAGTTGGCGGAGCCCACCAATTTTTCGCAGGGAATGAGTGGAACAGAGGTGAAACTGAAGGCTGAGGACACGTCGGAGGGATGGCTAGAGGTGGACATGTTGGCTTGGGGGCGGAAACGTGACAAAGTGGGGCCGGTGATGGCAGGGGAAGATCGGAGATGGAGAGACGAGACCGGCGATGGAAATGGCTACCGGAAAGAGGCTCAGACGCGCCGACACGCTCGGTGAGAAGGCGGAGTGTGTGGATCCGGGCAGAGCACGTTATTGGCACGTGGAGGAGTGTGTGAGAAGCTCTGAGCCTGGGCTTTTGGGGGTAGGCCGATCTGGAGGAGGTGCGGCTTTCGGTGGTGGTGGCGGCCGGAGTAGGCGTTGGAGGAGGCGGATGGCAGCAGATTGGGTAGAAGAGGCACGGCGAACTGGAATGAAGACACGGTTGGCCGAAAAAATTTGTCACCGGAGGACAATGGGTCCACTGGGTATGTAGGGTTCTAGGGTTACCTCCTTTTTAGGCTCTAGATACCATAAAGAAGTGTTTAGAGAATTGTGTGTTTGCTACACACATGATCATTGATATATATACATTGATTACAATAAATAGAGAGAGGAGTTACAAGGATATTAATTTCCTAAACTATAGCTAATAGAATGATAGCTAATATAAACATGTGTTAATATAATTTCCTAATCTAACACAGAGGAACAAGAAGAGGAGAAGAAACACTAAAATTCTCCTATTTTTTCATAATACTAAAATAATGTTAGAGAGCATAAATAGGAAGAGAAGGACAAAAAGTCAAACCCTAGAATCACATAAAATCAGGGATTGATTTATTCTCCCCTTAATCCTAGGAAATTTGACTTCCTAAATTATTCTGAATTCAACACCCAAATCTTAGCTTTCCTGATTTATCGTCAGGGCTCTTAATAGCATAACAGTCCCTAGCAAATTCCCTATTCCGATGATTGAAGAATTGCTAGATGAACTGAGTGGAGTAACAATTTTTTCTATGCTTGACTTGAAGTCCGAATACCATCAAATATGTATAAAAGAGGAGGATATTCACATGACAGCTTTCCGCACACATGAAGGCCACTATGAATATTTGGTGATGCCGTTTGGACTCACCAATGCACCCTCAACATTCCAAGCCCTCATGAATGAGATTTTTAGGCCGTTCCTCAGGAAATTCGTGCTGGTATTTTTTTATGACATTTTGGTCTATAGTGCAGAACCATCTTCACATCTAAGCCACTTATGGGAGGTGTTCCAAGTTCTCATGGATAACACTCTATGGGTTAACTACAAGAAGTGCAGTTTTGGAGTCACACAATTGGAGTACTTAGGGTATATTATTTCAGTCGAAGGGATTCAGGCTGATCCATGAAACAGTGGCCAATTCCTAAGAACATAAGAGTTTTGAGAGGTTTCTTGGGGTTGAAAGGTTGGTTCTCAAAGAATGTGACATCCAAAGAGTTGTAAATTTTTTTTTATCAGGAGAATAGCATTTATACCCCTTTTGAGTTGGAGAATGCCCAAGAAAAACACACTTGATAGCCTTTGGATCAAGTTTGCTCCTAAGGTGGGGAGAGATATTAACAAAGGCTGAACAACCAAAAAAATTGAGAATAAGTTAGAGATGAGTCTGTTTTTGGGGTAAGTATCATTAAGAATGTGAATAGGAGTCCTGAACTATAGAAATTCTATTAATGAGATAAGTTGCTGTAAGGACACATCTCCCCAAAAACAATTAGGAAAATGAGTTGTAAAAAGAAGGGCACAGGCAACCTCAAGAAGGTGACTATTTTTCCTTTTTGCCCTCCCATTTTGTCGAGGACTATCAACACAAGAACTTTGGTGGACAATCCCTTTCTTAGCTAAGTAATTCCCAAGAGCCGAATTAAAGTATTCAATGCCATTATCAGTTCTGAGAATTTGGATGTTTGTTTGAAACTGTTTTTGGATCATGGAGTGAAATTTCTGAAATATTGGTCCAGCTTCTGATAAATCTTTCATTAGATGCACCCAAGTAACCCTTGTGTGATCATCAACAAAAGAGATGAACCACCTAGTGCCAGAGATGTTTGTAACACAGGAAGGCTCCCAGATGTCATTATCAATTATTGAAAACGGATGAGAGGGTTGATAAGTGTGAACCGGAAAAGAGTTTCTTGTATGTTTAGCAAGTTGACAAATTTAACAGTGAAATAAACTTGGATTTTTATTGATGAATAAGGATGGAAATAACTTTGCAAGTACATGAAACTAGGATGACCTAGTCTAAAATGGCATAACATAATATCATCAAAGGTTTGGATAGACACAGAATCCTTATTGGAAGCGACTAGTACAAAAGCACAATGAGCTGTCCGAGTTTGATTTCCAAGGGTACCAAGCATATGGAGAAGATAAAGACCCACACACTCCTTAGCATTGCCAATCATCCTCTCCGAGTCCTAATCTTGAAATAGGCAATGAGAAAGGAAAAATGTAGCAACACATTTATGGTCTTTGGTAAGTTTACTGATAGATAACATGTTGCATGACAAATTGGGAACAAAGAGGAAAGATTCAAGGGTTAAATATTCAGACACAACAACGGAACCAATGCTTGTAACAGTAGATAATGACCCATATGCAATCCGCACTTTAAAATTCCCAGAGCAAGGCAAATAGGAATTAAATAAAGAGGCATCACCAGTCATATGATCCGTGGCACCTAAGTCAATCACTCAAGTATTTCCTTGTTCAACTTTGCTGTTTAGTGCGGTTGTAAAAACAGTTTTTTCAGCTGCTGATCCGGATCCAATAACAGAGGTGCCAGCTTGGTTTATCATCTTCTGGAGGAGTTCTAATTGTTCTTTGCTAAAGGGTGTAGTCTGAGTGGCTGATTTATTTTTTGTGATAACATTGTAGCTGCAGCTATCCCGGTCAAATTGTGTTTTATTTGGTTTCCAGTCAGCTGGTTTGCCATGAATTCTCCAGCATATCTCCTTCGTGTGTCCAGGACGGCGGGAGAAATCACACCATGGTCTCCCTTTGCGTGGCCTGCTATCATCCCCTTGATTGAGATGTCCACGAACTACAAGGGCAGAACCTCTGCTGTATTGGTAGGTCCTTGATTCTCCATCATGATCTTTCTTCTGCTTTCTTCTCTTCTAACCTCTCCTTGGTTATATTTCTTTTTATCTTCCTGACAGCCCTAGGTAATGGTTTCAAACATATCAAGTTATGCCAATACCAGGTAAGAACATTATAATATTGGGTTACAGAAGTTTCTCCTTGTTTGGAGGTTGTGAAGAATAACTTTGATCTCAAATAGTTCAGACGTGTTCTCACTGTCGGAGTAGGATTCTTTGACGCTGTCCCAGATCTCTTTTGCAGTTGAATAAAACATAAAGTTCTGGCCAATTTCGAGATTCATGGTGTTGATCAATTAGGACATAACCATGTGATTCTCGAATTTCCACTGCTTGTATTTAGGATCAGTCTTGGAGGGAGAAGCATCAGTGCCGATAAGATAAATCATCCTTCCTTTTACTGTTGATGAACATGAGAACAGATTGAGACCATTGGAGATAGTTTTTCCCATTGAGTTTGTGTCCCGTGATGGGAATGATGGAACTCTTGGTTATATGGGATTGAGAGACAACGTTCTCTGCAGTAGAGGTGACGTTGGATGAGCTGCTAATTTCGGAAGCCATAGTAGGAATTATTTGAGTTTTGAGAGTTTGCTCTGATACCATAAAGGTTCAGAGAATAATTTTCTATGTATTCTTCACTGCTGAAATATTTACAAAGATATATAGGGAGCTCTACATTTAAACTAGTCCCTAGAAAAACAAACTAATCAAGCCTAGAAAATAAGCAACATTAAAGCACTAAAATCAATGTAACATTAAAATCGTGGGAACAGCACAAGAAGCCACCGTCCAACATAGAAACCACCATCCAACATAGTTTTCCACAGTATCAAACACAATCAACCCAATTAAGGATTGATTTGACTAGAATCTTCCGTAATCTTCAACTACAAGTGGTTCCGTTTAAAGTAGTGGTTGTACGCAAGTTATTGAATGGTGAAACTAAAGTTCTAATCAAGTGGACTAACTTACCCGCCTTTAAGAATACTTGGTAAGACTTTGATGCAATCCAACAAGCATTTCTAGAATTTCACCTTGGGGACAAGGTGGAGCTTATTGGGGCGGGTATTGATAAGCCATTAATGCATGTCTATAAAAGGAAAGGAAAGAATAAAAGGAATGGATGGCAGAGTGGATGGCAGAATGGATGGTAGAATGGACGATAGCATGGACGGTAGAATGGAGAGTTGTTTCTAATAAATTGCACTCTAGTAAGTTGTGCCTAGAAAGTTGTAGTTCAATAATTGTAGCTTGGGAAAGGTCTTGCTTGTACTATAAAAGCAAGACCTCAACCTTTGTATGGGTGTGGAGAATTTGGGTAATCTTGGGGAGGCTTAGGCCAAGGGCAGAGGCTGTGCATTGCACCTTTGATTGTTCTTTCCTTTTCTCTATTTTCCATAGTTCCCTTATATTTCCAATGTTCCAGATCTGTAATTGGAGCTCTGCTCCTTTAAGTTCCTATTTAATTCCTTTAATAAAACCAATACCTATCAGAGTGTTCCCAGTTTCTCACCTGCCTGTGTGTTGTGTTTTGTCACTAACTTGGTTTGCTCTACTTCTATGTCTTTCACTACCTAAGTTGGGAAATTTACATGATGGCTATACTTGGAAGACATTGATGTCAGATTCTTGTGCATGTATAATGTGCTTTCTTTTTAAGTTCAGATAATTTTATCTGGCTTTCATTTTTTATAGAAGGGACCTTGCTATATTGATAAATTTAAGATAAATTATATTCTCTACTCTAGTGAAGTTAAGATCTGCTTTCTTAGTTTGTGCTTTTATTTGTCTGATCTGTCTCTCGTCTCTTGTTTTATCTATTTCTATGTTATGATTTTAGGTGGAAAAAAGGTGTGAACAAGGTTATAAGGGCTGCCTTTTCTTCTCAAGTTTTATTTTTGTGATCCTGTACTTGCATCTTGTTTCTGCAGGTTTGAGACTCTGTACCTCGACGATGACCTTCGAGTTGTAAAGGATATCAGGGGAGACTATTTAGTTGTTGACCGTGCTTCCTACAGCTGGAAAGAATGAGGGGAATCTTCATTGTCGTTGTAGGTGCATATTCATTAATGAATACTTCTAACTCAACTGCCTATATGGTTTTAATTCTGTCTGTGTGCTTTATCTCGCAAGATCTTGTATCTCTTCTGGTTAAGCTAATTTAATATGTTTATTTGCTTTGGCATTTTAGCTGACTCCACCTAGTAGGAAAAGACTTGGTTGTTGTTGTATTTGCTTTGGCATTTGAAGTTGGATTGGTTAAGCTACAATACTTTTGTTTAAACATGCTCATATAAATATGATGTAAACTTACATTGTTGTTTGTTTGCTGAATGTATGTATGACAAAGAAGATTCTGAATTGCTTGCACTTTGCACCGTTATTGTTCTGTTCGCACACACGGATGCTGACCATGCAATCAACCTCTTGGTTATTCTCAAGACACGAGTCCAACCAGGGGCTCATTATTGTAGAAAATTGTAAATTTCTAATTAATAGAAAGTAAGAAATATATATGTTTTCTCTGTTAGAGATATAATAAAACCATTCATGTGCCTTCACCTAACAACTTAAACTTTTGTGAGAGTTGGTTCATGACATGGTATCAAAGCCTCTATGACCAAGTGGTCAAGAGTTCATTCATTGCCGCCCCCATTCTTCTAAATAAAACTTGAATTTCAGCATATGGTAAAATTGGGCTTGTGCATTGTCCACACTTCAAGCTCAAAGGACTCTTGTGTGAGGGGGCATGTTAGAGATTTAATAAAGCCATTCATGTGTCTTTACCTAATAGCTTAAGCTTTTAGGAGAGTTGGTTCATGAAAGTTACATATGAGGAAAGATGAAACAAATTATATATTCTACATCTTTTTAACAGAACATGGAAGAGGGTGTTGAAAATGGCAAAGTTGATCTTTTTTTTAAAAAAAGTAAGTACTCAATTAATTTAGTTTTTCAAAGTTCATTTGTTTACATCTAGGTTCATGATTCATGTATCTACTTAGTTAATTGTATCTTTGTAGTTGTCACTTAGAATATATTAGTTTCAAGGTCAACTTAATTGAATCAAGTCTTGAACTATCTAAAGAGCCTATAAATATGTACCTTGCTGTAGTTCATGAGCAAGTCAAGTAAAGTAATTCAAATTAAGTTCACAAGTGTCTTCTCCATACTTTTCTCTTGTCTATATCTTTTGGTGTTTTCTTTTTGTGAATTTTTTATATTCACACTTTGGTTGTCGATCTTTGGCTAGTGTGACTTGGTTTACACTATTGTTTTTCAGAGGGGTGTGTTGCTGAGTCATGAAAAGAAAAATTTAAAAATTTCTGTTTCCAGCCAATATTGAATTTGAACATTGTCATCATCATGTGATCTTTAGTACGTCTTGCTCGTTCTTTGTGGATCTGCCAGTTTCAATTAAATGAATCATCCTCTGTTGCATTTACATTTCCTGTCTTTCTGCATAGATATTCTTCTTTCATCTAAGCATTAGCACTATAATTTCATAGATTAATACTCTTAAGGAAGCTTCTTTGTATATTATTCCTTTTCAATAATGAGGGAAACATCCACTTCTATGTTCCTCCCCTTCTGTCATCTCTTTCTGCCTTCTACTAGTAAATTTATGTTTTTTTAATACTGATTGGCTTCTTGACCTTCATTGTAAATCATGTTCTTTTTATTTTTTATTCCCAAAGAGAAGCTGGGAAGTATTGAACTTGTAATGGTACCAAAGGGTGGTTGGTCAAAGCAATTAAAGACTGTTTTAAACCCACCCCCCCCAAAAAAAAAAAAAAAGCGGGGTGGGATGATTACAGACTGTATTTTAATCAATATGTCTTTTATGTTTTATTGGTTTGAAGTTCGAAAAAAGTGTCTCGGTTCAGAGAATGTTAGAACAATGTCTTGTTATGTCGTTTATATGAGCCATGTCTTGACTGGGTTTGTAAGTATGGTATTATTAATGGTTCCATAATATTCAGCACTTCCAGGAGTTTTCATCTGTAACATGTTGATGATGAAAGATTGGAAGTGTCTCAATAAAATGAGAGACTATGGCTGGAATTATGTGAATTATCAGTCTACACTGGTGTATATGTATGCTAAGTACAGGATCAATTATTATAGGAATAATTAACTCCTAAATAGGTGTTTTTAATTTTTTATTGATTGTAACAAAGAAAGATGTTTCTAGGTTCTAGGTATTGCTTTATAAATTCGATAGTTAATACAATGGCTTGGTTTGATGATTTCAGCTGCTAATGGCAGAGGTTCTAGGCAACAGCAATTTAAAACATTAGATGACCAGGGTTCAGTAAGCATTTGGCAGGAGAAAGTTAATGAAATTTCTTTGGGTGTCTCAGATTTTATTGAGTAACAGGATGGAAAAGGATTCATTGTTATAAGAACGCCATAAGGGAGTTTAGAGGGTCACAAAATATCTGAACAGTAATCCAAGTGAGAACACTGACAGTTGAAAAGGAGAGTTAGAGAGAATTAGAAAGAGAAAGAGAGAAGAGAAATAGGCGAGGTGGGGGAGGAACCTGTGCTTTACAACCCATTACATGCTCAAATTCTCATTACCTAAATCTCTAACCTTTACTCCCTTAGATTAGAAAATACAAGGCTATACAGAAACAAATACTTACTAATATTAATCCGATTAATATTCTAAACATCTTTAAATTAGGCATATGTCCAACTTAAATGAATGAAAGACGACGCAAATGTTGTCTTCGAGTCTGACACTTCTGAAACAGCAAACAGGTGCATCATTTAGTGACATTTTTTGCTGCATACGGGTTATTTTTTATTTGGAAGAAGTTATGTCAGCCACTCTCCTCCGCATGTGTAAATGTTGTTACCCTCATCATTATTCTTAGTTGCCTGATAGATTTGTACAATTTCTCAAATATGTTCATTGAATTGTATTTAATTCTGTTACCAGCACTTGATTATTCCTGTTGAAATAATTATTTTCTTCTAACTTTGTTCTTGTTTTGCAAGCAGGGGTTTGTTATAATACCCTCAGCTAGATTGGCACTAAGGATGCATTCCTTTTAATCAGATTTGAATCCACCTTGTTTTAATTATTGACTTCTTTCTTGTATATGTATATATGCTTATAGTGAGTACACTGCGTGTTGTACCAGTTGAACTAAACTTCTTTGGCGTGGCAGAACTTCCATTCAGAATTTATTGCACTCAAAATCAATTATTTGCATTTTCTATTTATCTTTTCTGCAGTTTTCTTGGATGTCACATTCTCACAGTCCGTCTGAATTCAAATCTTGCAATTGACTATATGTAATATCGTAATCCTTTCTGAATGAGGAATAATTGCATTAGCCCAGGTTTGGGCTGTAATGATAATTTCTAGGATGTCTATGTTATTTATCTATATTTAATTACCTGTATAACTTCTCTGGTAAGGTGCATAAGGAGATGCACATGTAGACCTAAACTTGAATTCTGGGCCTCCACCTTCTCTTCGTTGGGTTCTCCCTATTCTCCCTAGTCTCCAATTTGTTAACAAAGGCAATTCAATGTGGGGGAAGGTGAAAGCTTTAAGTGGAACTTATATCCTCCCTTATTGGAGAGGTTAGGTACAATTTTTGTTATAAGGTACTATTAATCTTGAAATCTGTAAATAATTATATTCATTACATACTATTAAAGTAAGAGTGGCTGCATTATTCATAAGGGGAGATTGTGGTCAAGACACATTATCTTGGTAGGTCGCATATTTTTCCTTCTGCGCGCGCTGCTTCCTTTTGCCTTTGATGATATCTGTGAAGTTTTACTTTTTCTTTTTATATATTGTAATATTTTTTTTTTCTAAAGTGGTTTTGTATCTTGGCATTGGAAGTGCCTGTGGAAAGTACGACTTAGGCCTATCTGAAAATCTTGCATATCGTCTTTTTTCTTGTATTTTAATGTTTGATTTGATTTCACTGGCTGATTATGGACAAAATTATGGTAGTTGACTCATTGGATTTGGGGTCAGGGTGACGTTTTTAGTCCCATTCTGTCCCCCACCCTAAGAAGAAAAGGGGGACACAACTGCATCAGCAAGGGGGAGTGTCAAAGTGGTGCTGGAACATGGGATTAGCATACCAATTAAGGTGTGGATTATGTTGTAATTATGCACTAAGTGAGCGTGCAAATATTAGCCCCAATAATTGGGACCATCACGTGTGGGTGGGCTTTGCTATTAATATTGTATGGCAGACTATTTGTCCATTATTATAGTGATACTTTCTGGCACCCCTTTGCTCTCCTTTTGCTCTTTCTAATTGTCATGTGGGATCCTCATTATTGTTCGTAGTCACATGTTTCCTTTTAGGCTCTTTGGTTCAATGACCCAGAAAGAAAAAAAAAACTCTATGGTTTAAAATCTTACATAAACGTGATATTTATTTAACAATTCTTATTTATAAATTTTTATAGCATTTATTTTGACCATGGTCCATGATCAAGTAAATATTAAATAGCTTTTTTTTTATAATTATTTAGAATTGAAAGTGGCAAAAATTGTTAATTTTAAAATATTATTTACAATTTGTGATCGTTGATTTAATTTTATAAGTTTATATTAAAAATGTTTTATAATAAAAGTACAACAACAATAACAAGTTTTTTTTTTTTTCAATTAGATGAAGTTGGTTATATTAATTAAACGATGTTATTATATTTTATCATAAATCGAATCTTCTAAAAATGCATTTCCTTTTTAATAGTGTTACTTAGAGTCTTTTTTGTATCATTTACTTTTAGTTATTGAGTTGTCTTTTATTTGATGAATTCTTTTAACTAGACTTCTATTAGTCTTCTCATATTACCAAGTAACTTTAGGTAAGATTTTATCATTTTTTCCTCGATACATATTACTTTTACTTTCTCTTTAATTTATTCATTCGTGATCTTGTCTTGTTTTGTACATTTACTCATCCATTACAACATCTTGATTTTTGCAACATTTAGCTTATATTCTCGTTGACTCTTTATCACTTAACATTTAGAATTATAAAGTATCAAGGGTCTTATGGCTATGTAATAATTTTTTTTTAAAAGTTTGAGAAACACTTTTCAATTACAAATAATATTTGAAGTATTTCTCCTTTTCATCTATTTACTTGAATTCTATAATTTACATTTCTCTATTTCTTGTAACTTTGTATGGTAAATCCATGTAAATATCTTAAAAATCAAAGTTGTTATAAAAATGCATTATTATGTTTTATAATAAAAATAATTTATATTAAAATACATTATTATTTTAAGAATGTTGATTGATTTGTTGGTGTTATAATTGTAATATTTCAATTATTTTCTTTCAAATTTTGAGTATATCAAATAATCTCCCCCTTTGATAGTGAAATATGGTCTACTTTTGGTTTCTGCAGCGTACCTTTTTGACTTGCTGGAGTCTGGTGGCTTCTGGCGTAGTGTCCTCTGTAAACTTCTTTCAAACAAATATGATTAAATATGCGTTCTAGTACATTCAACAAATATGTGAATAGAACAACCATAACAAAGTGGATTGAATGTCAAACAGCTTTGGCCAATCTGGGATTTACTTTTTATTAAGGTTTGCAAAAGGTCCATAGAATTTAACATTTGCTTATAATTTGTAAATTACTTCTGCGCATTTGATAGAATCTAAGTTATAGATATTCTATGATGCATCAATAACAAAAACCACTGGAGTAGCTTCACTTGTCCCATCAGTACCCAAAGCTTTCTTTATGATAATTATTGTTGTTCCTCCCTTCCTAGCTGAGACACTGCATATTCAGTGATTCAGTGGATTCTGGTTGAGCACTTGTTTATTGTGAACTTCTACTAAACACTGTAGCAGCATATTTCAATTCTGTACATGAAATCTGGGTCAGATTCAGACCCCATCTTCCACTCCCCTCGCCCTTCTCCCCCAAAATCCTGTGGGGCCCCCACCCCCTTCCACTGGGTGAGGCTCACATGTTATGGGCCCAGCACTGATAATCAAATTGCAAGGGGGAACATACTAACATTGTTTACAAGCCAAATCTGGTGGTCACTTTTATCAAGAAAAAATTGTACTCGTTGCGGTCCACCACCTAGGCTCCACACCTTGAATTTGCAATGGTGCCGTGTGTACGGCATCAAATACCCCATTTAATGTGCAGGCAGATTTGTAGGCTGCTGGGCTTGTGGGCACATTATGGGCAGTGTGAAAGAAAGTTGTGTAGGAGGGGATGAAGGCCAGAAAGGAAAGGTACCCTTTTGTAGGGACTTCCATGGGCCATGCAAGTCTCTGAATGATTTCTTGTGGGGCTGCATTCCTTCACAGCCTTGCATTGATGCCCCCATTTTTAAAGAGGTTGCAAATTTTCAAGGTGACAGAAAGTGATGCCCTTCCAGTTCCACCTTCAAGAAAGGAAGAGTGGGGTTGGGGTTGGTTTGGCGCTTTGCAATTGCTATGATGCCAAGCTATGTCACCTACTTCGGATCCGGACAAGGTTGTTGCTTCTACTTTACGAGATTACTTGGTATGAAGCTTTACAATGGTTAAAGATTTTTATTGGAGTATTAAAATTCTTTTAATAATGGAAATTTGTTAGTACCATTAATGTTAGGATGGAAAGAAAAAAATAAAATAGGAAGGGACGAAAATTTTTGAAATTTAAAAATTTCTCTTGATTGAAGAGAAAATAAAGAGAAAAGTAAGAAGAAAAGAAAACTCAAGACACAATTTTCAAAGTTTTTTTTTCAAATTTTTTATTCATTTTTGTTCTGGATCGAGATCCAGCTCTCACATTCCCTAAGGACAACTCGATCAACCTAAGCATTCTGGCCGCATGCACTAAGGAGCACAGCGTGAGTTAGTGTCATCTCATCGATAACAATTATGCAATCAAGAAACAATCACTCCCAACAAATCTCATGCAAATATGAGTAATTATAGATCTCTTTAATAGTCATAATTGCCCATCAATAAAAATTCAAATTTGAATTCTTTTATATCCTACTTAATAACTAAGCAATGTTCTCCTACAAATATTAGATTAAATCACGCAGGTATTTCTCTCAACCCTAAACATTCTTTCTTATTGCATAGCTTGACTTGAGTGATGAAGTGTTTTTTGCAGGTACACCACCTCTCTACTCCGTTGCTTTGTCCACTACACCAAGAAAGAAAACACCACTATCAACCCACCATAAATCCTTTCACATGAACATTTTTATCCTATTCAAAACAATTTCAAATTTTGAAGTTTTATCTCCTCTTCCATTTTCTTTCCACTTATCTAAACAAAGAGTCTGATACTATCTAAAATAATAGCTTATATCTAAATGAGTAGTGATATTTATTAGGGAAAATTTTATAAGAATTGTATCATGAATTCACAATTACTATTTTAATACGTTGTAAGAGGTAAATCAATTTGAAATATGGGGTTCACATTTTAAAAATTTAATTACAATAAATCTATTCTATGCAAGCATTCCTAAAATTTAATTTATAATTTATAATTTATAATACTTTATATATTTTATACTCTATACAAATGTCTTTTATGAGGATATCTCCTACGGTTATTATTGAGATTAATCATTCAGATATTATTACGCCTAAGAGACTTTTTCAAAAATTGTCTTATCTAGATTTTAAAGTTTAATTCTCTTCTTATGAATGCAATTCGCTTATCAACTTACTCAACTCTTATTGGTAATGTCTTTTCTTTTTTTCTTTTTTTTAATATCTTAAAAAAAAAAACATGTTTTGCGTTGTTTCTATATTATTGTGAGCAGTTTTTTAACCTTCTCGTTTCATTGGGGGTAGGTTACACAATATAAATAACCTTTTATTAATCTTTTTGGCTAAATACGGGATTCCATTTTAGGGAGCGTTTATTGTCACTCCTGTTTAATTAATTTTTATATTATTTTTCAAAAATACCCTTTAATAGTCAATAAATATGTTAGATTCAACTATTTATTTAATAGAGGGTATTTTATAAAAAATGAAAAAAGTTTCTTAAAGAAGAATAGTAATAGACAAATAAGAGTAACAATGAATACTTTTGATTTTAGGATAAATTATATTTTGCATACCAAAATTAATTTTCAAATCAACTTCAGCATATTAAGTTTTGTTTTTTGGTACAAATTTTTTTAACAAAAAAAAAAGTTTAGACGGTTACAGATCTATGCATAAGTAAGCACAGCCGGCTTCAAAATCCCAACTTCCTTTAAGTTAATAGTGAAATAGTATGTTCCTGCCCACAGGGTTTACCTAGGATAAAACACATGTCCTTTCGTATTAGGTTTAAACTTCATATGTTAACTCTGTATTTAATACGAACATAGACACTATAATTGCTAACGCAATTGGAACTGATAATGAAGAGTTCATATCACACGTATGTGATAATTTTCTTCAATAAAAATTCATCAACATAAACACAGTTTTAGCGTTCTATTTCTTCTTTTAACTACTTACATAGAATTCATAGCATCTCACAGCTTTTATTTATGTAGTTTGTCCACATAAAGAATGATCATGTCAATTGTTCCTAAATATTCAGTAGAATTATAGTGTATCCTCTCACAAATTGAGAAGTAAATTGTAAGGTATTAAAAATGGTAAACTTAAATTGGTCAGAAAATTTACTCTAATTTACTTACCTTGAGAAAAGAAAAGAAAAACCCGCGCAAAGTTCGGTTTTCCTACCATCTTTATTATAAAACATAATGACGAGGATTGAACATCGATAAGGAATATAGTGTTGCTTGCATTAATACTTTACGAATTTACTTCTTTTATTTTCTTTCTCTCACTCTTTTATTTCCAAAATGTAATACCAAACGAAGGAATTTCTTAGCTCAACCATTTTTACTCTTTTAGTCGTAATAATATCTAAGAATTAATCTCATAATAATACTTATAAAAATATCTAGTTAAAAATAAAAAAATAAATATAAATTTATAAATTACTGAGAATAATTGAGAAGTGATAACTTTTTTAATTTACTAGAATAAATTTAAAATCTCATAATTTTAAAATGTTTGCATTTTTAAAATAAAGACAATAGATACTCATTCATATAGAAAGACTAATTTTACATGAAAATAAATATGAATGTCTTAGTTGTTTTTCTTTCTTGGGCTTTTAGCCCCGTTGATATTAAAAAAAAAAAATCTAAACCCTCCCCACCTTTTTTTATGAGATTAGAACTTCAGAGCTAATGCAAACTTTGCAAGCTCGTTCCTATTAACCAATTCCATGTGGCTTAAACTTATTTTTAGTTATTATTACCATGAATGAGAAATAATGAGAAAATTTATATCATAGCGTCTTTGCACAGTAAAAGCTTGGAAAAAGAACGAGAGGCAATAAGAGATGCATATTGCTATCGTAATATATATATATATATATATATATATATATATATATATATATATATATATATATATATATATATATATATATATATATATATATAATGCTTGATTTGATGCTTGATAGGCAGCAAATGCTTGTCGTACACAAAAAAAAAAAAACTAAGGTATACTATTTTGTTCAGTTTTTTTTTTTTAAAAAAAATATTTCAGCTGTTCATACTTAGTTTTTGTGTACAAGAAGCATTTGCTGCACATCAAGCATCAAATCAAGCCGTAAGTTATACTATTTTGGCCATTCACGATAACCTCACCTAACATCTTGATTGAATGATTAAATATATTTAAGGTGGTTTCTAAACCTTAAAGTGTAAATCATAACCATTATTTATTTTTTATTGCGGGTATTCATTCTATGAATTTTTTGACATTATTATAAGAATTGAAATTTTATATAAGTTAATATTTTTTTATAAAGAATTATTTTAACTAATTCAACTGTTAAATTATATCTAATTATCATGTTGATATTTTCCATCAAATTTTATGAACTTTCAATCATTGAAAAATACATATTATAGGTTTGTTCAGAATTCAGTGTTGAAACTTACCTGAGAAGGTAATAGTGAGTGGAAATCTTCGTGGTACAACAACAATAACAATGGTACGAGGGAGTGAATACTTGTAAAAGACATTCTAATGCTCAAGTCAGTTTGCGTATAAGGAGAGTAGTACATAGAAATAAAGATTGTATTCATACTTTTTTACCTTGCAGGGTATATGTAAAAGCCTCTTAGAGTGTTAAGAATCTGAGTATTCAATATAAATTGAATATTGTAAAATAAGATTTAGAAGACCGTTATTCATTGTATCCAAATCTCTATTTATGTGATATATGATTAGTATTCATATATCTTGAGGGAGTTACGCCTAGTAAATAGACAGTTATGAACGCGCAATGATGTCTGAGTTCTATTTTAACGGGTCAAATTGCTTCAGACCCGTATACCCAAAACCCAGTCCAAAACAAGGTTAATTTTAACATGAATTAATGGAGCAAAAAATATGTTAGAACTTTGGTTGGGCTATTTTTAATTTGCATTTGTCTACTAAAATCTGGTTTAATGTGCATCCTAATTATCCAAAGTTATTAATATTGGTAAGTGATATGTAATGGGATGGGAATTAGCTATTTATTGGGCTTCTTACTTAATAATAAATGAGTTGTATTGTGATTTAGGGTCTAATAATATTCTTATTTGCATAGAAGAGTTTATACAAATTCCTCACATACAAAAACGATTTTAATTAATTGTTAAACTAATTTAATTGCTTAAAGTTAATTACCTTGATGAGCTAGTAGGAGTTAATTGATTAACCAAACATATTTAACTTATGGGTGTTGTTATTAACATTCTCAATTGTCTATTCATATTCTTTATTAGCCACTCATAGTTTTTTAAAAAAGAAATTAAAATTTTAATTGATTAATAAAGAGTCTAAATAGATAATTAGAAGTGTTAAAAACCTCACTTTTTTTTTTTGATGCCTAGGCCTCACCAGCTAGGTGGGAGCCCAACCACAGGGGGTGGGCTGGGGGATGCCCCACAAGGAATTCCAAGGAGGGGGGGAGGGGAGAGGGGGAAAGGGAAATGGGGAAAGAGTGCATTGGCAGGATTTGAACTCCTGCCACACTCAATACATCAAATGCGCAATTTAAGGATAGAGCTGCAATTTAAGGAATGCAGTAGTAGTCACATAAACACTATCCTTTAGAAGTTCCTAGGAGGGAAAGCAGGTCCATCAGAATAAGTAAGTTGTTGTTGTTGTTGTTTGGTAAAGTTCTTATTTTTTTAATGACAGGAAGAAATGATGAGAAAAATAAAAGAGAAAATATGCAAGCTATGCAAATTTGAAAGAACATGTCAGAAACATAATAGGAAAACCTGTAACATGTTTAAAAAAATAATTGTTTATTATTATTATTATTATTATTTGGTAAAGTTCTTAATTTTTGAATGACCGAAAGAAATGATGAGAAAAATAAAAGAGAAAATATGCAAGCTATGCAAATTTGAAAGAACATGTCAAAAACATAATAGGAAAACCTGTAGCATGTTTAAAAAAAATAATTGTGAACAAAATATTTCCGCTAGCTAGTTTACAATTGTTCAATAAAGAGGGGTCATAACTAAAAGTAATTAAGTTACTGAACTTCTATACAAATTGAATTAATAATTTATCCAATTAAATTAACCATGGTATAATTAATCTCTTATACAACTAACTCTTGGATGAGTTTATATAAGTTTTGAAAAAGTGATTTTAAAATAGCACAATTTTTTTTTTGTTGAATTTTTTTATGAAAAATTCATGTTATTTTGTGTTTGGATGCAATTTTAAAAAACACTTTTTACTTTCTCTCTCTTCTATTACACCTTTGCTAAAATTGATTTTTTTTTAAGAAGCTATTCATTCCTGCTTTTGATTAAAAGTATAAAACTGATTTATTTCAAAACCATATCCAAACAATTGTGCATGAGAAGTATTTTTTTTTTAAATGCCTTTCTTGTAAATTAAGTATAAACAAACACACATTCACATGTCACATCACTTAAGAATATTACTACCACTTGAAGGTAAGATATAATCATGGTTTTAAATTACGAATGTGATCGCAGTTGCGGTTGTGTTGCATTTATCACAATTGTAAATAATTGTGAAAAAATATAATTGATGTAATTACAATTGTGGTCGTGATGCAATTGTGAAGACAACTAAAATTGCAATATTGTGATCGCAATTGCAGTTATGGACCGTAATTTAAAACCATGGATATAACTCCCCATGCACAGCTAGAAGATCGCGAATTACCATAGGCCAAATCCATTGGAAACTCTTGAAATTATGCTGAAAAATTGAGATTTCTTGCAGATAGACATCACCAAGAAACGCTGGTCAGAAACCAATATTCGTCGGAATCCACCAAAAATAGGTAGGAAGAAACTAAAAGATGAGGTGTCAGATTAAGCAAGTTTTTGGTGGTATTTTCCACTGAAAATTTCTGACGGGTTATCCAAAAAAATCATGGGAATTCTTCAGCCATTTTTCAGTGATTTGCTGGAAATATACAGAATCACTATATAAGTGTCTCTGAGTAGTTTGATACTTGATCGCTTTACTCATCTTTCGTCTTCCACCAATAGTGAGGATGATGACTACAATAAGGTAGTTGATATGATCTAAATATTACATAGTGAAAATGGTTCCACCTCTTATGATGAAGAGAAAAAAACTTAGGTAAAGGGATGAAGAAAAGGAAGGAGAAAAGCATTGTGGATTATAATAATAAATTAATATGATTTTATGAAATAACTTTTTTGGTGAAAAGAAGCTCCATGGTGGAGAAGCTGAGGTATAAGAAGGAAATTGGAAATAAATGAAATTTTTAAAAAAGAATGATGACACCAATGTTAATGACATTGTATAGGACTATTGTGGAGAAGAATTTCCCGATAAAATTGCATGCTCAACATTATTGGGATTATGGTAGTTGAGAAGGTAGTTCTAAGACCATTGGTCTTCTAGGTGGCACAGGAAGCATGTGTTTACTTGCAATCGTCTAATGATTTTTAAAGATTAGAATGAAAAATCTAATCTCAAGAGAATTTGGATGAATTTGAAATTAGGATTTAAAGAGTGATGATGATGACATGTGGGGCATATATACTTTTATAATTATTTGTAACACAATACAAACTCTAGAAAATTTATCCATATATAACAAATTAGTTTAGAAACTAGGAGTGCTAGTATAAAGAAAAGCCAATTCTCTTTTGAGCATTTGAATCGAATTTGCATGTGTTTGAAAGATTCTTGTGTTAGTTTCTATCCTAATGAATTGGGATATCAATCTCGCTACAATTGAAGAAGCATCATTTTCTCCATGCAATGTTTGCCATAAAATATATCCATCATCACCATAACATCATTGTCCTTATCTGCTAAAGATATGAATTTTCTTAACCTTGTTACACTCTTCCATACACTTGATGACGACCAAGTTTTACAGAAGTCAACTCATATACTTTCTCTAATCTGGAGATCATATAACTTCTCTAATCCAAAGAAGTCTCTAGATTGTAGAAGGAGTATGAATTAACCTCTATAGCATCTGGCTATCATATTGTTTAAGGAACAGTGCAAGCATGCAAAGAAAATTTGAATATTTAATTGTTGAAGACAAGGATGATGATTAATTTATTTCGTAAGGAATATGACTTAGAAAAAAGTTGTACTTCCTGAATTATTGCCAAGATCTCTATCCTAGCTCACCAGGAGAGACCCAATACAAAAAACCTTTAACATATGCATACATATGTCATACGTTTGATAGTTGATCGCACATTTTATAATTATTCGTACTTATTTAATTAATTAATTATTTAATTAAGGATGGAGCAACAGGACAAGTTGGTCGCACATTCTTTTTTTTTCACTTTTCAAATTAATATTATACAACTTCTTAAAAATTATAATCACATTCTTTAGAATTTGAACATATATATACATTCTTTTAATGATTTTAAATTATTAATTTTACATTTATATAGTTCGAATTTTCTATTTCTTTAATTTCATATTTAAATTTTTATTTTATTAATTATTTTAATTTGATATATTAATTATTAAATTAAGTAATCTATCAATTTTTTTTTACTTAAAGATTTAAAGTTTTAAAATATTATTATTTTTATAATTTTTATGATGAAGTAGTAGTGGTCTTATACAATGTATCATTATTATTCAAATCCTATAATATCATAATATCTATCGTACCACACAAACACCAATAAATAAAAGTATAACATGCATATAAACATACATTCACATATAAAATTTAAAAATTATAAAACAAACATAAATAAAATAAATTTTAACATCACATATACATAAACACAATATATATTCAAAATATAAACATCATATGCACACATGCATACATATTTTTTGGTGAAAACTCCCAATATCAGGAAGTCAAATTAGGTCTTGACTAATCCGGAGTCGAGCTGGATTGGATCACAAAGGTGTAAAGCTGTCCTAACACTGATTTTTTTTTCCATTCACAAGATTCTAACTTGAGATTTTGCTTAAGGGCAACAAATATTGAATCACTTAAACCAACCAAGCATTGGTATACATGCATACATATACATATTATAAACAAATAAATAAATATAATATTCAAATAAAAAGAAAGTAATATACCATACGTGTGAGTTCCCCCAGATGCCTATGTCCCATGAAGGTCCATGCACATTCACAAAAATCACCACTGCTACCACTAGTCGTGCCTCCACTGTGGATAAATGACCCTAGTATGTTTTGATTAATGACTAAAATTAACATAATTATTACTTTAATTCACTAACTACTTGCCAAGCTTGATTTTTTCAATGAGATTTAATGGAGCAAGAAAAGTGGATGCAAAGGATCATGGGGCAAAGCATTTCAATGCAAGGATCATGAAGGAAAACTTGAAGAAGGAGCATCATGAAGAAGTAATTCAAGGAAGATCATTAGGAACCTTTTTGTAAAGAAAAGACTTAGTATAACTCTTTGATTAAGTTCTCTAAAATAAGTAAAAATGGTTTTCAAAAGTAAAAATGGACTAAGCATGAAAAAGGTTAATTAATAAGTCTGTACATCTATGTGTACATTGATATACTTTTAGTTAATTAACTAACTTTTAATGAAAACCTCAGTGTACATCCATGTATAAATGTTACACATCCATGTATACATCGATTGATTCTGAACTTACTTGATCAGTATGCATTTTTGTATTTGTACATCAATTGGTACATCGATGCATAAGCCAAAACAAATGTAAGGACTTTTTGAAATAGCCATATAATTGATTAGGTAATCAATGTATAAACTTCTAGGCTGAAAATGCAAGTGTTTTTCAAGAACAATATTGATGTACTAATGTGTGTATTACTCAAGATCAAGAACATCCAAGAACACAATCGATTAGGCAATCGATGTACACACGTTATAAGAGTGAAATTTTATTTAATACATTTGTGTACTAATCGATTGACTGATAACAAAATTTTTCAGATAAGTTTGTTTTGATCTTAACTGACTTGTAAAGTGTGTCCAACGGATCTATTTTGAAATATACCTATATAAGGACATTGGGAAACACTTTCTTAATAACTATTCATTCAAAACTTAAGATAGAATACACAAATACTGAGAGAGCTTTTCATTGAAAGAAACTGAGTATTTTTCTATAGAACTTCAAATTGTAATATCTGATTTCTTAGAATCTGATTCAATCTTTTCATATTTGTAAAAAAGAGATAAGAAAGAAGGTTCTTTCGCAGATTAAATTAAGAGTAGAAGGGACTCTTGGTGCTGTGTAAGAGTAGAAGGAATTCTTGTGGGAATTGCAAGATTGTTTTGACTTGAAAAGCTATCATTTGGGTAGAAGGAACTTAGAAGTAAAGCTTGTGTAAAGAATCTTGTAAATTGATCTTTGATAGTGGATGAAACTCACAATGATGTGGGGACTGGATGTAGGTTACCAGAGGAGGTAGCTGAACCAGGATAAAACTCGGTTTGCAATTTTCTCTATCCCTTAACTCATTATTTGTTTTATTATTGAATGTATGAATTAAGCAATATATTAGGGATACTTACATGATTTGATTAGTTTGTGATCTTGTTCATATTTGAAATCAACCTTATTGTTAATATTTCTTTATAAGTTTCAAGTCTTGATAGAAATACATCTTGCAAAAACACATTTTGGTTTGTTGGTTGACAAAATCTTTTTCATAGTTAAAGAAAAGAATCAGTTTTTGCAAAAAGCGGAAAAAGTTTCGAAAAGTTATCATACTCAATTCAACCCCCCTTCTTGAGCATTAAGAAGCCACAACCAACATCCACACCACCACAATCTCCCCTGCCACCATCCATGACCATGCAGCTGCTTATACGTGCGCTACGGTCGGCCTCCACCCATCGCGAGGGTATCGTTCTTGCTTCCACACCGCTTCTGTCACCGTAGGCATAATATAAGATTGGGCATGAGAAATGAAGATGAAGATGAAGATGAAGGGTTAGGCTAATCATTGTAGTGGATGCATTCGAAGGGAGTGCATGGGGATTAGATGAGGTCACTGCTTGTGTCAAGGTTAGGGAGGGTGGGAACCGAGGTTAAAGGAGAGGGTGTAGTCACTGCCTAGTGATAGTGAGAGAGATAGAGTTGATGCTGGTGTTGGTGGTTAGGAAGCAGTGGTTGCAGAAGCGAGCGACAAAATGGGTTGAGGTAGATTTGAGGAAGAGAGAAAGAAAAGAAGAAAGGAGAGGTGGATCTACGCACAATTGTTATCAGCAGACTTGAATCCAATGGAAATTCTTACCAGTGTATCTAGTTACATTTTCGGGGGACAAGTTATTAGAAAATGTGTAACACCCCACCTTTTGGTTAAATTACGATATTGTCTTAAATGTACTGTTTTGTATTTTCTATGTGTTATAAAATTAATTTGACTGTTTCATGACTGTATTTGATCATTGTGTGTGATTTACTCCAAGTCAAGAAAATAATAATTTTTAGGTCGAGGAAATCTTATTTTAATTATTCGGAGCTGGGGGATCTTACTAAACCCAATTCTAAGTAATATGTATATTAATCTTTTAATTTTTAGAATTTAACTGTGCAATAAAAATATTTTATATTTTTATAATATTATTTTGTTGGACTATACCTATTGTCTAAAAAACAATAGAAATCTGTTCAAAAACGGACCATGGACCCGAAAAAGTCTGTGGGACCCATGCTTGGAGAATCAGTCAACGTTTCTGGCTTGATTTATTTCTAAACCAATGGCATGTTGTCAAGATAAATGGCTTGCAAACTTTTAAGCCAATTGGAAGCTAGTCCATAAAAGTGGTTAGACTAGTTAGTAAATAACTAGAAAAACTAAACTAAGTTAATTTAACTAAACTAAGTTAAATTAATGTGCTTAAGTAGTAACTAAATGAAGCAAAACTAGTTAGCTACACCTTAGAATTCTAGTTAGAGAAGGTTCTAGTAAAGTTAGATAATGGCTAGTTATAACACCCCGAAAATACGTATTTTATTTGTTTTCGTCGATTCCGAATTATTTTGAGTAATCCGACTCGACTTTTATAAATTTTATGATTTATGTGATTTTTAAGAATTTTTGAGAGTTTTTATGTTTTTGATTATTTTAATATTATTTTGGGCGGTATATATATAAGCCTTCATATTTTATTTCTTTCTCTCAATCCTTAATTATTTTTACTAATCTGATTTGATTTTCATGAGTTTCACAATTAATATGATTTTTGTGAATTTTTGTGATATTTCAGATATTTTGAATATTATAATATATTTTAGATATTTTAAGATATTTTGAATATTTTATTATATTTTAGATATTTTAAGATATTTTAGGATATTTTGAATATTATATTATATTATATTATTGATATATTTTGAATATTTAATATATCTTTGATATTTTTGGGCTGTATGCGGGCCCGGAAAAGTAAAAATTTTATTAGCCAGACAGTTTTGTACTGTTGATTCGGATGGGGATCTTACTAAACTCGAAACCGGAAACAGTTTTTGAAGTTTTATTTTCCTACGATTTTATCTGACAAATAAAATCGGGGTATGTTTTATTATCCATTGGATAATATCTTTCTTGAAAAATATCTAGTGGATGATTCTAGACGCGAGCCTAGTCACTCACTCTAGAATGTTCTAGATGATGACTCATCGTTGGTGACTCACCTAGGTGACTAGCCTAGTGACTCATGTTCCAGACTGTTCTAGAAAACTCTGGAAGACACCTCGTCAACGCGCCTAGTCATCGAATGCTTTACACGTGGACTAATGAGGAGCTGGTCAATATTGGTGGCTGTGACGCATCACGAAGGGCCAATAGAAACTCGACACGTGGCGTGACACCTCAGCACCTGTGACTCAGCAGATTCTAGAAGGTTCCAGAAGCGGTGACTCGCCTTGTGACTCACTGTAGTGAGTCACCTGTTCCAGAAGCTTCTCTGACGACTCACCATGCTGACTCAGCATCATGACTCACCATTGGTGACTCAGCTGATGACTCGCCATGCTGACTCACCCGTTCTAGAAAGCTCCACGGTGACTCATCATATTGACTCATCGTAGTGAGTCACATATTCTAGAAATTTCTCTTTGATGACTCGCTTTGTGACTCATCAAGGGCAATCAGTAGAAAATGATCAACAATAGTTGTTACCCAACTGGAGCAAGAGAAAAATCTATATTACACATTAGACAATAGACACTGACTTTATAAACAGTAATTATTGTTCATTGGTTAAAGTATACTAGAAAATATACAGTATGCACCAATAGAAATTGGTCAACAAAAATAGCAACCAATAGGAATCAAGTTAGTAAATATTTAACTAATAGAAATTGGTCAAGAATAATGGCTTGACTCTTTAAGGACCAATAGGAAGCAAGCTATTAAACAAATTTGGACTTCTTGAAATTTGTTGATTCTACGGTAAAGGAGAAGAGCAAATTGCTCTAAATGACTAATTCACTTTGTGAAATTCACGTAGAAAGCCAAAGTTGAACAAAATGAAGACTAGTCAATATTGATGGCTTTTCTTTGTTGTGTCCTATGGCCAAGCAAATTTTTTGTGAAGCAAATATCACAATTCAATTCTTATCACCTTTTATTAATTGAGCCAAGTAAGACAAAGTCAATTTTGGTGGCTCTCCATTTGATTCCCACGGCTATGCACATTTGGTGAAGGAAAATATTCTACAATTAGCTATCTCAATATATCTTTATTCTTCCTATCTCCTAAGCAACCTCACGGCCAAAGCATAGTAAAGATAAAAGGAGACTTATTTTTATTTATCAAAGTCTTCACTTTTCTCCAAAACTATCAAACAAGCAAAGCTCTCAAATTTTCCTTCTCCTTTTCTTTTTCAACCTCACGGCCTCCCCACCCAATTTCCTTGTTTACTCTTCTATAATTCTAAACTACCTTATATCTTGCTTCCTTACTTCATCTCAAGATACTTTGTAGTTGAAACTTAAGCTTGAATCATCCATTTTCTATCTTGTTCTTCAAAGCCCATGTTTGAAGCCTTGAAGGTAGGATTCTTTAATCTTCATGTTTCTATCCATTTCAAAGTTCTAATCATGATTTTAATCCATGATTATTTTAGTTTAGAGCCTTAGGTATTAATATTGCATGTTTTCTTTGATTTTCAAGAAGCTCTTGGTGGAGAAAGTTTACTTGAAGGAGACATACAAGGAACTTGTGGACTACATCTAAAGTAAGAGGGAGATTACCCTCATCAACCATGTGTTGGTGGTGAGGAGTGGACTTGTATGTGTGTGAGAATCCATAAGGATTCATTTGTGTGGATTGTTTTAAAAGCTTTCTTAGTTGTGGTTTGTAATGATATGCATGTCTATAAGCTTTGAATATATTGTATGTGTTAGTAAATGCATGAATAATTAGTAGGATGTGAATAACATGTTAAGGTTTGCATGAGTGTTTCAAAGAACACAAATCCAAGGCTCACGACCTCACCACAAAAAGGGAACCAAAATGTTCTCAACAATTTTTCAAAAGAGTAATTTAATTGACTTAGGTAAATTGACAAGATATAAATTTATTTAGAGCAAGGAAAATGAACTTAAAGATCAAATGACAAATTTTGTGGATTTCGGCCAATATGTCAAATTTAAATGTTTTTGGTTTATAAAATTGTTTTCAACCAAGGTTAAGTAAGAATGCCAAAAAGGAATTTTATTATAATGAGTTTTGAGGAATAAAAATGATTAGATTAAGTTTAAAGGGCTAAAACTAGGAATTTTACCATTTATAAGAAAATACAGTAGCTTTGGTAAAATTTCTAACGTAGAGCTCACTTTATGTTTTGAAGCACGTTAGTAGTTTTCAAAAGTGTAATTAATTGGTTGTAATATAAACAAAAGAATTTTTAACAGGAAATCTAGAAAACCGTTGTTATAGATTTTCTAAGTAAAATACTGTCAGTTTTGTTAAAAACAGACAAATAAGATAGAAAAGATATCCAATATATTGTATACGATATGAAAAATATCCTACGTAGTTTAAACATATTAAATATTATTCCTGTTTAATTTAAATAGTGATTTTTAAGGAGTTTGGACAAAAAAATGATTTAAAAGTCTTACGCGATTGAGAAAACGATTTAAAAATTCTACGCAATTTTAAAAACAGCAAAATATATTTATGCGATTTGAAAATGTTTGTAAAAACGATGAAATTGTGAAAACGCGATAAAATTTCTACGCGATTGATGAAAACAACGAGTTTTGCGGTAGGGCCAAAGTGGTGGACCCGGACATGTGGAAATATGGTACTGTCAAGTGGGACGTACTATATGTTGGAATTTTGAGGTTAAGGGTATTTATATAATTATGGTTCATATAAATGCATCAAGTGGGTATGCATAGTCGATGGCTGTGATGGCTTTTGTTATTTAGGAATGAATGAGAGCAGAATAGTGCAATCCAGGTGGGTGATCTACTGGGGATGTCAGGGCGCGGTTTTTCATGGTGATGTACCATTGCAACACACTGGCGTATTGTCCCGACGAACACTATTTATGTCTCACGTCTAGCTTAGACTGACATTGTGGGTGGCAGATCTTCTGGACCATTCATATCCGAAATTTGTTTAGCTCCATGGAGTAGGAATATGGTGCATTGTGCATATGCATAGTCTGTGTACATATTGTTGTAGCGTTGTCGAGGTACATTTTATGGTGACATTATCATTATACATGTATATTATAGATATTGTTGTTGATATACTGTTGATGTTTATATTGTTGTGAATTATTGTGCATGATGTGACAATATGGTTTATTGTATCAATTGTTTTATCTGTTATGGTAATATTATTGTTGTTCATTTTATTACGATATATGTTTATTAGAATTAATTGTAAATTGATAACATGATTATACTTGTGATATTGGTGTATATGGAATGACCTCGTCATTCGTATCATTCTTTGCTACCATCCTGGTATTGGTGAAAGGGGATCTCACCTCTTTACTGTATTGCTTTGTTGTGTTTGTCTTGTTAAATTCGTATAGTAGGCGAATGAAGTTTCTTAGATGCAACTGGAGGCAATATCCTGAGGTTGGTGACGGCGTCGAGGGCTGATCTTTCAAGTTTCAGCGGGATGCAGTTTGGTGGAGAAAAAGGAACATGTATGTTTAGTTTTCTCGTTAGTGTGGTTACCGTGCTATTAGTAGTACCTGTCATTGGGTTTGCTACTGTTTCTCTGAGTCTGTAAATTTTATGATTTAAATTGTTATTGAATAATTTATGGTATATATATAATATGTGTATTAATCAGTTCAATTTAATTTCTGTTTTACTTATGATTTTCGGTAAGTTTATGTTTCCGTGAAAAGAAATTTTAAAATTCATCTTTTAGAACTCAAGCTTTTATGAAATGATTTTCAGGTTTTAAGTTTTTAGTATAAAATGTGATGCCCTACGGAGGGTGTTACACTAGTAACCTTAAGTAACTAGATAGTTAGACAAGTAACTAAGCAACCTAACTAAATGCACCGAAGTCTAACTAGGTTGTCTAAGAGAACACAAACTTAGTTTGCTCTCCCTTGGAGCAATTTGGCCAAGCACATTCAAGAAGGATTAAGAAGCTTGGTGACTTGATTTCCTACACCAATAGGAAGGTAGCTTAGGGGCAAAGCCTTGGATATCAACCCTAGATCACATCTAAGGTTGTTAGGAGGTCTTGGAAGGTCAATAAAGGTGGCCACCTCCATTGAGTCCACGGCCATACATAGGAAATGAGGGCATTTCACTTCATTCACATCTTACTATCACTTAAGCTTTTACTTCTCTCTCTTCAAGAACACCAAGAATAACTCCATAGCTTTCTCTTTGAGCTATTCGGCCACCACCCTAAACCAACACCTCCACTCTTCTAAATTTTCACCTAATACCATTTCTCAAATCCAAACATCATTCTAAGAACTTCTCTAGTTGAGAGTTCCTTCAAAATCATCCATCTTGAGCTTGGAAAACCACCTTGAAGATTCTTTCCTACAAGGTGAAAATCCTTGTTTCTTATTTCTAACTTGATTTCTTAGGTTCTAAACCATGATTGATCCATGGTTTATATTTTTCACCTATAGTTATGACTCTTTAAAATTTATTTGAGCGTGATAGGGATTCTTTGGAGATCACCCGAAAATCACTAGGAGGAGTATAGAAGGAGTTTATCTTCCTTTAAGGTAAGAGGGAGTTTTAATCTCATCAACCTTGTGTGGTGGTGAGAAAATGGATATATTTGTGGTGAAGAATCCATAAGGATTCATTCACTTGGTTGTTTAATATCTTTTCTTATTTGTGATTGATTATGTTTGCAAGTATGTCTAAAGCTTTAAAATATATGGTATGTGTTCATAGATGTATGTTAATTATGGTAGGATGTGAATAACATGTTAGGTTTTGCACGAGTGCTCCAAAGAACACAAGGAAGCTCATGGCTTCACCAAGAAAAAGAGAACCAAAATATTCTCCACCATTTTATAAAAGAATGAATTAATTGATTTAATTGAATTAATGAGTTTTACAATGACTTAGAGGATGGAAAATAATTTAAAGATTGATTTGTAAAGAATATGTTGAATTCGGCCAAAATGCCATTCAATGTATATTTGATTCCAAAATTATTTTCTAAGTGTAGACTAAGGAAATAATTTAGAGGGAACTCAATTTCAATGAATTTTGGAAAACAAAATAAATGAACTTTTTATTAGAAACTTAATTAGAGCCTAGTCACATGTTCAATGAATTCTAGAAACTCTGGAAATTAAGTATAGTTGAGAAATAAAACACTTGAAAAATGCTAACGTAAAGCTCACCTTTGGGTTTTGAAGCGCGTTAGTAAGTTTCGAGTTGTAAATAATGTTTATGGCTAAAAGAGGTAATTTTTAGAGGAAAACGTAGAAAATATCACTTAATGAATTTTCTAGACAAAATGCTGTCAAAATTAATTAAAAATGGACAAGTAATGGAGAAAGTTTCAAAATATAATTAGAACGTAGAGAAAATAGTTTACATAGTTGAAAAATACTTGAAATAACTTACGCGTATTTAAAATAAAGAATTTTACGTTACGCGACTGAAAAAATGATTTTAAAATGTTACGCGATTGAGAAAACAATTTAAAAATACTACGTGACAATTAAAAACGTCAAAAAATACTACGCGATTGTGAAAACATGATAAAATCTTTATGCGACTAAAAGGAACAACGAGTTTTGCTGTCGGGCCAAAGTGGTGGACCCAAACATATTGAGAAATAAAGTATACAAGGAACTTGTGTATCTAAGGTAAGAGGGAGATTACCCTTTGGTGAGGAATGGGCCTGTATGTGTGTGAGAATCCATAAGGGATTCCGTCAAGTGGGGACATGCTATATTGGAAATATTGATATTAAGGGTATTTTCGTAATTTTTGGTTCATGTTCATACATTGAGTAATTGTATCAATTTGGTCGAGAATTGGCGTTTGAAGACGAAAGATTTAAAAGAATTACATTTGTGTTGTGAGTGTGATAATTAGTATGATTCATTGAGTGAACTTGGAAAAGTTAGTATGCGGAGAATTTCACATGTGGACAAAAAATGATTATTAGCTCTCTTTAACACCCTTGATGGGGATGTCACATTTAAAAAAAGAAAATAAGAGAAAGATAAATAAAATCTACCCAAGTTGTAAAACATTTATTATATAATAATACGGGTTGTAAAATTTTTCCGATTAAACAAAATATTACGAGATAAAATAACACAAAACATAAAATAAGCACACTATCATCACACATAATATACATATGGTTTCATCTTAGATTATACAAGTAATGTACAACTACCTATATTCAAAACTAAAACAGTATAAACAAAAAACATGAAAAAGCCGAACACATCATCAATCTCAAGTTACATCAAGCAAAAGGTTTATATATACAAACGCTTTCCGCGCCCAAGTACACATCATAAATATCTAGCCACTTTTACAAGGATCACTCTCGTAATTTTGATGAAACTTCAGGTGATAGATATCCAGGATGCCTCGACCCCCTACGGACACGGGTCCGAGCAGTCGATACGCTGCTTATCTCACTAGGCGCATCAAACATACCACCCCAATGACGCCTAAGAGACAGCGGCAACTCCACATGTAGATACAGCAAGGTAGAAAAGATCGGTACTCCATCAAACTCCGTATGTATGGTCACAGTCAGACGCCCTATGTACGTCACTGAATCTCTATCTTCTCGCAGACGCCTTGAGGGCTTGAGCCTCCATGGAACTCCGGTTGCACAAACCCAAAGAATCCCATCGGGCGGTGTCATATCCACACAATCAATCCAAAGGATATGGATGATCGATGATTCTTGATCGTAGAACCGATCTTCTTGGCTTTTGATCTTCCTCCTCCTCGGGATACTCACACTCAAGAGGTTGTTCCTCTTCCTCAAACTCTTTAACACATAATTCAAAATATACGATAACACATACAAGAAAGAGGTAAGACAATCCATATCACCACAAACGTGGTAAAATAAGAAAACGACAATACAACAAGTATAATGGTTTTCATACAATATAGCATTCTATAATAGCATAAATAAAATACAAGATAACATAGATGTAATGTAACACAGAACGCAATGTAACAACATATAGTGGTACATATAGACAAAATAACACAGATAAATACGGGTACAGATAAATAATGATACAGATAAATAAAAAGTTATAGATAAATAGCATGAAAATGTATGAGATAAAATATATATGCAATGTGACTCAACCCTACTCCATGGAGCTAAAAATACAGACATCAGAGAGAAATGAATCATAATGGTGTCTTCAAACTTTGCCATGCATTAAACCATCACAAAACCATCCCCCCCTCCTTGTACACTCAATGTGTGACCAATCTCACTAGCCACCATTTTAGGCATTCTTAGCCATTGATTAGATCAATGGTTAGTATTAATATAGATTCTAATTATAGCTTCTATATTGATAAAACTAAATCTAGGCCATTGGATCTTTCTCCTTGAAATCCTACCCATTAAATGTATCTCCAAAATGAAGGGTCAAGATCACTCCTTCATACTTTTCATCCAATGGTCATAAATGGTCCTAACTATTTAATAAGACCAAATCTCCACCTTTGATTAAATCATTGGTGTCTATCCAAAGGCTTCAACATTAAGCTTGCTTCCTATTGGTCCATCATAAAGTCATAATCACTAATATTGACTAAGCAAGATATTATTTATTTTTATCTATATTACCCTTTGAACAATATTTTTATTATTTTTATTGCCCGATAATTAAATACAATACAAAATACAATTAAAGAAAATTTTAAAAAGCCGTTTTAAGTTTCCGATTTCGTTCGGGTTCAAGAAAATCCCCGTCCCCATCTCAACAAGTTGTACAAAATTTTTCTCGGCAACAAAAAAATTTTCACTTTTCTCGCCCCCCAGGTATCGGTTTGGACACTCCTGGTCCGACTATCGGTTGTGAAGTTATACAGATCCTGGTTGTAACTGTGGTGAGATCAATCCCCTCCTCCGACTCCCACTGTAGGAAGTGTGAGTACTCGCAAACTAAGGGAGGAGGCTGTAAACTAAGTGCAACTATGATATCAGCAGGAGTACAAGATGCGACTGCGGATGCTCTAAACTTGTCTGAGTTTAGGCGCAACAACTCGCTACAGTTCAGAGGTGAGTTTGATCCAGAAAAGGCGAGTCTTTGGATACAGGGCTTGGAAAAGATATTTGAAGGAATGGGGTGAGCCGATGATCGGAAGGTGACGTATGCTACTTTTATGTCGAGAGGGGATGACAAGAACTAGTGGAGAGGAACCTATCGATTTCTACAAGCTGAGGGGACTGAAATTACCTGGGAGGTATTCTACGAAGTATTTTTGGAAAAATACTTCCCTGCTAGTGCTCGACATGCCAAGGAAATGGAATTTCTTAGTTTACGACAAGACAATATGACTGTTGGTGAATATGCTGCTAAATTCGAGAGCTTATCACAGTTCTCAAGGTATTTCCAGATTCAACCTAATGAGGCTTGGAAATGCCGTAAGTTTGAGGAAAGATTGAGGGTAGAGTTGAAGCGAGGAGTGCTACCCATGAGGATGAATCAGTTTCCTGCTTTAATGGATACATGTCGACGACTCGAGGAGTTGGAGCCATCACGAGATCCAAAAAACTGCAACTTTGGACCGACTAGGTTCCAAAGAGGAGGCAATAATAATAATAGCTGGTTTCAACGCAACCCTTATTCGAGACTTCCGAGAAGTTAACCTCAACGTCCATCTGTTGGGGGAAGTTCTAGTGGTAACAGAGCTTGCTCAAATGTGGCGTTTACATCAAAGTGTTTTAAATGTAGAAAGAGTGGCCACATATTTAGAGATTGTTCAATCAAGGGAACAATATGTTTCAACTGCAGAAAACCTGGACATGTTTCTAGGGATTGTAATCAACCAGAAAGGAAGCCAACTGTTAGTAATGTTCGTGCTACTCAGCCACGATCTGGAGGGCGAGTGTACACGATGACCGAGGCTGAAGCTTCTCAGTCTGAAGATCTTATTCAGGGAGAGGGTGTCATTGAAGGTAATCTTTTGACTGTACTCTATGATTCAGGTGTAATGCATGCATTTATTGCATATAACTGTATGGATCGGTTGAAATCGCTTATGTCTTCTCTAAGTTTTCAATTGATTGTTTCTACACCTACTACTAAGCTTGTTGTTACATCTAAAGTGTGTTTGAATTGTCCTATCACTATAAGTGATCGAGTCTTTTCTGTTAATTTAATTTGTTTACCTCTTATTGAAATAGATGTAATATTAGGAATGGATTGGTTATCTTCTAACCATATCTTATTAGACTATGCCAACAAAATCATAGTTTTTCCTAAGAATGAGAATTCTGGATTTTTAACTGCAGTCAAAGTCAAGTCATTGTTGAGAGATGGAGCTCAAGGATACATTTTGCTGTCTTCTTTAGAAGTCAAGAGTGAGAAAGATATGAATGCTATTCCTGTCGTAAATGAGTTTCTAAAAGTTTTTCCTGATGATGTACCTGGTTTACCACCGGAAAGAGAAATCGAGTTCTCTATTGATTTGGTACCAGGAGCAGGTCCTATTTTGATTGCACCATATCGGATGTCGCCATCAGAATTGGTAGAGTTGAAGAAGCAATTGGAGGAACTGTTGGAGAAATAGTTTGTGCGACCGAGTGTTTCACCGCGGGGAGCACTAGTGCTTCTAGTCAAGAAAAAGGATGGAACTTCTCGTTTTTGTGTGGACTATCGTCAGTTAAATAAGGTCACAATAAAGAATAAGTATCCACTTCCAAGGATAGACGATTTAATGGACCAATTGAAAGGAGCAACTGTTTTCTCTAAGATAGATCTGCGATCAGGTTATCATCAGATTCGTGTCAAGGTAGAGGATATACCTGAGATAGCTTTTCGAACTCGTTATGGGCATTATGAGTATCAAGTGATGCCGTTTGGAGTGAAGAATACTCTTGCAATATTCATGGATTACATGAATAGGATCCCCATACCTAGACAGATTCATCGTTATTTTTATCGATGACATTCTGATCTACTCTCAAAATCAGGAAGAGCATGTTGAACATCTCAGTATAGTTCTCCAAATTTTGAAAGAAAAGAAGCTGTATGCGAAGTTGGCAAAGTGTGAGTGTTGGTTGAAAGAAGTTCAGTTTTTGGGTCACGTGATTTCCAAGGAAGGGATTGCGGTGGATCCATCAAAGGTTGAAACTATTTTGCAATAGGAAAGACCGAAAATGGTAACCGAAATCCGAAGTTTTGTTGGATTAGCAGAATATTATAGAAGATTTATTGAAGATTTTTCTAAGATAGTCGGACCTCTTACCCAACTCGCAAGGAAGAGTCAAGCTTTCGTTTGGACAGAATAATGTGAGACAAGTTTCCAAGAGTTGAAGAAGAGATTGACGACTGCACCAATGCTGATTTTGTCGAATCCTAGCGAGACTTTCGAGGTGTATTGTGACGCTTCTTACCAGGAGTTAGGATGTGTGTTGATGCAGAATAGGAATGTGGTAGCTTATGCTTCAAGACAGTTAAAGCTATATGAGAGGAACTACCCAACGCACGATTTAGAGCTAGCTGCAGTGGTTTTTGTGTTAAAAGTGTGGAGGCATTTTTTGTATGGAGCCATGTTCAATGTCTTCAGTGATCATAAGAGTTTGAAATACTTGTTTGATCAGAAAGAATTGGACATGAGGCAGAGGCGGTGGTTAGAGTTCTTGAAGGACTACGATTTTCAGCTTCAATACCATCCAGGAAAGACGAATGTAGTGGCAGATGCTAAAGGAGGAGGAATTGATTAATCAGTTTAGAGATTTGTGGATGTCTGTGGAATTGGCACCAGGAAGGATACGTTTAAACGAAATTACTGTTTTGAATGACTTGCTAGAGGAAATAAAAGAAAAACAGGATGAGGATCCATTTTTACAGAATGAGAGGGAATTTTTGAAGCAAGGTCATAAGGCAACGGTTGAGGAAGGAGCTGATGGGGTCTTAAGATTTGAAGGAAGGATTTGTATACCGGATGATCCTGATCTTAAGCAAGCAATTTTGGATGAAGCCCATTCTAGTAGGTTGAGTATGCATCCGAGAATGACTAAGATGTACTAAGACTTAAAGCAGATGTTTTAGTGGCCAAGGATGAAGAGAGATATGGCGGAACGTGTGGCGTCTTGCCTTATTTGTCAGAAGGCAAAAGTGGAACATCAAAGACCTGCCAGTATGTTATAACCTTTGACTATTTCAGAATGGAAATGGGATAGTATCTCAATGGATTTTGTCACCAGATTTCCAAGAACGAGGTAGGGTCATGATTCTATATGGGTTATAGTTGATAAGCTTACGAAGTCAGCGCACTTCTTGCTGATCAATATCAAGTATTCGTTGGAACGATTAACCCAGGTGTACATTAGTGAAATTGTTAGACTTCATGGTGTACCCGTAAGTATAGTTTCTGATAGAGATCTGAGATTTATGTCGAGGTTCTGGCGAAGTTTGCAAGAAGCCATTAGGACTAAGTTACGTTTGAGTTCTGCTTATCATTCGCAGACTGATGGTCAGACGGAGAGAACAATCCAGTCGTTGGAAGATTTGTTGCGTGCTTGTGTATTGGAACAACAAGGGAGTTGGGATGAATTCTTGTCACTGATAGAATTCACCTATAATAATAGTTTTCACTCAAGTATAGGGATGGCACCCTACGAAGCACTATATGGGTGACGATGTCAAACACCTTTGTATTGGTATCATGATGGGGAAAGTATGACCATTGGGCCTGATCTTGTGCAACAAACTACTGAAAAGGTGAAAATGATTCAGGAGAAAATGAGGATGACTCAGAGCCGACAGAAGAGCTACGCTGATAGGTGAAGGCAACCTCTTGAATTTGAGGAAGGTGAACATGTGTTCTTAAGAGTAACACCTACGACTGGTGTCGGAAGAGTTATCAAATCCAGAAAACTCACTCCTAAATTCATTGGACCTTATCAAATTATTCGTCGAATAGGTCATGTAGCCTACCAAATAGCTTTACCACCTTTTCTATCCAATCTCCATAATGTATTTCATGTGTCTCAATTGAGAAAATATATTCCCAATCCAACGCATGTTATACAGCTTGATGAAGTATAACTGAAAGATAATTTGACATATGAGACACTTCCTGTTGAGATTGAGGACATGAGAGTGAAGCAGCTTTGAGAGAAGATGATCGAATTGGTAAAGGTAATATGGAACGACGTAACGGATGATGCTACCTGGGAGCTGGAAGATAAAATGAGGGAGCAATACCCTCAACTTTTCTGAGGTACGACAAATTTCGGGGATGAAATTTCTGTTAGTGGGGGAGAGTTGTAATACCCCAACTTTTGGTTAAATTACGATATTGTCCTAAATGTACTATTTTGTATTTTCTGTGTGTTATAAAATTAATTTGATTGTTTCGTGACTGTATTTGATCATTGTATGTGATTTACTTCGAGTCAAGAAAATAATAATTTTCGGATCGGGGAAATCTTAATTTAATTATTCAGAGCTGAGGGATCTTACTAAACCCAATTATGAGTAATACGTGTATTAATCTTTTAATTTTTAAAATTTAACTGTGCAATAAAAATATTTTATATTTTTATAATATTATTTTATTAGACAATACCTACTGTCTCAAAAACAGTAGAAATTTGCTCCAAAACGAACCATGGACCCGAAAAAGACTGTAGGACCCATGCTTAGAGAATCAATCAACGTTGCTGCCTTGATTTATTTCTAAACCAATGGCATGTAGTCAACATAAATTGCTTGAAAACTTTTAAGCCAATAGGAAGCTAGTCCATAAAAGTGGTGAGACTAGTTAGTAAATAACTAGAAAAACTAAACTAAGTTAATTTAACTAAACTAAGTTAAGTTAATGTGTTTAAGTAGTAACTAAATGAAGTAAAACTAGCTAGCTACACCTTAGAATTCTAGTTAGAGAAGGTTTAGTAAAGTTAGATAATGGCTAGCAACCTTAAGTAACTAGATAGTTAGACAAGTAACTAAGCAACCTAACCAACTACACCTAAGTCTAACTAGATTGTCTAAGAGAACACAAACTTAGTTTGTTCTCCCTTGGAGCAATTCGGCCAAGCACATTCAAGAAGGATCAAGAAGCTTGGTGACTTGATTTCCTACATCAATAGGAAGCTAGCTTAGGGGCAAAGCCTTGGATATCAACCCTAGATCACATCTAAGGTTGTTAGGAGGTCTTGGAAGGTTAACAAAGATGGCCACCTCCATTGAGCTCCACGGCCATGCATAGGAGATAAGGGCATTTCACTTCATTCTCACCTTACTATCACTTAAGCTTTTACTTCTCTCTCTTCAAGAACACCAAGAAAAAACTCCATAGCTTTTTCTTTGAGCTATTCGGCCACCACCCTAAACCAACACCTCTAGTCTTCTAAATTTTCACCTAATACCATTTCTCAAATCCAAACATCATTCTAAGAACTTCTCTAGTTGAGAGTTCCTTCAAAATCATCCATCTTGAGCTTGGAAAACCACCTTGAAGATCTTTCCTAAAGTTTTTACTTCTAATATTTCTTAGGTTCTAAGCCATGATTGATCCATGGTTTATATTTTTTACCTATAGTTATGACTCTTTAAAATTTATTTGAGCTTGTTAGGGGTTCTTTGGAGGTCACCCGAAAATCACTAGGAGGAGTATAGAAGGAGTTTGTCTTCCCTTAAGGTAAGATGGAGATTTAATCTCATCAACCTTGTGTGGTGGTGAGAAAATGGATGTATTTGTGGTGAAGAATCCATAAGGATTCATTCACTTGGTTGTTTAATGTCTTTTCTTATTTGTGATTAATTATGTTTGCAAGCATGTCTAAAGCTTTAAAATATATGGTATGTGTTCATAGATGTACGATAATTATGGTAGGATGTGAATAACATGTTAGGTTTTGCATGAGTGTTCCAAAGAACACAAGGAAGCTCATGGCTTCACCAAGAAAAAGAGAACCAAAATGTTCTCCACCATTTTATAAAAGAATGAATTAATTGATTTAATTGAATTAATGAGTTTTACAATGACTTAGAGGATGGAAAATAATTTAAAGATTGATTTATAAAGAATATGTTGAATTCGGCCAAAATGCCATTCAATGTATATTTGATTCAAAATTATTTTCTAAGTGTAGACTAAGGAAATAATTTAGAGAGAACTCAATTTCAATGAATTTTGGAAAACAAAATAAATGAACTTTTTATTAGAAACTTAATTAGAGAAATTAAGTATAGTTGAGAAATAAAACACTTGAAAAAAGCTAACGTAAAGCTCACCTTTGGGTTTTGAAGCACGTTAGTAAGTTTCGAGTTGTAAATAATGTTTATGGCTAAAAGAGGTAATTTTTATAGGAAAACGTAGAAAATATTACTTAATGAATTTTCTAGACAAAATGCTGTCAAAATTAATTAAAAATGGACAAGTAATGGAGAAAGTTTCAAAATATAATTAGAACGTAGAGAAAGTAGTTTACGTAGTTAAAAAATACTAGAAATAACTTACGCGTATTTAAAATGAAGAATTTTACGTTACGCGACTGAGAAAATGATTTAAAAATGTTACGCGATTGAGAAAACGATTTAAAAATACTACGTGACAATTAAAAACGTCAAAAAATACTACACAATTGTGAAAACATGATAAAATCTTTACGCGACTAAAAGGAACAACGAGTTTTGCTGTCGGGCCAAAGTGGTGGACCCAAACATATTGAGAAATAGTACCGTCAAGTGGGGACATGCTATATTGGAAATATTGATATTAAGGGTATTTTCATAATTTTTGGTTCATGTTCATACATTGAGTAATTGTATCAATTTGGTCGAGAATTGGCATTTGATTGATGAGATGAATTACATCGTGTTGTGGGTGTGATAGGCGTAGTGTGGTTCATTGAGTGAACTTGGAGGCGTTAGTATGTGGAGAATTCTACATGTGAACAGTTGGTAGCTCCTCTAGGCCGTGGTAACGGGCAACACACTAACGATCTCGACAAGTACTATTCTTAATCAAGATCTTGTGGAGACTGTCTAGTATAATACTTGTTGTGCACGACGTTTGGATTGTGTACTAACTACACGACAATTTGACTGTGTGCTATTTACACGACGATTTGACTATGTAATAGTTGGTTGGGTAGCCTGAGGTATGGACAGGTCTTTCGAATCATTCTCTCTGATGTTGTGTTTAGCTCCATGGAGTAGGTGTGAGTTTGTGTATGTTTGCATATATGGCTGCATTATATTGTCATTAATTGAGATTATTTATATTTAAATTTAAGATATTATATATGATGTGATGATATGGATTATTGTATTAATTGTGATATTTGTATGTTCTGTGGTTTTCTTTATTGTCATGCTGGTAATGATGTAGGTTGTCTCACCTCTTTGTATGCATTTTCTGTATTATTATTTATGTTCTGTAAAGAGTTTGAGGAAGAGGAAGAGGAGCTGCCTCTAGATATTCAGTACCCGGAGGAGCAACAACCAAGCGATCAGTTCGAGGAAGGCGAGCCGCTTGATCATCCATATCATTTGGATTGATTGTGATGTGGTATGGCTCTGCTCGAGTTTTTGAGTTTTGTGAGACTTGAGTTTCACGGAGACTCTGAGACCTGGCAGCGAGCTGAGAGAGGAACGGTTGTGTATGTGGGGGCGTCTTCCCTGCGTAGAGAGTTTGATGGAGCGCCGATGTTTACTACTACTTTTTATTTACATTTAGAGATGCCTTTGTCTATTAGGCGTTACTGGGGAGGACGTTTTCATGCACCCAGTGAGCTTAGTAGCGTATCGACAGTATGGACTCCTGTCCGTAGAGCTGCGGGACATCCAAGATTTCTGTCATCCGATGATCCATCTGAGGAGGATCCTTCGGAGGGTTAAAAATCTTTTATGTGCACTTGGGCATGTTTATGATTTAGTATTATGTTAAACTTTTTATTGCTTTATTAAATATTTGTAGTTGTAAATTATTTGTATACTTAAGACAAAAATCATATGTATATTACGGTGTGTGATAATAGTTTGTTTCTATTTCATATTATGTTTATTTTATTTAATGATATAATGTATAAAAAAAAATTTACAACTCGTATTAATTATGTACCAAACGTTTTATAACTTGGGTAAGGTTTTATTATTATTGTATCGAAAATGTGACATCCTCATTAGAGTGTTACAAAATGTACTGCACTTAGACCTCAAAAATTAGAAAATGTTTTCGGTGAAACTTCAAAAAAAAAATCCAATGTTATTTCCCTATTCATTTTCCAGTGGGAAATCAACCAGAAACAGAAAAAAAATCATTTTGTTTTTGTTTCTGATGGATTTTGCTGCTGGAAACATCTTTTTTACTAGTGGTTTGTTATATATCGAAAATTTGCATTGATAAATCACGAATTCCTTGTAGTGGTGTAAGAATATGTGTAAACTTTTATGTGTTAAATATTATTTATTTAACCTTAGTTTAAATTTTATTGATTAGTAATCATAAACAAAAATATATATATAGTGTACCCCTCATCTATATTATTATGTTAAAAACTAATAATTAATTTGGATAATTATATAATATCTCGAGTTAAATTCATTTTACAAGTTGTTGTAATAACAAAACATTAAAATAAAAAAATAAAAAAAATTAATTATATAAATTTTAATATTTTAATTGTATAAATTGTGCAATTAACTTGTGACATTCATGCAACTGATGATATATATACTCACCTAATTGACAACTAATAAGTAGCCTTTTGAAATTTATTTCTTAAATAAAAACTGAATTGACACTTTTCAAGAGTGAAGATGGTAATTAATATAATATGTATGATTAGTGTTTAAATTTACCTTTAGTTAGCCGTCAAAATCCATGATACGTCTCGTTGTGTGAACATGCAAACCAATCTTAATTGACTTGTTACAAGGTTAGATAGTGAAAATAATAAATTAAAAACAAAAGATTGGAGAAAAGTAGATTCGGATCCAAGTTGATGTGGCCGTGACAAAGATTGAAGCAATTCTTTTAAGGACTTAAGAGAGAGATGTGGAAGATGATGGGGCCTTGAAAGCTCGTCATTTTGGGAAATATTTACAGAAAAGTTTACTCCATAATTTCCATCAGATGGTTACAGATCCTTTGTTCCTTGTTTTGGACGTCTAAAGGTCAATTTGGATAATATCAATGTGAGGCGAAAATAAAATAATTTCTCATCCTAGAAATAGTGAGGCATTTAAGGGAGGAGAATTTTTATATTATGGCACGAAACAATCTATAAAATGACTATAAAATGCCAATTATATCTTATAAAGAAATTCTCAAATTTAGAGTGTCGCAATATACGACACTTTTTTTTTTTTTTGGGTTTTTCTGCCCGCAATATACGACTCTTTGTCAATGCAAAGGACACGGTTATGATCTAGCAACTCTTATGCAGAGTTTTCTTTTGGATTGGTGATCTGGCTTGGTAGTCATATTTTTAAAGGAAACCTTTACACACAAAATCTAAGTTAAATAGCATACTTTGTGAGTGAACTTTTGCCTACTTTTGCAAGATTCTAGGCATGCTACTTGTACTTTATTTCGATTCAAACAAGTTTCAAGAGTCATTTCCCCCGCTCGCTGCTGCTGGATTTTTTTTTTATCAAGTTTTTTTTGTCAAGTCCTTTACTTATTCTCCAAGAACTTGTCACATGCTTTATTAATTAAAAGTTAAAACACACATATTCTTTTTTTATTATTATTATTTTAAAGTCATGGCCCTACTTGAGAGGACATCACAATAAACTCTTCCTCCGACTCAACTGGAGGTAAATGCCATACTGCCAATCAAATGACAAGTTTCAAATTTTTCTTTCAATAAAGTCTTAGTCAACATATTTGAACCATTATCATTGGTAGAAATCTTTTCAAGTTCCAACAACTTAGAGTATAGAACGTACATACTCAAATATTATCACATATCAATATGCTTAGATCTACTATTGAAAGTAAGATTATTGTCAAGATGAATAACATTCTTACTCCCAAAAAAAAAAAACATACTTCTATTGAGTTAAACCAATTTCTTGCACAAATTTCTTCATCCAAATCAACTTTTTACATGCCTCAGTAATAGCAATAAACTCAGCCTCATTAGTAAACAATGCAACATACTTTTGCAACATAGACTGCTAAGCCATAACTCTCCCTGCAATGGTAATCAAATAGCCTCGACAACATCCTCGACCATGTTTGAATCTGTATAACCACAAAGAATAGGTTTCTTGTAATGCCCTAAGTCTAATTACCTCAATATACCCAGACCTATAGTGAAGTAATCAAACTTAAACTCGTCATATATCATTCTCTAGTTTCTTCTAGGCGTGTACTATTTTTTTTTTATCAATCACTTATTCTATTACCATAGTTATTATCAAGCCTTATGAGGGAATCTTTAGCTCATTGTTAAACAAGCAAGGCCAGTTGCCTTCCAAACTCATAAGCCAATTTATTAAGTTACCAATCCATTATTAATTCTATTTAAGACTCATGAGTCCTCTTTGGAGAACTCTAGCAGTTTACTTTTGTTTAACGAATCGATAATGCAAATTTTAATAAACTAAAACAGATTCAAAAACTACTACCATTTGTCATACATACATAGTCCAACTGTAGGCATCAATACCTACACTATTACATAGTCTATTTGGGCCTTAGGCCCATACATATATTGTCAGCATAAATATAAACATACCTAGGGGCATCAGTACCATGTACATCACATAAAGTTAGAGTCAGCATCAAAGCGGTCCCTACTAGTATCCTGATAGGCATATATACATCGAATATTCAACCAAGAATAGATGTGATGAGTGTATGAAAATGCTATCTAAATACCCTATTACTAGATTAAAATGTTAAAATGTGAATAGAAAACATTGGAATTAATTTGTATTTTTAAATTGAGTTTCTATTTACTTTAGAATATTCTTAAGCAATAATTTATATTTTTTTATATATTTAAACTTGATAATATTTCTATTCTTGTATTTATCTTAATCAATTTAGTCTCACTATTTAATTATTTTATTTTATAGATTAATATGAGTAAAGAATAGATAAGAAGATATTAAGACTTGGGCCCACAACAAATAAAAGAGATTGAAACATTAAGCAAGTGAAACAATAAGTGTAGTGCATTAAAAAAAATCAAATTTAACTTATTTAAAAGGACAAAAATACGTTGCAATATTGGAAGCATTTACCTAATTATAAAAGGGAAATGACATAAGACAACACAACACTATGTTGCTGCATGCAGAACAAAAGAAAAGAAAACAAATTGTGGAAAGGGCAACGTGTCATTCGAGAAGGAAATAAAAAAAGCAAGAAGCAGCATTGCACTGCTGAAGAAAGAAAAAAAAAAGAAGAAAGACTGCAAAACACTGCATGCCGCTCGAGATTGGAGAAGAAGAGCTGCACGGATTGGACGTGTCATCGTGGAGCATGGATGATAGAAGAAGTGATGCAGTAGTGCAGATATATAAGTTGTGTCCAATGGAGAATTTTAGTGAGATAATTTTATTGAATTCTAATCTTATTATGTCTTGTTGAATTCTCTCTGCTTAGGGAATGATGAAATCTTGATTATTTTAACATTGCTATGTTGAATTATTTTTAGACAACTTTAGGATTTAATGTTTATTGATTCTATTTTCCAATCAGATTATATGAATGAATTTTTAGATGAGTTCAGTCATACTTTTCTCATGATTTAAAATTTATTTGTGTTCTCTGAGTGTTGATGGTAATTGTTGGATATCAATTGTGATTTCTTATTAGGGATACATTTAATGATTTGATAATTTACTATTAATTAAGGAAATTTTATCATACACTTGATTATTATTTTAGTGCTTCATTGATAGATCTTTCGTGATCACATATTTGTTGCTAGATGTTCATGAATTAAATTATTTTAGTATAATAATTTAACATAGTTAATGTTAAAATCAATCTTGTTGAATTCTAAACCTTAGTCATCTTATATCTAGTAGAAACTCAATTTGTTTACTTTGCTTCACTTTAAGTTGCATTCAAAATTAATCTTTATTTACTATTAGTCAATTAATATTTTTCTTTAGTTTCTTTTTTCCTTTAACTATTATTTTAATTTATTTTTTTGTAGAATCGACACCCCAAAGTTGTGCTATAATTACCGCATTATTCTTTAGACGTAATCAAATTTTGGCACTGTTGCCCAGGAGATGGTAGAAGAATTGCTTAACAATTTTTTTTTTTCAAGAAATTTGTAAAGACGGTAACTTCGTTCCTTTTTTTTTTAGCTTGTTACATTTTTATTTTATTTTATTTTCTTTTCTTTTTTTTTTTTGTAGTTTTTTTAGTGTTGTATTTTTCTCTACCTTGCATGCACATGCATAGAGACTCCTTGGGTTGGTTTCCTTGCAAACTTGTGTTAGAGTTAGAGTCTGATTTTTCTATTGATAACTCCATAAAATGTAGTTATTTATGCCCTGTATCTGTGTTGTATAAAATGCTTAGTCCTTACTATTATGCATATATAGAAGATTTTAAGCTTATATTCATCGAATTCCATTTTAATATCTTCCTATATAATCTTGAAAAAATTTGGCATATTCTTCAGGTGATTAAGTGAATTTGCAATTGTTATTAACTTGGTGATTTCTCTATTGTAGGATGGGCTCCAAACAAGCAGATATGTTAAAGACTTAGACCTACATTGGAAAAGAAAGCCCAAGGTGAATTTTAACATCTTACACCGCGGCGTATGCAGGTTCATGTCGCGACGCGGTGCACTCTGCCTGATGCATATTGAAACTTAAGGCTAGAATGCTGCAGCGCAAAGTAGAGTATGCCACGGTGTGTTGACCTAAATTAAACGCGTGCCGCAGTACAATGTGGTTCATGCTGTGGAGTGTAGCCAAAATGTTGGGCTATATATACTGATTTTAGGCAATTCAGAAAGAAGTTTTTTTTACAACTTAGAACACAACTGTTAGGTTTGATATTTGAGGTTGAAAAGAAGCTAAATGAAGTAAAGTTGGAGGCTATCTTCTTCAAGAAGGAAGATTCAAGCATCAAAGAGCACATCTATTGAGCTTCCCTATCTTATTCCTTTTACTTCTTTCTTCCATTGCCATGATCATGATCATTTGTGATAGATTTTTGTGTATCATAAGTAGCTAAGCTGTATACAGGGATTTCTTTGGATCCTTCTATGAATATTGGTGATTTTGTAACCCTTTAAGTTGATATTGATGATTCGAGTTTGTTTGACCATATTTCTCTTAATGCTCTTGAATGCTTGGCCAATATTTAAGGTGATTTGATTAAATCTAATGAACTAGACATAGGGATTTAAGTTTGAGATCATGGATATGCTTAATGCATGTTTAATTTCATTCAATTGGCAGGATGAGTTATTACCTAATAGGATAAACATATACCTGTTGGTCATGTATAGCTATTGTTGAGAATCATTCTTAATGAGAGGGGTTTGCACTAGCTCTCATGAAAGCATAGTGAACTAGGTAAATGAAGCATGGTTAAATGACCTAGACATAGGCTTTTAACTAAGTTAGTTTCTCAAGCTAACAAATCCCTTTTCATGTATATTGCTTAAGAGGATTTCATATTACCAATTAAAATAGAGGGTGAAGAAGGATTCCATATTCTCTGATCACTATCTTTTATTCCTGATTTATAGCATTTAAGTATTTTAGTTCATAGTTACTTACACAAACCTTTTCTAATTTGAATGTTCTTGAATAGCATTTAGTAAGTTATTAGTTAATAATTAGCATTAGAATTGATCGTATCCTCATGAGAACGATATCCTACTGATCATTATATTACTTGTGCGACCCGTGCACTTATGGTACACAAAAGAACAAACAAGTTTTTGGGGTAGTTGTCGGGTACACGACTTAATTTTTGTATTGCTAATATTAACAACGAACTTATTTAGTTCTAGTTCAAGTATCTTTTTGTTCATTTTAATTTAAATTTCCATTCTTTTTCTATTTTAGGTACAGTTAAAATGGAAGATGATCATAACCATACGAGGCCTTTGCGAGAGTTCGCAACTCCTCAAATGGAGAATTTACAATCGAGCATAAGATGGCCTCCCATCAGTGCTAACAATTTCAAGCTCAAACCAGACATAATCCAAATGATACAAACTTTTGTGCAATTTGGCGGTTTGCCTAGTGAAGATCCCAATGCTTACTTATCCCAATCCTCACTATGGGCATCTTATAAGAGGTTAGGCCAATAAAATCCACATTGTAGTACCTTGGTCGTTGTCTTTGGGGAAATAAAATGGCCTCCATAAAAGGACGAATGGCTATGAGCAAGAACACTTTCCAGTTCATTATGAGGAAGACAATATCGTATAAGGTCATCTGCACATCTTTTATAAAGTAAGGGTTTATCCTAAAAGTAGTTCTTCACATCAGAGCAGAACTTTTTCTTCCTTTGATAGTTCATGTCTGGTGGTATAACCCCATACACCAAGTAATTGACAAAGTCCATATATCATGGTGCCTTAGTGTCATGACCGAGATCTACGACGGGAGTGATGAACAAATGTGATTTTATAAAATATAAATGAAAAATAGAGTCGCCACTAATTTTATTTGAATTAGAAAAAATTAGATAACCTTTCTTAGAAAATAGTCTTTGAAACTAGATTTGATTCAGGAGTCGATTATGTATAGGGAATAGTAAAAACTTAATCCCACAACACCCCTAACACATTCATCCTGAGACGGTTACTTTAAGTCAGTTGTGCAATTTTTTTATAGCTCTTAAAAATATTTGTTTTACCCATTTTGTTAAAAGATAAACTAAATAGACAAATAAATTATGAAAATTTAATTTTGGCTTGACAGAATAGGAGTTCCGCTCCTACGTATTCCCAGGTGCAATAAGGAATTCAAAGTCACATCGTTATTTAGAAAATTATTATGGGTTAATTGATTTTAATTAAGAAAAAAATACTTTTGAAAAGGGATTTTGTTTGAAAAAAATGATTCATTCTTCCACAAGGTTGAAGTTAGCACCAGACTACTCAATAAACCCTTTTAATCCAAATGACCTTAAAGATAGCATCTGTTATTCAATCATTATTATTAGTCATTACGTTGATTAAAAAAAAAGTTTCCTTTTTTCTTTTTCTTATTTGAAAGGAAAAAAAAACATCGATCATAGATCACATGAGACAATAACAGATAATAAGCAAGACAAAAACCAAATGAAGAAATAAACACCTTATTTCATTTTTTCTTTCTTTCTCTTTTTATCCTTGTTTAAATTTTCTACTGTTGATCATATCTTTTATTTTTCTTCTTTTATATTTTATTTTCATTTAAAAAAACCCTTTCTTTTTGTCAATTTTCACATAAAAAAAGGGATTAGCAACACAACAGAATTTACAACTCAAACATAATAAATAAGAAAACAAAACAAAACAAAAAAAAGATCAAATAAAGAAAGCAAAAAGGTGGAAGCTTGGAGCAATCCCACCTTCACGAAGGTCACATATAGCACAAGGGTGGGAGCTTATGGCAGAGGTGCAGATTGTTGGGCGGAAGGTGGCACTGGAAGAGTGTTCGCCGATGGTGGGTGACGGATCTGGGTGCGACGAGTTGATGGTGAAGGGTGGCGCAACAAATATGCGATAAGATGGTCCTAGAGTCTGATATGGAGTTGGAACAAAGGGGTCATAGCGGTGGCGTACGATGCTAGGTGGGGTGAGGTTTGGTTGTAGGGGATGATGGTTCTTTGTAGGGTGGAGAAAAGAAAGAACAAGCATTACTAAGGTATTTTTGTGATGGTCAAGTTTTGTGTGAATTCATGTCTGTTGCTTGCCTATGGGTTATGGGTTTTTATAGGAGAAAATTAGAGTTTTGAGAGTGATGGTGGCTAGGGTTTAGTTGAGAAGGGAGATGACTTTGGTGGAAGTGATGGATCCGAGTTGGCCTATATTTGATGGGTCACAAATTGGTTTAGACTCAAGGTGAGTAGCTTAAGAAAAATTTGGTTAGAAAATTAGGTCATCTCTTTTATTTCTTTTTTTCTTTTATTTATCTTATTATTATTATTTTATTTATTTATTTTTATTTTTATTTTTTATGTTTTATGTTTTAATTAAAAATGTTTTAATGACCCAGACAAAATTGGGTGTTCAAAGTTTCTCCTCTGTATTTGTTTATTACTAGATAAAAAGAATAATTGTTGTTTTTCATATTATCATTGTAAGGAACGAGTAAAGACATGAACTCAAATTTTGTTCGAGAATGCATAAGATGATACAAAAAGAAAACTAAAAATAATGCGAGAACAAAAAAAATGTGAAGAGCTGATGCGGTCAAAAGTAAATGACAAGAATTTAGAATGTAGAGAGCAGATGTACTCAAAAGTAAATGACAGGAATTTAAAATACTGAGAACCGATTGACTCAAAAGTAAATTTAAAATTCAATGAGCCGATATACTCAAAATAAATTACAAGAGCTGATGCGCTCAAAAGTAAATGACAGTAATTTAAAATGCAAGAGCCGATGCGCTCAAAAGTAAATGACAGGAATTTAAAATGCAAGGAGGCAATGTGCTCAAAATAAATGACAAGAAAACATTTATGTCAGTTAGACATGGAATTAAAGATCATTTGAACTAACGACAACTCTAGAAAGCTTTGACCAATTAAATCCTTGATCATGTGTTTTTCTTTATCAAACCCTTCGGTTGGCTTGGAATCCTCTTGACTTGCTCATTTCCCTTCTTCATTTTTTTCTCGAGCCCCCCTTTTCTTTTTAACAATGAAAGCTTATGTGGCTAGTAATGTAATCATTTCCAACAAATGCTGCATTGAAATTTATGCTTTGAGTTACTGAGATCTTTTAGTCCAACTTAATCATTGAAGGATTGCTGTTAGAATTGTCAAATAAAACTCTTGACCTTAAATTTATCTTATTTGAGACATAACTTAATGAGTAAACATGCAATCATGAATGGACAAAAATTCGTTGAATGAATAAACTTCCTTTCATTACTCAGGTAATCTAATTGTACATGAACTTTTGGTAAGGCACATACTTAAAAAATGAAAACATAGAAACAAAACAAAGTTGCGAGGATTTTTTTTTTTAAAATTGCCTAGTATTAGTTCATTGTCCCTCATCTAATTGATTCTCTGCAACTGCTTGATAACTCAACTATTTTCTTTGTTGCAACTTCCTTCAACACATTTTCTCCTTAATCCTTCATAAATTTTGTCCCAGGAAGGCCAATTGAATGCAAACAAAGTAGCCAATTGAACATAAATAAAAATAGCCCCAGTTTGGTGAACCCTTCAAAGAGTTTTAGGCCATCTTTTTTTGAGATTTTGTCTATTTATTTGCTCTAACTTTTGCTTAGACTGTCTTTTCGAGTTTTCAACCTAACATGTTTTTTTTCTTTATTTTATTTTATTCTATTCTATTTTATTTTTATTGCTCTAACTTTTGCTTAGGTCGTCCTTTCGGCTTTTCAACCTAATGATTTTTTTTTTTTTTTTTTATTTTTTTTGGCATAGAATCTCTTGACAACATCAGTGTTTATAGGCCGTGGAAATTCTTCTCTATCCATATTATGCAAAATTAATGCTCCTCCTGAAATTACCTGCTTAACTATGTAAGAGCCTTCACAACTCGGAGTCCATTTTCCTCTAGCATCATCTTGATTAGAAATAATGTTCTTCAAAACTAAATCTCCTGAACAAAATTCTTTGGGATGAACTTTCTTATTAACGGCTCTAACCATTCTGCTTTGATACAATTGTCCATGACAAATAGCTGCCAATCTTTTCTCTTTTATTATATTCAACAACTCATATCAAGTCTTCACCTATTCAGATTCCTCCAACTTTGCTTCCATCAAAACCCTTAGAGAGAGAATCTCAATTTCTATGGGAGAGACAACTTCCATCCCATACACCAAAGAAAAAGGTGTTGCCCCAGTGCTCAATTGTATATTGGTACGATATGCGTGCAAAACATAGTGTAACATTTCATGCCAATCTTTGTAATTCACAATCATCTTAGCAATAATTTTCTTGACATTCTTATTTGCTACTTCAACTGCACCATTCATTTGAGGTCTATAGGGAACTGAATTATGATGCTTAATTTTGAGATTTTCACAAAACTTTTGAACCTCAGCACCATTAAGATTGGTAATATAATCTATGATTATCCTTTCTGGAATTCTATATCTGCAAACAATATCTCTTTTAAGGAATTTCAAAAACACTTTATGAGTGACATTGGCATATGAGAAAGCTTTTACCCACTTGGTGAAATAGTCAGTTGCCACTAAAATGAAGCAATGACCATTGGAGGGTTGATGGGCCCCATGACATCTATTCCTTACATCGAGAAAGGCCACAGAGATACCAAATTGGGCAAAGGAAATGAAGGTGCATTGACTCGATCTGTATATATCTGGCATATTTTGCACTTTCAAACATGTTCTATGCAGTCTTTTTCTATAATGAACTAATAATAACCACTCATTAGAATTTTTCGTGCCATCATATGATTATTAACATGAGTTTCATAGATTCCTTCATGGACTTCAATCATGATTATACGAGCTTCACAAGCATCCACACATCTAAGCAAGGTGTCATCATGACTCCTTTTGTACAAAACCTCCCCGTTCAAGAAAAAAGGCAATTTCCAATCGATAGATAGTATTCTTATTCACCTCACTTGCCCCAGTTAGGTATTCTCTATGCTGAATGTACTACTTGATATCATGATACTAAAGTTTACCATCTGGCTTGCCTTCCATATTGGCACAATACGCAGGCTCATTTTGTGTCTTCACTTGGATAGGTTAGACATTATTATGAATATCCAACTTAGTCATTACATCCAAAGTGGCTAAGACATCTGTAAACTAATTCTTGTCTCGAGTCAAATGGGAAAATGTCACCTCTTTAAACTTCTCAATCAATCGGGTCAAATACTTTTGATAAGGCTCCAACTTTGGATTTTTGGTTTACCATTCATCGTTCACCTGATAAATGATGAGTGTTAAATCTCCAAATACCTTTAGCTGTTTGATCTCCAAGTCAATTGTAACTTGTAAACCACTAGCACAGGCCTCATATTCTATAACATTATTGGTGCATTCAAAATCCAACTTAATAGCGACTGGGTATTTCTTTCCAATTGGTGAAACAACCACGACTCCTACGCCACTACCATACATGTTGACTACTCTATCATAATACATCTTCCAAACAAGTTCATCCTTACCTTTTTCTTCTCCTTCCACTGTTAATATTTCTCCATCAGGGAATTCAAACGTTACTAGTTGTCCACCCTCAAGAGGGTTTTCAGCTAAATGATCAACAATTGCACTCCCTTTGATAGATTTTCGAATCATGTACTTGATGTCGAATTCTAATAACATCACTTGCCATTTTGAAACCTTTAATGATACGTGAGGGCTTTCAAATATGTACTTCAAAGGATCTATTCGGGATATCAACCAAGTGGTGTAATATAACATGTACTGCCTTAGCCATTTTGAGGTCTATACTAGAGCACAACAAGTCTTCTCAATAGTCATGTAACGAGCTTCACTGTCATTAAACTTCTTACTCATATAATATATTACCTGCTCTTTTTTCCTGATTCATCATGCTACCCCAACATTGCTCCCATCGAGGTTGGCAGTATGGTTAGGTACAATATCAAAGGATGACCCGATGTAAGTGGTACCAAAACAGGAGGATTCATTAAATAAGCATTTATATTGTCAAAAGCTTATTGATATTCTTCATCTCATTCATTCGGCTGATGCTTCTTCAACAACTTGAATATAGGCTCATAAGTGCTGGTCAAGTTAGCAATGAATCTAGAAATGTAGTTAAGTCTCCTGAGAAAACTTCTCACTTCACGCTCTGTCTTAGGAGCAGACATCTCTTATATTGCTTTCACCTTATTTGGATCCACCTTTATTCCTTCTCTACTAATGATGAACCCGAGTAGTTTTCCAATAGATGTTCCAAAAACACATTTAGCATGATTTAACCTCAGCTTGTACTTTCTGAGTCTTTTAAACAAATTACACAAAATCGCCACATGACTTTCCCCTTCTCTAGACTTGGCAACTATATCATCCACGTACACCTCAATCTCCTTGTGCATCATGTCATGAAACAACGCAACCATAGCACGTTGGTAAGTAGCTCTAGCATTCTTTAATCCAAATGACATCACTGTGTAGCAAAATGTTCCCCAAAGAGTGATGAAAATGGATTTTTCTTTGTCATTAACATCCATGGGGATTTAATTGTACCTTGAGTGGCCATCCATAAATGAAAACATGTTATTCTTAGTAGTGTTATAAACTAGAACATTGATATGATGGAATGGGAAATCATCATTTGGACTGGCCTTATTCAGATCCTTGTAATTCACACACATTCTTACTTTTCCATCCTTCTTAGGCACAAGCACAATATTGACTACCCACTCTGGGTGTCTTGACACTTCCACAAATCCTACTTCTAGTTGCTTAGTCACCTCCTCCTTGATCTTCAGGGACATATCAAGATGCAACCTCCTTAACTTTTTCTTCTTTGCCTCAACATTAGGATATAGTGGAATTTTATATGACGCTATCGTCGAATCTAATCTAGGCATATCCCGATAAGACGAAGCAAAGACATCCATATGTTTTTTGAATAGTGTAATCATTTCTTCACGCTTGGATTTTTTCAATATTTTCAACTCTTTTTTCTCTTCCTTTATCGCCATGTCAATCACCTTTGCTACCTCTCCATTCAAGTCAAATACCTTCTCTAAATATTCGAGTAATTTTATAATTTTTTTGACAACTTCCAGGGTCTTCTTCATAAAACTTCGCAGGGGAATCAATTGATGAGTTTCTGACGTCCCTTTCATGAGGTGAACTTTCTACAAGACTCAGATCCCTGTAAAGTAATTTGTATGGAGTTGGAAATGTAAAATAGAGTAGGAATGACAAAGCAAGAATTATGTAAATGGACCAACAAGACATTATATAGAAATGTAAAAAGAAAACTGATAAATACAAATGACAAATCAAAGGTGCAACGAGGAAGAATGCTGAATATTCATCCAAATTCATTTAGTTAATATCTCAAGTAACATAAATATAAGCTCAAAACATAGCTAGTCTTAAATATCTGCTTAGTACAGTATAACCAAGTAATCACTTAGAAACAATCACGTCAATCATTCATTCAGATTGTCAGTTCTTCAATGGCTCCTCATCAGTAAAAGGACAAATTACCTTGCACTCTTCTGGGCCTTCTTCATGTAATGCTTTAATAGTGAGATAGCATTGGGGATGAATGACTTCTTTAGATATGATCATCTCGGCTGGTGCTAGGAAGGTTTCCCTCAGGTGAGCAATGTGCTTCATTTTGCCCTTATCATTCCTTTTTTTCCAGACTCATACTCCCTATTCTTTCCTCTATAGATGCTTCATACCCCAACCAAACTTGTCTAACTTTTTTGGGAATGACACTGGTGACCGAGTATCTTGTAATTGTGAGCCGAAGCCTCTTCCTTCCTTGTATCCACTATTAGCTATAATTCAAGCCACTACTTGATTCACACTTTGTGTCAGGGATTCATTCCTACCAAATCCAGTCTTAACTATTTCAAAAATGTGCCACAAATTCTCCTCATCTTTCTCTAGACTCTCCACATATGGTACTGAAACTAGTTTTGACAACATAATTTCTTCATCTCTGTGTATGGTAATGACCAACTCATTTTTGATGTATTTAACACTCTGATGTAGGGCAGAAGGAACAGTACCAGTGACATGGATTCATGGTCTCTCCAGGAACATGGTGTAACCAGGTTCAATATTAATGACTTGGAATAATACTTGAAAATTACTTGAACTAATCTCTAGCAATAACGTCATCTCTCCTAAAACGCCTCTCCTATTTCCATCAAAGGGTCGTACCACCATTTTTCGAGGTGACAATTCATCCTCGCTTATTGATAATGAGGTTTGAGTCAACTAGGGTAGGATATTCAGTGCAGACCCCCCCATTAATCAAAACCTTTGCAACTATATACCCTTTACATTCGAGGGTTATATACAAGGCTCGTGGATTTTTCTCTGACTGAGAGGTGATCACTTCATCAGTAAATGTGATCATGTTAACGCGTTTCACCGGGTCCACCAAGTTGACAACATTTTTCGGGGTAACATCGGGCTTGACATAGGCTTCATTCAAAACTTTTAGTAATGCCTTCTGATGCAACTTAGATGCTAAGACGAGTGACAATAAAGATATTCTGGCTAGAGTCTTCTTTAACTGTTCCATTATGTCATATTCACTTTGCTTCATGATCTTCAAGAATTCTTCCTCTTCTTTCTTCCCTTTCCCCTCTTCTCTTGAAGTTTCCTCCCTACTCCCTTCTTTAATATTTTTCCTCTTCTCTACTTCTTCTGGGATATAGCATTGCCCACTCCTTGTAATTCCTCTTACTCCAACTATATTAGTCACCGACTCTTTCTCTTGATGTATTTCAGTAACTCAGACCCTCAAAGTATCTTCCCCGACTCCCTTTGTTTCTATCTTAGTTTCATAATTCCAAGGCGTTATGTGAGTATCATTATAAGCAAATGGGTTGGCTTATTGACTATCACTACTACTTTCCTTGGCGTCGAAGCTTGGTTGAGAGGTGGTACCTTAAGCATAAAGCGTTCAACCACTTTAACATCTTTAGAGGAAGCTACCCCTTGTCTAGCTTGTATTACCCTAAAGTGAGCAATCCTTAGATTCTAACCTTAAAGTCCTAATAATTTTTGATATCATGTCCTATTCCCCCATAATAATAAGCACAACTTGACTCTTTATCCTGCTTCTCTTCTTCTTTCATCGGTGCAACTAGTGCATTGATATTATAACCTACATTCTTTAACCCCTCGAATATTTCAACCATCAGTGTATGCAAGCTCATGACCTTTCTTATTGGTGATCCTTCCATCTCTAAAGCATTTATCCCATTCCTTCCACTATGATTAGGAATTGGGTTGTTGACAATACTAAGTCCAACCTCCTCTTAGATGTCAAGCTTTCCATATGCAATTAGCTTTTTTACTACAGTCTTGAAAGATTCACAATCTTCAATTAAGTGCCCTAGCATACCCATATGGTATTTGTAAGTTAAATTCGGGTTATACTACATTAGGAATGGTGGTTCTAGGGGACGTACTGGATTTCCAGAGATGAGGTGAGCATCAAACAACCTTTGGAATAAGTCTGCATTTGAAATGGATAATCTTGGGAAAGGGAGTAGGTTTTGGGGGCTGAAGCAACCTTGGTTTTGGAAGTTTGGCCGAGGTTGTGGGTGGCTTGGGTAATTTTACAGAGGTGCAGATGGATATCGAGTATAGTTTGGGTAAATTGGTACATATGGTTATTATGACATTGTTGATTTGGAATTGTGGAGTAAGGGCGATGTTTGTGGTTAGTACAATTTGATAAGGTGGGTAATAAGGAGGCATAGGTGTTTGATATGGAAAGTGAATGTTAGGGTTATATGGTGGTTGATGACTTGGGTATTTTGATGAATATTGAGATCTGAAGGTCTGTTGGTGTTGGACATAATTTACTTCAGGTTCTTTCTTTTTCGGCTGGAATCCTTTCTTAGAAGCAGTATTCTATGTATTGCTCACTAGTAACTTCCCAACTTTACTAAAATATTGATCATTTCTCTCGCAATGATCAAGTTAGCAAAATATTTATAGGCTGCTTTGACCATTGCCTCGATAAAAGGATTTCCCAGGGTTTTCAAGAAATATGAATACATCTCAGATAGTGTCAATGGGGGTTAAACTTGAGCCACCAAGGCTCTCCACCTTTATGCATACCATTTGAAAGCTTCCTCATTTCCTTTCTGCTTTGAACTCAATTGTTCTTGGGTGGGAGCTGTATATAAATTGAACTTGTATTGATCTATGAATAAATTAACTAATTCCATCCAACGAGAAATCTTAGAGTGATCTAATTGAAGATACCACTCTAAAGTGGGGCCTGTAAGACTCTGGTGGAAAAAGCTGATGAGGAACTTATCATCCCTAGACCAAATAGCCATCTTGGTTCCATAAATGATCCAATGAAATTAAGGGTTGTCACTGTCGTCATACTTGGAAAAATCAAGAATCTTAAAGTCTTTAGGGATCACGACATCTATGGCAGGACATAGTTCTTCTATTTTGAGAGGTCCATAAGCACTAGGGCCCTTGATTGCCTTGATCTGTTCTTCTATTTCCTCCATCCACTCTTCCTTCATTTTGTCTTTCTCGATCATGGTGTGACTATTCCCAGAGTGAGACATTATTGCCTGCCTCGGAATGGACACATAAGGTTATTCCCAGGTAGGTCCAACATAACCAGGGATTTTATTATGAGCACCTTCCAAGGCATGATACCTCTCCCCAATAGGCATGACTATCGATGTTGTTTGATGTGGTTGCTCATGAAAGTTGCTCATCCCCACAACGATACCCAACGTTACAGTCAAGAATGTTGGGGCTGTTATCATGGAGGGGATCAATGACATACTTACATATGCTTCATCCTTATTTGTACTACTATTTCCGCTGATTAAGCCGAGAGACTCCCTCACTTCTTGTAGTATTACTTTTAACCTTGCTTAGGTCTCAGACATCTGATTCATCTGCCCTATCATTTCATCAACTTCCCTACTTAAATTTCTCCCTGCCTTAAGATTACTAGCAACCATTCTAGTCTAAGATCTGGTATTGTGAACTCGAGTTTGATTAGTCTCTTCTTTTTTAGGTTACGCAATGGTTCCTGAACTAGTTTGATTTGTTAAAACAAGATAACATTAAACAATGAATGAGATAAAATGAATGAGTTGCATGAAATGCATAAGATGAAATGAATGAACATTGTGATGAAAACATTTTTTTCTTTTTTCTTTTTTTTAAATGCTACGAATGCCATGAAAATACAAGATGATATATCTTTTTCTTTTTTTAATGCTATTTTTTTAAAAAGAATGCAAGGATGAATAACATGAGGAATATATAGGAAAAGAAGAAGTACGCTCCCTTCGTGTCCTAATTAAGTGGAACCTAAGGGTTGGATCTCCTTAAAGTCATGACTCTAACTTTGGCAGTCATTATGTTCAATCTATCAGTGCAAGGTTTTTCAAGGCAAATTTAAACTTCTAAAAAGCCATGGTCCCCAGATTGTCCCTATCTCGAAAGATAAGGACCTAATTCATGAATTAATCACAAGTAGGGATAAACCCTCTCAATATGACTAATTCATGATACTGGTAACAATTTGAGTGGTGTCTCAACAAATGTCAAGTGAGTATAAGGCCCCTTAATAACAAAAGTCAAGACCTATCATATTCCTCAGGTTTGCACAGACTTGAGTATAGATCCCAAAAAGTGTGTGAGGCAAGTGATAGTGATGTGTGTGACAGAACATACAAACCCGTACAAAAATTTAAAAAGATAAAATTACTCCCCCAACTTGCAAAAACGTACATATAACAACCAACCAACAATCATCTGCCCTAGGGTTTTAACAATCAAGCACACAATATTAAAACATAAAATATATACAAGTAGATCATGAGCATCAAAGTTAACACAGGAGAGCACTATAAAAAAATTACATGAAGGTACTAGATAAAAAAAAAGATCTATTTATAGCCAAAAACAAAAACAAAGGCAAAAATGGGTAAAATAAATAAATAGATGTTATTAATAATTTGCACAACTAATAACAATAGGCCTGACTCTCCAAGTATTCGCAGTGGAGTCGCCATCTGTCACGACCAAGATCTGCAATGGGAGCGGCGAACAAATGTGATTTTAAAAAATTTAAATGAAAAATGGAGTTGCCACCAATTTTATTTGAATTAGGAAAAATTGAAAAACTTTTCTTAGAAAATGGTCTTTGAAACCATATTGGATTCAAGAGTCGATTATGTGTAGGGAAGGGTTAAAACTTAATCCTACAATACCCCTAACGCATCCCTCATGAGGCAGTTACCTTAAGTCAGTTGTGTAATTTTTTTATAACTCTTGAAAATATTTGTTTTAACTCTTTTGTTAAAAGATAAACTAAATATACAAATAAATTATGAAAATTTAATTTTGGCTTGGCGGAATAGGAGTTTCACTCCTACGTATCCCCAAATGCAATGACGAATTCAAAATCACGTCGTTCTTTAAAAAATGATTGTAGATTAATTGATTTTAATTAAAAAAATATTTTTGAAAAGGAATTTTGTTTGAAAAAAAAGGATTCTTTCTTGCACAGGGTTTAAGTTAGCACCATGCTACTCAATAAACCTTTATGATCCAAATGACATTGAAAATAACATCCACTATTCAATTATTATCATTGGTTATTGCGTTAATTAAAAAAAAGTTTTCCTTTTCTCTTTTTGTTATTTGAAAGGAAAAAAAATTTAATCATGGATCACATAAGACAACAACAGATAATAAGCAAGACAAAAACCAATTGAAGAAATAAACACCTTATTTCATTTTTTCTTTCTTTCTCTTTTATCCTTGTTTAAATTTTCTACTGTTAATCATATCTTCTATTTTTTTTCTTTTATATTTTCTTTTCATTTAAAAAACCCTTTCTTTTTGTCAATTTTCACATAAAAAAGGATCAGCAACACATCAGAATTTACAACTCAAACATAATAATTAAGAAAAGAAAACAAAACAAAAAAAAGATCAAATAAAGAAAGTAAAAAGGTGGAAGCTTGGATCTTTCCCACTTTCACGAAGGTTACATATAGCACAAGGGGGAAGCTTGCAGCAGAGGCGCAGATTGCTGGGCAGAAGGTGGCGCTGGATGAAAGTTCGCCGGCGATGGGTGACAGATCTGGGTGTGACAGGTTGATGGTGAAGGGTGGCACGACGAACCTGCAACAAGGTGGTCCTAGAGTCCAAGATAAATGCGGAATAGAGGGGGTACGATGGTGGCGTACGAAGTGAGGTAGGTGGCAGATCTGCGACGTTGGCGTAGCGCGGTGGTTCCAACGAATTTGGGTTCTGGGTCGCAGTGGCTTCTGTAGATTTGAGTGGTTACTCTGCTTTTTGCGACGGATCTAGACGGTGGTGGAAGTAATCTTCGCGGTTTGGGGGTTGGTTAGACGACAATATGGAGTTCTGGTGGAAATTGGCTCGGTGGCTGGGGGTGGTATTTATGGGTGAAAGACAATGGTGAGGAATGGTGGCAGCTTGGTGGTGCTGTGACGACAAGGTCTGGCGACCCACGCAATGGTTATTTACTAGGCAGAGAGTGATGGTTGGTAGTAGTAGAGGGCAGTGGTCTCAGCTTCGGGGTGGCGTCTGGTGGCGCACGACTAGGTGCTGTATGACAAAGACAGTTGAGGCTATGCGATGGAGCTTATGGCAGTTTGGAGGTGCTGTCTTGTGGTGGCTAGCTTGGCAAGTTTTATGGTGGTTCTGGTGGCTCTAATCTGTTATTGATTTATGTTGTGTTCGTGGTTGTGGTGTTGGTTTGCCATGATGATGATGGTTATGGAGGTTCGAGCAAGGTGATGAGGGGAGGTTAGCATGACTAGATGGTTTAAGGAAGGTGGTGAGAGGTTAAAGATGGTGAAGGTTAGAGGCGGATGGTGGGTTAATGTTTGGTGATGATGGTTTGTGGTTTTTTTTTTTTTTTACAAAGATTTGGACGTGGTTTGAGGATGGTGTTTAAGGGATGAAGTTTGGTTGTAGAGGATGACGACTATTGTAAGGTGGAGAAAAGAAAGAACAAGTATTGCTAGGGTTTTTTTTTTGTAATGGCTGTCTGTGTGAATTCATGTCTGTTGCTTGCCTACGGGTTATGGGTTTATATAGGAGGAAATTAGGGTTTGGAGGGTGATAGTAGTTAGGGTTTGGGTGAGAAGGGAGATGACATCGGTGGAAGTGATGGATTCGGGTTGACGCATATTTGATGAGTCACAAATTAGTTTAGGCTCAAGGTGAGTAACTTGAGAAAAAATGGGTAATCTTTATTTATTTATAATTATTATTATTTTTCTTTATTTATTATTTATTTTTTATTTTATTTTATTTTTTTTTTTGAATAAAAATGTTCTAATGACCCGGACAAAATTGGGTGTTCACACTCAGATATGACAAAAAGTTGCTCATCCAGAAAACTATAATCCATAGGGAGGTCAACGTTATCTTTTTCTTCTCATTCTTATGGGAGCCTTGAGAAATGGTCAATGACAAGATCCTTGGCTCCTTTATTGTTCCGAATCTCTAAGTCAAGTTCTTGCAAGAACAAAATTCATTGAAGCAATCTAGGCTTCGCATCTTTCTTGCTCAAAAGGTACTTGATGGATGCATAGTCTGTGTAAACTATCATATTCAAGCCAACTAGGTATGACCAGAACTTATCGAAGGCAAACAATATCGCCAAGAGTTCCTTTTTGGTGGTGGCATAAAGTTATGTGTCATATGAGGTCTTACTAGCATAGTAAACAACATGGAGTTCGTTATCCTTCCTTTATCCCAAAGCAACTCCTATTGCATAGTCACTTACATCGAACATCAACTCAAATGGCAATTCTCAATCGGGTGGTTGCATAATGGGAGCCAAAATTAGTGCCTCTTTCAACCTATAAAAAGAAGCAATGCAAAATTGGTCAAATAAAAAAGATACATCTTTATTAAGTAAATTAGACAAAGATTTTGCAATTTTAGAAAAGTCCTCTATAAAGCATTGGTAGAACCTGATGTGACCCAAAAAACTCTGAATAACTTTCATTAAATCTGGTGGTGGTAGCCTCTCAATCATCTCGATCTTTACTTTATCTACCTTTATGCCTTTCTCCAACAACAAGTGTCCCAAGACAAAGCCTTCATGTACCATAAAATGATATTTTTCTCAATTCAAAACATGATTAGCTTCCTTACATCTTTGCAACATTTTAGATAAGATAGTCAAATAATTATAAAAAAAAGTGTCATAAATGGAGAAATCATTCATGAAAACTTCCATAATATGTTCAATGAAATTAAAAAAAAAAAAGCTAACATACATCTTTGACAAGTAGCAGGAGCATAGCAAAGCCCAAAAGGCATACATGTATAAGCAAAGGTTCCAAGGGACAAGTAAATATAGTTTTATCTTGATTGTTTAGGTGTACAGGAATTTGAAAGAAACCTAAATACCTATCCAAATAGCATAAGAATGAGTGTTTAGCTAACCTTTTAAGCACTTGAACTAAAAAGGGAATAGGGAAGTGATCTTTTTTGGTTGTTGATGAACCTTCAAAAATTTATATTTTTATGGTTTAAATTATGGGTTTTCGTCCTCTTTTAATCTTTTTTATTGAGCTTTGCTCTCAAGGTTTATTATGTTTTTATTATTTTAAATTATGTTCTTCTCATGTGTTTTATTTGTTTTAATAAGTAAATATATATGGAAGAAAACTAGACACTTACACAAGAAAAGAAAAGCTAAAAAAAGCATTCCAATGGTCCAGCTCCCAAGCGCTCAAGAGCCAGCGCTCATGGTAGAAAATGAACTAATTTTTTGGTATCCTAGCGCTTAGGTGCTGGCAACTCAACACTCGAGCGTGCAGTGCATTATGCAATAGAGTTGCCTCTGGTTGTCCAATGCTCAGGCGCTGGGAAGCTAGCGCTCAGGCGTTGGATGGTAAACAACACATGTTCAATTATCTATGAATAGAAAAATTGCACACTTGGAAGGGCATTCAGCAACCATCAGAGACAGAAGCGATGACACCAACCCTAATTTGGTGTGGGCACATACAAGATTGAAGATTTGGAATTTTCTTCGTCCTTTCCATCTATCTTCCATGGAGTTTGTCAAATTCTTCTCTTTAATTTCTTCTTTTCTCATGTGTAACTAATTTCCTTTTGTTAGGGGGATGATGGATCTTGAACTTTGATGATGTGAATTCATTTATATGTTTAATCTGTGCTTCTATTTCATGATTTACGTGTTTATCTCTTCTTTTAATGTTTTTCTAAATCTAATCAATTTAGGAATGATTTTTAGGTTTATGTATGATTTGAAAAAATTATGCACGAACCTAGAACTTGTGTTAAACACCATAATTTCTACAATCGCTAGGAATAGGCATTGTGGGTTATGTGGTCTTTCTTTTAATTCCCTTGTTTTTTATAAAGCCTTCCCTATTTGTGGCTATACTAAGGGATTGATTAACTTTAAATAGTGTGAAGATGATTAATATACCAAAGGATTATATATTAGTTAATTTTTAGAAATTAACCATGAATAATTGAAATAGAACATAGTTAAACTAATCTTTGAATTTGTATCTAAAGAGTTCAAGTGAAGTCGGAACCCTAACACTTTAATACCATAGTTTTTCACCCCTTTTGATTAATTGATTTGTTTACTTCATTTATTTCTTTTAATAATTTCTGATTTGAGTTTACTTTTATTTATATTTTCAACAACTCTCTTTTTCAATAGCTTAAATTGTGTAAATTTGGCGAACTTAATAATTAGTAACATAATCCTCATGGGACGATAATCCCACTCACTCGTTATTACATTTGCAATTTGGTGCACTTGCCAAATTTCATAATAGTTGTATTATTCAATTTCCTATAGTCAATACACATCCTCCAACCTATGATTATCCTAGTTGGAATCAAGTCATTTTTCTCATTCTTTGCCACAGTCATACCACCATTTTTAAGCACAACATGTATTGGACTAACCCACTTACTATGCAAGATCGGATAGATTATCCTAGCATCTAAGAGTTTAAAAACCTCTTTTTGAACAACTTCTTGCATGTTAGGGTTAAGTCTCCTTTGACTATCTATTATGCATTTATAACCATCTTCCATTAAAATTTGATGCATACAAATACAAGGACTAATTCCCTTGATATCATCAATGGTATAGCCTATGACCTTACAATGCATTCTAAGTTCCCTCAACAACTTATCAACCTCAACATCACTAAGATTTGTATTTATAATAACAAGGTATGTAAAGTTAAGACCAGGAAATGCGTACCATAACATGGATGGAAGATGTTTAAGTTCTACCTTTAGGCCATCCTTTTCATCAAGTAAAGAGTATTTGGTTGAAAAGACCTTGAGCTCCTTGAACTTATCGCTTTGAGATAGGCGGAGAGGTGGACATGCACTCAACATGTGAGCATAAGTCACCACCTCTTCATCTTTAATGGTTCGTACAACGTCATCTCTGAAGATTACCTAGAATAGTATTAGAGAGTAGAATTTAACTTAGTTTTTCTTGATAGTTTGGTAAGATTGGAACATAGAAGGAACAAAAGAAAATAATAATTAATTAAACACGAGTGTAGCAAATACCTAAAATTAAGAAACAAAGAAATAAGTTTAATCTAGGCATGGAAGAAAAAGTAACCATGAGATTAGCTTAATTACCTCATGGAACTAAGTAACGATTAAAATTCTTTTCCTTAGAATATTCTAAAATAAGCTAGGATTTGCCTTGAGCAAATTAATAACCTAGGATTAATTAATGAAATGGATATTTACCATGAGTTACCAAATAAGAGAAAATAAAAATTAACTAGCTTTAGTCACTAGGAAGTCACCGTTTTACCATTCCAATTAAATCACATTTTAATTACTATGGTAAGAAAGCAATAAAATAATAACACTTTCACATCCATAACTTAGGTGTGGCATACAAGAGCTTATAAATTAATTAATTAACTTACTAGCTAAGCTCTTTAATCGATATGAAATTCACTTTTTTACCATGAGTTAATTAGTTAAGGATTAAAATAATAATAATAATAAAGGTCTAAATATCTAAGTTATTGGCTAATAAGAGAAAAGATAATAACTTGAGAAACACTCTAAGAGGCTTTGGTGTTGTTTTATTGGTTTTAATCAAGTTAAAGTGATGATTTTGAAGGTTTATAAATTAAAACTAAGTTTGGAAATGGTAAAGGTGAATCCATGGTTGATTAGAGATGTTTCTGGGTGAAAATTTGATTTTTAAGATGTTAAAATGATGAGTTAAAGCTTGAATCCGAGGTTGATGTTTTCTTTGAGGTCTTGATATTGTTTCTTGAATCTATGCATGTTGGTCTTTCTTGATTTTCTTTAGTGGTCTGGTTGAGTTCTACTTGAAGCCATGGTATTGATGAATCTTAGTTTATCAAGATGAGATTTTTTGGTAGATGAACTTGAAGCTTGTTGTGTCTTTATTTTAATTGTTGGATTGTTGTGCATTTAATAGTCATTGGTGGAATAAATGATTTTAGATTATTTTTAAGCATGAAAACAGAAACTAATAGGTGCAGGAATGGGTTGGGATTTTGATAATTTGACTTTTCATTTTCCTTAGTGAAATTTAAAATTTATGGTAGGTATTTTTATGAGATAAATAAAAAGCATTGTTTGGACTAAAAAAAAAAAGATGAACACAAAAAAATGGTGGTGTAGGGTTCGACCAAGCAAGGTAGAAGAAGAAGGCTTTTCATTTTCCTAATTGTGATTTAAACATAATGTTTAACAAGAGTAATTATGATGGTTAAAAGCCTTTCACACAAAAATATGGCTTACTATTGGTTAATTTGAAAAAGGTGTAAGAAAAGTAGCATTTATTAAAAAGTAACTTCTTGAAATGGGCCAATGGATGAACTCTAGGAAAGATAAAAACTATGATTGTTCTTCTTAAACGAGTGTGTAGCACCCGAGTCATACAATACAGTCAGAAGGTTACCTCCAATGTCACCTTTTCCTTGAATAAGGTCATCAGATTGAGAAACTTCAGATCTCATCATTGTATACACTCGCCCTCCAGATCTCGGTTGAGTATTTCCAGATTTTTGCTGATTAGCTCTAACATGACGAACAGCAGGTTTCTTCTCTGGTCGAGTACAATCCTTCGATATATGTCCAGGTTGTCCACGCTTAAAACTAGTTCCTTGATGCATAAATCTGGAGATATATGGCCCTTCTTACCACATTTAAAACACGTCGGCGTAAACACCACTCTCTCGTCTGCTCCACCACTAGGTACACTCCCTCCAACCGGCGGTCGCCGAGTCCGACTTCCTTGTGGTCTAGAATACGACTTTTACGCAGAATGATTTGTATTGCTACCTCCACCTCTTTGAAACCTTGTCGGCCCAAAGTTCGATTCCTCGATCTCGCGACGGTTCAAGCTCCTCAAGTCGCGCACATGCGTCCACCAAAGTATAAAATGATTCATATTCAGAGATATCACTCCTCGCTTCAATTCCACTCTCAATCCGGACTCAAACTTCCGACATTTCCATACCTCATCTTGTCGATTTTGAGCATACTCCGAAAATTGAGACAAACTTTCAAATTTTGTGGCGTACTCATTCACTGTCATATTTCCCTGTCGCAACCCAAGAAATTCCATCTCCTGGGCATGCCTAGCACTTGCAGGAAAATATTTATCCAAAAAGTATTAGAAAACACTTCCCAGGTGATCTCAGTCCCTTCAGCTTGCAACACTCGGTGGATTCCTCTCCACCAATGTTGATCATCTCCTCTCGACATGAAACGAAGCATAAGTTACTTTCTTTTCATCTGTGCATCTCATCCCTTCAAAGATTCTCTCTAAATCTTGCATCCACGACTCGCTTTCTCCGGATCCACCTCGCCTCTAAAATCGTGGCGGATTATGGCGCCTAAATTCAGATAAATTTAGGACATCAGGCCGTAGCATCTTCTTGTTGAGTGCTCTCAAATTTTCTTTGAGTAATCACTTCACCATCTGCGCATAGCTTCAAGAAGAACCAACATCGGGTCCTCAACACGATTCACGTTAGCACGTCCTCTGCCTCTACCAACCATCTTCTTTCTTCAAACATAACAAAACAAAGTTAGATACATCCTTCTAGATATTTCCGAAAGGATATAAATCACAAAGATCACAGAGGATCACACAGCACAAACAAAAACAGACCCAACCACAACCCCAAAAGACTCTAACTTGGCTCGATACCAACTAATGTAACACCCTTTTGAGGATGTCACACGTAAAAGAAAATAAAAGAAATAGAAATAAAATCTACCCAAGTTGTGAAACATTTGTTAAATATTATTACGGGTTGTAAAATAATTCACGATAGACGAAATATGATATAAAAAGATAATGCAGAAAATACGAAATAAAAAAAAACATCATCACTAATAATATACATATGATTAAGTTATAAGTTTGTAGTACAAATAATTTACAACAAAGACTACAAATATTTAAACAAAACAAGAAAAGAAAGCAATAAAAGAGTTAATATATACGTACATACGACGTACTAAAAAAAAAACATCATGGTTATCTAATCCTCGATGGATCACTCTCGATGAAAATGATAATCGGGAGATAGATATCCCATAATGTCTCGACACACGGCGATAACGGGATCGCGCAGTCGATACGATGCTTATCTCACTAGGCTCAGGGTTTTCAGCACCCCAATGACGCCTAATGGATAAGGGTAACTCTAAGTGCTGAAAAAGTGTCGTAGTCATGACAGGCTCTCCATCAAAACGTTGACGTAGAATCACGGTCACACGTCCTGCATACGTCACAGAATCACGATCGCCTCGTAAATGCCAAGCCAGAGAACCTCCATAAAATACTAGCTCTACGAATCCCAAAAATCCTAGCGCTGCCATCCCTCACAATCAATCCAGAGGATATGGATGATCAGATGGTTCTTGATCGTAAGCGGTCGTGCACTGCTTGATCTTCCTCCTCCTCTCGGTACACGATCTCAATAGGCTGATCCTCTTCCTCGAAGTCTTTACCGCGTAAAATAAATAAACAGAAAATACATATAACAAAGAGGTAAGACAACATAAAATCATCACAACATGGCCAATAAGAAGACGACAAACAACATATATACGGTTCATGCATTACAAAATACTATAACGAAAAGAATAACAAATTAGAGTAAGATTTAGATATCATAACAATATATCACATCACAGATAAAACCTCACGATAAAATAAGAAAGATAAGAATAAACAGATAAGATATAATAACCAAATATAGTAACAAGAATTGAGATAAAATAAACAAATAAAATACGTATATAACAATAAATAGATAAGATGGAAACAAATAGACATAGAGATAAATAATATGACAAAACCCTACTCCATGGAGCTAAAGAAAACACAAGTATCGAGAGAGAGAATGACTCGCAAAATCTGTTAGTACCACGGCTGCCCAACCAACTATTGCATTGTCACACGTTGCGTCTATAGCCCCACGACACAGGAATCCATCATCCAGGCGTGGTGTAGTTCACGGTCTCACGTTGTGGCACTATAGGCAAATGTACTACTAGATTTCACAAATCTCGATTAAATATAGTGCGTGTCGAGTACCATAGTGTGCTATCGGTTTACCACGGCCACGGGAGCTACTAACTGTCCACATGTGGGATCCCGTACACTAAAGTCTCCAAGTTCATTAGAATAATGAACCACACTACGTTTATCGCATCGACAACACGATGTGATTCGTCTCGTCAACCAATCCACCAAAAAACTTGGCACACATAAATAGAAAGCACATGCGGGTTCACATTTTCCCGACAAAGAAATAAATTCTCAAAAGCACATACGGGTTCACATTTTCCAGGCAAAAAATGATAAATTCTCAAAAGCACATGCGGGTTCACATTTTCCCGACAATGAGATAAAATAAATATAGTAACGGTCAATCGCGTAGAAATTTTATCGCGTTTTCATAATTCTGTCGTTTTTACAAACGTTTAAAAATCGGGTAAAGATATTTTTCTGTTTTTAAAATCGCGTAGCATTTTTAATACGTTTTCTCAATCGCGTAGGATTTTCAAATCATTTTCTTATTCGAATGCCTTTAAAATTACTGTTTAAACAAACAGAAATAGTACTTAGTACATTCAAACTACGTAGAATAATTTTTCATACCGCATACTGTCCTTTGGATATTTTTGCTATCTTATTGGTTCATTTTTACTAAAAATTGACAGTATTTTGTTTAAAAATCATAATAATGGTTTACTAAATTTTTCCATAAAATTTCCATTTACCTAATTTTTAACCATATTATTTAATTCTCTTTGAAATCTCTAACATGCTTCAAAACCTAAAGTGAGCTATATGTTAGAAAATTTCTCAAATTTACTGTATTTTACTTCCTAATGATAAAATTATTAGTTTTAATCCTTTAAGCTTAATTCTACTCAATTTGTTTCTTCAAAAACCATTATAGAAAATTTCTTCTTAACTTGTATTGTCTCTTTTTGATTGAAAAAGGTTTGGAATCAAGTTTTAGAAATCATGATTACCTATATTGGCATGTTGGCCAAATTTAGTAAAACTTTTGCATTTGATTTCTAAATTGTCTTTCACCTTTCAAATCATATCAAATGTATTATATTGTCTAAGTTCATTAAATCATATTAGAAAATAGTTAGCAAGAATCAATTTAATCCTTTAGGCATGTTGGCCCAAAATACTAAGTCTTTACTATTTGATTTCTAAATGCATTTTCTTTGATCAAATCAATTTGAAACTTTCTTGATTCTCCTAGGTTAATTAAGTTACACTTTAGGAAAAATCAAGAGAACATTTTGGTCCTCCAAATTTGTCATTGCCGTGAGCTATTGGATGTGTTCTTTGGAACACTCATGCAATTTTTTTTTGAACATGTTATTCACATCCTATACATTATCATACAATTCTAACACATGCATTGTATTTTCTAACACATGCAATATATTTTCTAACACCTAAACCTAAATTAAAGCTTATAGACATGCAATCAAAAGCTAATAGACATGCAAAAATTATTACAATCACCAAACAAATAAGCTACTAACAAATACCACATAAACTACTAGCAAACATAAAAGTTAACACACACACACCAAACAAAGACAACACCACCGAATCCTTATGGATTCTTCAAACATTACAAATCATTCCATCTTCTTACCACCACCAAGAGATGATAAGAATTGTCTTCCTCTTACCTTAAATGAAGACAAAAGGCTTGCTTTCACACCTCCTAGGGTTCGGTTTTCACCTTCAAAAATACCTAGAAATCTCAAACAAAATTTACATGTTACTAACCATGAAAAAGAAGCTAAACCATGGAGAAATCATGGCTTAGAACTTTGAAAAAGAAGAGAGAAAAGAAAAGCATGAAATTTCACCTTCTAGGTAAAACTTTCAAGGTTGATTTCCAAGCCCTAAATGGAAGATTTTGAAGAAACTCCCAACTAGAAAGGTTCTTAGAATAGTGTTTAGGTTAAGAAAACTTGGTTAGAAAATTTTTTGGATGGTTGGATGGTCAAGTATAGCTCTTGGCCGAATGGTAGGAGAAATGAACAACAATGGTGGCTAGGTTTTCTTTGGAAGAGAGAGAAGAGAGAAATGCATGAAAATCAAAGTGGAGAATGGTCTTCCAAAGCCCTTGGCCGTAGCACTCAAGTGGGCTTGCAAGGTGGACCTTTGCTTGGCTTCATCCAAGCCTTTGGATGAATCAATGGTCAAGATCAAGCCTTGGTGAACAAGCTTGATTCCTATTGGTTGGCTCATGGTGACTCACAAGCCTAGTCACCCAGTGCATTTAATTTTCCTTGAGTCAATATTGTGGTCGGCACTTCTCGAAAGTTCTACTGCGCTAACGGTAATTAATTAAGCTACCGATCTAACCGTTACTGCTAATTGTGGGTCCCGCAAAATATTTCCTGTCCATTGTCACTAAATTATACTGACTAATAAAATAATATTATAATAATATAAAATTATTTTATTTGACAAGATTAAATCCTAAAAATTAAAAGATTATTTTTAGTCTCATTCAGAATCGGGTTAAGTAAGATCCCCCAATTCTAAATAATAAAATAAGATTTTCCCGGCGAGGAGAATATTATTTTCCTGCCTTTTGAGCAAATCACACAAAAAGTCCATATAAAATCACAGATGTATTATCGGACATTAAATCAAGAAGAAAATAATTAAAAACAAAGAAAAAAGCAAAAAAAGATGCGTTCGGGACGTAATGGTCATTTTCCCATTTTTTCCCACAACGTAGGTAATCGTCCAAAACGTTCAAATAAAATATCCAAAGATATTATATAGCTGTATATCTTTCAGAAAAATTAAAACAGTAGCTCAGAAAAATTTTTATTTTACCGTCTCGAAGCAAATTACGTAAAACGATCAAATAAAATTTGAGCCAGTATTATCGTAATTGTTTTCATACAGAAATCGAGAACAGTAAAATAGGGACACAGTGGTCATTCACACAAAAGCATGAAAAACAGCAAACAGTACATTCAGAATATTTTCTAAAAATTGGGGCGTTACAACTCTCCCCAACAAATAAAAATTTCGTCCTCGAAATTGTTCATTCAAACAAATGAGGATACTTGATCCTCATTTTATCTTCCACTCCCGAGTAGCTTCACCCGTCACATCATTCCATATGACTTTCACTAACTCGATCATCTTCCCTCGAAGCTGCTTTACCTTTCTGTCCTCTATTCTGACAGGTAAAGTTTCGTAAGTCAGATTCTCCTTTAACTGCACGTCATCTGGTTGTATAACATGTGTCGGATCTGGTATATACTTCCGTAACTGAGACACATGAAACACGTCATGCAAATTGGATAGAAAAGGCGGCAAAGCAATCTGATATGCTACAGGACCTATACGTCGGATAATCTGATATGGTTCAATGAATTTAGGAGTAAGCTTCTTAGACTTAATCACTCTTCCGACACTAGTCGTAGGAGTAACTCTTAGAAATACATGCTCACCCTCTTTAAATTCAAGAGGTCGTCTTCGTTTGTCCGCGTAATTCTTTTGTCTGCTTTGCGCCGTCCTCATCTTTTCCTGTATCATCTTGACTTTATCTGTAGTCTATTGTACAAGTTCCGGTCCAACAGTCATACTCTCCCCATCTTGATACCAACATAGCGGCGTTCGACATCGTCTTCCATACAATGCCTCATAAGGTGCCATTCCGATGCTTGCATGAAAGCTATTGTTGTAGGTGAATTCTATCAAAGATAAAAATTCATCCCAACTTCCTCGTTGTTCCAAAACACAAGCACGCAATAAATCCTCCAAAGACTGTATAGTTCTCTCTGTCTGACCATCTGTCTGTGGATGATACGCTGAACTTAATCGTAACTTGGTTCCCATAGCTTCTTGCAGACTTCGCCAAAATCTTGACTTAAACCTCGGATCTCTATCAGAAACTATGCACGTCGGTACACCATGTAGTCTGACAATCTCACCGATGTACAACTGGGTTAATCTTTCCAATGAATATTTAATATTGATTGGTAAGAATTGAGCCGATTTCGTAAGTCTATCGACTATAACCCATATCGAATCATGACCTTTCCTTGTCTTTGGCAAACCAGTAACGAAATCCATAGAAATGTTGTCCCATTTCCATTCTGGAATCGATAATGGTTGCAACATCCCAGCTGGTCTTTGGTGTTCAACTTTCGATTTTTGACAAACTAGGCAAGTTGACACGCATCTAACCACATCACCCTTCATTCCATGCCACCAGAATAACTTCTTCAAGTCTTGGTACATCTTTGTTATGCCTGGATGCATACTTAATAGACTAGTATGGGCATGTTCCACAATATATTGCCTCAGTTCCGGTCACGAGGAATACAGATTCTACCCCGAAACCTCGAATTCCATCAGTTCTTTCTTTGAACTCTACTTTGTCTCGTCTTGCTTCATTTGCTCCCTTATTCCTTGTAAAAATTTATCGGCATTCTGCTTTTCCCTTATGTCTTCCATCAACTCGCTTGAGATAGTAACCATATTCATACAGATCTTTCCCGGTTTCAACTCAACAAATGACCACTCATCTCTAAATTGTTCAATGAGCTCCTTTTCTTTAATCATCGTTGAGAAACACGATAATCTTTCTACTCAAGGCATCGGCCACGACATTCGCCTTACCAGGGTGGTACAAAAGTTGAAAATCGTAATCGTTCAGAAATTCTAACCATCTTCGCTGCCTCATATTCAGCTCCTTGTGGTCGTACAAGTACTTCAAACTTTTGTGATCACTGAAGATGTTGAACGTTGCTCCATAGAGAAAATGTCTCCATATCTTCGAGCAAAAACCACCGCGGCCAATTCCAAATCATGCGTAGGATAATTCTTCTCATGAACCTTCAATTGTCGAGAAGCATATGCCACCACATTCTGGTCTTGCATCAACACGCATCCTAGTCCTTGATAAGAAGCGTCACAATACACATCGAAAGATTTCTTCGAATCTGGTAAGATCAACACCGGTGCAGTTGTTAACCTCTTCTTCAACTCTTGAAAACTAGCTTCACGTTCTTCCGTCCATTCAAAAGCTTGACTTTTCCTTGTCAGTTGTGTAAGTGGTCCAGCAATCTTGGAAAAACCTTCGATAAATCTCCGATAATAACCAAAGAAGTCCAACAAAACTTCGAACTTCATTCTTGTCTTAGGTCTTTCCCATGTAAAAACGACCTCCACTTTCGATGGGTCCACCGCAATACCTTCTTTAGAAATTACGTGACCAAGAAATTGGACTTCTTCCAACCAGAACTCACACTTAGCCAATTTCGCATACAGCTGCTTCTCCCTCAAAATCTGAAGAACAATATTCAGATGTTCAACATGCTCTTCCTTCGACCGAGAATAGATCAGAATGTCATCGATAAAGACAACGACAAATCTGTCTAGATATAGACGAAATATCCTGTTCATATAATCCATAAATATGGTAGGAGCATTCGTCACCCCGAATGGCATTACCTGATACTCATAATGTCCATAACGAGTTCGAAAAGCAGTCTTCGGCACATCTTCCCCTCTTACACGAATCTGGTGATAACCCGATCGCAGATCTATCTTGGAAAATATCACAGCTCCTCTCAATTGATCCATCAAATCGTCGATTCTTGGAAGCGGATATTTATTCTTGATAGTCACCTTGTTCAACTGCCGATAGTCCACACAAAGTCATGAAGTTCCATCCTTCTTCTTAACCAAAAGCACTGGCGCACCCCATGGGGAAACGCTAGGTCGTACAAATTCTTTCTCCAACAATTCCACCAATTGCTTTTTCAGCTCCCCCAACTCTACTGGCGACATACGATACGGTGCAATTGAGATAGGACCTGTTCCCGGTACTAAATCAATTGAGAACTCGATCTCCCGCGGTCAAAGCAGAAAACTGTACGTCTTCGGGAAAAACATCCAGGAAAATCGTTGACAACGGGAATAGTATTCACATCTTTCTCATTCTTAACTTCTAGAGAAGACAATACCGAGATATCCTGCGCTCCATCTCTCAACAAAGACTTGACCTTAACAAAGCGGTTAAGAATCCGGACTCTTCTTCCTTAGGAAAAACTATAGTTTTCTTTGCACAATCTATAAGGATATGGTTAGAACATAACCAGTCCATCCCTAAGATTACATCTATCTCAATAAGAGGCAAACAAATCAAATTGACCAAAAACAAACGGCCCTTCACAACAATAGGACAATCCAAACAGATCTTAGAAGTAACTACAGGTTTAGCAAGTTGGCGTAGATACACTCAACTTAACATTCAGAGAAGACACGAGGCAACTTCAAATCTTTCCACACAATCATAGGCAATAAACGAGTGTGTAGCACCCGAGTCATACAATACAGTCAGAAGGTTACCTCCAATGTCACCTTCTCCTTGAATAAGGTCATCAGATTGAGAAACTTCAGATCCCATCATTGTATACACTCGCCCTCCAGATCTCGGTTGAGTATTTCCAGATTTTTGCTGATTAGCTCTAACATGACGAACAGTAGGTTTCTTCTCTGGTCGAGTACAATCCTTCGACATATGTCCAGGCTGTCCACAGTTAAAACAGACAGTTCCCTTGACTGTACAATCTGGAGATATATGGCCCTTCTTACCACATTTAAAACACGTCGGCGTAAACACCACTCTCTGTCCTGCTCCACCACTAGGTACACTCCCTCCAACTGGCGGTCGCGAGTCGACTTCCTTGTGGTCTAGAATACGACTTACGCAGTGAACCGATTTGTATTGCTACCTCCACCTCTTTGAAACCTTGTCGGCCCAAAGTTCCGATTCCTCTGATCTCGCGACGGTTCAAGCTCCTCAAGTCGCGCACATGCGTCCACCAAAGTATGAAAATGATTCATATTCAGAGATATCACTCCTCGCTTCAATTCCACTCTCAATCCGGACTCAAACTTCCGACATTTCCATACCTCATCTTGTCGATTTTGAGCATACTCCGAAAATTGAGACAAACTTTCAAATTTTGTGGCGTACTCATTCACTGTCATATTTCCCTGTCGCAACCCAAGAAATTCCATCTCCTGGGCATGCCTAGCACTTGCAGGAAAATATTTATCCAGAAAAGTATTAGAAAACACTTCCCAGGTGATCTCAGTCCCTTCAGCTTGCAACACTCGGTGGATTCCTCTCCACCAATGTTCTGCATCTCCTCTCAGCATGAAGACAGCATAAGTTACTTTCTTTTCATCTGTGCATCTCATCCCTTCAAAGATTCTCTCTAAATCTTGCATCCACTGACTCGCTTTCTCCGGATCCACCTCGCCTCTAAACTGTGGCGGATTATGGCGCCTAAATTCAGATAAATTTAGGACATCGTAGTAGCATCTTCTTGTTGAGTCAAGCTCTCAAATTTTGTCTTTGAGTAATCACTTGACCATCTGCCGCGTATAGCTTCAAGACAACCAACATCGGGTCCTCAACACGATTCACGTTAGCACGTCCTCTGCCTCTACCAGCCATTTTCTTTCTTCAAACATAACAAAACAAAGTTAGATACATCCTTCTAGATATTTCCGAAAGGATATAAATCACAAAGATCACAGAGGATCACACAAAGACAAACAAAAACAGACTAACCACAACCCCAAAAGACTCTAACTTGGGCTCGATACCAACTAATGTAACACCCCTTTTGAGGATGTCACACATAAAAGAAAATAAAAGAAATAGAAATAAAATCTACCCAAGTTGTGAAACATTTGTTAAATATTATTACGGGTTGTAAAATAATTCCCGATAGACGAGAAAATATGATATAAAAAGATAATGCGGAAAATACGAAATAAAAAAAAACATCATCACTAATAATATACATATGATTAAGTTATAAAATTTGTACAAATAATTTACAACAAAGACTACAAATATTTAAACAAAACAAGAAAGAAAGCAATAAAAGAGTTAATATATATACGAGACATACGTTGACGCGCCCAAAAAAAACATCATGGTTATCTAATCCTCGATGGATCACTCTCAGCCTGAAAATGATCATCAGGAGATAGATATCCCGGATGTCTCGACACACGGCGATAACGGGATCGCGCAGTCGATACGATGCTTATCTCACTAGGCTCAGGGTTTTCAGCACCCCAGTGACGCCTAATGGATAAGGGTAACTCTAAATGCAGAAAAAGTGTCGTAGTCATAATCGGTTCTCCATCAAACCGTTGACGTAGAATCACGGTCACACGTCCTGCATACGTCACAGAATCACGATCGCCTCGTAAATGCCAAGCCAGAGAACCTCCATGAAATACTAGCTCTACGAATCCCAAAAATCCTAGCGCTGCCATCCCTCACAATCAATCCAGAGGATATGGATGATCGGATGGTTCTTGATCGTAAAACGGTCGTCGGTTTGGCTTGCCGATCTTCCTCCTCCTCGGGGTACACGATCTCAATAGGTTGATCCTCTTCCTCAAGTCTTTACCGCGTAAAATAAATAAACAGAAAATACATATAACAAAGAGGTAAGACAACATAAAATCATCACAACATGGCCAATAAGAAGACGACAAACAACATATATACGGTTCATGCATTACAAAATACTATAACGAAAAATAATAACAAATTAGAGTAAGATTTAGATATCATAACAATATATCACATCACGAGATAAAACCTCACGGATAAAATAAGAAAGATAAGAATAAACAGATAAATATAATAACCAAATATACAACCATAACATAATAACCGAGATAAAATAAACAAATAAAATACGTATAAACAATAAATAGATAAGATGGAAACAAATAGACATAGAGATAAATAATATGACAAAACCCTACTCCATGGAGCTAAAGAAAACACAAGTATCGAGAGAGAGAATGACTCGCAAAATCTATTAGTACCACGGCTGCCCAACCAACTTATTGCTTGTCACACGTTGCGTCTATAGCCCCACGACACAGGAATCCATCATCCAGGCGTGGTGTAGTTCACGGTCTCACGTTGTGGCACTATAGGCAAATGTACTACTAGATTTCACAAATCTCGATTAAATATAGTGCGTGTCGAGTACCATAGTGTGCTATCGGTTTACCACGGCCCAGCGGAGCTACCAACTGTCCACATGTGGGATCCCGTACACTAAAGTCTCCAAGTTCATTAGAACAATGAACCACACTACGTTTATCGCATCGACAACACGATGTGATTCGTCTCGTCAACCAATCCACCAAAAACTTGGCACACATAAATAGAAAGCCCATGCGGGTTCACATTTTCCCGACAAAGAAATAAATTCTCAAAAGCACATGCGGGTTCACATTTTCCCGACAATGAGATAAATTCTCAAAAGCACATGCGGGTTCACATTTTCCCGACAAAAATGAAATATTCTCAAAAATAATCAATTTTCCCGAAAAATAAATATAGTAACGGTCAATCGCGTAGAAATTTTATCGCGTTTTCATAATTCCGTCGTTTTTACAAACGTTTAAAAATCGGGTAAAGATATTTTTCTGTTTTTAAAATCGCGTAGCATTTTTAATACGTTTTCTCAATCGCGTAGGATTTTCAAATCATTTTCTTATTCGAATGCCTTTAAAATTACTTGTTTAAACAAACGAAAATAGTACTTAGTACATTCAAACTACGTAGAATAATTTTTCATACCGCATACTTTGTCCTTTTGATATTTTTGCTATCTTATTGGTTCATTTTTACTAAAAATTGACAAGTATTTTGTTTAGAATATCATAATAATGGTTTACTAAATTTTTCCATAAAATTTCCATTTACCTAATTTTCAACTATATTATTTAATTCTCTTTGAAATCTCTAACATGCTTCAAAACCTAAAGTGAGCTATATGTTAGAAAATTTCTCAAATTTACTGTATTTTACTTCCTGATGATGAAATTATTAGTTTTAATCCTTTAAACTTAATTCTACTCAATTTGTTTCTTCAAAAACCATTATAGAAAATTTCTTCTTAACTTGTATTGTCTCTTTTTGATTGAAAAAGGTTTGGAATCAAGTTTTAGAAATCATGATTACCTATATTGGCATGTTGGCCAAATTTAGTAAAACTTTTGCATTTGATTTCTAAATTGTCTTTCACCTTTCAAATCATATCAAATGTATTATATTGTCTAAGTTCATTAAATCGTATTAGAAAATAGTTAGCAAGAATCAATTTAATCCTTTAGGCATGTTGGCCCAAAATACTAAGTCTTTACTATTTGATTTCTAAATGCATTTTCTTTGATCAAATCAATTTGAAACTTTCTTGATTCTCCTAGGTTAATTAAGTTACACTTTAGGAAAAATCAAGAGAACATTTTGGTCCTCCAAATTTGTCATTGCCGTGAGCTATTGGATGTGTTCTTTGGAACACTCATGCAATTTTTGAACATGTTATTCACATCCTATACATTATCATACAATTCTAACACATGCATTGTATTTTCTAACACATGCAATATATTTTCTAACACCTAAACCTAAATTAAAGCTTATAGACATGCAATCAAAAGCTAATAGACATGCAAAAATTATTACAATCACCAAACAAATAAGCTACTAATAAATACCACATAAACTACTAGCAAACATAAAAGTTAACACATACACACCAACAAAGACAACACCACCGAATCCTTATGGATTCTTCAAACATACAAATCATTCCATCTTCTTACCACCACCAAGAGATGATAAGAATTGTCTTCCTCTTACCTTAAATGAAGACAAAAGGCTTGCTTTCACACCTCCTAGGGTTCGGTTTTCACCTTCAAAAATACCTAGAAATCTCAAACAAAATTTACATGTTACTAACCATGAAAAAGAAGCTAAACCATGGAGAAATCATGGCTTAGAACTTTGAAAAAGAAGAGAGAAAAGAAAAACATGAAATTTCACCTTCTAGGTAAAATTTCAAGGTTGATTTCCAAGCCCTAAATGGAAGATTTTGAAGAAACTCCCAACTAGAAAGGTTCTTAGAATAGTGTTTAGGTTAAGAAAACTTGGTTAGAAAATTTTTTGGATGGTTGGATGGTCAAGATAGCTCTTGGCCGAATGGTAGGAGAAATGAACAACAATGGTGGCTAGGTTTTCTTTGGAAGAGAGAGAGAGAAAATGCATGAAAATCAAAGTGGAGAATGGTCTTCCAAACCACTTGGCCGTAGCACTCATGGGCTTGCAAGGTGGACCTTTGGTTGGCTTCATCCAAGCCTTTGGATGAATCAATGGTCAAGATCAAATCTTGGTGAACAAGCTTGATTCTATTGGTTGGCTTATGGTGACTCACAAGCCTAGTCACCATTTCATTTAATTTTCTGCTCATCAGTGAGTCGACTAGTACTGATCGGCTGATTGCTGGAAAGTTCTACGCTAACGGTGATTAATTAAGCTACCGATCTAACTGTCACGCTAATTGTGGGTCCCGCAAAATATTTCCGGGTCCACTTGTCACTAAATTATCTTGACTAATAAAATAATATTATAATAATATAAAATTATTTTATTTGACATTAAATCCTAAAAATTAAAAGATTATTTTTAGTCTCATTCAGAATCGGGTTAAGTAAGATCCCAATTCTAAATAATAAAATAAGATTTTCCCCGGCCCAGAAATATTATTTTCCCGCCGAGCAAATCACACAAAAAAGTCCATATAAAATCACAGACAATATTATTGGACATTAAATCAAGAAGAAAATAATTAAAAACAAAAAAAAAGAAAAAACAAGATGCGTTCGGGACGTAACGATCATTTTCCCATTTTTTCCCACAACGTAGGTAATCGTCAAAACGTTCAAATAAAATATCCAAAGAAGTATTATATAGCTGTATATCTTTCAGAAAAATTAAAACAAGATGCTTCGAGAAAATTTTTTATTTTACTGTCTCGAAACAAATTACGTAAACGATCAAATAAAATTTGAGCCTCAGATTATCGTAATTGTTTTCATACGTAAATCGAGAAACAAGTAAAATAGGGACACAAATGAGTCATTCACACAAAAGCATGAAAAATAGCAAAAGTACATTCAGAATATTTTTCTAAAAATTGGGGCATTACAACTCTCCCCAACAAATAAAAATTTCAAACTCCTCGAAATTATTGTTCATTCAAACAAATGAGAATCTTGTCCTAAGCATTTTATCTTCCATTTATTGATGTGTACCCGTCAATCATTCCATATGACTTTCACTAAGGTCGATCATCTTTAATATTGTTTATCCTAAACTTAAAGTATAAAAAATTTAAAAATAGGACATTACATATATTACAAACATGTGCATCACACAAGTATGAATCAACTTTATTTATAAAAAATTTCTTGTTTTATTTTGTTAATAAATTAATTTATCTATGCGATAAAAAATATAGTAAATATAATCGGGTGGGTTTTAAGCGATAAAAATAAATATTATGGTTAAAATCAACATTAGTGAATATGACAAATTCTGATGGACCAATAGGAAGCAAGATCAATATTGAAGACTTTGATATCAACCGTCGATTTAATCAACGGTGTAGGATAAGTCTAATATAATGGGTATGACTATTTATAACGATTGGATTTAGAATTGATCAAGGTTGGAGATTTGGTCTTGCAAAGTGGCTAGGACCATTTGTGGATATATATTATATGAATCTAATCAACACACGTGGAGATGGATCAATTATGACCATTGGAAATGGATTTAATCTATGGTTATTGTAGATTTAGTCTTAAAAAATACAAAAACCATTTTGTGACCATTGGATGTAAAGTTTGAAGGATAATCTTAACCCTTTTTTCGGACACATCTAAGGGCTAGGATTTAAAGAAGAAAGATCCAATGACCTAAATTAAGTTGCTTCTATCTAAAGCTACACCTAAAGTCTACCTTAATCCTAACCATTGTTATTAATTAATGGCTTTGAATGCTTCAAATAATTGCTTGGACTTTCAAGATTGAATCTTAACCATTGATTTAAGCTATGGTTGAAATTTGGTCTTATATAATTGCTTGACTTCAATTGTTACCCTTGGATGGCAACATGGAAGGAGAGATCTTGACCATCCATTTAGTAGCTTCATCTAAAGGCTAAGATTAAAGGAGGAAGAAGATCCAATGGTCCAAGTTTGTTACTATCACTTGGAAAATTTCTCAATCATTTAGTACCAATTATTTGCTCAAATAATTCATCTTTTCTCTATCTAAAGTTTTATGACAATGCATAGGAGGAACACACACAAAAATTCTTTAGTGCATTTACTATCTTACTTTATCATCTTTTCTATCATATTTCTCAAGAAACAAAAAGCAAGACAACTCTTCCATTTTCTCTCCAAGCTTGGTTCGGCAATGGCACCCAATATACCTTCCATCACTCTTTAATTTCATACAACCATATTTCTTAAATCCTTACCTTATTCTAAGCAACTTTCATGTTGGAGACTTTCTCTAAATCATTCATCTTCATGGACTTTCTTCAAGATCCATGTTATGGAGTATTTATGGTGAAGTGTAAGGAAACTTCATTTCTTCTAATTTTTGATGATCTAAACCATGTTTGATCCATGGTTCCTCTTAATCAATTAGTATACTAATTTTTATGTATTTTGTTTTGTATTTGAACAAGCCCTTAGTGGTGAAGGACTTGGAAAAAGAAGCAAAACAAACGACTTTTGAGGATCTTGTGGTTGTAGTCATTCACCAACCAAGTATTGGTGAGAGATGGTAATATTTGATGAGATGGTGAATCCATGGTTGAGGATTCATATCCATGGTCATGTAATTATTTGTCAGTGTTTATGTGTTTGATTTATTTGTTCATGCTTTGTATGATTTGCATGTTTATTGCTTTTGATTATGACATGCTTATGGTAGCTTATGGTATATATGATGAAATATGTACTATGCCAAAATGTGATGATGGAAAGGAAATCAATTTTTGGCTCCAATGGCAAAGGAAGGGGCTAAATCGGTTTTCAAGATACTCATGATTTGAGTTTATGTTGAAATTTTTATCAAGTTGGCAAGAATTAAGAGAATTAATTTTTGGTCCCTAGAACATGGTGAATTTGGATGTGTCCACACCTCAAGATAGGTGTTTACAAATTAATATTTTCATGGATGATGAAATGAGATGTTTAGAAAAACAAGAAAAATAAACAAAGGGTTTATTTTTCAAAGAGTACATGAACATGGTTTTAGAAGGATTTTTATTGATATATGATTGAATGATGATAGTTGATTAATATTGAATATATTATTGGAAGTAGTGTATGATATCCTGTATTATATTGTCTAGTTTGTGTTATCTCAATCACTTATATTAGCATTGGCGTAGGTGATCTCACCTCTTTGTTATATTGTTTTGTTATTTTGTATTGTAAAAACTATATAGTAGAAGTAGAAACTCGAGTAGTTTCTTAGACATAACGGGTGACAAATACCTCTGCGTTTGAAAACAATATTAGAGAATGACCTTTCCAGATTGGATAGCTTATAGTGTTGACAAAGAAGAGATGCTTGAGGACAAAGAACAGATGTAGAACACATGTCTGATGCATCAAGATGGATACACATTTAGTTAATACGTATGTAGAGTTATTTTTATCGTTAGTGTTGTAAATATTAGCTATTAAGTAGGACTGGAATTGATAGGGTTTTTATTGAAGTTCAGTAAAAAAAATTGAGAGTTTTCTATTAATTTTATATTTTTCTTTAAATTGTTAAATATTAATTGGTGTTAATATTGTATACTAAATATATTTTCTAATACTTATGAACTTTAAGTAATAATTTATGTTTATATATATAAAGAAATTTTAAAATATCTTTTTATAACTCAAACCTTATGCGAACTTCTTATTTATTATGAGTCGGGAGTCAGACATGTAATACTCTAAGGAGTGTGTTACAAATATGAGCAAAGAATAAATAAGAAAATAAAAAATTTATCTGAAGCCTAGCCCATGCGAAGCAAAACAATTGAAAAGAAAAGCCCATGATAAAAGGAAAGGCGGAAGAACAAAGAAAAAGAAATTGACCTGCTGAGAAAAAAAAACAAGGAATGTGCAATTTATATAAATAGAGAAGTAAGGTTGTTGAGAGTGTTGTGCTGCGCCGTTCAAGAAGAAAAAAAAGTCACACTACTCGAAAAACAACAAGAAAAGAAGAAAAGAAATAGATTGGAGAAAGACTGCACGTTGAAGACACAGAGACACTCAAAGAAAAAAGAGGAAAAGGACGTGACGCAATGCAGCGTGATCAGAGTTTTATACAATAGAGAATTTTAGTGAGATAATTTTATTATGTTCTAATTTTATTATGCCTTGCTAAATTCTCTTTACAAAGGATATGATGAAACATTGATTATTTTGGCATTGTTATATTGAATTGTTTTTACCCAATTTCAAGATTTAATGCTTATTGATTCTATTTTCCTATTAGATTATATGAATGAATTCGAAGATGAGTTTAATCATATTTTTCTCATGCTTTGTAATTTATTTGTGTTTTTTGAATGTTAGTGGCAATTGTTGGATATCAAATGTGGTTTCATATTAGGGATACATTTGATGATTTAATAATTTACTATTAATTAAGGAGATTTTATCATACACTTGATTATTATTTTTAGTGCTTTATTGATAAAACTTCTGTGATCACATGCTTGTCGCTAGATGTTCATGAGTTAAATTATTTGGGTATAATAATTTGACATAGTTACTGTTAAAATTAATCTTGAGGGATTTTGAACCTTAGTCATCTTATATATAGTAGAAACCAAATTTGCTTTACTTTGCTTTACTTAATTTTGCATTCAAATTAATCTTTATTTACAATTAATCATTTAACACTTTTTTTAGTTTCTTTGTTTTTTAAGTTATTCATTTAATTTTTCTCTTTGTGGAATCAACACCCCAAAGTTGTGCTATAATTATGGCGTTATTCTTTGTGTGCAAATCAAATTTTGCCATCGTTGCTGAGGAAACAATAGAAGAATTGCTAATCAAATTTTTCTTTTCAGCAGTTTGCAAAGGCAGTAACTTCGTTCCCTCTTTTATCTTGTTATGTCTTTATTTTATTTTCTTTTCTTTTTGTAGTTTTTTTTTAGTGTTGCATTTATCTCTACCATGCATGAACAGGTATAGAGACGCCTTGGGTCAATTTGCTTGTAGACCTGTGTCTGAGTCTGAGTCTGAATTTTCTATTCATTTATTTGATACTTCTTCTAATTCTGAGGAAATGAGTGAACACAAAGATCAACCCACTAAGACCCTTTAGGATTACCTCCACCCTATACAGATAGCCATATCATCATGCATCATGTTTTCAACTAATACTCCCTGACTAGAGTTTAAAATAGGGATGATACAGTTACTCCCTACTTTTCATGGCTTAGAAAATGAATATCCGTGTTTGTACATTAAGGAGTTTGAGGAAGTAGTTGCAACTTTTCACAATCAAAATACAACTGATGAAGTTGTGAGACTTAAGTTCTTTCCTTTCTCTTTGAATGATAGAGCTAAGAGTTGACTATACTCACTGAGACCATTATCTATTAGGTCATGGAATGAGATGAATCATACCTATTTTAGTAAACACTTTCCCCAACATAAGACCAACACTTTAAAAAGGTAAATCTCTACTTTTGCACAAAAGGATAGTAAGACTTTATATCAATCTTGAAAGAGATTTAAGGAATTGTTGAGTATAAGTCCTTATCATAGGTATGGGAGTTGACATCTAGTGAGCTATTTTTATGAGGGACTTACACTTAGAGAGCGTCAATTTGTGGAGATGATGTGTAATGGTGAATTCTTACAAAAAGATCCTGATGAGGCCATAGAATACGTTAATGAGCTTGTTGAAAAAACTCACACTTGGACTAGACCTAGTACTACTGAGAGCACAAATAGGTCACGAACTGTAGGAAACCCAAATGGTGGTGGAATTTACTATCTCAAGGAAGAGGATAACCTAAAGGCTAAGGTTGAGATGCTTACTAGGGAGCTAAAGGTGTTAATGTAACACCCTCCTTAGGGCATCACATTTCCGACTCCCGACTCATAATCTGAAAATCAATTTGTAAAAGGTTTGAATTATGAAAATATAGGTTTCAAAATTTCTTTCTTACTGAAACATAAACTTACTGAAAATATTAGGTAATATTGAAAATCATATTTCAACTATTCATTATGCAATATTGACACCAATTAATATTTCACAATTTAAAGAGAAATATAAAATTAACAGACTCTTTTTTTAACAATAGCAAACCCTATAATGGGTCCTACTTAATAGCACGGTGCAACACTAACGATAAAAATAACTCTACATACGTATTCTGTTGTGTATCCATCTTGATGCATCGGACATCTGTTCCTTTGTCAACACTGCACACCTTCGAGTCTTGAATGTCCACTCCTTATTGTTGTCACCAATCTCAGAGTATCCATCACCCGTTATGTCTAAGACAACTCATTCTTTCTACTGTTTAATTTTAACAATACAGACACAGCAAGACAACATAATAAAGAGGTGAGATCACCTACACCAATACCAACATGGCAGCACAAAGATAATACAAGCAGCATATCATATAGATAGATCATACCACAATTATGATCATGTCATCAACATTAATCAACTATCATCATCCAATCATTTATCAGTTCAATTATCATAAACAATAATTACGATAATGCCCTCAGCATTATCATCATCATCACTTAAGTATTCAAAAAAATTGTCATAGCTAATATTCCTCAATTAATATATCACATAGATATAAATGTATTCATATAATGCATGTGCATTTAGACTCAATGTTCCTACTCCATGGAGCTAAACTCAGGTCAGGGAAAATGATCGAAAAGACCTGCCGGTACCACGTGCCTCAGACCACGTGCTTTAATTCTCATTTCAATTTTTGCACATCTAGCACATACACGACAGTCTTTATCAAATCTTGATTAAGAATAGTATCTCGGTCAGGATCATCGGTGTGTTGCATCGGTCTAACCTACGGGAAGAAGCGCGACCAATCACCCGTATAAGCAACCCGCACCCCGATGCCCCCAAGGTCAACAAGTGACTTACACTACGCATATCGCACCCACTCAAGAGGTGTGTTTCTCCTAGGCAATCAGCTATATCTAGTCCTCATCAGACCATTCCAATGCATGTATAATGCACCAAATACCAATCACAGGTATAATACCAATCACAGGTATATCTCATAATTTCTCAGATATAGTTTATATAATGCACGAATATATCAGTGCAAGTCCAACCACAAGGGCAATTCTTTTCAAATTCGTTTGTTCAATTAAATCATATGCCTCAACGCATATTTTTTTCCAATGCATCTAAAATGCACCACGTGCCAATAACAGACAAAACTCGTTGTTTTCACAAACAATGTCCATACACTGGTTTTACAGTAATCATACTATATAACAAAATCATGTTATCATGTTTTCATAGTTATAAAACACTTTTACCGTATTTTCACAATCGTGTAACATTTCTGTTACATTTTCACAATCCAAAAACGTTTCTGTTATATTTTCACAATACCATAACACTTCTTTTACATTTTCACAATACTGTAACACTTTTGTTACGTTTTTAAAATTCCAAAACGTTTTTATTAAATTTGCAAAATACCGCAACTCTTTTGTTGCACTTTTAAACCATGTACAAATTTTTCAACGTTTTTCTCAATCGAGTAAAAACATACATTTCTCAAATCGCATAGTATTTTTCCACTGTTTCAAAATCTCGTAACTTAAAAATCATTCTTTTAAGTCGCATAAATCATTTTCCATCATTCTCAAAATATTTAAAACTTTCTAAATCACATAACGATTTTTCGCCACTTTTCACAATCACATAAAAATAATTCATCACTTTTTCAATCACATAGTGATTTTTTAATAGTAGTTCAAATTACGTAAAATATTTAAATGTAATTCATATCGCGTAGAAATATTTCAACGTATTTAAAATCACGTAGACATATTTTTTTTTCGTATTTCAAATCGCGTAGCTTAAAAATCACGTTTTTAAGATACATAAATAATTTTTCACCACAATTTCATTATAGAAAATACTTCTTGACCTTCAAAAATTCCTTTTCAACTTTTCTCAAAATAATATAACTTTGTATTTCATTTTTCACATTTTCTTACTCAAGAAAATCTTTTTCCACATTTCTTTACTCAAGAAATCCTTTTCCAAAATATAATCCACAAAATTCACTTTTCCATTGATATAAATCAACGTTTCAAAACTTAACATTTTCTAACGTATTTCAAAACTCGAAAATCAATTATACGTTAGTAAATTTTCAAAACACCATTATATTCTCCATTTTTCCCAAATCATTTTCAAACACAACCTTCTTCAAAATAAATTGAAATTCGAAAACATTTCTGTTTACAAAAACTTGATTTTCTCAAGTGATAAATGCTCTAATTCCCTTTCCAAATTCTTGTGCGAAAATCATTTTGTTATAAAATCAAGGTATCCGTAAGTCTTCAAAAACCGTGAACGTGTTCATTGAAAACTGTCAAATCTTTCAAGTGATAAAACACTTCGTTTTGTAAAATATCACTTTGTTCCATAAAAATCAAGGCATTACAAGCCTTCAAAAATGTGGACATGACTATTGAAAATTATCAAAACATTTTTCCTTCTAAGTTAATATGGTTTTACACAAACAAAATCATTTAAAATGTTGTTTTCAAACTGAAATACCAATGGTTATAAAACCAAACCCATTTGTTCAAATTCATTTTCACTTTCTTTGGAAATCCTTTTTCACTTTCTTTGCAAATCCTTAAAATCAACGTTTGCCCGTTTCATTTAAAATTCATGTTTAGAAAAACACTTAGGATCTTTTTACACAAAATAAATTAATAAAAATCCTTCAAAACCATGTTCTTGTTCTCTTGAAAAACATATCCTTTGTTCATTTTTCATGCTTTTCAAATCAATATAATTTTATTCTTCCATGAAAATATTAAGTTATAAACACCTATGTTGAGGTGTCTTGGCCGAAATTCTCAATGTTCTAGGGACCCAAAAAATTAATTCCCTTGTTCTTAAAAATTTTCAACATAAACCCTCTTCATGGGTATCAAAATTGTATTTCCTTTCCTTTGGCCATTGAAGCCAAAAATTGATTTTCTTTCCATCATCACATCATGGCATACATATACATAATTTCAACATATTCTTATCATGCATATTATAAGCATACCATATTATCATCATGCATATTATAAGCATACCATATAAGCCATAAAATCATGCAATGCATATCAAGCATAGGCAAATAATCAAAGTTCATAAACACACACAAATAATTTACATGACCATGGATATGAATCCTCACATGGATTCAATATCCATCAAATATAAGACCATCTCTCACCACCATGCTTGGTTTGTGAGATGGATCTCCCTCTTACCTTTTGAAGATCCTCAAAAGCTCTTTGTTTTGCTTCTTTTTCCAAGTCCTTCACCACCAAGGGCTTGTCAAATACAAAACAAAATACATAAAAATTAGTATACTAAGCTTGATTAAGAGGAACCATGGATCAAACATGGTTTAGATCATGAAAAAGAAGAGAAGAAATGAAGTTTCCTTACACTTCACCTCAAAAACCCAATAACTTTGATCTTGAAGAAACTCCTTGAAGATGAATGATTTAGAGAAAGTCTCCAACATGAAAGTTGCTTAGAATATCATGTAGATTCAAGATCTATGGTTGGATGAAATTAAAGAGTGTTGGAGAGTGGTTCTAGGGTGCTTGGCCGAAACCACCATGAAGAAGGGATGGAGAGAAAGTGGAGAGAAATTTGATATGGTTCTTTGGTTCTTGAAATAGAAAAAAAAATATTCAAGTAAACTAAAGTCACAATTTTGGCTTCCTAAGGCTTCCTTGGCCGTGCACTTATCTTGAGAAAAAGGTGAGAGAGACTTTGTTTGATTAATTGATAGAAAGATGATAGGAATCAAGTGAAGAGTCAATATTTAGCCCCCCCAAAGCTACTTGGCCGTGAGCCATCTTGAAATAAAAATAAAAGTGATAGAAATAAATGAAAGATAGCATGTTTTCTTTTACCAAACATGCATGGCCGTAGACTTAAAAGGAATGGCCACCAAAATTGACTAATTTTGTGTAGCTTCTTCAATTATTATTATTAGAAGAATGACCAAGTATTATTTGAATGTAAAATTTGTCTTCTAACTTGATGCATGGCCGTAGCTATGCTTAGAAAGAAAAAAGAAAATATTTTTGCTTTAGAAAAATGATCAATAATGATGTATAATTGACCAAGACATTTAATAATGACATAAAGTTTTTCTTTAGCTCCAAAAACAACCACAAAACCGTCCCCCACCTTGCATTATGCACTTAATAATTTGTCATCTTTTCATGCCATTATTTAGAGCATTCTAAGCCATTGATTAATTCAATGGTTAGGATTAAGATAGACTTTTGATTAGAAGACTTAATCTAGGCCATTGGATCTTTCTCCTTTAAATTCTAGTCATTGGATGTGTCTCCAAAATGAAGGGTCAAGATTGCTCCTTCAAACTTTAAATCCAAGGGTCATAATTAGTCTTTGTCACTTTTTAAGACTAAATCTTCACCATTGATTAAATCCAAATCCAATGGTCATAAATGGTCCTTGTTACTTTACAAGACCAAATCTTCACCCTTGATTAATTATTCATCCAATGGTCATAAATGGTCTTTGTCACTTTTTGAGACCAAATCTCTACCATTGATTTAATCTCCATCTAACGGTTATAAATAATCCTATTACTTTTAAGATCAAATCTCCACCATTGATTAAATCAAGATCAAGTCTCCATCGTTAATTAAATCAATGGTGGATATTCAAACCACCAATGTTGACTTAAGCAATATAATTTTTATTTTTATCTGCTAAAACCCAATGAAAGATTATATTTACTGTATTTTTATCGCCCGATAAATAAATACAGTATGCAAACACAGTATAAGAAAATTTCTAAAACTGTTTCCAGATTCAGGTTTAGTAAGATCCCCTGTCTCCGTCTAAACAGTACAAATTTTTCTATGCGTAGAAAAATTTTTACTTTGCGGGACCCACCTAGGCCCACGTAAGGTCACCTGGGCCCACATATAGTCAAAAAAATTCATAATCATCCACAAAAATTACAAATATTAGAAAAAGTATGAAAATCAAGTCAGATTATTAAAAATAATTAACAGTCAAGAGAAATAAATATTTAAAGATTTTCTCCGATCCGAAAATTATTATTTTCTTGACACGGAGTAAATCACTCAAAACAATCAAATACGCTGATGGAATAAACAAAATAATTTTACAGTGCAGAGAAATTACTAAACAGTAAAATTTTGTTAACTGTCAAAATTATTATTTAAGAAATAAGAAATTTTGGGGTGTTACAGTTAAAGACTAAGGACTTAAAGTCAACACATAAGGCTAATCATGCAGAGTCTTTAAACCATGTTTTATGTATGGCGGGGTAGATCACCTCGCCCAAGAGTGTCCCACATTTGCTAAGATAAGAGGAATATACGAGGAACAATGTACTACCTTAGGCATGTACATGAAGCCTTTTACACATTTCTCAAATACATATAATCCGGGGTGGTGCAATCACTCCAATTTCAGATAGAAGTGTGAAAACCAGCTATCTGCACAACTCCCTAGATCATATCCTACACCATATAATACACTTTCACCTTCTAGGAGTCCTTTAGAAGAGGCTTTGCATTCTTTTATTGAGGGACAACGTAAGACTAACCAAAAGATTGAATCTTTGATTACCTAGGTTGTTGAAGAAAACAAGGAGATAAAGAGTCAAGTATCCAAATTAATGAACTCCTTGAGTGTGAATGAGCGAGGTAAGTTCCCTTCTCAAGCTTAGTCCCATGGTCAACACATGGCACAAGAGAATTTGAAGGATGTGAATGCCATTGTGACACAAAGTGGTAAGTCATTACACATCCCAACAACGAACAACTCAAAGAATGTGGAAAATAATCAGGATAGTAGTGATGTCGAGTTGCCTAAGGAATCTGAGGTGACAAAGAATCCTATTAAGGTACCATTCCCTCAAGCTTTAAAATCAAGCAAGCAAATTTTGGATCATGACAATGAAATTCTAGATAATCTAAGGCATGTAAAAATCAATCTTCCTTTTTTGCATGTGATTAAACAAGTTCTTACTCATGCAAAAGTTCTCAAGGATTTGTGTACAGTTAAGAGGAAGCACTATGTGAAGAAGATAGTATTCCTAATAGAATAAGTTAGTGATTTAATTGAGCAGTGAATTCCTCCCAGGTACAAAGATCCTGGTTGTCCAACCATTGCATGCAACATCAGAATTCATGAATTTGGGCAAGCTTTGCTAGATTTAGGAGCTAGTGTGAATCTAATGCCATACTCTATTTATTTGTAGTTGGGCTTAGGAGAAATCAAACCAACTATTGTGGTATTACAATTGGCTAACCGTTCAGTCAAAGTACCTTAGGGTGTGGTAGAGGATATTCTAATTCAAATTGATAAATTCTATTATCCTGTTGATTTCCTAATCCTCGACACTAGCTCTGCTGTTGATACTACAAAAATTCCTTTGATTTTGGGTAGGCATTTTCTTCCTACTGCTAATACTCTTACTAATTGCAAGAATTGGCTCATGAAGTTGTCTTTTAGAAACATGACTCTTAAGGTGAATATATTCTATATTGCAAAATAATCAGAAGATGATGGCGAGGGCCACCAGATATACATCATTGACTCACTCATGAATAGGGGAGTTGCTATAGCCTATGATTTTGATCCCCTTGAGTATTTTCTTGTTAATTCTGAGTTTGATTATATCAGTAATCCATCTATTATAGTTGATATTTGTGCTATTTTTTATATAACTTAGGATTATGACACTCGGGCATGGTAACCAAAGTTTGAGGAGATGCTTAATGATAATGATAATGAGATGCATGAATTAGATTTAATTGATAGTTTGATTCATGACTCGTTTGATTGATGTTAGGTTTTTAGTATTTCGTTTGTGTTTTTATTGAGTCGGCTTTAGTACATCCCAGATTTCGGAGCCTTTGTATGAGGATATAAATAGTGTCGGCCAACAAAAAAATTTTAAAAAATTCACATCTCAGAAAAAAAATTAGTTTGCGTGCTTGTTTATTTCATTTTACTTTATTTTGTTTTTGTTCTTTTTATCACTGCTAACCATTGTCAAGGTGTAGTTATCCTCTTCTTGTCTTCTCTTTTTAATCGCTAAGCATTTCAGGTATGTGACTCCTCATTACTCTGTTTATTTTTTTCCCAGTAATTTCTTTGATGCATATTGGTGATTATTTTTTAAGTCTGGATTTAATTTTAAACATTGAGGACAATGTTTCATTTAAGTTGGGGGATGTTGTGTTGGTGGTGCAAATTCAGTATTTAAAATACTTGTTAGAACTCTACAGTATATTATGTTTAAATTTTTTGTATCACATGTGCATCTTTATCACATGTGTACTCATTCTCATTCATAGCCATCTTCGTGAATTCACCAAACCCACCATAATCATTTTTGCTAAAGCATCCACAGAACCTCTAATGCACTCAACCAAACTTTGTGGTAAGATGGTAGTTTGACACATGTAGCTATAGAACTTTTTTACTTAAATATTCATGAGAGTTTTGGAGAGGATTGAGAGCATACAAATGCAATAAATTGTGATAAGCGTTCATTGATTTGTTAAATTAGGCACTTCTTTTGAGAATATCATTATATGGTTTGTGGTAAAATGGTGGATATATTTGGGATATGACAAAGGTCAACTTAGGATCAACGTTTGAGTCTCTCAAGCTAACCTTTTCCATCATAGACCTCTAGTAGCCAACTTTGAGCCAATAAACACATGTAGCTTTTTCTTTTCATATTTCCACGTCATTCATGCCTTTCCACATTAGTGTATAGCCTATACATTGATTTTTCTACCCTTTTTACTTCCAAGTGTATACTAAGTGTGAAATTTTCATTTTCTTTTTTTGTGTTGGGTTATAAAAAAAAATCAAAGTTGGGAAGAAATGACAAGAATACCAAAGTGACATGTGTTTGTTCATCAAACTGTTAAAAAGAAAAAGAAAAGAAAAGAAAGAATAAGGAAAAACATTATCATTCGATGATCTGAAAAGTTGAAAAATACATCAAGTGAGAAGTGTGGTCTACTGAGATATTTAATAAGATTTCAATTGTATGCACTTGGAAGTCTTTTTGAATCTTTTTCGTTTTTTTTATATAGCTCCAAACCCAAGTCGCGTTACAACCTTTTGTGTTGATCGTTCTGATCCTAAGTAAGCTTTTGGAAAGAGTGGTGGAAGTCTCATTTATTAGTGTTCATATCATAAGATCAATGTTTGCTTGTTAGTTGTACATAATTGCTTAATTTTCCATGAGTGTGTGTACACTCATTGTCAACTCCATAAAGAGAATCCTTACACAAAATACTTTTATACCCGTGAGTTATAGAGTTAAACCTTTTGCTTGAGATGTTCTTAATATTGCATATGTTAGGACTTCTGGTTAGATGGATATAGTTTGGAACACACACACATTCTGTGGATTGCTATAGACAGATTGCTTGTGATAAGGTTATTGAATTCTTAAGATTATTTTGATATGTGAATCTGGAAAATATGAATTGATTGGCTATTTTATCATTTTACTAGTCTTTTCATCTCTTTGGCATAGAAATTGCTAGGGACTAGCAATAAGCAAGTTGGGGAATGTGACGAGTGTACGAAAGTACTCTTTAAATATCTAATTATTGGATTAAAATGCTAAAATATTAATAAAAATTATTAAAATTATTATGTATTTTTAAATTGAATTTCTATTTACTTTAAAACACTCTTAAACAATAATTTGTATATATATATTTTAAAACTTCAAATTTGATAATTTTTTTATTCTTATATTTATTTTAATTAATTTCATCTCATTATTTATTTTATTTTATTTTATAAATTAATATGGACAAAGAATAAATAAGAAGACAAAAAATTTATCTGACGCCAAGTCCACGTGAAGCAAAACAATTGAAAAGAAAAGATAAAAGGAAAGGCAGAATAGCAAAGAAAAGGAAATTGACATACTGAGAAAAAAACAAGGAGTGTGCAATTTATGTAATAGAGAAGTAAGGCTGCTGAGATTGGTGTGCTACGCCATTCAAGAAGAAAATAAAGGCACGTCACTCGAGAAACAACAAGAAAATAAGAAAAGAAATAGATTGGAGAAAGGTTGCACCTTGGAGACACAAAGACGCTCAAAGAAAAAAGAGGAAAAGGACGTGACGCTGTACAATGTGATCAGAGTTTTATCCAATAAAAAATTTTAGTGAAATAATTTTATTGTGTTCGAATTTTATTATATTTTGTTAAATTCTTTGTATTAAGAAGATAATGAAATTTTGATTATTTTGGCATTGTTATATTGAATTGTTTTTATCTAATTTTAAGATTTAATGCTTATTTATTCTATTTTTCAATTAGATTATATGAATGAATTCTAAGATGAATTCAGTCATATTTTCTCATGTTTTGTAATTTATTTGTGTTATCTGAATGTTAGTGGTAATTGTTAGATATCAAATATGATTTCATATTAGGGATACATTTGATAATTTGATAATTTACTATTAATTAAGGAGATTTTATCATACACTTGATTATTATTTTTAGTGCTTTATTGATAAATCTTTCGTGATCACATGTTTGCTGCTAGATGTCATGAGTTAAATTATTTAGGTATAATAATTTGACGTAGTTAATGTTAAAATTAATCTTAGTGGATTCTGAACCTTAGTCATCTTATATCTAGTAGAAACCAAATTTGTTTTACTTAATTTTGCATTCAAATTAATCTTTATTTATTATTAATCATTTAATAATTTTTTTTAGTTTCTTTGTTTCTTTAGTTATTCTTTTAATTTGTCTCTCTGTTGAATCGATACCCCAAAGCTATGCTATAATTACCGCATTATTCTTTAGGCGTAATAAGAAACCATAAGCTAAAGAGGATTATTCACTAAAGGTAACAAAAGCTTCCTCCTTTAAATAAAATCATCTTGCCAAGGATTTAGTAATATGATATTTTGACTTATAAGTCACCAGGCTAGACAATTTTAAGCATACCTGATGTAGGGTGCTTTCCTCAAGACTTTGTTGAGCTCGACTATTTTAAGTTGCAGCTAGGTAGATATCATTTTCTATTTTATCCTTGGCATCCTATGCAAGTAGGGAATCGATGGACTCCTTAGCAGTTAACAATTAGTCCTCTTACTCAGTTATTTCTCTTGGATCAAGATTAGCCAAGTCCACAATGAAAGGTAGATGCAGATCCTTTCTATCCCCATTAACTCTCCTCAGTTCCTTCTCTAAGATGAACTATTCAATTCTAATGGCTTTGGCTACTAGATGAGTCAGGTTTGAACATTCCTTGCTAATCAACTTCTCTCTTTGCTAATGATGCATGTTTCCCGCAGTAATGGTGGCATATTCGGTTTCTAAAAATTGTATATGATATATATGAAATCAGCTACAAGCTCTACTATTTGTTGCTTCAAGTTTATGAGATCAGCTATTGTAATTTCTAGCTGTGGCCTGTAAAATTGATCATGAAATAATCTTTCTATGTTTTCCCAGTTCTGCATTGAGTTTGGTGGCAAAGACAAATACTAAGTGAAAGCAGCTTCAGTTAAAAATAGAGGAAACAACTAAAGTTTGTAGTACTCATTCTAATTCACCTCACCACATTGGGCATCAAATTTGCCGATGCATTCCATGGTAGATATACCATCCTCACCTGATAAAGTAGTAAAATTAGGAATTTTATAACCTTCCGACAAGGTCATGGCTTTGTTCACCCATCCTAGATATGGCTTCATATAGACTGGCCTATCAAGTGGCCTCAATTCTATATCAAAATGCATCCTTATTGTCTCAACTATCATGTTGTGGTCAATCAACTAAGGTACAACAGGTCTTGACTCATCAATTATCAATTGATTAAGATTTGACAATTGTACTAGAACTAGACCTATCTGCTATGGTGATGTTGGAGGTATCTAGGCTACTTGACTGTACATCAGCTACTATGGAGTTATTAGGTAAACTGCTTGACTAACCAAAAGAGGTGGAACATGACACCATGGCTGCTCTCTAGTAAAATCTCCAGATGCTTGGTATTTAGATCCCTTAATTAGAGGAACTTGATTCGCTTGGTGAAAGATCAATTGTTCTGGGGTTGACGGGTAGACTGGCTAATTAGCTTAAAGAGGTGGAATTGGATTCTATGACTACTCTCCAACAACATCATCAGGTTCCTTGTATTCAGTTGCCCCATCTATAATAGTGAGATAGGTGGGATATTGTGTGCCACCTTGTTTATCTATTTGTGGGACTGCACTTGCAACTAATAGATTAGGCATAGTTTGATCATATGGTAAACCAAGATTACTTGAGGTATTAGGTGATCTTTCGGCTATATGAACTTGCCTATATTATGAAGTTGGTTGCACTGCTAGCTGTGCTACTAGTTCAACTGATATTTGCTCCCTGCGTTAGCTATGAGGACATTTTGTACTAGATTTGTTTGCTGAACTGATTGCCCAATGTTGAAGGATAACTCACGAACATTTTGCAACTCATTACAGTCCATTGTCTTGACAATGTTAGCAAGGTGGTGAGGCATTTGATATATTAGATCGTTAAGGCCTATATCAATTTGCTGTCAGATAAAGGATGTTGTCACGACCATTAGCTGTTTGAAATCAGCAATATCTTCAAATTTGGACTTGATTGACCCACAGTGGATGGAATGATGGGTTGACGAGATAACATAGTCGAAGTTGATGTCACTTTTGGTTGAGAAACTTGAGGTTTAGCAGGTCTCTAGCTTCTATTCTTCTTTGTAGCAAATTGTGTAGGATCCATTGAACTCAAACCTCATAAAAGATCTTACTCTAGTCACACCAAACATGTCAAAATTATATTTACGATTTTTTTTATTTGCCAAACAGATCGACTACTTGACTAAATAGCTTAATGGCTCAACTAACTCGCAAAATAGATGATTTCCTTTGATCATGCGATACACTAAGGAAGGGACTATGTTCCTCAGTTGTAGGCTCCTTGGATGACTAAGGAAAGCTCCTAATTTGAAGATCAACTAAAAACTATGTTTTGTAAAGTGTAAAAATGAAATTAAAGACATAAAAGCAGTCAAGAAGGCAATAAGGAGGGTAGTAAATAAAGTGATAAAGTACAATAACGACTGAAAGATAAAGGATAAATGTTAAGGCATGTATTTGATTAATTGAATAGTTGTTGTGTTGAGTGGTGTGTTTACAATTGAATTCATACTAACTATTTATTGACTCTAAAACTAGCTGTTATCCCCCACTAAAACTATTTGCCACTTTTCCTAAGCTTTCTACCCACTTTCTATTGTTGTAGAATCATGGCCAACAATCAAATTGGTGGTTACTGCCAAGTCAGCTAAGTTCCTTTAGCTTAGAGACCAAATACATTGTATAAGTTAGCTGAACAACTGCTTCACTAGATGACCACTTCAACATAATCCCTATATTTAAGGAAGATGGCTACCATGCAGTTCAAGCTAGCCCACGTGATCTCCCTCAATCTTATCTTCAGTTTCAAACCTCATTTGAAATTGTAGGAGTTATAAAATTGTTTCTCCAGTTGTTCCTATAATTTAAGGAAGTGGTTTTGGACTTAGTCAATGCTTTATCCACCTTTTTTTAGTACCAAATTCCTGCTAGATTCTCATTGCATGTGCAACCCATTTTCTAACTAGGCCTAGGCCTAATATCTAGGTGGTCCAATAAACTGGAACAAGCAACAGTTACATATATGATCTACCTTGACTATCAGCGGATTGACTTCGACTATTAGCTTATTGGCTTCAGTTATTAGCTGATTAACTTCAGTTATTTAGCTAAGCTAAATTTTTTTTTTGGTGTTAACACCCCTGATTGGCTAATCCAAAAAAGCGCTATGAGGCTAGTCACTTGGAATTAAATGAGATAAATTAAAGCCAATAGAATTATTAGAGAAGTAAACCCTTCATGTATCCTAACATGTATTACATTGTTGAATCATGATGTGTGATTTTTTCTCTTGAATTGGATTTATGATATGTATAAGTTTAAAGGCAGAAATAAATGTTTTTTGCATCCCAATGCAACTAGAAGCATTATAGTTCAAAATCTAATAATTTATGCAGGGTTTTCCTACATAGTGAGAATTTCCAAGTTCTCACTCTTTCTGTCTAATGTTTCCAAATAGCTAGTAGTAGACATGCTAGTCCTTATAGTGACAATTATGATCCACTATGTTTAGGTCCATGTTCCTAAGCTGGATGGGTTTGTTATAGCCCTAGTTGCTTTTATTATTCGTTCTACTAAGTAGCTAATAAGATGTAGTAGCACCCATCTCAAGATATATCTATTTTTTTTTCGTAGCACTGCTTTTTGTGGGATTAACTTGCATATGTTAAACACTTATTTTGTATATGGTGTATGTTGCAAAAGCTTTTGGTGTTTAGTTCTAGATGGGTACTATGAGTAGTTATCTTGGATGACTATATTAAGCATTAGACTCTATTTGTGACTAAATTCAGTAAGTTTGCTTATGAATATTATATTTGCTTAGTGTATTCCTAACTATTACCACTCTAATCACCTAGTCTTAGGGTTGCATGCAAATAATAATAAATAAGAAATCACGATAAGTAGAGCTTACGATGTAACTAGAAAAATGCCAAGTGATTGGTCGGCTTGGGAATCGAGGTAAAGGCAGAAACAATTAGGAAGAAAGAAAAGAAAAATTTTCTTATGAAATAATAAGGTTAGGAGTAATGGAGAAATAATAAATATGAAATACAAGATGGTAAAAATAAGATAAAGCTTGAGTTAAGTGTAGAATTCCTTACCTCTAGTCTCGATGTTACAATTCCATTATGTATCAAGCACTTCTCAAGGGGATCTTGTGGATGACTTTTAATGTGCACCTCCCGAGCTAGTCTTTGTTCAACCTCAGTCCTCAAGTAAGAGTCAACAACAACCGATTGCTTAGAAAATTGGGACAAGTTTAATTCAGGCACTTCTTCTCTATCTTTGAGAGTTATTTTCCCATGCTTCACATCAAAGATGACTTTGGTGGTGGCTAGGAATGGTCTTCCCAAGATAATGGGGATTTGGACATCTTTTTCCTTCTCTAGCACAATAAAATCAATTTGTATATAGAACTTACCCCCTTCAATGGTACATTCTCTAATATGCTATGAGGGTATTTGATTGATCTATTCGCAAATTAAAATGAGATGGTGGTTGGCTTGAGTTCCCCAATGTCAAGTTTCTCATAAATAGATAGAGACATTAAACTCACACTCGTCTTAAGATCACACAAAACCTTATTTATGGTCGTTCCCAATTGAGCATGGAATGGAAAAACTACCTAGATAATTAAGTTTTGGTGGGAGCTTATTTTGGATGTTGGTACCACGTTGTTGCCTGTTTAGCTAGACTACGCAAGCGCATATGTTGACAAGTAATATAAGTGAGCATTCAAATATCGTTCCCACGAGGACTGTATTAAAAAATTGCTAAGTATTAATCAGTTACTACTTGTTCTCTATTTCAGGAAATCAAACTGATTTTAGTGATTAACTGATAAAATAAAATAATAATCTCAAACAAGATAAAATTAAGCAGAGAAGGAATAATGGTTTGGGCATCTAGGGTCTAATTTCACTTATTATTTTATTTGACTTCATGCAATCCTTTCATTACTCTTGATAAAAAACTGATTATGTTAGCCAATATGTTTATACATTTACAAATCTCTTTCGATGGCCTTGTAAATCTATGGACCTTAATCAAAACACTATATGTCTACGTGAATTGACAAAAATTCCACGCATTGAGAACAAACAACAAACACTTGCTATATATGACTAATATGTATATTTCTATCCTATTGGCAAATCAATTTATCCATGCAATTGAATTAAATTAAACATGCATTTTCTAATTCTAAGGCTAACATTCATATCCCTATTTCTAGTTCAATGAGTTCACCAAGATAACACAAGTAATGTCCAATCAAATGTGCGCATTAAGCATAGAATTAGAAAATCATAACCAAAATTATCATAAGAGCAGGAAAGAATTACAATCAGTTCAAATTACATAATAAGATTCATTAGACCCCAAAAAAAGAAATTAGAACATCATTGTTACAAAGAGAGCAATTTCAGAAGATAACAATATAGCCATCATAAAAAAATAAAAGAAAAAGGAAGAAAGAACTAGGCGTGTTGATGGATGTAGGTGTTGTGTCCAACTTCTCTAATCTTTCATCCACACCTTGCTACCCTCTCCTAGTTTCTCTCCCAAAAGCTGCATCCAATTTGTCTGCTTTCTGACCCAAAACTCTTCTATATCTCCAAAAGCCAATTTTTCAGATTAAAAGAATATGGTGCCATCCGAAAAGGTGTGCCACAGCACACATTCTACGGAAGCCTCGACACAATACCAAAGAAAGTCATGGTACTGTTTATTATGTGAAGCCGCGGCAAAAAAAATTATGAGGAGCCGCGACACACTTTGAAGAAGTGCATTGGCACTTAATGTTAAGAGAAGCCGCGACATAAACTTTAGAAGTGCCACGACACTTTGTAAATGAAGGCCACAATGCCTATTTGTTAAAAGAAGCCATGACACCATATTTGGAGGTGCCACGACACTTGTAAGTGAAAGGCATGGCACCTATTTAAGGGAAGCCGCAACACAAGAATGGGAGGTTCTGTGGCACTTTATGATAGAAGAAGACACAGTGACAAGCTTTTCACGAGAAGCCAGGACACAAAATTTGGGAGTGCTGTGGCTCCCTCCTTTCTGGACTATAAACACTGCTTTCCTGAAAGTTAGAGGTCGCAGCTCTAGTGAGGACGTGTCGCGGCCTCCCCGGTTTTCAAGAGGATTACTCATGTTCTCAATCGTGATGTTTCCTTATGCATTCCCTTGTTTCTTTGCAAGCTCCTGGAAGTAAATAAACACTACATTAGTCAAATATTTACTAAAAACAAGATACAACTCAAGGATCTAGCCTATGAATACATCAGAAAATGCTTGTATAATAACTCTATTTCCTTTATCAAGGCAACAATTTCAAGATCTTCTAGCTTCCTTTTATTACAAAGGATTTCTTTCAAAAATTTAGCATAGGAAGACATTTGAGAGAGAGCTTAAAAAAAGAGTATTAATGTAGAGTTTCTTAAGTATCTCTAAAAATCTCCTAAATTGTTGATCAAGCATTGCCTTTTGATACCTTTGAGGGAAATGCAAAGGTGGAACATATGCTTCAGGAAGGACACACTTTTTGACGTTTCCATCACCTTTTCCCTTGTCTTCTTTCTTTTCCTCCTTGGTCAATGTTTCCTTTGTAAGCTCTAAAGTCGTTTTGTGCTTTACACTGCATTTTATACTTTGATGATAACAACTATATTGAAAAACCATGTTTGAATGCTCTTATTGCTTCAAGTGTTTTAACATGATTTTCGTGGAGTTTTTCTGTGCATTACTAAGCCTTATAGTGTAACATCCTCTTTTTACACATGTTAAACTTGTATAAGATTATAAAGGTATCTTAATACTTGTTTAACATGTCTGTTAAATTCTGTGATGTTTCGAGTTAATTTAGACACATTATCGCAACACAGAACGTGTAAAATGATTATTTTAACTCAAAAAAATAGCATAAATATGTAATTAAAGGAAATAAATATGGAAAGTTCATTTCTAGGTCACAAATGTATGGATGAGGATGCGGTTAAATTTTGAGGGCAAACAGAGTCAGTTTGGTATTTTTAAGGATACTAAATGAGTATTTAAGTGCTGATTTGGGTCACAACAGATATAAAAAATTATGGAAATGATGAAACAGAAATTTTAATGGATCTTATAATTTTTTCTAAGGTTGTTGGAAAGTAAGAAACTTGATTTAGTTAAATCAAAGTGTTCTTAATAAATATAAATTTCAGCAAAAGGATAATTTTGCCCTTACGACTCATCTTTTAAAAGATGAGATTTCTCTCATCTTTCTCACCCTCTCAAGCACGTTCTGCTGAAGGGAAAGAAAAGAGGGGAAGAAAAGAAGAAAAGAGGAAGAAGAGGAAGAAAATGGTGGAGAAAGAAAAGGAAACAAGAATCAAATAGAAGACCTTGAGGTAGGGGTCTTTGCCTTTAAATTATGTTTTTCATCTTTTCCTTGGTTGGTTGATGTTGTAAGATACTTCTTTTAGCTTAAACATGATGTGGGCAAAGAGGAATTGTAGGGGGTTTATCTTTCAAATTTTCTTCTTAACTTGTTCCTAAATCATGGCTATAGGATTGCAAATAGATATTGACCACATTTCTTTATTATACTATAATATATTATTTAACTATATTTTCGTTTTGCTATGAGTTTATATATCATTAGCATGTGGTGCAACGCAAGATGATAATGATTTTTCTTAATTATGAACACCTTACAACTTTTATGAACTGTGTGATATAAGGATGAAAATTTTCATGTAATGGGCTAAAAAATATAGATGATGACATAGAGTCTGTATGATGTAAGGATGGAAATTTCATGAATTTTGAACTTAAAACTGTACGAGAAAGATGGTGGTGGTTTCAATTATGGAGTGATAAGCGAGGCTTGCACCCTTTTGACACCCTGTGAAAGGAGGAAATGAATTATATCTTGATGATAATAAGGACTATACCAATTTTGATAAGGGACTTTGAATTACTTAAATTATTATACATCTTTGTTGACTTACTCCATTAAGAAATTTTTTGGAATATTTGAACTATTTGCTGGCACTAAGAAATTCTGGTTGAAGTGCTAATAATAGTAGAGGGAATTTTTCTAAGGAAATTTGTTACAAAAATGATGATAGATTGCTTAAGTAATTCTAGGAACTATTTCGATGGATTATGTTCCTTCTATAATTTGTTACGTGCTAAGGCATAGATTGCTTAGGTAATTCTAGAATTTCTTAGATAGCTTAGGTAATTCTAGAAGTTTATGTTCCTGATACATGAAATGCTTGGCAAATATGTATATTGTCTTGAAGAGTTCTATTATATTATATTCCTAATTTCTTGAAGACTTCAATTATGTATTGATTATATTTTGATTATGTTTGCTTCCTCGTTTGAAGAGTTCAATTATGTCTTGACTATAGTTTGATTATATTGTTGCCTTGAATTATACCTTGTGGATTTTGGCATGAGAATATGATGAATCATGATTATCTTGGTTCTTATCTCATGTATATGTGAATGATGTTGATGTTTAATGCTATGGTCTTAAAAATGATTATGTTATAAAACATTGAATATACCTTGTATGGTATAGATGAGGTTGATGAGCATGATATTGGGAAGCAATATAAAAGAAAGGGTAAAGGTAGATGAGGTTGAATAAGTCTCTCTCTACAAACCTTACAATAATGTACAAATGAAAAGTTTAATGATTATGGTAATTGCTTCCCTATTATATAAAGAAAAGTAAGAAAATGTACAAAGTGAAAGAAAAAAAGATTTTTAATACTATTACATGTTTTGTTTTCAAACTTGTTATTTGATGTTTCCATGTATTGTAAATCTATGACTTGGACAAAAGGGCTCCAAGTGGCTTGGACAAAAGGGCTCCAAGTTCCATGTTTGGTAGTGCAAGGAACAAAAGGGTGTCATGCCTACCTAAAAAACAATATAAGGAACATAAGGACTTCCTGGAACAAAAGAGCTTTTTGGAAATAATCAAATAACATGTGTTTTCTAAAAACAAAATGTTTTAAAGAATCATTACATGAACATACTTTAGGATTTCATTAGGCATAATCATGCATCACCATGCATTGCATAAAAATTGACGATTGTATGGGCAATTGTCTTGTTTTTATTAAACATGGAAAGTAAGGATAAAAGCTAATTAGAAAAGGTTGAGAGTAGTATTTAAAGTGAATTATATATTCTTACAAATTGCATAGTTTTACATTGGTTAAAGCTCAAAGTATAGCTTAAAGATGTCTAATGAGGAGAATAAGTATGCTTGCTAGTCTCTATAATTGTTATAATGATTAAATTGTTTTCTTTATTAAATAGACTGTCTGCTTTGAGAGAGGAAATGACTAAGATTTGACTTATGCCACCTTTCCCAATGATAAGGTAAAATTTGTGTTTTACCCCAAAGCAACTGGATTTACTATAATATCACGATTTAAATTTTACTACTAAGAATTATTAATTCTCATCCCAGTCTTTTTATGTTTTCCATGATAAATCTAGAGGAGGACCAAATCAAGTACAGGGTGAGGCGATGGAGATTTAGTTAAGTTGTTGATGTAATAAATTTAGTTATATATTTATATTAATGGCTCTATAATTAAGTTTATGTAATTAGTTTTTTAAATGTTTGTAATCTCAGACATATTAGAAAGATTTCTAGTAAATAGCAAGTTTCTTGATGTGTAAAATGTCTTGCTCACTTATTTCTGCAAAGGCTCTATATATTTATTTGTTAAATAGATATTGAACAGGTTGTAAATTATGCTTAAGTTAGAAAGTGACATACTAATTCTGTTTACTTAGTATACGTAGGGTATACTACAATATTTAGAATTTGGGTGTTACATATAGGACCAAACAAGTTTCAAGGAAACTTTTTGAATAATCAAAGAGGACTAAGAAAATCAAATTCTAACTTGAGAAAGTTCAAGTGTAAGTTGAGAAAGTTCCTGAAGAACATAAGAAAGTTTTGCATGTAAAGATCTTAAGACGGCTATGAGAAAGTCAGAAGAATGAAGAATATCCACAAAAGATGAATTCATGAAAAGTTTAAGCATTCAAGAAAAGCATTTACCTTTAGAATCATCAAAAAGATTATAAAATTAGAAGATAAGACGATTGAAGATACTCAAGCATGAGAAGGTTGCATGAGAAAATTAGTTGAGAGAGTTCAGTGAGAAGCTTGCTGCCGAGAAAGTTCAGTAAGAAGGTTGCTTGTGAGAAAGTTCAGATGAACCTTATCACTAACTAAAGGTGCCTATGCTAACTCATCAAGAAAAGACAAGACAATGGTCACTGCCATAACAAAAGATAATTACTATTTGGAACATCGATGTCTAGAAATTTGGATTTTAGAGACCAATTTTTTAGTCTCTAAATCAGGAAAATCGGTCACTAAAATAGTTAGAGACTGATTTAGAGATCGATTTTAATCGGTCTCTAAAAGTCTCGTCGCTAAATATTAGAGACCGATTTTAAAGAGACTGATTTTTTCGGTCTCTAAATCAGTCTCTAAATCGATCTCTAATTTTCGGTTAAATATTGGTCAATTATATTTCAAAAAAAGTATATTAGAGGCCGATTTAGAGATCAATTTTTTAGAGACCAATTTTTTGGTCTCTAAATCTGTCTCTAAATCAATCTCTAAATCGGTCTCTAAAAATATTAATATATTATATATTTTATAAAATCAGTCACTAACGCAGTTTCTAAACTAGAGACTGATTTATCAGTCTCTAAATCAGTCTATAAATCAGTCTCTAAAACTCTGAATATATTATATATTTTATAAAATCAGTCACTAAATCGGTCTCTAAACTAGAGATTGATTTATCGGTCTCTAAATCGGTCTCTAAAAGGCTTAATATATTACGAGACTAGTTTATCAGTTTCTAAATCGGTCGCTAAATGTATTCTTTTCTATTTTCGATCCCTAATTCGGTCCCTAATTTGTGATATGAATTTGTAATTATTTTTAAATTTATTAAAATCCAAATTTTTAAAACACCTAATAAACAACAATCAACAATATCATATATAACCAAACATATAAATAAAAAATAACATAAACTAAAATAATTCAGTATTTAGAATATATCATTTAAACATCAAGACATTCTAGAATAAACTAAACTAAAGATTGTCTACAATATCTCATTACTACAACATTTCAAATATAAGAAAATTGAACACAACACAAACTAAACTCTAATAATAAAAACTCCTCCTCGCCCTCATCCTCCTCCTCCTCTTCGGCTCCATTAGTCACGGGAAATGTTTGAGAAGGTTGAAAGTTCATCGACTGCATCAATTGGAATGTACCTAAGTTTGAGTAGTGTGCACAGATATATTGTTGCTTGAGTTGATGGTACATAAGTTTGTCAATGGTAGTGAGTTGCCAGGGGGCTTGGCTTGTTTCAAATGTCTTTTATAGGGATACATTGTTGAATCCACTTTTTGCGTCACATGGAACATCGATATTTGAATTCCATGATTCAGATCCTATAATTTGATCAACACTGCAACAATAAAAATCATAATAATTGATACAAGAGATCCAACAAATTTTGCATCGAAAAGAGATAAAGTGTTTAGCTTGCCTCTGAGAAAGATCATCTTTTTTTGACCATCACTAGAAGGTTTAACACCATTGAGTTTCTTTATTGCTTAGTTCTTGCTAATAATTTGCCCTACTTTGATAACAAAACCCTTGCCTTGTTCGATATGTCTGATCCTCAAATCAGTGAGATTATAATTCACAAAGCTCATCAAGTCAATACATTGTATATTAACCATTGGATCCAGATTTACCTTCAAGATAAGAAGGAGGACACTTGTTTGCTCTTCAACAACTGCTTTACTCAACTAAGTTGCTAAAATCATCACACCTCCTCTAGTCAAAAACCTACAAGTGTACAATAGAAAAACTAAATAAAAATAACTATAATTTGATTTCAACAAATACCAAGCTATTGAAGAGACTAATCATGTACCATAACAATATTGAAAAATTTTGCATAGTTAAAATACCAAGCTTTGTATTTAATAAATCCCTAGGTCTTTTTCCTACAAAAAATATGATGGGCAATGTCATACTCGCCTCAAAATAGACTAGTATTTAAAATGGAATATAACATAGTGCATAACCTAGGTCATCTCCCATGGATCAATTCGGATTTCTCAAGCATATTAGAAGTTATCAATAGGTAGGGGGTTTTGTTCATCAAGTAGCAGAATACAAGTTCAAATAGTAATTAGAATAAAATTCAATTATGGAAACATCAATCCAAGGTCTTCAATTCAAGTAGCAGAGTCAATCATAGTTCAAAGAGAATGGAATTCTATCTGCATACACCTCTGTTAATTCGAATTCAACTAGATAATCACCTAGAATCTCATTAACTAAAACAGAATCACAATCGCAATTCTTGATTAAAATTGATTTAGGCACAATTTCGAATTAACGTAGATTATCAATCGATGATCTATTCTCCATTAGATTCAAATTAATCAATCTTCATTCTATCTTTAATTTCGAAATCTTAATCTAGATTCAGTCAAATCTAGATCTAGATCAACATAATCATGTTGTACAGACAAATCACAATTGAAGAAGGAGAAGAGGATAGAACACAAACAGAAATCATATTTAAACAATAGAACTCAAAACTCTAACCACAATCATTGAATTCCTTGGATTGATTGGATCTTTAGCCTTCCATGGCCATCACCATTGGAAATCAAACTTCAAGAAAAATGCAAAACCTTACGAGAGAGAGAAGAGAGAAAACGAAAAGAGAGCAAAGAACTTTTTCTTCAATCTGTAAAATTAAACAAAGTAATTCAAAAAGTGTTTTTCGTATTCTGCATTCACCTCTTTGTAACTAAAAATTCTTCCGTAATTCCTAATCTACCCCTAGCCCAATCTGTAGCCCTCTGAATAAGCTTTTCATAGACATATATTTTGCCTTATTTGGGCTTAAATTGAGAGAGTTAAGCCCAAATTAGTGAGGGAAGGTCCAAACTTTGTGACAACAACAGCATCCTAATTTTGAGGCTCAATTTCGCCTTGAATCCAGCTGAAATAAAAAAATTGCATTAGATGTAAAATTGTATATCTTCATCTCAGCTTTCAGGGAACACCAAGATCATCCAAATGTGATATTTGTAGCCCAAGATATGGCCTATATGAGACAAAAAGGTCAAAATGAGCTAAATTCCGAAAATTAATGAAGTTTTTACAACTAAACTCAATGAGGCTCAATCTTCTAAAACTCACCCACAAACATAATATTGGATACAATTAGTATCAATTAGGCCAAATATAAAGCAATAATGAATGCCTCAAAATTGATTGATCAAATTTCCCCACACTTAAACTTTTGCACTCCCGGACAAAATACAAAATTGAACCAAAAGGGGTTCCATCACAAGAACACAAGATCAACATACTTTCCAATGAATTATAAGAATGTAAGGTGGTGATCAAGATTCAAACATCCAAAGTATCAAGGAGTCAAGACAATCATGAATATATCTCTCAACATCTCAAGCAAGCAAGAAGACAAATCGAATCAAATGATGAACCAAAAGTGATAAGATCCTCACTAGGCATACTCTAACTCTCAAGTGTTTAGGTTTGTATTTACACTCAAAGTACCCATGAAAGCAAGTACTACCATAAGCTTGACAAGCCTCTAATTTTCACCACTTGAAACACATGCAAATAAAGATCAAAAGGACTTTATTCAAGGTTGTAATGGGGTCATGGTAAGAGAAGGAAACAATATGGATATGGTAAGTTAAGCACCCAAGAGAATAAAAGAGCAATGGGGAGGAACACAAATGACAAGTAATGCACATTCTCTTGCACATTCTCGTACATATTCCTTTCTTTTTGCTTTTACAACCTTTCTTGAATTCATTCTTTTTCTCTTTATTTTTCATTTCATTTTTTTCCAATTTTTTTCTTTCATTTTTTTATTTATTTCTATTTTCATTTTTTTATTTCTATTTTTTATTTTTTTTTCAATCACCTTGCATATTACACATCAATTTACACAACATCCATACTTGAACTATTAATTGCCCACAAGCAAAAGAGCTCCTCAAATGAAAATGAACCAATGCTCTCTCATTCCCTAAGGTAAGGTAAAATTATGATTTTTCAAAAGGCATAAAATGAGCTAAGACAAAGAATGGGCAAATAGGCTCAAGGGGGTAATCAAAGGGAAATGATGCAAGGTTGGCTATTTGGCCAAAGTAGCTAATCAAGAAAGAAGGCCTCAATCATCTCAATACATGCATGTGAACAAGGAGCTTCAAAAAGAATCAAGTCAAGTTCTAGAGTACCAACAATCATGAGTGAAATCACACAAGAAAGGAAGGGAATGGCATAATGTAATCCATCCATGTATAAGGTCCAAAATCTCACCAAGGACAAACCTATCACAATTGTTGCAACACTTTAATTCTCAATGCCAGCTTGCTAAACTAAAAATGCAAGAAATATATTTATATCATGTCATGAAACCTCTAACTAAGAATGATAAAATTACTCACAACCTGTACAAACCAAGAAATTCAATGCAAGCATGCAAAATTGATCAAAACAGAAATAATAGAAACAAAAATAGAAAATTTAGAAAATAGCAAAATTTCAAAATTAAATCCTAACACTAAAACATTCCCTCCCCCACACTGAAACCACACATTGTCCTCAATGGAAACAAAAAGCAAAAGACAAGTAGGCATATGAAATAAAAGAGCAAGGGAGGAGAACACCCTCATCAAGGTGGAAAGATTTGCACTTAGAGAAAGGTGGGCTTTGCCAAGGAGAGCTCCTCTATAGGTGCGAGGCTCGCGGGGCTCTCAAGAAAGGGCTTAAGACGATGGCCATTAACCTTGAAACTCTTGTTGGTAGCTTCATTTGAAATCTTCACTGCACCATAAGGAAAGATGGAAGTGACAACAAAAGGACCATCCCACCTAGAACTAAGCTTACTAGGCATGAGTTTAAGACGAGAGTTGAACAAAAGAACTTTTTGGCCAATGGAGAACTCCTTTCTAGAAATCATCTTATCAAGGAAATGGTTAGTCTTTTCCTTATAGATCTTTGAATTCTCATAAGCCTCCAAGCGAAATTCCTCCAGTTGTTGCAATTGAAGCTTTCTCTTTGAACTTGCTTAGTCAAAAGCTAAGTTACAACTCTTCACTGCCCAGTATGCACGATGCTCTATCTCCACCGGAAGGTGACATGCTTTACCAAAGATAACCCTGAAAGGAGACATCCCTGTAAGTGTCTTGTAAGCGGTACGATGAGTCCAAAGAGCATCTTCTAATCGGCAGCTCCAATCCTTCTTATTCGGCTGTACCATCTTCTCCAAAATCTGCTTGATCTCTCTGTTAGAAACCTCAGCCTGCCTGTTAGTTTGGGGATGATATGTTGCAGACACTCTATGCACGACCCTATACTTCCGAAATAAAGCCTCCATAGTCCGGTTACAAAAATGAGTCCCTTGGTCACTAATGATAGCTCGAGGCACTCCAAACCTGCAAAATATGTTAGACCTGACAAAATCCACAACAACTCGAGCATCATTAGTCCTGGTGGCCTTGACTTCAACCCATTTAGAGACATAATCAACCGTAAGCATAATATAAGAAAAACCAAAAGAAACAGGGAAAAGGCCCATGAAATAGATACCTCAAACGTCAAAGACCTCGCAAAAAAGAATGGGTTACTGGGGCATCTCCTGCTTGCGGGTGATGGCCACTCCTGCTCTCTGGTACTACTCACAAGTAGTGAAAACCTGATATGCTTCTTTGAAAATGGTAGGCCAGTATCCAGAATCCAACACCTTCCTAGCTGTTTGCTGTGGTCCAAAGTGTCCTCCGACTGGAGAGGAATGACAGAAGTGAAGAACTGACTAGAACTCATGGTCAAGTATGCATATGCGAATCACCTGGTCACTACAAAATTTTCACAAATATGGATCATCCCACATATAGTATTTAGCATCACTCTTAAGCTTAGCTCTCTGTGATCTAGATGCATGAGGGGGAAAAACAGATGCAACCAAGTAATTAACTAAATCAGCAAACTAAGGAGAAAGTGGGGTATCATGTAGCTGCATGAGCAGGGTTATCTCTGATAGGAGAAGGGTTAACAACTCTTTCGATCCTGCTCAAATGATCCACCATCAAATTCTCTGCGCCACTCCTATCTCTAATCTCTAAATCAAACTCCTGGAGAAGCAGCATCCATCTATTTACCGCGACTTTGATTCTGCCTTCTTCAATAGGAATTTTAAGGCTGCATAATCAGTAAAGATAACCACTCTAGAGCCAAGCAAATATGATCTAAACTTATCAAGTGCAAATACAATGGCAAGCAACTCTTTCTCAGTGGTAGTATAGTTAGCCTGTGCAGCATCTAAAGTCCGAGAAGTATAGGAAATGACATGAGGTGATCTGCCAATTCTCTGTGCAAGGATAGCTTCCACTGCATAGTTAGATGCATCACACATGAGTTCAAAAGGGAGTGTCCACACAGGTGGCTGAATGATGAGAGTGGTGGTCAAAGCTCTTTTGAGGCAATCATAAGCCTCTCTACACCTGTCATCAAAATAAAAAAACAACATCTTTCTGCAACAAGTTGGACAGTGGAAGGGCCTTTTTACTTAAATCTTTAATGAACCACCTATAGAAACCTGCATGGCCAAGAAAAGAACGAATCTCTCGCATACAAGAGGAGTGAGGTAATTGAGAAATAACATCAATTTTAGCAGGATCTACTTCTATACCCTTCCGAGAGATGATATGGCCTAAGATTATGCCCTGTTCTACCATAAAATGACACTTCTCATAATTAAGAACAAGGTTAGTCTCAACGTACCTATGCAAAACTCTGTCTAAACTGTCCAAACATGCATCAAATGAGGAACCATAAACAGTAAAATCATCCATAAACACCTCAATGTAATCCTCTAAAAAATTTGTGGCATGCATAGCTGGAAAGTTCCAGGAGCATTGCATAGGCCGAAAGGCATCCTCTTGTAGGCAAACAGTAATAAGATTTTCCAGCCAAGCACTCAAGCTTCTGATTAATAAAGGACAAAGGAAAATGATCCTTTCTGGTCACTTGGTTGAGCCGCCTGTAATCAATACAAACTCTCCAGCTACTCTGCACTCTAGTAGGAATCATCTCACCTCAATCATTCTTCACCACTGTGATTCCTGATTTCTTTGGAACCACTTGAACTAGACTCACCCAAGCACTATCGGATATAGGATAGATGAGTCCAGCTTGCAGAAGCTTGGTCACCTCCTTCTTTACCACATCCAAGATCAAAGGGTTAAGTCGCCTCTATGGTTGTCTCACGGGCTTAGCTCCATCCTCAAGTAGTATCCTGTGCATGCACATGGAAGGACTAATGCCAGGAATATCAGCTAAGGTCCATCTGATAGTTCTCTTATGCTTCCTTAGTATTTGCAACAACCTCTCCTTCTGCTCAGCATGGAGGTTAGTAGAAATGATCACTGGCAACTTCTTATCATTCTCTAAGTATGCGTACTTAAGGTGTTGTGGAAGCAACTTAAGCTCTAGTGTAGGTGGTTGCACTACAGATAGAAGTATCCTGGTGGTAGGGACTGTGTTTACAACCTGCAACCCAACAAAATCAGATTCATATGTACTTGCTGTAGTCAAACTACTGCATTTTGACTCCATTAAATTTGCAGATGCACCACCATTTAACTGTTCAGAACCTATACAATCTGTATCAAAATCACCATGTAAACAAGATGCAATCTCAATACAAACACATTTTCGACTCAGTACAAGTAGCACATGTGTAAGTATCAACAAAATCAGAAAAGAATGAAAAATCAGCAACAAAGAACTCAGACAGGTTATCATCAACTATATTAGCCAACAAATCTATATGAAAAACAGAATGTTCTTCCATGGGATGCTTCATGACATCCATGATGTTAAATATAACCACACTATCTCCAAACTCCATGGAAAGAGTGCCTGCATGGACATCAATCTTAGTTCTGGCAGTTTTGAGGAAAGGTCTGCCTAGAATAATGGGAGCCTTGTTAGATTTAGATTCTCCAACCATATCCAAAATATAGAAATCTGTAGAAAAAATCAAATCATTAACTCTAACAAGGACATCTTCAATGAGTCTAGCAGGGTATGCATTAATCCTGTTTGCCAACTGAATGATAACTCCTATATTCTGTAAGGGTCCAAAGGCAAGAGAGTTGAACACAGACATAAGTATAACATTAATTCAAGCACCTAAATCTAACATAGCATTTTTGAATTTGCTATTTCCTATGGTGCATAGAATAGTAAAAATCCCTGGATCATTGTATTTTTGGGGCATCATAGGCTGTATAAGTGCTGACACATTTCGCCCCATACTGATCTTCTCATTTCCCTTTAGTCTCCTTCTATGAGTGCACAAGTCCTTAAGAAACTTGACATATCTTGGAATTTGCTTGATTGCTTCAATGAATGGAATGTTCACCTCAACCTTCCTAAATGTCTCCAAGATCTCTCTATCTGTGTCAGTCTTATAAGTCTTCTTAAGCTGCACAACCCTCTGAGGGAATGGTAGTGGGTTGGATTGTTCCTGCTCATCAGTAACCACACTAGGAGTGGGGACAGAATCTGTTTTCTTAATTTTGCTACTACATGAATTTTCTGGTATGGCTTACTGCTCCTTAGTCTCATTTTATAAACCATGTTACAACCTACAATCTGGTGCATCAACAGTCCTACCAGATCTTAGAGTGATGACACTCACATTTCTTAGATTCACCATAGTTTGTGCAGGTAACTTGTCAGAATCTTGTGACTCTAATTGATTCATCGAACTGGCAAGTTGTCCAATCTGGTTCTCTAAATTCTGAATGGTAGCTTCTGTCCTCTGCTGGAACTGCAAGTTGTTCACTGCCATTTGTTTCATCAAGTCCTCCAAGGTTGGCTCAAATTTAGGAAGTGCTGCACTAGGTTGCTGCATATTCTACTGCTGAATGAAAGATGGTTGATATGGTCTACTGGATCCTGAAGTGGATTGAAATGGTATTTGCTGCTGCTGCCTAAATTGAGTAGAGGTAGGTTGTGTAGAGTTATTCCCCCACCTCAGATTGGGATGATTCTTCTAGCTTAAGTTATATCTGTTGGAGGACAAATCATAACTCTGTTGTTGCTACTAACGCTGATTATTATAGATGTTTGCTGCATAGGCCTGTGGTATACCAACAGTATCACCCTCTTGTAATGTAGGACAGGCATCTGTGGTATGATCAGCAGAAATGTAGATACCACATACTCTGGCAAGAACTACTGCAGCAAGCTGTTGTTGTTAACTTATAGCTAATTGCCTCACTAAAGATGCAAGATCATTAATTTTGCTTTCCAATTTCTTGTGATATACAGCATAGGTAGCCTCCATTTCGCGGACACATCTAGTCAATACCACTAAGTTACTTCTAGTGCCAAATTATTGGGAATTAGTGGCTATATTCTCAATCAGATCCTTTGTAGCCATAGGAGTCTTGTCCACCAATGCTCCTCCACTGGAAGCATCAACCATACTCCTATCCATAGGTAGCAGACCTTCATAAAAATACTGGATGAGTAACTGGTCACTGATCTGATGGTGAGGGCAACTTGCACACATCTTTTTGAACCTTTCCCAGTATTCATATAGTGTTTCTTTGTCAAACTGCCTGATGCCACATATTTCTTTTCTGATTGATGCAGCTCTTGATGCAGGAAAGAATTTCTCCAAAAATAACCTCTTAAGATCATTCCAGCAAGTGACAGATCTTGGATGCAAATAATACAACCAATCCTTAGCAGCATCCTGTAATGAGAAAGAGAATGCTCTGAGTTTGATGTGATCTTCTGAAATGCCTTGAGACTTCATAGTAGAACACATAGGAACTCTTTAAGATGCTTATGAGGATCCTTGCTTGTATGACCACTGAACTTAGGCAACAAATGAATCAGTCCAGATTTAAGTTCAAAAAGGACATCAACATCAGGATACTGAATGCATAAAGACTGATATGTAACATCAGGGGTAGCAAGCTCTTTCAAGGTTCTTTCAGCCATAATATCAGTGTTCTCAGTATAATTAGAATGGAAAGATTGATCAATGACAGAATGCATAGAATCAGAAAATTTAGATGCAGAATCACTAGTATGATTACTATGTGGAGAATCACTAGAAACAACAAGATATACACTACTTCCTATATGCTCATCAAGTGTAGAATCAATCTTATTAAACCTATGCAGGGAATGAAAAGTCCTATCTATCTCAGGATCAAAATAATGCAATAAACCAGGGTTGGACCTTGTCATGAAACATAGGAAACTTAGAAACACAAAACAAACAAAATTGACTATTCAACACTAAAAATGCACCAAAAAAAAATCTAATTGACCTATCAAATGATTTTTAAAAATTATGGGACCACCACACACTAAAAATTACACAAAAATGGAACTCAAAAATGCAATAAAAAATCTTCAAAAAATGAAAAAGTGGCCTAAATAATGGAATTTGGCTTAAAAATGAGTGACCTTCAAATTGAAGCCTTGCTTAAAATGCCATTTTCCTTCAAGAAAACAAGTCTCAGCTCAATATGAGATTAGGCCCTTTTTCCAAAAATTACAAAACTGTCCAAAAACCTTACCAAATGATGAAAGTTGGCTAAAATCTGAGTACCTGATCCAAGGATCACTTTGCTCCAAATGATGTTTTGCCCTTGGAGACCAAGTTTTAGCTCAATCAGAGTTAGCCAAATTGCACTTTTTCTCCCCTTCACCTGAAAAAACCAGAAACAAGGGAAAGAGTGCTAGCAGGGTATGAAACAGTGGTAGGCAGCTAGGAACACGTCCAAAATGAATGAATGACACTCACAATGAGGTCTTGCAGTGCAATTGGCAATAAGATCAACAAAATGATGGTTAACAACAGCAAAAGCCAATGGAACAGTAATAGAAATTAATAGATTGCAAAATGTAATGCAGTAGAATTGAACAATAGTGTGTGTTGCAGTAGAAAACACAATGGAACAACAAAATGAGCAAAACAAAACAGAATTATACAGAAAATAGAATTATGCAGCAACTTGCTTGACACACAGTTGCAGCTCAACTCCAATGGCAGAATTAGCAATATCAACAAAGTTTTTCACAATCTTCAAAGAGCAACGATTCTATAGAACTCAAGCAAAGAAAGTAGCAAACTATTAGGAACTTCTAATCAGCCTAGGAAACCAAAAATTAATCCCCGGCAATGGCGCCAAATTTTAATGGACGATGTCATACTCGCCTCAAAATAGACTAGGATATAAAATAGAATATAGCATAGTGCATAACCTAGGTCATCTCCTAAGGATCAATTCAGATTTCTCAAGCATATTAGAAGTTATCAATAGGTAGGGGGTTTTGTTCATCAAGTAGCAGAATACAAATTCAAACAGTAATTAGAAGAAAATTCAGTTATGGAAACACCAATCCAAGGTCTTCAGTTCAAGTGGCAGAGTTAATCATAGTTCAAAGAGAATGAAATTCTATCTGCATACATCTCTTTTAATTTGAATTCAACTAGATAATCACCTAGAATCTCATCAACTAAAACAAAATCACAATCGAAATTCTTGATTAAAATTGATTTAGGCACAATTTCGAATTAACATAGATTACCAATCAATGATCTATTCTCCATTAGATTCAGATTAATCAATCTTCATTCTATCTTCAATTTCGAAATCTTAATCTAGATTCAATCAAATCTAGATCTAGATCAACATAATCATGTTATATAGATAATTCAAAATTGAAGAAGGAGAAGAGAATAGAACACAAACAGAAATCATATTTAAATAATAGAACTCAAAACTCTAACCACAATCATTGAATTCCTTGGATTGATTGGATCTTTAGCCTTCCATGGCCATCACCATTGGAAATCAAACTTCAAGAAAAATGTAGAACCTTACGAGAGAGAGAAGAGAGAAAACGAAAAGAGAGCAAAGAACTTTTTCTTCAATTTGTAAAGCTAAACAAAGTAATTCAAAAAGTATTTTTTGCATTCTGCATTCACCTCTTTGTAACTGAAAATTCTTTTGTAATTCGTAATCTACCCCTAGCCCAAACTATAACCCTCTGAATAAGCTTTTCATAGACATATAATTTGCCTTATTTGAACTTAAATTGAGAGAGTTAAGCCCAAATTAGTTAGGGAAGGTCTAAGTTTTGTGACAACAACAGTGTCCTAATTTTGAGGCTCAATTTTGCCTTGAATCCAGCTGAAATAGAAAAATTCCATCAGACATAAAATTGTATATCTTCATCTCAGCTTTCTGGGGACACTAAGATCATCCAAATGTGATATTTGTAACCCAAGATATGGTCTGTATGAGATAGATGGGTCAAAATGAGCTAAATTCCAAAAATTAATGAAGTTTTTACAACTAAGCTCAATGAGGCCCAATCATCTAAAACTCACCCACAAACATAATATTGGATACAATTAGCATAAATTAGGCCAAATATAAAGCAATAATGAATGCCTCAAAATTGATTGATCAAAATGCATTAAGTTAGACACATTAGACATGAAACAAACAACAGAAAGATTTAAAATAATCCCAAATTAGTGCTTTAAAATAAGGCATACATATTAAAAAAAAGAAACAAACACAAAAATTCTGTTTCAGTCCACTTATTCCATCTGATTGAGTGGAGGAAATATTTAATATCTGCATTGATAGTTATTTAGGAAAAAGGCTTTGGCAAACTTCCCTCTGCTAGGGGGCTTGGCTTGTTTCTTCAAAGTAGCAGGGACAATTTCGGAATGAATATTAAGGTAAGTTCGAAGGAACTTAACCATCATTGGTGAGGAACCAGTAATAGTGCATCCAAGCAAATGTTTCCCTCACATACTCCCTCGATTTGAAGCTCTGCATCAGCTTAATCCTTAGTGTGTGCTTGTAATTGTGAGGTTGAAGAAAATAAAGGGGCAGGAAATCGATGCGGGAGTAAACAATAATTTAACTTCAAAGCATTAAGGGTCTATCTAACTATTCATATCCTGTCTTCAGTTTAAAAAATCTTCTCTTTTATAATATATGCTATCCCAAATTATGGCTGAATCCAAAAAACCCATGCAAGGCAGGGACACTCACTAGTTTAAATGTAATCTGGAAGAACATTACCCTAAGCCAGATGCCTAGATGTTGAAAAATATATGGTAATTTAAGACAGTGAGCAATATTGTACATGAAATAGCCATGAGGCTTTCACTTCTTCCTTATAAGTTACACCTCAGAAAACTTTTATTCTCACAAGCATACCTTAACTTCCCCAATTGAAATGTCTTTTAAACTAGATACTAATGCCAAACTATATAACAATGTTGGAATCATTATAAAAAAGTTAAGGAAAACAAAGAAAAAAAAAGAGTAAGTTGCAAGAATAAATTTCTCTTTAATATATCTAATAAAAGATCAAAGGAGACAGGTAAATCTCCAGTATCGTTTATGACAGACAAAATTCACAAGCATGCAACAAGAGAGGGAGAGGGAGAATAGCAGAACTGAACCTTGCAAATGCCCTAGAAGAGCACTAGTTCCAAATCTTGCTACTGCAAAGTTCCATAGATCATCAGGTCCTATTTTTCTAGTTGCAGTCACAAATTCACGTGCCCCTGACAATTTAGGCAAACCATTCCAGTTCAATGCAAAATAACGACTTGAGTTATTTCATTTGTGTTTGCTCCATCAGCACTTTCATAAAAGACATTTTGGTGTTTGACAGAAAAAGCAGAACTAAAACAATAAATTCATGGTTTTAACATTTTATTTTTCTGATATTCCTTTGCAGACAGATGTTGAATTTGAGCCATTGCAATTGACAAATGAAGTCCAAAGATAATAAAAACCAAATACTTCAGAGAACAAGCATAAGGGCCAACTGTATCATGATAACACCTTGCTATACATTAGGCGTATACATTCATATTTTGGTGTGCGTATATATATATATATATATATATATATATATATATATATATATATATATATATAACTCAAACTAAAGACAAGACACATTGAAAGTGGTAAATTTTGTGCATTATAATGAACACCCTTTCTTCCAAATACCTTCATGGGTCGGCCGATGACGATTCGAGCGGCTGATCGCGGTGTTAGATCGACGGATTCGACTCCAGTTGGAGCAGATCTATGCGTTGGATGGTTTCTGGTTTGAGCGGCGGTCTGGCTTGCGACAGTCTAGTTCAATCAGCGATCTAGCTCGCGGCGTTGCTGGTGCTGGTCCGATTCGAGCATCGGCTGTTCGGGAGCGGCAACAGATCTGGTGATGGTCTCGTTCGAGCGACTGTTGTTCGAGAGCGGCGGCAGATCTGATGCGTGGTCCGTGGAGCTTGGACGGTGGACCGGTGTAGGGGGAATGGGGGGTTGTACACACGATGAGGGGGGAGAACGCCGGTGCGTGGAGCTTGGGATTAATTGAAAAAATTGGGAAAATGGGAGGGGTCGTATCTTTGATGAAGGGGAGGGGGGGAGAAATTTTTTTTTAGAGATCGAAAATTTGATCGCTAATTATTTATTTTTTTGTAATTTTTTTTAGAGATCGAAATATCGGTTTTTAATTCTTTTTTATTTTATTTCTTTTTTAAAGACCGAAATATCGATCTCTAACAATAAGATTTATTTTTATTTATTTTTATTTTTTATAACATAATTTTGGTCTCTAATTCGGTCTCTAAAAAAATTAGAGACCGATTGAGAGACCAATTTTATTTCGGTAGCAAATTTGTTTGTTTTTTTAAAAATGGTCTCTATTTCAGTCTTTATAGAGACTGAAATAAATCGGTCTCTAAATCAGTCACTAAAACCTAAATTTCTCGTAGTGATCCAACAACTAAATTTTTAAAGCCTATATAAGTGTTCAAGCTTGAAGATCAGAAGGTTATGATGACCCTTGAAGCTAATCTGCCTAAGAACACGAAGAAATCAACCTTCTTATCTCTACCTACTTGCTCTAAAATCTATTAAATAATTTATAGGTGTGTTGTTGGCTCTATATTAGTGTTTGTATCCACTCACTGAGTGTTTTCAAGAGCTACCCAGTTATAACAAACACTTATTTTCTTTTACTAATTCTTGTCTTGTAAAAGTGAGTTTGTGGGTTGTACAAGTCACTTAGAACTTGTGAAGGTGGGCCTGAAGAGCTTGTGAGAAAAAAAATTGGTTTTAACCTAAAAAGGTTGTGTCAAAGAATAATTAGGCTTAAGGCTGAAGAGGTTGTGGTTGAAGAATACTTGTATTGAAGTCTAGAGAGGCTTAGTTGATAAAAAACACTCTTGATAGTGAAAATCCCAATGGTTTCTAGGTACTAGACGTAGCCCCGCATGGTTTTGGGTTGAATCAGTAGAAATCCTGGTTTAAGTCTTTTTTTCCCTTACTCCTTACTTATCTTATCAATTTGATTGAGTTATAAAAGTTAAAACTGAAATTTAAAGTAAACCGAATCTATTTGGGAACCATTTTCAAAGAACTCAGTTTGATATAATTGTGATTTATGTTCAAATACTGATTCTTTACATCTTTTAACTTCAAGTGAATTTGAAAAAGAAGCTACACATTTAAATATGACATATAAACTGATTTTTTAGTGTTGAGAAGGTTATTTTCTCTTAACCAGTAAACCTTCTCATGAACCTTCTCACTCCACTCAGGTAGTTTATTCTTAACCTTCTCTCTATCATTCAAGTTTAAGTTTGAAACCTTCTCACCTCCAAGTCTACACAACTTGAGAAAGTTGTGAGAAGGTTGATTTTTAGGAAAAAATGAAACATAATTCAACCCCTCTCTTATGTTGTTGCCAACTTCATCCTTTTCTTTATCTCCAAGGTCTTCACTTCTTTTTTGGTCCTCAAGTGTCATACCACTCTTTAATGCAATAACTTGAACTTGCTCCCTTGGGTTTGTCTCTAGTTGACTAGGTAGTCTCCTTTGTATCATGTTGAACAAGTTCACTTGTTGAGCTATTTGATTCTCAAGAATCTTAGAATGAGTAGCCATTTGATCAAACCGTGTGGTGATTTGCTGAATTGAACCCCCATGTTGCTCTGCACTTGTTGAATGGCTTGGGTTTGTTGAGCTTGAGTGGCCATAAAGTTCTCTACAAGGATATCCAAATTAGAATTTGTTCCTTGAGAAGTTTGTTGAGCTTGTTGAAATCTTGGTAGGGGTCTATTATTGGATGGGACCCCTTTCTTCTGTTGGTTTCCATATGAGAAATTGGGGCAATTCTGCCATTTGAGATTATATGCGTTGGAGAAGGGATTACCTTGAGCCTTGAAATTATTGCCCAGTAGAAAATTCATTTGCTCCAAAGATGAGTCATGAGAATAAGATTCCACCACCTTGCAATCTGAGGCCAAATGCTCCCTTCCACAAGTTTTACATGCCACTCAAGGAGTGTCTTGATAGTTATCGAGACTATCAAATTAAATCAATTTATAAACCAATTCACCAAAATACTTGTAGTATAAGGCATAACCGGGTCAAGCCCTTAGATCACTCTAATTAAGCAATTAAATTAAGAGGTTAACAGGGGGAAAAAGTTACAAAATTAATTAACAGAAAGTAATTAAAAATTGTAAACAGAATTAAGTAAACAACCAATATAAGGAAATCAACTAATCTTGAATTTAATCCATCATTGATCACTACAAATCCATTCAATTGCTAATCATATTCTTGATCTTAGAACACATCAAGAAGCCTTAAGATGATCCGTGAATTATGTATTAGATAAGCATCTAGAATTTAATTAATCAAGGTTAAATGAATTAAACACTCATCAAATCCTAAATTAATCTAAAACCCAAAATTCAACCATGCTTAACAAACAACATCCAAGAAGCCCTTGATGCATTGTTTAGTCTCTGTAATTCTCATTAAACATGTGGTAATTATACAATTATTACATCAACATTCAAATCAAATTTAGCAATTCAATTCAGATTTAACAAAATCAAAGAAGAACTTGATTAACAAGTAAAAGATAAACTTGATCAACAAGTAAAAGATAAACTTGATCAACAAACAAAAGAGAAACTTGATTAGCAATTTAATGTAAAAACATCAAAATAAGATCTCATAATTAAACATCAAGATTGTCAATCCCTAGGATTGATTTAAAAGGGTCTAGCCCTCCATGGATGGAGGGGAAAAATCGAAAATAAAGTACACTAGAGAGAAAGGAGAAGAAGAAAGACAAAGAAAGGATGTGCAAGCAAGAATAACTATGAGAAAATTAGGGTTGAGTTTCGAGGTTTCTGCTGCTGCTTAAATAACTATCTCCAAAATTAAAAATCCATGTTTTTCCTCAGCTTACGGTTAATATTCTTCCTCTTAACTTTAATTGGACATCTAACTAGCATAATTTGGGCTTAGGATGAGATAGTTATGCCCAAACATTCTTAACAGCTCTCTAAACCAGTCAGCCGACTTAAAATGGTTAAAACTCCATTGAAACAGTGACTTCATGATGCGTGGTCTACATGAAAATTGAAGATATATGTCTCAACTTTCATATGGAACTAGTTTTAGCTCCATATGACACCTACAACCCAAATTATGGCCTAATCTTTATACATCGTCCAGGTTCTAGTGACAACATCTCTGTTATGACGTCGTGGCCAAATATGACCTACTAGACATCCGATTAAGCCTTTGATCTCTCATCAAAGTTGTAGAAATTTCTTTCAGATTTTCTACAAGATAAAATTTATAATTTTTAGATGTATAGAACTCAAGTTATGTCCAAAATATAGAAACAGTGTAAAATTTTCAACAATGCTAAAAAATACAATTAAGCCCAATTTGAACCCAAACTTATAAAATGTCACCAAAACTAATCAATTAAGCATATAAGAGGTCTAAGAGACTAAATATGAGGGTTAACTAATATATGAAAATTGTGTTTATCAATTTCCCACACACTTAGCTTTTGTACTCCCAAACAAAACTAGAAATTCAACATAAGGAATAAGGAACAACAACACAAACTCAAAAGTTAAAAACTCTAAAAGAGTCACTTTCTAACACAAAGCTTCAAGGAATTAAAACATTCATGAAGTAACATTTCTTTACATCTCAAATCAACAAGCAAGGTAACTTCAATTGAAAAACATAAATCTAAAATGATAGAACCTCACAAGATACACTCTCAATCTCTCAAGTGTTTAGAAGGCAAGTGTTTCACTCAACTCAACCCATGAGAATTTGCACTACCATAAGCTTACTTATCTTCTACTTTCCTACTACTCAAAACACATGCACATATAAATCAAGATGAATTTATGCAAGGTTGTAATGGGGTCGAGGTAAGGGAAGGGAGTAATATGAAGATGACAAGTTAAATACCAAAGAGAACAAAAGAACATTGGGGATGAGTTCAAATAACAAGCATGAAAATAAAAAAGATGAGAGGAAGAGGATTAACCCTAACTTGAGGACAAACTTGGATTTTAAATTTTAGAGATAGTTATTTAAGTAGCAACAGCAACCGCGAAACTCAAACCTAATTTTCTCCTAGCTGCTATTGCTTGTACTTTCTCTCTTCATCTTTCTTCTTCTCCTTTCTCTCTAGTTCTCTAGTTCTCATTTGGCATCATTATTGGGGATCTATCGAAGTTTAATCAAACATATTAAGAGTATAATTAGCTACTAACCCTTCACTAACTCTTGTTTTCCTTGTTTCAGTAGTTCCAAACTCAATTTAGGCCTCTAAGTGGAATTTTGTACGGACAAACAATTTCAGATTGGGTTAAAAATTAGTCAGTTGAAGGAAGACAATGTGTTCTACAAGGTTCACTTTAGAGTGAGGTCTACCATATTTTGGCCAAATTCCATTATTTAGACCACTTTTCCATTTTTTAAAGATTTTTTATTGCATTCTTTTGGTACAATTTTTGAGTGGTTTTCACCCTGTAGTGGTCCCATATTTTTTAAAATTGTGTAGGTAGAGTAAGCAATGTTATTTTGACAAAATTTTAGTATTGTGTAGTCCATTTTGCATATTTTGTGTTTCTGCACTTTTGTATGTTTTATGACCAAGTCTTCTAGTAATCATTTATTTGACATTAACCTTGATTTTGAGAGGACCTTGCATACACTTAATAGAGCTTATAAACATAGTAAAAGGATAAATTTTGAAATTGAAACTGAACTTGAGAATATGAGTAGCACTGCAACTATGGCTGATAATACTGAATCTGAAACTAAACATGAGAATACAAATAACACTGCAAACATGATTGATAATATGGATAATAGAACTCGTAAAGAGCTAGTTGCACTTAATGTGAATTACCAATTTTTGTGCATTTAATATCTTGATTTAAATGCTGATTTGAATTGAAATCTGGATTGATACACTTGCTTCCAAAGTTTCTTGGACTTGTAGGCAAGGATCCCTATAAGCACTTGAAGGAGTTCCATGTGGTGTGCTCCACCATGAAACCACAAGGCATTCCTGAAGAAGACATCAAATTGAGAGCCTTTCCTTTCTCATTAGATAGAGCAACCATGGATTGGTTGTATTACTTGCAGCTAGCTGCCATAACAGGTTGGAATGATATGAAGAGATTGTTCCAAGAAAAGTTTTCCCTTCTTCTAGAGCTGCTACCATTAGGAATGATATATGTGGCATAAGGCATATATCAGGAAAAACTCTACATGAGTATTGGGAGAGATTCAAGAAGTTGTGTGCAAGCTGTCCTCATCACCAGATCAATGACTAGTTACTAATACAATATTTCTTTGAATGACTTTTACCCATGGATAGAAGCATAGTAGATGCTTCCTCTGGAGGAGCTTTAGTGGACAAAACTATAGAATTGTCGTTGCCCTAATAGTTTAATGTGACAAGTTTTGATGATGACAAATGTTTTACAAAAGGATATTGATCATGGTACATAGATGTGCTTAACGAGATATATTATATCATGCTTGATTATGTACTTTATCTAGTTATATTTCACTTAATAATCATGCAATGAGATATGTGCAGCATTCTTTATATAATATATCCAATAATGCTTTATATAAGTTATAATGAATTAATATTGGATTTAACTCTATTTAAATGAAAATGTGTAAAATGTTCTTTGTTGCATCCAATATAGAGCATATCTATTAGTAATTGATAAATATCTTATTTGTATATGTCTATGAAATTCTTATATACATGTTAGACTAACTAGAATTATACATTTATGAATCATGCACATGAAGATATTGAATAATGAATTCGAAATAACTATGTTTGTTTTAAGTGAGTAATACTTTGTAGGATAATCCAAGTACCAAGAGTGAGCATTGTAACAAGAAAGTAAAAGGTCACAATTATGCTTAACTCAAGAAGAATGAAAATGATAAGATGTTTCAAGCATTTACAAAATTTGAAAAGAAGAAATTTTTTGAAGTTTGGATTACATCAAGAAGCCTAAGGACTAGAATCAATATATTTTTCTTTTAGGTTTTCTCCTATGTAAAGATAGAGGTTTTACAAGAAAAGATCTCAAATATGTTTTTAAATCTTTACAAATGGTTCTTTCATGTTAAAATACCTAACAAACATGTTTTGAAAAGCTAGTCATGCTGATAGTTCAAAACTATGAAAAATAGTCAAGTTTGAGTTTTGAAAAGTTGAACTTTAGTTACTCTTTTGATCATAACTTTTAAAATACTTTAATTTTTGTTCTAAAAGTTATTTCATTTGAAAATATACTCAAATGTATTTCCAATAAGTGATCATTTGCTTTAAATGGATGAGAAATGAAGAAGTTATGACCATTTAAAGTCAGTTTTCAAAACTAAAATGCAATAATCATTTATCCACTTAGCTTATTCGAATAAGAGATTTGTTATTCGCATAAAACAAGTTAGAATGCGCTCCCAATGGCTATAAACGGCTAGTTTTCATAAGAAATCATTTCTAAACACTACCAATGACTATTTATCACTTGGGTTCTCTATATAAGTGATGTTTGAAGCTTTTACAACTTTAGAACACTTGATTTGATCCTTGAATCATCAAATCATATTTTGAATTCTTTATTGCAAAATCTTTCTATTCTTTTGTTCTTCAAGTTGTATATCTACTCTTGTGAGAGTTTTTAATCTTTCTATTCATCTTAAAATTATTGTAAAAGGGTGGGATACCCCTCAAGAGAGAAAAGGGTGAGGTATCCCTTGTAGTGAGGCTTAAACACAAATGGTGAGGTATCTTAAAGGTGTTATGAGCATTCTTGAATGTAAAAGGTTTTTCAAGCATATATGAAGCTTGAAGAGTTAGAGACTTTAGCAGAAAGGAGAGGTATCCCAAGGTGTGAGGAGTGCTCTTGCTTGTACAAAGGTTTTCCTAGCACTCATGAAGTCTAGGAGATAGTGTAGAAAATCTCAAGTTAAGCTTGGGGACTGGATGTAGGCCACAAATGGTTGGTGGCTGAACCAAGATAAATTCTTGAGTTTAATTCTCTCTTCTCTACACTCTTTATGTTCTATATTAACTTAATTTATGCATGTTCTACTATATTTATTTTTTGAGTGCTTCAAAATGCTTAATTTTTTTGATGTTATCTCAAAAGTTGTGATCACCCAATTCACCCCCATCTTGGGTAATGGTTGACACGACTAACAAGTGGTATCAAAGCTTCGTGCTCTGTTGAAAGCTTAACCACTTAAAGTTAAAGATCATTGTTTGTTGGCAACTGTTGAAAGTTTTTCAAAATGGAAGGTTTTGAAATTGATAAACTACCATTCTTTGATGGTGTGCATTTTATTTACTGGAAAGTTAGAATGGAGTTTTATATGAAATCTATTGATTTGGATTTGTGGGATGTTGTGCTTGATGGATTTTCTTCTAAACCATAACAAATTTGGAATGCTGATGACAAGAAATGTTTTTCTTTGAATATTAGAGCCATGCTAATTTTGAGAAGTGATTTGAATGATAAAGTTTATGCTAAAGTTAAAAGTTGCTCTAGTGCTAAATATATATTGGATTCTCTAGATGATATTTATCTTGCTAATAATGACTTTTTGAATAAAGTTGTATATAGAGAGCATGAAAAGCAAAAGCCTTTAGAGGAAGACAATATTGAAAAATGTCCTCAAGAAGATGTTCAAAGTAAGAAAATGAGTTCAATGCCTCTTGGTGATGATGGTGCTTAATTTGAAGAAGAGGCAAAACAAAACAAAATTAGGAAGGAAGATGCTCTTGAATTCTTGATGGATAACAATGAGGAAGATGTTGATTCCTTTAAAGAGACAAGTATGCTATAAATTGAGACTACTTCATATATGACTAAAAAGGACTTTAAGGTAAATAATATTAAACTAGATTATAGTCCTTCCTATTATGAGCTACAATGTGCATATGATGAACTGTATGATGATTTGTTGAATTTAGTAAAGAAAAACTTATCTTGTTTAGAAAACATTTCCTCCATTGAAAATGAAATTGAGACTTTAAAAAATGAATATGCTTTTCTTGATGTGGAAATGCCTTTGAAATGTGAAACCTTAACTTTTTGTGAAAAGTGCATTGATTTAGAAAATCAGGTTGAAGACTTATATTCTGAATTTGTCAAAGCTAATAATTTTAATTGCATACATTCCATGCTTGTTAATGAGAATAAAATTAATGTTATTCCACATAAAAATTCAAGCAAGACTTATGGGAAAAATAGTATAGAATGCAATAACAACAAAAGGCTTAAGTTTTCCAAAGATGATCTTCAAAGGACCAAGCCACCATTAAATTCAATTGTTTGTAATTTTTGTGATCATCTAGGACATATTTCTCATTTATGCAATAATAGAAGAAATCCTTATATAAAAAATAGTTTAGTATGAGTTCCTAAAGATCTTAAAGGCCCTAGTATTAACATTCAAGGACCCAAGATGAAGTGGGTACCAAAATATCCTCCTAGTATTTCAATTATGAAGAAAATTTCTTAAAAGGATGGAGTAATTAGTCAAGGGAAAAATGAATCATCAAGGGGAATGCTTTCAAAGCCCAATGGTAGAAGTTTTGGTCAAAGAAGGAAGATGGCTTCAACCAACTTCTCAAGTACAAAATATAGAACTTGTACAGTTCAAGACTCCAACAGATAAGCAATGGGTAAGACAAAATATTTCATTGATTACCAAGGCCAAGGTATCAAAAGCTTTTACCTCTTATGCACATTCACTTGTAAAGTCAATGAATTTAAGGTATATTCCTTGTAGGCCTTAAGTGATTGATAGAATCATACACTACAAGAAATCAGTAAATTAGCGACGGACTAATCCCTCGCTTTTCCCTCGCTAATCCCTCGCAAATAAAATTTACGAGGGATTTGCGAGGGAAAAGTCCGTCGGTTTTTTTTTGTCGCTAATTAGCGAGGGAACGTATTCTCTCGCTAATCCTTCACTAATAACAAAAATTTCCCTCGCGAATCCCTCGCGAATCCCTCGCGAATCCCTCGCAAAATTTAAAACAACTGGCGATTGTATTCCTTCGCAAATTTGCGAGGGAAATTCCGTCGCTATTCCGTCGCTATATAAAGAATATACGCACCAATTTTGAATCTATTACAATCAAAATTCCTCGTTATTCTCTCGCTAATCCCTCGTTAATCCCTCACTGATTTCCCTCGCTAATCCCTCCCTGATTTCCATCGCTAATTTCTCTCGCTAATCCCTCGCTAATTTCCCTCGCTATTTTCTCGCTAATCCCTCGCTAATTTCCCTCACTATTTCCTCGCTAATCCCTCACAAATTACGTTATATAATTTGCTCGCTATTCCATCGCTAATCCCTCGCAAATTAGTTTTTTTTCACCAATTTAATAAAATACGTTTTTAATATATCCAATATACTGTAAATCTTTTCAATCAAGATTATCCAAAGAAATAATAAAAAACAACAAAATACAAAACCAAAATAAATCTACTAATGATTCAAAGTTATTATAAGTTCAAAACAAAATACAAATCCAAAATAAATATACTAATGATTCAAAGTTATTATAAGTTCAAAATTTCATACAATGTCATACAAAACAAGAATAAACAACATGCAATCAATCTAAGTTTGCTTCGTCTTCGTCTTCATAATCATCATCCTCTTGACCCTCCCCAGTTGCTTCACCTTGCAATGGTGCTTGTGGAGCAATATTTGCTGATTGAATCGTAGATAGGAAGGGCGCAAACATAGGGACTAGTTGAGTCTGGACAAAAGATGCCATTGCTGTTGCCACTGCTGCACTTACGGCTGTATTTACGGCTTCAGTTATGTCCTGTGTCAAAGGTGTAGAGCGAGAAGGACCCATAACCTCCGAGGATGAAGCATGCATGGAGTTATTGTTAATGTGTAAACTGTTACCTATGCCATGCACTCGTCCCTTCTTGTTAGGACCCGCTGCATCCAACCATACATGCGGGTCAACCATAGGATGAGTGGAAGTGTTTTCTCCATATTTTTCTGACATTGCGGTGTCATATGACTCCTAAAATAACAAAACAAGAAGAGTATTAACCAAAAAATCAATAACTTAACAAATATAAATGACTTAAATTATAAAGACACCTACAATGAAGTTCCTTGAGCGCTCAGAGACATAACTTCCATCTTTCTTCTTATGAACTTTGGCATAGAGATCTCTGTAAGAAACTAGATGCTTTAACTCTGCCTCCTGTAATCACATATAGAAGAATATATGATAAACACATATCAAAAGTAATTAGGCAAACCCTCTAAAATACCAATGTCTTTATTTCATATGCAAGATAGGCAAATAACTCAAGTAATTACAAAAAATAAAGGTGAAAGTCTTGCGCATTTGAGTTAAGGAAAAATGAGATTTTCATGAACTAGAGAGTGCTCAGTAGCATCAACACAGAATTTCTAAACCACTATTTACTTCAGCCGAGAAACATGCAACCATTTCAATTACACAATCTATTCAATAGATACATATATACAGATAATCAATACATAATCAATACATTTAACATACCTTAAGTTTTGAATCATGTAACCTTTTCACAGTAAATATTAAATCCTTAGAAGGGATTGTACCATCTGTAAGTGTATGCAACACCTAACATGATCAATGTAAAAGTATCAATATTCAATATATTATTATAAATATCATTGTGTATATATATCATTTATTTTAGACCTAACTAAAGGATCACTCGAAAGATTGTGCCAACTTTTATCTAAACTTTTCTTCAGATATAATGCTATAAAAAAGTAAAATTACATGCATACTGTTCTATCAAGAAACTACTGATATTAATGAAACTTTAGACTAGAGTAGCATTAAATTTTGAGTATAACTTTAGTTGACTCTAACAGCTACCCTCAAATCATAGAAGAATCTCTCCAAATTGCATGCATAAACCCCACCCATAACGTAATGCTTCCTCTGTCCGAAGGGGCATGCTTTAAAGTGTTAATAGACTTAATCTCAATCACGTAGAAGTTCAGCTAAAAAAATTATTTTTCTGTTACTAAGCAGAAGTTCTAACCATTAATTCTTTACTGAAAAAATTATTTTTCTGTTACAAAGCAGAAGTTCTAACCATTACAAGTTTCTCTCAGTTGATATAATCTAGTAAGTAACTTGGTACCAATCGAGTAACTTCTTTTGATGTAGGAAACATCTATCCAATCATCAGGACACATTATATGTATATATACTGTCAATTATCTTTTTTGCTTTTATGATTGCAAGTAAAAAGAACAAGCACAAACTCATATGAATCTATTATGAACAGATCTCTGCAAAATCTAAATTAGCTAAAGAAACCAGAAAGAATAGAAGAAGAATCAGAATTAGGAAGAAGAGAGAGTTTGTAAATGCATCAATCCCTTTTTATTAGCTACGAAATTAGAAACACTTTCAGGCTTTATATAAGCACCACAAGCTTCTCTAATCCTCAACTAAATTCAATTACATTCTGTTACAAGCAAGTAACAAAAATAGAAACGGGTATATCATAATACTGGAGTACATGTTTAGGAATCAATACTGCATTTGATTGCTTTCTACAAACTTCAATTGTAACCTTGCCTACTAAGCTTTTCTCAATTACTTGTCTAGCACACTGCTGCAAAGCATAACTACATAAATATGAGACATCCACTAAGCCAAGTATCATTTCAAGCAATGCATTGTCATACTAAATTCTGAGATTCTGCTCATATGGGCAACAACTATAATAAAATTGAACAGATTTTGTTTAACTTTTTAAGCATTTCACTCCTATGTATTTCTTTCAAATCACGGATTTATCCTTAAAAGACTTATAATTTCCTGAGTAATACACTAGCCTTGATAAACTAATATGGCTATACTTTCTACAGGGCATATACAAAGGAATAGTCCAAGATGAAGAAGAACACGTTCAGTATTGAGAAAGATTGTGACTGTTTCCATCTCTCAACATCTAAATCTAAATGCAAAAGGCTAAAAAACAAAACCAAGGATAATGGGGCATCATAAATACTAAATTAAAAAAGGACATTATTCTAATTAGTGTAGCTGCTAAAAATCTCGTTAACCAATCTTCACAAAGAAAATGAAGACAACAATGAGATGTTGCTTAATTGGTAAATTGAGCTCTATATGAGCACCTAAAATTGATTATTGCTATTTGCAAGCATACATCCCACATAAGTAATTAAATGACATCCTCTCCCAAGTTCCCAACTAGTTCTTGGACACACCCAGCCTTGTTTCAATTGGAGCAAAATCAGATATCAATGATGCATGATCCACAGATTGTTAAATGATAAAGAAGCATATGCATTATAGGTGACACAAATAGTACCAATCATCTAACTTTCTCTACCCTTATATCAAATGGGAGAAGATGCCATGAAACCTAATTTCAAACTTCTCAGATAGCCTTATAAGTGAGAATAACCTTGAAATACTTTTGATATCCACAGATTTCAAAAACAAAAGAGGGAAAAAGAAAAAAAGGTAGGTTATGATATGAAATTTCAATAACTCACTTCTTGTTGATGTGGTAAGTACAGACCAATGCAATGCGACAAATATCAAGTTAGTAAAAGAGAAAAATAAAATAAGTCCTCAAATCGTGCATCTATTATTCATTACAGGCTTTGCTAGAGGGGGAAAAAGGATGGGGGTGATGGATGAGAGAAGTAATCTTACAATTATACAGAAAATTAAACTACAACCATTCACCAATGTAATAACTAAAGATTTCAGAGCAGGACAATTGACTCTACAGAACAAAATCTTAACCGTGGTAAAAGTAGCAGTATATATATTGTTCAAAGCAATTACAATCTAAACACCCAATATTTGTCTGGCAAAACAAAAAGGGAAAAAGAAAGAAAGGACATACAATACAACCAAGGAAGATATGAACATGAGGATGCTATATGAACTTAAAATTATGACAGCAAAGGTAGCTAGCTACACCTACACGGGAGGTATGTTAGAGAAAGAGAAACCTTTGTATCCCTTGTAAGCATAATATGCAATCTGCGTGTAGTAGAAACCCGGTATGAACAAGATCGTTCCCGATTGCAAAGAAGAGCCCTATATATCATCCATTCCAAACACAAATTAAAATCATCAAAAAGAAAAGATCAGAATTCTCTCTGTCATAGAAAGACATAATTTGTTTAAAATAAAATTAATAGACCCTATAACCCAACATGGTAGATCCTTACCTAACAAAATTTGTGTCTATTCTCTAATAGGATGGTCCTATGACTGGAGAGAATCTTTACCCAAAAGAAAAAAAAAACCCATAACAGCTAGTTTGTTATACTCTGCACTGGTATTTGCTAAATTTCAGAATAACAAATAGAATATAATAAAGCATAGAGCAGCGACACTGCAACAGTGGTGGAGAGTCACAGTGTGGCACGACGGTGGGAGAGAGCACGAGAGGGAGACGGAGAAGGAGATCTGGGCAGCTTTGAGTGTGAGGGAGAGGGAGAGCACGAGAGAGTTGTGTGAGAGAGAGTAAGAGTGTGAGTGAGAGGGGGCACCTGCTTTGTGTGGGTGGGGTTCTACCGAGAGTGAGAGGAGAGAACGAGAAGCAGTGAGAGAGAATTTCAAAGTGAATGTGAGAGAGTGAGAGGGAAGGTCCTATATGCGACAATTTAGAATTCTTTCAACTATTTTAACTTATTAGGTTCTCATGAGGGATTTGCGACGAAAATATCCCTCGCTAACACTTTACTGGTTTCGCGGGAATTTTCCTCGCAATTCTCTCATAAATTTAGCGAGGGAAATTATCCTCGCATTTCCTCGCTTTATTTTAGTGAAACTACCCCTCGCAATTCCCACGCTATTAACTCGCTATTTACTCCTCGATTTATTTTTGAAATATAGCGAGGACTCGAATTCTCTCGCTAATCCCTCACAATTCCCTCGCTAATTAGCGAGGGATTAGAGAGAGAAATTTTCCCTCGCAAATTTCCGTCGCTAAATCGCAAATTTCTTGTAGTGATATATACTTGGTAAAATTTGAATATTATGTTTAGCACATGATTATGTTCATTCTTATTATACCATAGCTCATTAATTTGTTATATATCTTAGTACATAAGATTCTACAATGCCTAGGTATGCTTGCTATATTTTGAATTGTCTATATATCATGAAAGTAAGTATGTTATTGGCTATGTGCTTATAGTAATTGATTATTTAATTTGTTGTGCTCAATTTACATACTATAGAAAAATTAATCTTTATAAGAGCATAATAGATTAATAATCAATGAATAACACATATGAATCCAAAATTGGTGGATACCAAAGAAAATACTTTGAATTGTGTTGTAGGATGACTATTAGCTCAAGCATGTATTGAAGTGAAATACAACTATACTATTTGAGGTTGAGAAAATTTAAAATGGTCCAAGTTCTCCAAGAGTGATGAAAACATAAAAAGAATGCCATAGGGAGTCACAACATTCTTAAGGAGCCTTGAGGCATGGAAGTAAAAGTCACCTATAAAAACTCAAAGAGCACACTTTTAGTGATATCAATCTCTTATCCTTATTTATGCTTTAAGTTGAATATCATATGATATTTGGAGAAGTATAGAGTTGTGTTATGCCTTAACATGCCTTAAGTTGTGCTTTTCTAGCATTGTGTGTCGAAAATGTCTTTACATATGCTAACATGCTAGATATGTACACACTTCATATGGAATTACATGTTTTATGGTAATATATTTGTTCTTGAGCTTGTGACCAATTTTCTTTGTTCAAATATAGAAATTTACATGCTCATAAGAAGTTCTGATCCTTTCTCTTTGATGCTTAATTGTCTTATATACTTACTTAGAGATTGGAAAGTTAAAGTTATATGTTTTCTTGTATGAAATTGTTTAATATGTTCATATCTTGAAAACAAGAAGTAAATGATCCATTTTGTACCTTGAACTTGTCTTTGAACTTCAATAATTCTTACATTGAAGTATATCATGAAATGAATCATAAATAGTTTTAAAATTTATAATTCCATAGCTTTTCAATTCTTGCATTACAATAAGAGACTTTTTGTTCTTAATTGGCATGTGTGCATACTAGAATTTCTTACCTGACATAGCATGGCTAACATGATCATTGTTTTCCCTAAAATGCATATATAAGTTTTGATGATGATCATTTGTTTCTTGATAAACTTGAATTATACCTTAAAATGCTTGAACCATATTTTTGGATTTAAGTGCATATGTGCTTCATGCATTCTTGTTAGAGCTAACATTGCATGATTGATAATGTGGTACATGCGTTACATTATATATATCAACCCAAATTATGCTTGTAAATGAGCTTAAATGATATTTGGTGATAGCTTATGATTCAGAAAACTTTTGAAGTTAGCTTTGCAAGTTTCTCTATGTGTTTCAAATATAGCTATTAATTTTTTTTCATACAAGCATATGTGAATAAATAAGAAGAGTTTAATGGAGTTCAAATGAAGAGGAAGATAAATAAGACTTTCTTCTAGTGCAATGGAATGTAGTATTCAAAGGAAGAAAGCTCAAAATTAAAGGACTAGTAAATAAAGAGCATCACTATCTATCTAACTCAATAAGTATCTCTATCCCTAAGTTATTGTGATATTCTATATGCTATTAATTATATGATACTTATTGATAAATTGATCTTAAATGATTAGATATTTTCCTTACATGAGAAGTATGCTTGCATTGGCAAAGTTCCTAATTGGATATTAACTTGCTAATTTTGTCCTTGCATATAGGGTGAATGATATTAATTCTATGCATGTTTTGATCCCTATAGCATTTTTCATCAAGGTGAATGTTTGATATCTATGATTCTATTGATTTATGATTTCTTAGTGGTATAAAAAGTTTTCTTAAAGCAAAATCTCTTATCATATTTGAAAGAAGCTTTTCAAGTTCAATATCCTTGAGCATCTTTTGAACTTATCTTAAGACCTTGAAAGTATTTTCACCTCCTAATTGTCTTGCAATTTTGGAAATCATTGGATATGTGCTATAAATGTACTACTATCTTCTTTCAGTTTGAAAAGTTTTATTAAATCTTGAGAGAATGTTTATGAAAGTTTCTAAATAAATCTTTTGAAATGTTCTATAGAGTCTATCTTGATACATCAAAAGATAAGTCTTGTTGTTCAAAGTGTTTTATCTTCTCAAAGCTCTTGTTCAATGAGAAAGAGAGGAGATGTACTTTCAGATGTTTCTTTGACTTGGGCTTGATCACTTTCAAGGAATATATGGTTTTAATATAAAACCTCTCTACCCATCGTAAATGTCTTTGAAAATGTAATGTGTTCTTGTAAAATTATTTTTGAAAATATCCATCTTGTGTTTCAATGAGGGGGAACCTAGCTCTTAAGTTGTTTATATCTCTTCCTTACATCCTTGTCTGATTACATAAAGTGTTTTATTGTTATCATATGCTAAATATTGATCTACAAAAATATGACAAGCATTGTATGAATAATCTTTTATATATTGAAAGCATGTTTGTTTCATCTCTTTATTCTTAAATCATATGTAGAATCAAATAGGGGAAGATAGTTATCTTTTGAATAACTTGAAGAAGTTTTTAGTTTTGATGATCTTACTCTTTTTAGCAAAATGAGTTTTATCTAAAAGGGGAGAGAAAATATTATCTTTCTTTCCTAAGCCTTTTTGTTGGTGTCAAATAAGGGGAGTGAAAATTGGAAAAAAAAATGTTCTTGTGCTTATTGTTTGATATGCATACATGAATATTTATTCTTCTATATTACTCAACATATTTTTCTTTGGTCAAAAAGGGGGAGATTATAGAATTGTCTTTGCCCTAATGGTTTAATGTGTTAAGTTTTGATGATGACAAATGCATTATAAAAGAATACTGATCATGTTACATAGATGTGCTTAACGAGATATATTGTATCATGCATGATTATGTACTTTATCTAGTTATATTTCACTTAATAATCATGCAATGAGATATGTGTAGCATTCTTTATATAATATATTCAATAATGCTTTATATGAGTTATAATGAATTAATATTGAATTTGACTTTATTTAAATAAAAATGTGTAACGTTTTCTTTATTGCATCCTATATAGAGCATATCTATTAGTAATTGATAAATGTCTTATTTGGATGTGTCTATGAAATTCTTATATGCATGTTAGACTAATTAGAGTTACATATTTATTAATCATGCATATGAAGATATTGAATTATGAATTCGGACTAACTATGTTTATTTTAAGTGAGTAATACTTTGTAAGTGTTCTAAAGTAGATTCAGAGGGGTACCTGAGATAGGCACGTACGGTGGTTTCCTCTTTATACAACTGCTACCAAGTGTATTGAACCAGGGGGTAAGTACCTGCAAAGGGACTTCAACGCTCAAGTCAGGTAGTGCACAAGTAGGATTTAAGCAATGAGATAACAAATACTCGATTAGAGTGACTTAGCCTAGTATTTATAGAGGTTGGATAGATACGTTCTCATAATGAAGAGATACACTCCCATAATAATTGTAGGAGAAAATATATTCCTTATTTAGTTATAGAGAATCCCTATATTATCAGAATACTGATATAGTAGTTATGGTGCTATTATTCTGTAAGATCATGATTGGCAATTAAGAGATATCATAAGATTTATCCCTTGTGTAGATCTCTTGGTAAAGCTGTTACTATCCAATACTGGGGTTTGATATACATCATCAGGACCTCATTATAAGCAAGCTCTATTGAGGACGTTGACATCAGACCACAGTGGACATGGGCACCGGGTTGGTCCACAAGTTGTGAGTCTGGATCATGGTCCAGAACAGTTGCCCACAACTTAGTGCTTAAGTGGAACAATTAATTGTCAAGATACCAAAAAGAACCCGTGTAACATCCTAAAAAACATGATAGACTTGTATATGGTTACGGAGGTAGCTCAATACCTGTTTATCATGCCTATTAAGTTTTGTGACTGTCTGAGCACATTTAGGCACTTTGCTGCAATGCTATATGTGAAAAATAGCTGTTTTTAGCTTTGAAAAGGGTTTAAACTGCTTAGTTAATAAAAATTAGTGTGGAGAACTTGTTTCTAGGTCACAAATGTGTGAAGTATGCTACAGTTAAAATTTGAGATTAATCGGAGTTAGTTTGGTATTTTTAAACATACTGGTTGTATGTTTTAATATTAGATTGACTGCCAGCAGATATGAAAAATTGTGAAAATGGTGAAAACATATTTTTAATGAATCATAGGATTTAGTTTAGGTCTGTTAAAGGTTAGAGATTTGAATTTAGTGAAATTTGAGTGTTCTTAGCAGATCGGAATTTTTGGTTCATGTTAGTACCCATCCTATTAGTAGTAAAGTGAGACTTTGCTACATAAATATCCCATGGTTGGGAAGCCGAAAACAGAAAAGAGAAAAGAGAAAAGAGAAAAGAGGAAGGAAGAAGGAGGAGGAAGCAAGTGAGAGCTTGGGACTCCATAGCCAACCCTTGATCATCTTGGTACCAAGAGGTAGGGGAAACTTGTTGTTATTTCTGAACTTCATCTTTTTCATTTGGTTCATGAGGAACTTGTTGAAGGGGATGGAGTTTTGAAATGTGATGTTTGTGTTTATGTTTATGATGGTAAATGCTTAAATCTTGTTAGAAAACTTGAGAATGACATAAGTATGAGTTGTTGGTTTCATAGTGATGCATTTTTCATCCTTTAAACACTTAGGATTCCATTTGAGTCAAAAATGGGGTTTTAGGTTTTTATGGTGATGGATGATACATTTACACATGTTTAGCGTTTTATAAATTGGTTTGAGAGATAAAACATGTTTTTGGACCTTGTGTGAGGTTGGAAATCACTTGGTTTTGATGTATAAAGGTGTGGAACACCATTGTTCCTTAATGGAACAGTGAATTTTCTGCAGAATTCTGCATAAAACTCACAGTCGCAGGGTTATGCCTAAGCGTGACTAAACTAAGGCATTTCAAATTTCAGGTTTTGTAAGGCTGAGAGCATCACGCCTAGGCGTGACTGGACCATGCCTAGGCATGGGTGTCTGGCAGAAACATGGGTTTTTGTTTGATGAAATGGAGTTCTCAATGGGTGTAATTCCTTCTTTTATGTTTCTTAGTGAGTAATGAGGCTCTAATAGGAGTATTTAATGAAGTGAAAATATAATGAATGAAAGTGATTTGTAATGCTAATTATGTGAGATAATAGACATGGATATATATATATATATATATATATATATATTTTTCGATATTGAGAAAATGAGTTTTCCTAGGAATTGGAATCACTCATGTGTACTCTTTCAAGAGTATTAAAGTACTTTTAGAAGTATTTGGATGAAGTGGTTGTGAAATGAACTTAAGATGCATGTAAATAAATTGTAAAGCTAATTATAGGAAGTAATTAGTAATTGTATTGCATGTGATGTTTGTGAAACATTTTGAGGTAAGTAATATCCTCTTAATGTTGATCTAATCATATTGAGATGAGTAATATTCTCTTTATGTTGTTGAGTATGAAGGTGACTCTTTAAATTGATTGAATAGTGAGGTAAGTAATTCCTCTTAATGTTGAGGTAAGTAATTCCTCATCATGATTGTTAACTAGTGGAGGTGAGTAATATCCTCTTTAGGTTCGTTGAGCAGCGAAAATGAGTAATATCTTCCCTATTTTTGGTAGTATAGTGAGGTGAGTAATATCCTCTGTTTGTGTTGAGGATAGTGTAGGTGAGTCATATCCTGAATATGGTATCATAACATTACCATGGATGTGGTTACATACCATTGCTCATTTCATACTCAAGATTTTCATAGGCATAATCACTAGACATAATTAAGCATAACATGACAATTGTATGAGTGGTTGTCATCATAACATAAACTCATGATATTACAATTGTAAGGGCAATTGTATACTTCTGTGAGTGAAATGTTAAATTGATAGTGGGTAATCTACATGATTGTATAAAATACTGGTATTGGAATACTTCTACTAAGAATTGTGATTTCTCACTCAGTTTGTGTTGCCATGTAAATCCAGGTACTAGTTCTTTAAAAGGGAAAAAGAAGATGTATGAGGACTAGCATAGTTTAGATGTTGTTTTGGATTGAGCTTGTATATATTTTATATTTGCTTAGGTTGTTTCAAGTTATGTAAAACAATATGCCATTTTGTGGCGGTGATGTATATATATAACTGTTGATAGCATGGCTCTCCATAATTATTTATTTATGTGAATATTATGAGATTGGTTGTTAGTGGTAGCATGGTTAATACTAGATATTCTTGCATAGATCAAATCTAACAGGATATCAGAATTAGGATGTTAGAACCTGTGGTGCACAGTAGATATAAAGATCCAAGAGGGCTGAGGTCCATAATTATGGAGTACCTCTGGGTTTGGCATGTGAAATCAGAATCTGTGATGGATTATTGCTTTCTTGGCCAGCCCGCCATTTGAGATGTGTCCTTTGTTGCCTCCGTGCATGGTTTCACAAGGTCTTTTGTCTTTTCTTATAGCTTGTAAAATGTTGAGTTTTTTTAGGAAACTATTGCTTTGACTTTATTAGGAATTAAAGACCTTTTAAGAAATTATCAGTTTCACATTGTTTCCTAACTATCTGTTACTCTCGTTACCAATCAGAAGTGAAGAGCATTAAAACATGGCTTTCGTCATGTGATCAATTCACCTTTCTTAGGACCAATCAGAATGCTTCATGCTCTCTATAAATAAGTGATGTTTGTACTGGAGCTAGCATTCCCTTCATCGCAATCCTCTTGCTTTGCAATTCTGTTTGAGAATGATCCTTTTCTAGAAAATGGCTCCCTTTTCATTTTCTGCATATTCAAGGAGGGTTTTGCCCTCGGCAAAAACTATTTTTTTTGTTATTTCTAAAATCTTTGAAGGTATTTTCCTTTTTTGCGAACAATCCTTCTACTAGGTACCTTTCTTTCTTAGCATAATGGATGACAGGCACTTTTCTTTCCCAGTGTACGAGGGAATGTTTAATCTACGCTCTGTCACTGGGAAGATCTGTGATACTTGTCGTGTTAGACGGAGCTCCTTAAAGAAACAGAAACTACACTCTTCCTCCTTTCCGAGAAGTTAGTGGGTGCTTATCCTAAACTTTGACAAGTCCTCTAAGGGTGATCAGATAAGCAGGAGCGACTATTAAAATGGCTCTGAGATTTAAAGCAACTTAGGGTAATAATGAAATTAGCTAGGGTTCTGGTGGAATGATCTCTTCTTGAAAGGTTGTGTCCTGTCCAACAAAGGAAGGTGCACTCTGGCCTTTATTATCATTGTGAAGGAGGTAGTGAAGAAGAATTAGTAGCAGTTTCAAAGTCCGGGAGCGGTGTTTCGTTCTGATTTGCCAAAGTTCTTCAAAGCATGTTCACCATGAAAAAGGCTAATGCTCTTTCCTTATACATTCCATGTTTCAATATTTTATTTTCCTTCTTCTCTTGATGTATGATGATGTATGGAATGAGAACATATCGATAAAAGATTCCTTTATTTTGAAGTTTATCTTGTATTTTCTTTTTTCTCTTTTCTTTTTGCCACTATTTGTATTGTTTATTTTTTAATGGGGTAAGACCAACGCTTACTCTAGAGTAACACTAAGATGCCCCTAGCTTGATACTTGGCTTGAATAACAAAGTAACAAGCTCCAAATCCTTCGTTCAGGGTCTATGTATTGAGAAAGGTTGTAACTTTAATCTAGATTGCTAATTGTTGACTTTCCTTTGATAGTCGTGGTTCGAACTGACAACCCTAAACCAAATGGATACTCTGGTCTCAGCCGGGGTTCAGGATATCTAGACTTAGCCTTCAAAAGTTGTGTGATGCTTGAATTGCTGCGCAATTGTCATTTCAACTGCTTCAACAGTTGTGAGGGCCACGTGGCGCGTTTTAATAGGGTAGACGTGCCAAGTTCTTCGCACACCGTGATAAGCACCTTTTGAAAATTGGGCTATGAAGACGAGAATGCCCCCTAACTGCTTAGCTTTTATAAATAAGGGTTAAGGGTGCTTCATTCTCACCTTATTATTTTTTGAGTACTTTTCTAAGAACTTCGTGTGATGTAACACCCTTGTGGGGATGTTACATTTATAAATAAAATAACAAAAAGATAAATAAAATCTACCCAAGTTGTAAAACATTTGTAACATAATGCGGTTGCAAAAATTCTTCTTGTTAAATAGAATAGTATTAAATAAAATAACGTAGAAACACAAATTAAACAAACTAACATCACACATAATATACATATGGTTCTAGTTATAAGTTATACAAATAATTTACAACTATCCATATTTAAACTAAAACAGTAAACAAAACAGTAAAAGGTCAAATATATACAAACGCAGACGCGCCCAAGTACACATCATAAATATCTAACCCTCTGAAGGATCACTCTCAGATGAAACTTCAGGTGATAGATATCCAGGATGCCTCGACCCTCTACGGACACGGGTCCGTGCAGTCGATACGCTACTAATCTCGCTAGGCGCATCAAACATACTGCCCCAATGACGCCTAAGAGATAGCAGCAACTCCACATGTAAATATAACAAAATAGAAAAGATCGGCACTCCATCAAACTCCGTACGTATAGTCACAGTCAAACGCCCTACGTACGTCACCGAATCACGATCCTCTCGCAGACGCCAGGCTTCAGAGCCTCCATGAAACTCAAGTTGCACAAATCCAAAGAAACCTGGTAGCGTCATATCCACACAATCAATCCAATGGATATGGATGATCGGATGGTTCTTGCTCGTAGAACTGATCTTCGGCTTGCTGCTCTTCCTCCTCCTCTGGATACTCACACTCAAGAGGCTGTTCCTCTTCCTCAAACTCTTTATCACATAATTTAAAATATACAGAAAACACATACAAGAAAGAGGTAAGACAATCTAAATCATCACAAACATGGTAAATAAGAAAATGACAATACAGCAGATAAAACAGTTCATACAATATAGAATGCCATAGCAACATAAACATAAATACAGTACATCTCAGATATAATATAAGAATTAAATATATATGATATCACAGATAAAAATATACTGATGTACAACACAAATACATATGCAATATGACACGATCCTACTCCATGGAGCTAAACACATACAGACATCAGAGAGAATGACCCGCAAAATCTATTAGTACCACGGCTGCCCAACCAAACTATTCCGCGGTCTCACGTTGCGTCTATAGCCCACAGTCACATGGCGTGGTGTAGCACACTGTCTAACGTCGTGTCACTACAGGCAATGTACTATTAGACTTTACAAGATCTCGATTAAATATAGTGTGTGTCAAGTCCATTAGTGTGTTGCCAGTTACCACGGCCCAGAGGAGCGACCAACTGTCCACATATGGGATACCGCACACTAACGTCTCCAAGTCTATAAAGAAAATGAACCACACTACGTTTATCGCACCGACAATACGATTTGATTCACCTCGTCAATCAATCCACCAAAAATTGGCATTAATTTAATGCATGATATAAAAATTATCAGAATACCCTCAATGGTATAAATATGCATATTTACGCAAATGCCCTCAATGGCAAAAACTCATGCCCTCATGGTAGAAACGCATGCCCTCATGGCAGAAATAAATATAGTAAGTCCCACTAAACAAATACTGTTTCACAACCTGTCCGGATTCACCACTTAGTCCGACAGTAAAAATTCACTGTTTTCATCGATCGCGTAGAAATTTTATCGCGTTTTCACAATTTCGTCTTTTTTACAAACATTTTTAAATCGCGTAAATATATTTTACTATTTTTAAAATCGCGTAGAATTTTTTAATACGTTTTCTCAATCGCGTAAGGTTTTTAAATTATTTTCTTGTCCGAATTCCTTAAAAATTATTGTTTAAATAAATAGAAATAATATTTAGTACGTTTAAATTACGTAGAATATTTTTCATACCGTATACTGTCTTTTGGACATCTTTTCTATCTTATTTGTCCGTTTTTACTAAAAATTGATAGTATTTTGTTTAGAAACTTATAATAATGGTTTCCTAACTTTTGTGTAAAAATTCCTTTTACTTAATTTTTAACCGTATAATTTAACTTTTGAAAACCACTAACATGCTTCAAAATATAATATGAGCTATATGTTAGAAATTTACAAAAGCTACTGTATTTTCTTCTATCAGTAAAATCATTAGTTTTAACTTCTTAAATTTAATTCTAATTAATTTATTTCTTCAAAACTCATTGTAGAAAAATTCCTTTTAATATATATTGCTTCTTTTTGATTAAAAATGGTTTGGAAATAATTTTAGAAACCATAAATCCTTGGCTTTGGCATGTTGGCCGAAATACTTAAAATTGCCATTTAATCTCCACATTCATTTTTCTTGCTCTAAACAATTTTGCATCTTGTTAATTTTCCTAGGTTAATTAAATCACAATATTAGAAAATTAATGAGAACATTTTGGTTCTCCTTTTAGGTTGAGGCTGTGAGCCTTGATGGTGTGTTCTTTGGAACACTCATGCAATCCTTGACATGTTGTTCACATCCTAATATTTACAAATGCATCTACTAACACATACAATATTTCAAAGCTTGTAGACATGCAGATTAATACAAATCACAAATAGAAAAGCTAATAACAAACACACAAATGAATCCTTATGGATTCTACAATCACAAACTATTTTCATCTTCTTACCACCACCCAAGGATGATAAGATTAAAGTCTTCCTCTTACCTTAAATTAAGACAAATACTCTTTCACTCCTTTCTAGGGTTTCGGTTTTCACTCTCCAAGACACCTATCAAACTTAAACAAAATTCTACAAGTTATAACATGAAAGAAAGCTTAAACCATGGATCAATCATGGCTTAGAACTTTGAAAAAGAATTTAGAAATGAAAAACAAGAAATTTCACCTTCTAGGTAAAATCTCCCAAGTAGGTTCTCAAGCCCAAGATGAAGGATTTTGCAAGAACTCTCAACTAGAGATGTTCTTGGAATTGTGTTTAGGTTTAGAAAAGTTGGTTGGATAAAATTTTAGGTGGATGGATGGTAAGGAATGGTGTTTGGCCGAATGGACCTTCAAGAAGACAACAATGGAGTTTGGTATTTTTGGAAGAAAGAGAAGAGAGAAAGTGTTAGAAAATCAAGTGATAATTACCCTCCAAAGTGGTGCATGGTCGTGGACTTCAATGGCAATGAGGTGTCCACTTGGTTGGCTCCATCCAAGCCTTAGGAATGATCAATGGTGAGGATTAAAACTTGATCACCAAGCTTAGCTCTCATTGGTTAATCTAAGCCTAGTCACTAATCCTTGTCATTAAGCCTTGTCACTAATTAAGCCTTGTCACATGCTCTTGAATGTTCCACCACTAATGATGCTTAATTAAGCTACTAATCCTATTAAGTTTTTACTAAACGTGGGTCCCGCAAAACATTTTCGGGTCCATTACCGCTTATTTGTACTGACTAATAAAATAATATTATAATAATATAAAATTATTTTATTTTACAGTTAAATCCTAAAAATTAAAAGATTACTAACTGTATCATTCAGAATTGGGTTTAGTAAGATCCGCCAGCTCCGAATAATTAAATTAAGATTTCCCCGGCCCGGAAAATATTATTTTCCTGTCCCGAAGCATATCACACAAAAAGTCCAAATAAAATCACAGACAGTAATATAAAACAATAATTCATACAGAAAAACAACAAACAGTACAAAAAGGACACAACGGTCATTTATCCTAAAGTTGAAAAACATCAAACAGTACATTCGAGACACAACGGTAATTCACCCAAAAGTTTAGGGTGTTACATGTGACAGGGTGGCGTGATTGTGTGGCATTCTTCACCCGTTTCCAGTCTTCAATTGATTCCACTATCTACACAAGGTATGTTCCCTTCCGACTCTATTATTGTCTTTCTTTTCGATTGCTTCTAATGTTGTTGAATAATAGAGTAGTCATGCGCTCCACATTGGAATGTATTTCTGTCTTCCTTTTTTAACGAAGTAAAGTTAGGATTTTTAAGCCTCTTCGAATGGCGTTTCCCCCTCGGAACACCATCTCCACTGCACCAAGCACGGCGAAGGTGTCCTTCTAAAGTTTTGTACTTTGGAATGAAAGGAGGTCGGTATGTGCTGTGAATTGCTTCATCTGCTCTCTTCTGTGTCTGAATCTTTGAAATAATGAATTTTGACAATTGCTTATCGGCCTCTCTAGGTATTCTCAAGATCGTCATGGCAAGAGGAAGAAGAAAAGCTAAACCCCAGGTACCGGTTCCCGAAATCTGTGATCTAGCTGAAGAAGATCCTATCCGAGTATAGCGCGGCCCAAGACTAATATCCCAACGGTGTTGTGAGTGCTCTTGAATGTAAAGGTTTTCCAAGCATTGTGAAGCTTGAAGAGTTGGAGGCTCTAGCACAAGGGTGAGGTATCCTAAGGTGTGAGGAGTGTTTTTTATTGTAAAAAGGTTTTCCTAGCACCCGTGAAATCTAGAAGATAGTGAAGAAAATCTCAAGTTAAGCATGAGGATTGGATGTAGGCCACAAGTGGTTAGTGGTTGAACCAAGATAAATTTTTGAGTTTAATTATCTCTTCCCTACACTCTTTAGGTTCTATATTAACTTAATTTATGCATGTTATGCTGCATTTATTAATTGAGTGCTTCAAAATGTTTAATTTTTTAATGTTGTCTCCAAAGTTTATGATCACTGAATTCAACACCCTCTTAGATAATGGTTGCCATGACTAACAAAAATTGCTGCTGTAACAAGAGATTTAATAGTGAACATGATAGCAAATGCACAACAATTTGACACACGAGTCATTACCTCAACTAGAGAAGTCATTGGAGGAGGGTTTTCTTATGCTGAGCAATAAGAATTGAGAACAGATTAGAGGAGCTGACTTCTTTGGTTAGGCAACTAGCATTGGGACAAAAACAAATTCAATCCCCAACAAAACTTTGTGGAATCTGCTCCTTTCTAGATCACCCAATAGACCAGTGTTTTGAACTCTAGGAAAGTAGTGAAACAGTGGCTAGAATATTTCCTAGTAGACCATACCAACAGCAGCCAAAGTATGTCCCTTATTCTAACATATATAACCATGGATAGAGAGACATCCTAATCTATAGAATGGTAACAGACTAGATATAGCACAGTAGGCTCGAGCAAGCTACAATTTCAACAAATAGTGAAATAGAAAATCATCAGAAAACTGTGATTAGAAAAATCTTCAAGGTCAAAAGTCAAAGTCATCTCTTCTAACTTAAATGCATTCTCAATGGCTAGAATTCATCCAAGGCTATAATTTGAAGCTCATTTGAAGCATTTAAGGCTCGAAGACTTGGTAGTTGAAGTAATATTATTGCTAAGAAAAATGTTGTTGTTTTCTGATCTTATTCTCAACTCTCTAATTCCTTTCTGATCTATAGAAAGTTCTTATACTCATTCTTCCTTGTATATTCTTAGTAGAAGAAGGATAGTTTTCTCTAATTTGATTTGTAATATCCACTCTTGGAGTGTTAGTGAGCTCAAACACAAACCTATACATTATCTTCTTGTAACCTAACCCATTAGTGGTCTAAGTTTGTGCCTAGAGAGGCTTGGTGTGAAAAGAATACTCAGTTAAGCTTGGAGTTGCTAGGTTTGAAAAGAATACTCATATGTATTTGAGCTTGGAAAGGTTGCGTAGAAAAGAATACTCTGATAGTGAAAATCCTAGTGTTGTGCTAAGGACTAGAAATAGGTAAGTGGTTGGCCGAACTAATATAAATCATGTGTGTACTACCTCTCTAGTGTTTCTTTTTATTTTGTGAGTATTCTATTAAATCAATTTTTTTGAACTTTGCGCTTAACGAGATTTCTAAACTTCTGTAAGTTCAATTTGATAAAGAGATAAGTTTATGAAAACTATTTTTTGATTAAAGGCTATATCAATAAAAGTTTTTCAGACTATTAAGAGAAGCTTATCTAAGCATTCTTTAAGTGTTTTCTGAGCTTTCTTACCTTTCTGATTACTACTTAGTTACTAACAACTCTGATCATCCAAGTTTCATACTTAAGAATATTGTTTTAAGTTTTAGAAAGTGTTTAGAAAAGGAGTTTAAAAAGGCATAATTCAACCCCCTTTCTTATGCATTCCGCCACCTTCATTTTGTGATTGGCTATTGATCTATGAAGGATGTTATTTTGATGACAACAAACATGAAGATGTTGCAAGGTCAAATCCAAGACCTTTAAGAATAGCTTTTAGGACTTAGATAATTTTGTAAAGGTATAAAAAGGTTCACACTAATGCTCTATAAATAACTTTTTCAAAGAACTCAAATAGCACACATGTTTTCAAGGATTCAAAATAGTTTTGGTTTTCAAAGAAACAACCTTTCAGTGGCCAAAATCCTATAAGATCATTTGGAATCATTTGGCAATGTTTAAAAGCTATGAGAAGTATTTTCAAATGGTTTATTCAAATAAGGGATTCCTTATTCGAATAACCAAAGTAAAAGATATAAAATCTTCTATCTTGATAAGCTTTATTCGAATAAGGGTTTAAATCTAGCTTGGCGCGTAATGGTTATTCAAATAACCAATGTGTTATTTGAATAACATGTTTCTTCAGAAACCAAACTTTAAATGGCTTATTCGAATAACACATATGTTATTCAAATAACAAGCTTTTCTGAAAATAGTTCTTAAGTGGGTTATTCAAATAACACATATGTTATTCGAATAACACGATCCAGAGGCAAAATTGCCTTTGTGTTATTTGAAGCCTTATTCGAATAACAAAGTTGTTATTCAAATAAGAGAATGAACCAGAAAAAGAAATGACAGATAATTTGCTGCTATTAATGCTCCCAACCACCTCTCTAATGGCTCTTTTCATTAATGGGTTATAAATATAAGTTGATGGACATTTATGGAGGTTAGATAATACATCTGAAAAACTTGGTTGAGCATTAATACGAGTTTTACTATCATTTTCAATCAATCCTCTATTTTGGGCATTTAAAGTGTGAATCCTTGATACCTATAATCCACTCTTGAGAGAGTTTCTTATCATTCATACTCTATATAATCTATAAAAGAGATGGTGAGGCATCCCTCAAATTGTAAGGGTAAGGTATCCCTTGAAAGAATAGGCTCAAGCACAAAGGGTGAGGTATTCCAAGGTGTGTTGAGTGCTCCAACTTGTAAAGGTTGTCAAGCACATATTTGAAGTATAAAGATATAGTGGAAATCTCGGGTGTTTACTTGAGAACAAGACGTAGGCCACAAGTGGATTGGTGGCTGAACCAGGATAAATCTTGTGTGTGATTCTCTAATCTCTACTCTTTAATATTGTGCATTATTTTATTGGTATTGCTTGAATACTATCTTGCTTGGCTGTGACATTTGTGAGTGTAAGCATTTTATCCTCTCTATTCATTAATCTCTATTATTCAATAGTTCCAACGAAAATTGATAATCAAGTGTTTTATAAGAGATTTGTGAAAATATTTTATAAACTCAATTTACCCCCCTTCTTGAGTATTGAGGCCACTTGGTAACAAGTAGTATCAGAGTTAGACTCTTGTGTAAAGAGCTTAGCAGCTTCAAGAGAAAAGATGGCTTCAAATAGTTTTTCTAACGAAGGTTCCTCTATAAATAGACCTCCATTTTTCAATGGGGATGGTTATGCCTATTGGAAAGAAATGATGAAAATTTTCATTGAAGCTATTGACTTAAATGTGTGGGATGCCATTAAAAATGGTGCTTTTGTTCCCACACGAATTATTCATGGAGTAAAGATTAATACACCAAAAAGTGAATGGACTGCTGAGGACAAAAAGAAAGTTCAACATAATTTGAGAGCCAAGAATATCATCACCACATCCTTGGGGAATGATGAATTCTTTAAGGTGTCAAATTATAAGACCACCAAAGAAATGTGAGATACTCTACAAGTAACTCATGAGGGTACAAGTGAAGTAAAACGATCATGAATAAATACTCTCACTCATGAATACGAGTTATTTAGAATAAATCAAGGAGAAAGTATTCAATAAATGCAAAAGAGATTCATACACATTGTAAATTATCTTATTTCATTGGGAAAGACATTTCTTAATGAAGATATTATTAACAAAGTTTTGAGATGTTTGAGCAGGAATTGACAACCTAAAGTAACGGCTATTATGGAATTAAGAGATTTATCAACAATGTCTATAGCCACTTTATTTGGGAAGTTCCAAGAACATGAATTGTAGCTAAATATGCTCAATCAAAGTGAGGAGCATGACAAGAAGAAAAGGGAATGGCATTCAAAGCCACCTCCTCCACAATTGAAGATGATGATGACGATGATGAAAATGGTGTAGGAGACCTTGCGTTGAATGAAGAGAATCTTAGTCTTCTTGTGAGGAAGTTTGGAAGATTTCTTAAGAAGAAAGGAGTTCAAAGAAGCCACATTTTCCTCCTAAGAAGACCTTTCATAAAAGGGAAGGAACCTTTTCAACTCTAACATATGAATGCGAAAAATCGGGACACATGAAAATGGAATGTCCCATGTATCTAAAGAAGACGGAGAAGTTTGAAAAGAGACCTTCTAAAGAAAGGAAAGGAAGAAGGGCTTACATAGCATGGAGGACAATGATATGGATTCCACCGATAGCTCAGAAAATGAGAAAGCTCATCTATGTCTCATGGCTTAAGGAGAAGAAGAATATGAGAGTGACACCAAGGTAACTTCTTCTAACCTAGATTCTTCACCCTCCTATAGTGAATTATAAGATGTTTTTTAAGAATTGCATGATGAATCCTTGAGGCTCACAAAAATAGTTTTATTTTCCAACAAAAATCTCTTTATTGATAAACAAAGTTTCCATTCTGAACATTGAGATTAATGAACTCAAAATTGAGAACGAGACTCTAGGATTTATTGATGCTAACTCATCATACATAACTTATTCCTCACATGACAATACATCTATTCAATTACCTTGCTCATCATGTAAATCATTTGAAAAAGTAGTTGAGGATTTGAAAAATACTCTTACAAGATTTACTTTTGGAAGAGATAACTTAAATATGTTACTAAGGAAGCAAAGATGTGTTTTTCAAAAAGCCGGTTTGAGATATAATCCAAATAACTAACAAAAGTCTTATAAGAACTTCTTTGTTTCCTTAAGTACATCAAGTAGCTCATTTATCAAATGCTTTCATTGTAGTAGGAAAGGGCATAGTGCATCAACATGTAATGTAAGAAATAATATCAACACCAAGGTTAGAACTAAGATGGTGTGGGTCCCTAAGGGCACCTTACCCAATGCTAACACACAAGGACCCAAGAGAATTTGGGTACCAAAGGTTAAAACTTGAATGTATGTTGTAGGTGTGCTTGAAAACTAAAATTTCAAGTTGGTATCTTGATAGTGGTTGCTTCAAGCACATGACGGGTAATGGCTCCAAGTTCTCCTTTCTTGCACGAAAGAAGCATAGTCATGTCACATATGGGGACAACAATAAAGGAAGGATCCTTGGAGTTGGAAAAGGTAGTAAGAACTCCTCAACTTCAATTGATAATGTATTGTATGTAGAAGGACTCAAACACAACTTGCTAAGCATTAGTCAATTATGTGATAAATGTAATAGATTTATATTTGATTCTAATTGTTGCATAATTAAGGGTAAGGATAACAAGCAAGTTAAGTTTGTTGATCATAGAATTGATAATATATATATATATGATTAACCTTGATGATATTACCTCTCAAAATGCAAGATGTCTTATGAGTAAAGAGAGTAATTCATAGCTATGGTATAAGAGAATTGCCTACATTCATATAGATCATTTAAACAAACTTGTTTCTAAATACTTAGTGATTGGTCTTCCAAATCTCAAATTCGAGAAAAATAAACTTTGTGATGCATGTAAAAAAAGTAAACAATTAAAGGTTTTTTTCAAAGCTAAAAATGTTATTTCTTCTACTATACTTTTATAACTTTTACACATGGATTTTTTTAGATCATCAAGAGCTTTGAGCTTTGGGGATAACTACTATGCTTTTGTAATTGTGGATGATTACTCTAAATTTGCATGGACTCTTTTCCTTTCTCATAAGAATGATGTCTTTCATGCTTTTAGAAAACTTGCAAAGGTTATTCAAAATGAGAAGAATTGTAGCATTATATCCATAAGAAGTGATCATGATAGAGAATTTGAAAATCATGAATTTGAAATATTTTGCAATAAAAATGGCAATAAGCATAATTTTTCAGCTCCTAGAACTCTACAACAAAACGGAGTGGTTGAAAGGAAAAATCGATTTTTTGAAGAGTTAGCAAGAATTATGCTCAATGAAACAAGTCTTCCTAAGTATTTTTGGGCAGATGTAAGTACCGCTTGCTATGTTATGAATAGGGCTCTAATAAGGCTTATTTTAAAGAAAACCCTCTATGAACTATACAAAAAAAGGAAACCAAACATTTTTCACTTTCATTTCTTTGGTTGCAAATACTTTGTTTTAAATAATGGAAAAGAAAACCTAGACAAGTTTGATGCTAAATCCGATGAGGGAATATTTTTTGGTTACTCATTTACTAGTAAATCATTTCGAATTATAATAAGAGAGTTGTGACTGTTGAAGAATCGATACATGTTGTTTTTTATGAAACTAACTCAAAAGAGCTGAGAAAGGAATTTGTTGATGATGTTGCAGAAATCTTGGCAAAAACACATTTGGAGAATCAAGAGAAAGAGCCCAAGAAGAAATAAGAGAGACCCTTTGATCCCCCAAGGCAAGAGGACTCAGAAATTATGGACCTACCTAAGGAATAGAGAACATCAAGATATCATCCTCTTGACAAGGTGATAGGTGATGTATCAAAAGGGATAATCACTCGAAACTCTCTTAGAGATGCATATAATCATTTGGCTTTTGTCTCTCAAGTTGAACCTAAAGACATAAATGAGGCTATTAATGATGAACATTGGATCTTGGCCATGCAAGATGAACTAAACCAATTTGAGAGAAATCAAGTTTTGGAATTAGTTCCAAGGCCCAATGATCATCCTAGAATCGGCACCAAATGGGTCTTTAGGAACAAACTTGATGAAACAAGCTTAATAACAAGAAACAAAGCTAGACATGTTGCTAAAGGTTATAATCAAGAAGAAGGAATAGATTATGAGGAAACATATGCTCCCGTAGCTAGATTAGAGGTCAATAGAATGCTACTTGCATATGCATGCATCATGGATTTCAAGCTTTATCAAATGGATATTAAAAGTGTCTTTTTAAATGGTTTTACACAAGAAGAGGTGTATGTAGAATAACCTCCTGGTTTTGAAGACTTTGAACTACCCAACCATGTTTTTAAACTGAAAAAGGCCTTGTATGGCTTAAAACAAGCTCCTAGAGCTTGGTATGAAAGGCTGAGCAATTTTCTTTTAGAAAAAGGTTTCTCTAGAGGAAAAGTTGACACTACTTTTTTCATCAAACATAAAAAGTATAATATACTTCTTGCTCAAATATATGTTGATGATATCATATTTGGTGCTACTAATAACCCTATTTGCAAGGAATTTGCCAATATTATGCAAAATAAATTTGAGATGTCAATGATGGGTGAGCTTAACTTCTTCCTTGGACTCCAAATCAACCAAACAAAGGATGAGACTTTCATAAGTCAATCAAAATATTGCAAGGAGCTACTCAAGAAGTTTGGAATGGACAATTCCAAGCATATGGACACTCCTATGGGCACTTCTTGTTATTTGGACAAGGATGAAAGAGGTAAATATGTAGAAATCTCAAAATATAGAGGTATGATTGGCTCACTCCTTTATCTTATAGTAAGTAGGCCAAATATTATGATTAGTGTGTGCATATGTGCTAGATATCAAGCTAATCCTAAAGAATCACACTTATTTGTTGTAAAACAAATTATGAAATATCTAATAGGCACTTCACAAATGAGTTTGTAATACCCTAAGGGTGTCTCATGTAGCCTAATTAGTTATTCTGATTCTAATTTTGCTAGATGCAAATTAGATAGGAAGAGCACTAGTGGGACATGTCATTTGCTTGGAAGCTCAGTAGTTTCTTGGCATAACAATAAACAAAATAGTGTGGCATTATTAATAGTTGAAGCTGAATATGTTGCAATTGAAAGTTATTGTGCTCAAATCCTTTGGATGAAGCAACAATTTTAAGACTATGGTCTTAAACTTGATCACATCCCTATAAGGTATGATAACACTAGTGCAATCAATTTGTCTAAGAATTTCATTTTGCACTCTATGACTAAACATATTAAAATTAGGCATCACTTTATAAGGGATCATGTTCAAAAAGGTGATTGCATGCTTGAGTTTGTTGAAACTGCTACCCAAGTGGCTTCAGTAGTCAAGAAGGGGTGAATTGAGTAATTAAAACTTTTTCGTAAACCCTTTTTAATACAAATTTCTTGAAGCAATATAATGAATATATAAAGATGATGAAATGCCTTAAGAACAGTAAATAAACAATTAAGCAATAATAAATAAATTGTTGAAAATAAAGAGATAAAGGAGAAAAGAAAAGCAGGCACGATATTTATCCTGGTTCGACCACCAACCACTTGTGACCTACTTCCAGTCCCCGAAACACAGTTTGAGATTTTTCACTATTCAATACAAGCTTAAAACAGGTGCTTGCAACCTTTACACAACAGGGATACCTCACCCTATTTACTAGAGGGATACCTCACCTTCTTTACAACAAGGGATACCTCACCCTTTTACTAAGGGATACCTCACCCTCATAATTTCACTAAGGGATACCTCACCCTATTACAAAGAACCAGAATATAGATGAAGAGAAACTCTCACAAAGAGCAAATATTACAATTTGAAGCGCTAAGAAGCTCTCTTAGGATATCTCAATGTTTTGGCGAAAAGAGCATAGAAAATATGAGAAAATAGAGAATCACATTTTTGGCACAAGCAAAAAATAATTCAAATGGTTGGGCATCCTTCAGAAGAGACCCAAGGTCTCTATTTATAGAGCTATGGAGAAAATAGCCATTGGGTGCCATTAAAAACATATTAAATGCAAATATGTTTGTTTCTTTCCATTTCATAATTCGTGGATTATTCGAATACCTTTATGATTATTTGAATACCACTGTTTTGTGAAAAACATTTCTGATATATGTTATTCAAATGCCTTATGAGTTATTCGAATAACTCATTTTGAAAAGCTTCATGAAAACCAATTCTGAATAAGGTTATTCGAATACCTTAAAAGTTATTCGAATACCTCTATAAAAAGAAGCTTTCTGTAAAACAGGTCTATTCGAATACCTTATGAGTTATTCGAATATATCATTTTGGAAATCAAATTTTAGAAAGATCTATTCAAATACTAAGTATAGTTATTCGAATACCGTTTGAAAAACAGAACAACGTAATTCTTTTAAGAAAACTCTATTCGAATACCTTGGAATATATTTGAATACCTCTATTCCAAAACAAATAAAAATTTCAAAAAATATCTTTTGAATTTGGGATATTAATTAAAAACGTTTTTATCTTTTTGTGCAAAAACAATGAGATACCAAGAGAGCTCCGTACATAAAGACTCTAAGTCCTAAAGCTAATCTTTGAAGATCTTGGACTTGGTCTTCTCATCATCATCTTCATCATGTTTGTTATCATCAAAACAACTATCCATGTCAGCTAGCCAATTACAGAAACCACTAAGCAACTAGCTAACATTTTCACCAAACCCCTGGCAAAGGATGCATTCTTTTACATAAGAAGAGAATTGGGCATAATTGATCAATCTTGTATATGAATGAATGCTTGTATTTAATGTTTTATCATTGATTCATCCCATTTGAATTATTACTGACTTGAACGTCGGAGGTTTCCCAAAATTTGTTTTGCAGGTACTCCATCAAGTGGGTAAGAAATCTTCTATTTATCTGATGTTTAAATGGATTTATTGATATTTCACTGCTTAGTCTTATTCGAATAAGACATGTCTTATTCGAATAACATGTTCCAGTAACCTCCATGTTTTATTTCAATCGTATGCCTTATTCGAATAAGGCTCCCCTTATTTGAATAATAATTAACAGAAGGATTCCAAAATTTTGATGTTTCATACGTTATTCGAATAACTATCTAGTTATTCGAATAAAGCTTAGTAGAAAGTCAAGTCTGGATGCTTTGCTAGTGGAATAACAGACATGTTATTCGAATAACATTTGGCAGAAAGCCATAACCTTTGAGCTACAATGCTGTTAAGTGATCCAAAATGTTTGATCTACCACTTTGTTATTTGAATAACACCAACGTTATTCAAATAACACATAGGCTATAAAAGGGAATCCACGCGTATTTAGACTTCATTTCTCAGTTTCCCTCCTTCCTCTGCTTTCCTCTCCACTACCCACCATCATCCTTCTATATTGTCATCATTTATTCACCTCTCTCTCTCTCTCTAAACCATTGCCTTATCCACCAAAACACCATACCCACACTCAAAACTCTTCAATGGTCTTATCATCCAAATGCCTGTGTACGAAGATTGCTCCCACCGACAACCCCCTTGATCTTCGATGTCTTTCATCCAACAAAGATGACTTGAAATGTTTTAGGAGCACTTCTGGAACATAAATCTAGTGCAACCCAAATATATGGATCACAAATTCTTTGAAGATGAAGGCAGATTTGAGTTCCTAGACTTCCTTGACTACCAAGGCGTAATCCAGTTGTGTAGCTACAAAGACACCATCTTCCCGGACCTAGTGAAGATGTTCTATTACAGGACCTAGTGAAGATGTTCTATTACAACCTGAAGTTAGACAGTCCAAATATCATTTCTGAAGTCAAGGACCAACAAATTGTAATCACTCTGACATATTAGATGGAGCACTTCAACCTGAGCACAACAGGAATGACCGTTGAGGAAGACAGCAGGCCATACGTGCAGGAATATATTAAGGAGGATGTTATGCCACTTATCGTGAAGCCTGGCAAGCAGTGGCTTAATGTTAGATTGAAGAGTGGCACATTGAACAGTCAGGACAAGCAGCTCCACTACGCGTATGCTCGCATTCTTACCCCTCGTGGTGGCAATTACGCTTACCTTACGAAGGAAGACATTTGGGAAGCATATGGTGAAGGCAAAGAGCCAAGAGAACTCCAACTTGCCTTATGCTCTGCTCATTTCTGCTTTTCTCAAAAAGTATGGCATAATCCGGGAGACTGAGAGACCAGTCAAGCTCACCCATTTCAACATTTTCAGAGAATACACTCTAAAGAAGATAAAGATGGTTCTAAATAATATCAGAGGATGGGTGTACCACGATGAACTAGAGGAAGCTGAGAATGAAGAGGCTCTTGGTGCTGCTCATCCTACTGCTACCCCCGTTGCTGACACTCTTGATGTTGCCCCTGGTGCTCCTGTTGCTACTGGAGGTCTAGTCACCCTTGAACAGGTCATGGCAACCCTACTTGACAACTGTGCTTATATGGAGCACACCTCAGCTGCCATCTTTGACAGAATTAAAGCAATAGAATGTGAACATGCTGCTATAAAAGCCTTGCTAACTGATAGGGCACCTAGATCTCCTTCTCCTCCACCAGACACCTATTTTTAGGATGTATAGCTTCTAGGATATTTATTTCTTTGTTTTGATGCTACTTTGTATTGGCTATATCTGTTATGAAACTGTATTGGCATTTTGTATTAGCCAAACATTTCCTTTATGAATGAAATGACAATTGATTTTACTTGCAAATTCTAGTTTGCCATATTAGTATATATCTCTGCTAAATTTGCTCAAATGAAAAATGAACATATCTGGTAAACCTCAATTAAATATTCATTGCCTGCTTTGGTCTTCTTTTGCCACATCTTTTCGATTATGACTAAAGGGGAAGAAGAAGCTAAACATCTAATCTAACATATTTAGCTTGTTTTTTAGAAAAGACAGGAAAATATAAACTAGATCTTGGGATTACAAAAGTAAGGGGGAGCTACGCAAAACTCAAAATTAAATTTAGCTTTTACTAAAAAGAAGTGGAGTAAGTCTCTCAAATTAACATTATGAATTCCAATTTAGTTTATACTAACTCTTTTCTCAATAGTTGTTTGTCATCATTAAAAAGGGGGATAATGTGATTGGCTATTGATCTATGAAGGATTTTGTTTTAATGATAACAAATATAAAAATGTTGCAAGATCAAGTCTAAGACCTTCAAGAATAGTTTTTAGGACTTATATCATTTTGTAAAAGTATAAAATGTTCACACAAATGCTCTATAAATAACATTTTCAAAGAATTCAAATAGCGCACATGTTTTCAAGGCTTCAAAATGGTTTTTGATTTTCAAAGAAATAACATTTAAGTGGCCAAAAGCTTATAAGATCATTCGGAATCATTTGGCAATGTTTAAAAGCTATGAGAAGAGTTTTTCTAATGGTTTATTTGCTTAAAGGATTCCTTATACGAATAACCAAAGTCAAAGATGCCAAATCTCCCATCTTGATAAGCTTTATTTGAATAAAACCCTGCTTTATTTGAATAAGGGTTTAAATTCAGCTTGGCGTGTAAATTCAAATAACCAATGTGTTATTCGAATAACACGTTTTCTAGAAACCAAACTTTAAATGGTTTATTCGAATAACAAGCTTTTCAAAAAACCGTTCTTAAGTGGGTTATTCGAATAACACATATGTTATTCGAATAACACGATGCAAAGGCAAAATTGCCTTTGTGTTATTTAAAGTCTTATTCGAACAACAAAGTTGTTATTTAAATAAGAGAATGAACTAGAAAAGGAAATAACGGATAGTTTACTTCCATTAATGCTCCCAACCACCTCTCCAACGACTCTTTTCATTAATGGGTTATAAACATAAATTGTTGGGTATTTATGTAGGTTAGACAATACATCTGAAAACCTTGGTTGAACATTAATATGAGTTTTACTATCATTTTCAATTAATCCTCTATTTTGGGCATTTAAAGTGTGAATCCTTGATACTTATAAACTTTAATTTGTATTATCCACTTTTGAGAGAGTTTCTTATTATTCATACTCTATATAATCTATAAAAGAGAGGGTGATGCATCCCTCAAATTGTTAGGGTGAGGTATCTCTTGAAAGAAGAGGCTCAAGCACAAAGGGTGAGTATCCCAATGTGTGTTGAGTGCTCCAACTTGTAAATGTTGTCAAACACCTATTTGAAGCTTGAAGATATAGTGGAAATCTCGAGTGTTTACTTGAGGACTAGACGTGGGCCACAGGTGGATTGGTGGCTGAACCAGGATAAATCTTGTATTTGATTCTCTAATCTCTACTCTTTAATATTGTGCACTATTTTATTGGTATTGCTTGAATACTATCTTGCTTGGCTATGATATTTGTGAGTGTAAGCATTTTATCCTCTCTATTCATTCATCTCTGTTATTCAATAGCTTCAACAAAAATTTATAATCAAGTGTTTTATAAGAGATTTGTGAAAATATTTTATAAACTCGATTCACCCCCTCTTGAGTATTGAGGCCACTTGGTAACACATTTGGTATCAGAGCTCGGCCTCTAGGTTAAGTGCCTGACTAGCGAAGAGGAAAAGTCCTTGGTGAAACATGGCACATCATAATTCTACTCCCTTCATAACTGAAGGATCCTAAGTCAACAGACAACTAGCATTCAATGTTGAGGATTACCACTACTGGAAAGAAAGGATGAGACTCTTTGTTGAGTCTGCTCACATTGATATGTGGGATATTATCGAGTTGGTCCCTATGTTTCAAACACTACTACTGTTGATGGTACTGAGATTGATAAACCGAGACAAAGATGGACTAATGTTAAGAAAACAACAAATATTAGCTGAACTTTAAAGCTAAATTCTTTCTCATTTATGCTTTAAGCAGAAGTGAATATGACAAGGTCCATGATTGTGAAATTGCAAAAGAGATATGGGATATTTTGGCCATTTCTCATGAAGGCACTGACCATGTAAAAGAATCTAAAAGCTGCATGTTGGTTAATCAATACGAACTCTCTAAAATGCATGAACATGAGATTATTGATCTAATGTTTGGAAGATTCCAAACTATTGTCAATGGTTTGAGATCTCTTGGAAAAACATATAATAACCAAGATCATATCAGAAAAATTCTGATAAGTCTTCCAAAAATATGGAGACCTAAAGTAATTGCAATACAAGAAGCTAAGGATCTGAGCACTCTCAGATTAGATGGTTACTGGGATCTCTCAAAACACATGAGTTGGAGCTTGTTGAAGCTAATAAGGATATACCAAAGATAAGAAAGTCTATAGATCTCAAGGTCAATAAAAAAAGTGGAAAATCTACATCTCAATCCACTGTATTCAATGTTATTGAAGAATCAAAAGATTCTGATGAATTAGAAGATGATAATTCTAGTGATGATGAGCTCTCCTTCATCTCAAGGAAGATCATAAAGATGTAGAGAAAAAATATGCAAGTTCATAAAAGGATTCCTAGCAAAGAAAGGCAATCAGAAAAGAGAATCTAATGGCCAAGACAAAAATCAAGTAATTTGCTATGAATGCAAGAAACTTGGTCACATCAAGACAGAATGCCCTATGCTCAAGAAGTCTTCTAAGAAGCTCAGAGAGAAAAGAGGTATGATGGAAACATGGGAATACTTGGATGAGTCATCAACAGAAAGTGAAGATGAGAACACTAAATTAGCACACATATGTCTAGTTGCAAATGTTGATAGTGATGAAGAAAATGAGGTATATGATTCTAACCAATCTTTTTCAAAACTTCAAGAAGCTTTCAATGAACTTCTATGTGATTCTAAGTTTTCTCTCTTCAAATTATTCTTCTCTCACGAAAAGCTTTCTGAAGCTTACTAAATATTTTGAGAAACACAAATTTTAGAAAAAGCCTTAGAAGTTGAGAATGCTAAGTTAAGAGAAAAACAGTTAACTAAAATTACTTTTTGAAAGCAACTCAGTAGACCTTTCTCATAATTACTTTAAGACATTCTGATGAGGTTGAGAAACTTCAACAATAAGTCTTTAAGCTCACCTTAGATCTAGCTAAGTTTGTCAATGGCACAAAAAATCTGGAAATGATGTTAGGAAAACAATATTGCACATTTGACAAAGTTGGACTAGGATAAAGGAAACATCACAAATAGAAATATCTCAAGAACTTCTTTATAGAAGCATCATCTATGCATGAGAAAACCTGTACTTACTGTCATAAACATGGTCATATTGTTTCTGCATGCTTTAAGAGAAAAAATGATCATAAAGCTTATGGTCATCAGAAAACTAACAAGAAATGACCCAAGCTGGTATGGGTAGCTAAACAGTCCGTAACTCTCATAGCATGTATGCTTGAAAAGCAAGAAACATAAAGTGAAATAGTATTTAGACAGTGATTGTTCAAGGCTCATAACAGAAGACTAATCCATGTTCCTCAGCCTAAAACCTAAGAATGGTGGGATTATCACCTTTGAGGATGACTTCAAAGGAAAAGTCATTGGAATTGGTAAGACTGGAAACAATTCTTCACCTTCTATCAATAATGTGTTGTTTGTTGATGGTTTGAAACATAATCTACTTAGCAAAAGTCAATTGTGTGATAATGGATACCATGTTTCTTTTAACAAGGTCATGTGTGTTGTGAAAGATTCTAAAAATGACTCTACCTTTTTTACTGCTAAGAGGTATAAAAATCTTTACGAGGTTGATGTAGAGGAGTTAAATAGTCAAAATATTATATGCATAGTTTCTATAATGATGAGAAATGGGTTCGGCATAAGAAACTTGGACATGCTAACATGAAACTGCTTTCTAAACTTATGAAAATTGATTTTGTAAAAGGACTCCCTAAGATCAAATTTGAAAAATACTTGTTTTGTGAAGCATATCAAAGGGGAAGCAAACCAAAGCATCTTTTTAATTTGAAAATGTGGTTACTACCATAAGACCCCTTGAGCTATTAAATGTTGATATATTTGGTCCAACTATGACTACTAGTCTTGGTGGTAAAAAATATGGTCAAGTCATTATAGATGATTTCTCTAGATTCACATGGGTACTCTATCTACCCCACAAGAATGATTCTTTTGAGGCCTTTAAAGTATTCTATAAGAAGTCCAGAATGATAAAGGATTTTGCATTTCTGCTATAAGGAGTGAACATGGAGGAGAATTTGAGAATCAAGTTTTTCTGTGACGAGAATGGCATTACTCATAACTTTTCATCTCCTAGAACACCTCAACAGAATGATGTAGTGGGAAAAAAGAAAAAAACACTCCAGGAAAATGGCAAGAATACTACTGGGTGAAAGCTCCCCACCTAAGTATTTCTAGGCTGAAGCTATCAACATATCCTGCTACATTCAGAACAGAATACTCATAAGGCCAACATTTCTCACTTTCATCGTTTTGGTTGTGAATGTTTTATTCTTAATACAAAGGATTAGATTAGTAAGTTTGACTCAAAAGTGGACAAAGGTATCGTTCTTGGTTACTCTTTAACATCTAAAGCTTATAGAGTTTACAATACTAGAAATTTTGTTGTTGGGGAAACTATGCATGTCACTTTTAATGAGACTAACCCCAGTGATGAGAACAAAAAGATTACAGAGTTAAAAGATGAATTTAAAGGTCTAAACCTGAACCAGACTAAGAATGCAATCATAAGACCATAAAAAAACTCAATTGAGAAAGGATCAGAAAGATTAGAACCTTTCTAATAGAACTCTAAGGAAGGATTTTCAATTCCCTAGAGAATGGAGAAATCCTGCTCATCACCCCAAAGACTTGATCATTGGAGAAACCTCTCAAGGAGTGAGAACAAGATCCTCTTTTAGAGAACATAATAATATAGCTTTCATCTTAGAGATTGATCCAAAATCAATTGAAGAAGCTTTGGAAAATAAAGCCTAGATCATGGAAATGTAAGAAGAGTTGAACCAATTCATAAGAAATCAAGTTTGGACCCTTGTGCTACCTCCTGATGATCACTTTGTGATTAGCACAAGATGGGTCTTTAGAAACAAACTTGAAGAAACTGGACATCTTATGAGAAACAAAGCAAGTTTAGTTGCTTTAGGCTACAATCAGCAATAAGGTATAGACTACGATGAAACTTTTGCTCTTGTAACTAGACTTGAGGCAATTAGGATCTTACTTTCTTATGTTGCATATAATGGTTTTTAATTATTTTAAATGGATGTTAAAAGTGCATTTCTAAAGGGATTCATTGATGAAGAAGTATATGTCAAACAACTTTTTTGTTTTGAGTATGATTCTCAATCAAACTATGGTTTCAAACTCTCAAAAGCACTATATGGTCTGAAATAAGCTCCCAAAGCTTGGTATAAGAGACTAAGTTCTTTTCTTATTGAAAATGTTTTTATAAGAGGCAAAGTTGACACTACTCTCTTCACTAAGAATTTAGAAAATGATTTTCTCATAGTTCAAATATATGTTGATGATATCATATTTGAAACAACTAATGAGAATTTGTGCAAGGATATTGCTAAGCTAATGAAAGGTGAATGAACATGATAGGTGAACTCAAGTTCTTTCTTGGGTTACAAGTAAAACAAGAAAAAGATGGCATTCTGGTCCATCAATAAAAGTACACCAAAGATCTGCTTAGAAAATCCAAGATGAATGATTCTAAGCCCATGAGTACATTCATGCATCCTTCTGTTATATTGAACAAGGATGAGAATGGTAAATTAGTATATCAGAGAGTCTACAGAGGTATGAATGGCTTTCTTTTATACCTTACTGCTAGTAGACATGATATCATGTTCAATGTATGCTTATGTGCTAGATTCCAAACTAATCCTAAGGAATCATATCTTAAAGCTACTAAATGAATTTTCAGATTTACTTGGAACCACTAATTATGGTTTATGGTATGAGAAAACTCCAAATCTTAAGATGGTAGGATTTTGTGATGCTGACTATGCTGGAAATTATGTGGAAAAGAATCACTAATCTCTTATTCAAGCAAGAAGCAAAACTCTATTGCACTATCAACTACTGAAGTTTAGTACATTTCTGCCTCAATTTACTACTCACAATTGCTATTGGTAAAGTATCAATTGCAAGATTACTCTTTGAATTTCAATGCCATACTTGTTTTTTGTGATAAGACAAGTGTAATAAACCCAGCAAAGAATCCTATTTGGCACTCGAGCTAAGCATATTGAGATCAGACATCATTTTATAAGAGACTATGTTCAAAAGGGTGTTTTTGAACTTAAATTCATAGACACTAATCATCAGTGGGCTGATATTCCTTCATGAAGAAAGATTTTGTTTTACAATGTATAATATGAATGTGTCTGGATCAAGACTTAAATAATGAGTTTGAATGTTTTCTAATTAAGTTTATGATTCTGAGACTATATGCCACAGTTTTCTAATTATCAGAATAAGTTGAGAATACTATTAGAACAAGTATCGTAAAACCTATTGAGAAAACTCACCCTGAGTAGCTAGCAGAATCACCATAAAAAACCCTTCAATAAAAGTCTGACCATTACAGTATCCTGATGCCTAGTAATTTGAAAATATGACCGTTAGACCCACTTTCTCTCTCCATCAATAAATGTCAAATGGTAACTTTTTGCACCACTAACGGTCAGAAAATGTTGTAACCTTATAAATACATGTTCTCACATTTTTCCAACATTTTGCAACCATCTCCCAAGCTTTCTCAACTCTCTCCAAAGTTTTCTCAACTCTCTCTAAACCAGCCAAACACTCTTTCTTTTACTCCCTATCACTGTGACTAAGTCTGGAATTACCTCCAAAGCCTCAAAGAAGCAAACTCAACCAACTTGATGCTTATCTAGCCAAAGCCAAAGCAATAAGGGCTTCATACCCAAGTCCAAACCTTTCGAAAAGGAGAGGACAATTTCTCTTAGTTTAGAAGAAGAAGATGCTCCTAAGAAATTGCTCTTCGTCTCCAAGCTTAATAAGAAGCTTTTTTATTATCAATTTAGTTTAAAGCCAGTTGTTGCTAGAAGGAGAATTTGTGTGGCAGAAATAGCGACCTATAGGATGGACATTTTTTAGGAGATAAAAAAACAAAGGTGGAAAAGTTTCTTTACGCTATCTGAGCATATCTACCTGTCTTGGTTAGAGCTTTCTTTGCTGGAGCCATCGAAAAAGAAGATAGACTTGTTGCAAGTCTTTATGAATAGATCATCATCTCCCTAGAAGTTCTTGTTGAAGTTATTGGCGCCAAAAACAAATGGAAGACCCTACAATAGTTTGGATTGGATAGGTGAGAAAGACTTGACAAAAGCTGAAGTTTATGAGTTTGTCACTAAAGAAGTGATGAAGAAAACTTTACTATTGATATACTGCTAAACAAGGCAAGGTTTCTTCATGCCATGCTTATTCACTTCATCCTCCTTCGAGCTGGAAGCAAAAAAGCGAGTCACAAATTCTAATATCATTGTGTTATAGCACTTGCTGGCAGAGAAAAGAATCAGCCTTCCCTACCTGATTCTGAAGCATATGGCTATTGTTCTCAATGCCCCTAAGAAGACCACATGCATTCCCTATGGGATGTTTATGACCAAGATCCTTAAGCACTATGGTCTGAATTCAAATCATTAAGTTTCTGATCCACCTGGTCTCGAATTCACATACAACAACTTGAAGCTGATGAAGCTAAATTTGCATTATATTCTAAAGGTAGATTGTAATGTCCTAAGACAGATATCTAGATATATCTGGAATATATAGAGATAAACAATACTAGCTACGTCACTTACTACATAACTAACTACTAATATATCTATAACAACCATGCAAGTCATTATAGAAAGCCTTGAGAGAATGCAGAAAACTTTAACTTATACAAATATATAAAAATACAACCTTAGCCATAACACGGCTTTTTGTAATACATGCCTCTGAATATAACTACAAAGCAAATATAAACAATATACATAAACTTTATCTAAACAAGAAGTAAGTAAAACTATACTACACTAGTTCTCCTGATTCTTGAACTTATTACTCTATGAAGATCATTGACCTGCTTCTACCATGAAAACACAGAACGGGGTGAGAACATAAAAATTATCAGTAATAAACATAGATTTCATGGCATAATAACTCTGTAAAGTGCATACATAATTAACTTATACTCAACATTATACAATCGCTCACACAACCGTATAACACTGTCTATAATTACTATCATAGGAGTTTCTATCACTATAACTGATAACTACACAAAATCTAGTGGTATAACCAAACCGATAGCCTACATACCGTTAACATAAGCAACCGCCCATACAATCGCTTATGTTAACAGCAACAGACAATCGCCCATACAACTGAATTGTAACTGCAAAGCTGATGATTTAACCCTACCTCTACTTGTTCATTCTAGAAAACTCTAGTTCCACGAACTCTTACTAAAGTAAGGAGTGAACTTATCACTTCTTGGTCCTACTTAAGACAAAGGAAAATTGTAATCCTCACTAATTGTAAACTTGCTCATAGACTCAACTCATCCTTGTGAAAGAGTCTATCTTAACTACTGCATCATTTTGAACTAACCTATTGACCCAAATGAGCACTTTTATGATCTTTGCACACTTAACTCTACTCTACTGCAAGTGAGTAATTTGTGTATCTAGATAAGTAAACTTTACCTTTCTTATTTGTATATGACTCTCTTTACTATTGCACTACATGTAGTGGCTTGTGTCATACTAGAGTGCTCAAGGTTCCAAATACCTCTTTTAGGTAACTTCTAACTCTTTGAATACCTAACGATTTTATCTTCCATACTTAACTTAGTGTTCAAGGAAGTAACTCACTTTCTACATGTATCTTTAACTCAACTATACTACTAGAAGAGCTAAGTATATTTCTGTTATACTCAATGAATATGACAAGCTTTCAGGTTATAGTTCATCTTAATGTGTATTAAACAATATTGAGATCTTACTTAACTAGAGAACTTAGTACACAATCATTCCTACTGGGGAACTAAACACATAAACTTGACTCCATTCGAGTAAAACTAATACATGAGTGGTTAGTATTTGCAACACTTTGTTACTTAAGGCTCTAGGTATCCTTCCAAAGTAATCCACTACTCTTGGATATCCTAAGGCTCATACCTTTACCAACTAACTAGAGTGAATGCTACTAATTTATTCTAGTACACTCGTATCTATTGCACCATTTCATCACATCTTATGTGATATCCAATGCAACACTAAGTGCCTAGGGTGTTAGATACCTACCTATGGCAATACTTAGCTATTGGATGCACAAAGGGTTTAAACTTTCTCATCTATTCTAAAAGGTTGTTTCCTCTTTGAAATATCCCTAAAAGTATCTTAATATACTTAAGAAAACATTTAAGAATGATCCAAACTAGTAGGGAACTTCCAAACATCAAGAATAACATTCTTGAAAAATCCTAGAACTCACGCCTAGGCGTAACTTTCCCATGCCTAGGCGTGACCTTCTCTGTCTCGCCTGGTTGAGAAACAAAACAACCCACGCCTAGGTGTGGTTTAGTTATGCCTAGGCGTGACTCTGTGACTGGAACTTCTGCAGAAGTGGGTATTGTTCCATTGGTTAAATTCATGATTTTTGATCATTCTAAAACAGTTTCTAGGTGATTCTAAGTCTCCTAAGTAGTTCATTAACATATAGGAATCCTCAATCACCAACTTAAACCATTAAATTTGGATTCAAGCACCAAATCACTCACACTTTGACCTAAACCCCTTTTTTTGGGAATCAGTGGTCTAAATGAGATGTTCTAGGTTTCTAACTTCATCTTATACTATAAACAAGTCATAAATGACTAAAGAAACTCAATCATGCAAGCAAAACACATCAAACACCTCTAAAACTCAGTTTGACCTATTATGCACCATAAGTGCATCTATGGAGAAAGTGAAGAAAAGAGGTGAAGATGAACATAAAAACCCCTACCTCAAGTTCCTCAAGCTATTACAAAGATAGAGATGATGAATATCTTGAAGCCTTGTACTTGCTCTTGGTGTAACACCCTCCCTAGGGTATCACATGTCTAACTCCCGACTCATAATCTGAAAAGAAGTTCACACAAGGTTTGAGTTATAAAATATGGGTTTTAAAATTTCTTCTTTACTGAAACGTAAATTTACTGAAAATATTAGATAATATTGAAAAATAGATTTAACTGATTTAAAAATCATATAACAAACATCACTTAATATTTAACAATTATTCCAGAAATATAAAACTTACAGACTCTTTTTTTTTCTAACAGTAGTAACCCTATGACAGGTTCTACTTAATAGCACGGTATAACACTAACGTTAAAACTTAACATACTTATTCTGTTGTGTATCCATCTTGTTGCATCAGACATTTGTTCTACATCTGTTCTTTGTCAACACTGCACACCTTCGAGTCCTGAATGTCCACTCCTTATTGTTGTCACCCATCTCAGGGTATTCATTGCCCGTTATGTCTAAGACAACTCGATCCTTCTATTATTTAATTTTAACAGTACAGACACAGCAAAACAACATAACAAAGAAGTGAGATCACCTACACCAATACCAACATGGCAGCACAGAGATAACACAAACAAAGAATATCATACAGGATATCATACCAAACTTCCAATAATATATTCAATATTAATCAACTATCATCATCCAATCATATATCAATCTAAGTATTCAAAATAGTTGTCATAGCCAATATTCCTCAATTAATATATCATACGATATAAGTGTTCGGATTATGCATGTACACAAGACTCGATTTCCTACTCCATGGAGCTAAACTCGGGTCGGAGAAATGATCGAAAAGATCATCGGTACCACGTGCCTCGGACCACGTGCTATAATCCTCATTTTGATTTTGCACATCTAGCACATACACGACAGTCTTTATCGATCTTGATTAAGAATAGTGTCTCGGTCGAGATCATCGTCGGTGTGTTGCATCGGTCTAACCTACGGGAAGAAGCGCGACCAACCACCCGTGTAAGCAACCCGCACCCCGATGCCCCCAAGGTCAACAAGTGACCTACACTACACATATCGCACCCACTCAAGAGGTGTATTTCTCCTAGGCAATCACCATATCCAATCCTCATCGAGACCATTCCAATGCATGTATAATGCACCAAATCCAATCACGAACAAATATGTCATTTTCTCACGAGGCGGTGTATGGAACCTTTGGTTCAACGATAATCATCTTGTACTTTCAAGACAAAAATCATGTTATCACGTTTTCATAGTTATAAAATACTTTTACCGTATTTTCACAATCGCGTAACATTTCTGTTACGTTTTCACAATCCAAAAACGTTTCTGTTATGTTTTCACAATACCATAATACTTCTTTTATATTTTCACAATACCGTAACACTTTTGTTACATTTTTAAAATTCCAAAACGTTTTTATTACGTTTTACAATACCGTAACACTACTTTGTACGTTTACAAAATTTCGTAACATTTACATTACGTTTTCAAAATGTTGCAACTCTTACATTGCACTTTTAAACCACGTACTAATTTTTAACGTTTTTCTCAATCGCGTAAAAACATATGTTTCTTAAATCGCATAGTATTTTTCCACTGTTTCAAAATCGCGTAACTTAAAAATCATTCTTTTACGTTACGTAAATCATTTTCTATCATTCTCAAAATATTTAAAACACTTTCCAAATCTCATAACAATTTTCCCCCATTTTCACAATCGCATAAAAATATTCTATCGCTATTCAATCACGTAGTGATTTATCAACAGTAGTTCCAATCACGTAAAATATTTAAACGTAAATTCAAATCGCGTATAAATATTTCAACGTATTTAAAATTACATAGAAATATTTTTCCATATCACGTAACTTAAAAATCACGTTTTTAAGATACGTAAATAATTTTTCACTACAATTTCATTACAGAAAATATTTCTTGACCTTTAAAAATTCCTTTTTAACTTTTCTCAAAATAATATAACTTTATACTTCATTTAATATATTTTCTTACTCAAGAAAATATTTTTCTACAGTTCTTTACTCAAGAAATTCTTTTTCAAAATATAATTCACAAAATCACGTTTCCATTGATATAAATCAAAGTTTCAAAACTTAACATTTTCTAACGTATTTCAAAACTTGAAAATAAGTTATACGTTAGTAAATTTTCAAAACACCATTCTCTATTTTTCCCAAATCAATTCTAAAATCAATTCTCTTAAAAAACAAATTAAGATTCAAACCCTTGCAACTTTTCTTTTTCATTTTCATATGAAAGTTCATTTCTCAAGTGATAAAATACTTTGATTCCCTTTCCAAAACCTTATACTAAAACATTTTGTTCAAATATTTTGTTTCTACTTTAAAATTACTTTGTTTCATAAAACCAAAATTATTCCAACCTCCAAAAATCGTAGAGTCTTTGGCCATTGAAGCCATCAAATATTTTTCTTCTAAATTGATATGGTTTTACACAAACAAAATCATTAAAAATTCTTTGTTTTCAAAACCGAAATACCGATGGTCATAAAAACCAAACTCATTTGTTCAAATTCATTTTTACTTTCTTTACAAATCCTTTTTCACTTTCTTTGCAAATCCTTAAAATTATCATTGCTATTTTCATTTAAATCTCATGTTTAGTAAAACACTTAGAAAATTTTTACACAAAATAAATCAATAAAAATCCTTTTAAAATCGTATTCATGTACTCTTTGAAAAATAAATTCTTTGTTTATTTTTCTTACTTTTCTAAACATCCATTTTCATCATTCAAGAAAATATTAATTTTGTGAACACCTATCTTGAGGTGTCTTGACCAAAATTCACCATGTTCTAAGGATCAAAAATTAATTCCCTTGTTCTTGAAAAATTTCAACATGGAACCCTAACCTTGGGTGCCAAAACCATAGTCATTCTTTGGCCATTGGAGCCAAAAATTAATTTGCTTTCCATCATCAAATCATGGCATACACATACATATTCAAATATATATTATAAGCATACCATAATCAAAGCAATAAATCATGCATAGTATAAGCATACCATCAAAGTCATAAACTCATGCAAAGCATATCAAGCATAGGCAAATAATCAAAGCTCATAAACACCCACAAATTAATTACATGACCATGGATATGAATCCTCACATGGATTCAACATCCATCAAATATATAACCATCTCTCACCACCATGCTTGGTTGGTGAGATGGATCTCCCTCTTACCTCTTGAAGATCCTCAAAAACTCTTTGTTTTGCTTCTTTTTCCAAGTCCTTCACCACCAAGGGCTTCTCAAATACAAAACAAAATACATAAAAATTAGTATACTAAGCTTGATTAAGAGGACTATGGATCAAACATGGTTTAGATCATGAAAAAGAGAGAAGAAATGAAGTTTTCTTACACTTCACCTCAAAAACCCAATAACTTTGATCTTGAAGAAAGTCCATGAAGATGATTGATTTGGAGGAAATCTCCAACATAAAAGTTGTTTAGAATATCATGTAGATTCAAGATCTATGGTTGGATGAAATTAAAAGAGATTGGAGAGTGGTTTGAGTGTTTTGGCCGAATGGCCTTCTTTGGAAGAGAAAATGGAGTTTTCTTTTCTTGTTCTTAGAAGAAAGAGAATGGAGTGAATTATTTTTAGTCTTTGGTAGAATGAAAATGAAGATAGAAATGAAATAGAAATCAAGACTCCTCCTACCTAGTAGTTGCCGTGGAGTGCATGGAGAGAAAGGTAATATTATGTATATAGCTTTTTGTTTTTCTTTGATAAGAATGAAAGAAAAGTTGATAGGAAAGATTGTCTTGCATTATTCATTGCATGACCATTGATGAGTAGGAGAAAAATGAATCAATTATGGATAGTTTGTCTCCAAAAAGAAGGGCATGGTCGTATGATACATGTGGTAAGTCATCAAAAATTGACTTACTTTTGTTTAGTTTCTTGTAGGTATAGAAACAATAGCCAAATTAATTAATTGTACAAATCTTGTCTCCTTCAAAATGAATGGTCGTAGAAACAAAATGGAGAGCCACCATAATTGACTATCTTACTTTGTTGTATAATATCAATAATGGAACATGAATTATTGGAATTGATTGAATCAAATTGGCTCCCCTTTTTCTTTGCATAGCCGTAGCCTTAATTGGAAAGTGAAGAGTGGATTATTTATTTATTTGAATGATAGTCAAGTTACTAAAATAATTGAAAGAAAAGTTGGTAATACAATGAAATAATTTTGGCCTCCCTCCAAGAAATTTCCTAAGGATGCAAACAAAGAAATCATAATCAAGGATGATGTAATATTGTAAGCATGTAATAATGGTCATAAAGTCTCCTTTAGCTCCTAATTCACTACAAAAACCGTCCCCCCTTCTCTTGCTTCTTCAAAGTGTGACTAATTTCACAAGTTACCATCTTAAGCATTCCAGCCATTAATTAATTCAATGGTTAGGATTTAGGTAGACTTTAGGTAGGTTAGAAGACTTAATCTAGGCCATTAGATTTTTCTCCTTGAAATTCTAGTCATTGGATGTGTCTCCAAAAATTAATGGTCAAGATTGCTCCTTCAAACTTTTAATCCAAGGGTCATAATTAGTCTTTGCTACTTTTTAAGACTAAATCTTCACCATTGATTAAATTAACATCCAATGGTCATAAATGGTCTTTGTTACTTTACAAGACCAAATCTCCACCCTTGATCACTTCTAAATCCAATGGTTACAAATGGTGCTACAAATTGTCAACTTTACAAGACCAAATCTCTACCCTACTTAATTTCCATCTAACGATTATAAATGATCTTATTCACTTTTAAGATCAAATCTCCACCGTTAATTAAATCAAGACCAGGTCTCCATCATTAATTAAATCAATGGTGGATATCCAAACTACCAATATTGACTTAAGCAATATAATTTATATTTTTATCTGCTAAAACCCCACGAAAGAATATATTTACTGTATTTTTATCGCCCGATAAATTAAATACGATAAAAACAAGATCTGAGAAATTTTCTAAAACTGTTTCCAGATTCAGGTTTAGTAAGATCCCCTGTATCCATCTAAACAGTACAAATTTTTCTATGCGTAGAAATTTTTTTGTTTTGCGGGACCCACATAGGCCCACGTATGGCCACCTTGGCCCACATACACCCCCTGGGCCCACAAACAGTAAAAAAAATTATAATCATCCACAAAAATCACAAATATTAGAAAATGCACAAATATCAAATCAGATTACGTAAAATAATTACCTAATGGTAAAAAATTAAATTACATAAAGTTTTCCCCGGCCCGAAAATTTTTATTTTCTTGACACGGAGTAAATCACTCAAAATGATCAAATACGCTGACGGAATAATCAAAATAATTTTACAGTATCCAAAAATTACTAAACAGTAAAATTCTGTTAACTGTCAAAATTATTGTTTAAGAGATAGGAAATTTTGGGATGTTACACTTGGACCTTCCCCCTTGATTTCCTTCTCTTCCTCTTCCTTGGTTTCCTCTTTCTCACTTTCTCTCTTCTATTTTCTGCTTCTCTTTTCTTTTTTCTGCTTTGGCTGCCTTTAGTTGTGGATTTTGGGAGAATAGAAGGAATAAAAGTCCAACTTTTGCACAACCATCTAAAGCTGGAACTTTATATCTGCTAAGGACACTTGAATTTAGCTAAATCAAGTTTTCTAACTTCTAACAACTTTGAAATAAATACTAAGATTCATCAAAATTATTGTTTCACCAATATCTTAATTTTTCATATCTGCTGCTAGTTAATTAGGCATTAAAATGCATAACTAATATGCTTAAAAATACTAAACTAACTCTGATTACTCTCAAATTTTAACTACACCTTACTCACTGTATTTGTGACTTAGAAACAAACTTTCTAGGTTTATTTCCCTCAACTTAGCAATTTATGCTACTATCTAAGTCATTTTAAGTTACTTTTCAACTTTTGGGTTGCAACTAAGTACCTAAATGAACTCAGTTTGTCACAAAACTTAACTGATATGTTATATAAGTATAATAGTACCTTTGAGATCATATACAAGCTTAACATGTTTTCTTGAGATGTTACATAGATGCTGAGAAATTGAAGAAAAGAAAAGCTAAAAAAGAAAGAGAAAAAGAAACAGAAAAAAAGAGAGAAAAGGAAAAGAAAGAAAGAAAGAAGACGGGAAGAAAAAGAGGGAAGAAAAGAAAAGAAAGAGAAGTGATGATGAAGATGATGATGCCTCATCTCCTAAGTCAATAGTGGTGGATGTCTTGACTAAGGAAGCCAAAGAAAAAAGAACAAAGAGAAAACTTGATGCTGAAGCATTCTAATCTGAAACAGTTGATGTGCTGACCCAAGAAGCACGGGAAAGGAGAACAAAAAGGAGACTTGACCCTCTTTTTGAAGCTAGGTTCCATGAGCAAGCTTCTACTCCCACTCCTACTCCTACACCATGCTTTACAATCTCTCAGCACTCAAAATTTGATGATTTCCTTGCTCCTGTCATCCAAGGCTTACCAGAGCCTAAAGGAGAAGATGATGAAGAGTATAAAGAATCTCTAGTTGAACTTGCTGAGCAAGAAGAAGAAGAAGATCAAGAAAATAAAGAAGAATAAAGAAAAGAAAAAAATGTAAAAGGATGAGAAAAAGAGAAAGAAGAGAAGTCTGAATCTGAGACTTCAAAGAGCAAAAGAAAAAGCAAAGAGAAAGAAATAACTGAAGAACTCGCTATTCTGCAAGAAAAAGAACCCTAAAGCTTTACAAAGATGATTCGAGAAATTGATCTTAATGTGGAAGCCTAGAACTTAAGGGAAGAAGAAGCTACTAAAGGTGTTGGATGCTCCTATGATCCTAACCTTTCTAAGTCCCTTGGGCAAGACTTTGCCTCTGCTGTCGAAACTATCTTCACCACACCTCCTGCATGTTTCACCTCTAAAGTCATTCATTTTGAACACATATTGCACCTCCTGTACCAACCCTTTCTAAGAATCAGTTTGTTCTTATCAATCCACCTATCTTCTCTTCATCTTTGCTTCTATTTAAAGAAGAAGCTATTGTTGAGCCTCATACTGGAAAACAATAAGGCTCTGATGCTGATCAACCTTTTACTTAAGTTAAAGAGCAATATGCATTTTTGGAACTTGAGTACGCTCAATTGCCATCTCTTGATATTGTTCCATATCTACCTACAAGCTCTGAACAACCTTTACCCACAAGGTCTTATGATGAAGACATGATAAAGCAAAATCTAAAATTGAAGAAGTTGAAAAGGAATAAAAAAAACAATCAGAAAGGAAATACATGAAGTGTTTGGAGTTGTTCTCAACTCTTTGGATGATCTCAAAAAGAGATTTCTGAGCTTTGAGCTATGGTAGATAGCCTTCGAACCTAAGCCTACACTCGCCAATTCTAAACCTAGACCCTTTAAGCCTACTCCCAAAATACCTTTCAATACTAGTTCTGATTCTGACTAAGTGATATAGTTGTCGACCAAGTGTTAAAAATTATGCATGAATATTGATAATATTTTATGTTTTTACGTTGACAAAGGGGAGTAAGAAAGAAAATATCTTTTCTAAAACCTATTTATAATCTTTTGCTATGCTGATTGTATATATGAGGTTATTCAATATTGCTTAAGTATGCTAATCATTCTTGTTCCTATATATTGCTTTAATATTCTCTTTGAACAAGAAAACAATGCTAAAATTTCTTGATAAATTATCAATTCTCTAATCAAATAACAAAATAATGCTCTAATTAAATAATACAACTCTTTTTCTTGTGACTAACGTTAATGCATAAATTAAGGGGGAGTTTCCCATTTTGAATAATTATAAGAAAACCTCATGATCAGAAAAGTCATTACATCAAAAGAAAGGTTGTATTTCTAAGTCTTTATGATATTACTTAATTGCTCTGATCTTAGTAGGAATATTAAAAAAAGAATGATTTGTCATCATCAAAACAAGGGAGAATGTTAAATCCAAAATCTTAAGATCTCGTGGTATGTTGAAGTGTATACTCAAGAATGAATTTTGATGGCTAACAAACCAATACTTTTCTAAGTATATCTTGAGTAACTATCAGAAGAATCACTACACTCTTAGAATTATGATCACTTATGGTTATTAAATTTGTCTATCTTATCAATTGTTCTAATATGTATGTTGAAGTGTGTTAGAACTTGGAATTCAATTCAGATATGAGGAACACTAGCTTTAAACACTTGACTCTTCAAAAAATTCATGAGAAAGCCGCTCAAAAAGACATGAGAAAACCTTATCATAATACCTATGAGAAAGTAGATCAGAAAACCATCAAAAAAAGCATATTGAGATCAGACACCATTTTATAAGAGACTATGTTCAAAAGGGTATTTTTGAACTTAAATTCATAGACACTGATCATCAGTGGGTTGATATTCTGGCTAAACCCCTTCATGAAGACAAATTATGTTTTATAAGGTATAATATAAATGTGTCTGGATCAAGGCTTAAATCATGAGTTTGAATATTTTCTGATTAAGTTTATGATTCTGAGAATGTCTGCCATAGTTTTCTAATTGTCAAAATAAGTTGAGAATACTATCAGAACGAGTATCATAAAACCTATTAAGAAAATTCACCCTGAGTAACCAATATAATCACCATAAAAAACCCCCTCAATAAAAATCTAACCATTATAGTATCTTGATGCCTAGTAATTCAAAAATATGACGGTTAGACCCACTTTCTCTAAACATCAGTAAATTTCAAATGATAACTTTCTGAGTGCAACCAAAGTCATCAAGGTCAAAAGTGAAAGTCATCTCTTCTAACTTACACTGAGTGCAATCACCAAACAAGTCTCCTAGTCACAATGAGAACGTTGGAAAGATGGCAAAAAGTACATTAGAAGAAGACAAAATAACAACTAGTTTCCTGATGCACTAGAAAAATGAACAGATGCATTAAATGTTTTCTCAACGGCTAGAATTCATCCAAGGCTATAAATTGAAGCTCATTTGAAGCATTTAAGGCTGGAAGACTTGGTTGTTGAAGTGATATTATTACTGAGAAAAGTGCTGTTGTTTTCTGATCTTATTCTCAACTCTCTAATTCCTTTCTGATCTACAAAAAGTTCTTCTACTCGTACTTCCTTGTATATTCTTAGTAGAAGAAGGATAGTTTGCTCTAATTTGATTTGTAATATCCACTCTTAAAGTGTTAGTGAGCGTAAACACAAACCTATACACTATCTCCTCGTAACCTAACCCATTAGTGGTCTGAGTTTGACCCTGGAGAGGTTAGATGTGAAAAGAATACTCAGTTGAGCCTAGAGATGCTAGGTGTGAAAAGAAACTTGTTTGTATTTAAGCTTGGAGAGACTGTGTTTAAAATAATGTTCTGATAGTGAAAATCCTAGTGTTTTGCTAGGGATTGGAAGTAGGCAAGTGGTTGGCCGAACTATTATAAATCTTGTGTGTACTGCTTCTCTACCATTTCTCTTTATTTTTTGAGTTTGCTGTTAAATCAGTTTTCTGAACTCTGAGCTTAACGAGGTTTATGAACTTTTGTAAGTTCAATATGATAAAGAGATAAGTTTGTGAAAACTATTTTATGATTAAAGGCTATATAAGTAAAAGTTTTTCAAACTATTAAAAGAAGTCTATCTAATCATTCTCTAAGTGTTTTATGAACTCAGTTACCTTTCTGATTACTACTTAGTTACTGAAAACTTTGATCATCTAACTTTCATACTTGAGAAAGCTATTTTAAGTATTCATAAAAGGTGTTCAAAAAGGCACAATTCAACCTCCCTTGTTGTGCACTCTGCCACCTTCATCCTTTAGTATAACTTCTCAATCAGTTTTAAAGGGACTATACTTATCATACTAAGGGTTTTTTAACTATCTGGGTAACCAAAGTTCTATTCACTAGGCTCAATCTTCCAAATTGACCTCCTCTTCTTCCATATCCACTTCCAAATTTTCTTACTGGTAGGTATTGTTCTTGTACATGTGGCTTAGGCTTCTATTCATTTTTTTTATCTCAAGGACTACTTCAACCAAATGTTGTGCTTCTTCCCTAGCTTTGGCTGCTTCTTTCTATATTAATATACCATGTAGATCTTTCTAACAACTCATCAAGTTTGGTTAGTGATTGTTTTGCTTATGAGTCAACAAAGGGTCCTGACTTTAGTTCTACCATGATAGAATGTAGAGCTCCTGTCAGATTCAAATTTCTGATCTAGGTTGCCTCTAAATTGAAGCGTCTCATGAAGTCTTTTAGAGGTTCAATTTTTTCCTATCGAAGTATGATGAGGCTTGCTCTTGTCTTTTATGAGTTTTGCTTGTTGAAAAATAATTTAGGAGCCTTTTAGCCAGCTCGAAAAAAATCATGGATAAATAGTGGTTCAAGGGAAGAAAACCACAATAATCTTGATTTTTTTATACTTGTATAACAGTCAGTTAAGTTTTGTGACAAACTGAGTTCGTTTAGGCACTTAGTTGCAACTCAGAAGTTGAAAAGTAGCTTAAAATGATTTAGATAGTAGCATAAATTGCTAAGTTGAGGGAAATAAACCTAGAGAGTTTGTTTCTAAGTCACAAATAGGTAGAAGAGGATGTATTTAAAATTTGAAGATAATCAAAGTTAGTTTGGTATTTTTAAGTATACTGGTTATGTGTTTTAATGCCAAATTGACTAGTAACAGATATGAAAAGATGAGATAATGGTGAAACAAGATTTTTTATGAATCTTAGGATTTATGTTAAACTTGTTAGAATTTAGAAAACTTGATTTGGAGAAATCAAAATATTCTTACCAGATCAGGAGTTTTAGTACCACATTAGTGGACAGCTATAAGAAGTCAAATTAGACTTCTCTTCCCCATTTCTCTCGGCTAAAGCAGAAAACAAAGGGGAAAAAAGAGAAGAAAGAAAGGGAAAAGAGGAAATACAAAGGCCAAGCTTAAAGATCATCATTCATACAAGAGGTAGGGGTGTTTGTTTCTTCATTCTTCTACTTCTTTCTTCATGTTTGAAGCTTGAAAGTTAGGTTAGAAGAATGACTTTTTAAGATGAAAGGGTAGCATACATGTGATTTTGATCATGAATATGAGTGATTGGAGAACTAGTATGAAGGTTCTAATATGTTTAGAGACCATGATTAGGGTTGAAAAACTTTTAGAATCCATAAATTAAAGATTAGAAGAGAGATGTTTCTCAAGGGCTGCGCCGTGGCGTGAGTTCCAGGAATTCACCAGAGTGCTTATTTTGATGAATTGAGTTCCCTACTTGATATGATTCCTTTCATATTCTTTGTAGAGTGTGTTGAGACACTAATAGGGGTATTTCTTAGGGAGAAAGGCCATATGGCATATAAGAGAAAGTAAGAAAACCTTGTGCATCCATTAACTATGAATTGCCATAGATAGGTATCTAGACCCTTGCATTAGACTTCACTTGTGGAGTGATGAGGAGGTAGAATGCTAGATACGAGTATATTAAGTTTTTTGGCAATAATAGGGCATCATAGTGCATGAAATGCTCTCATAGAGTTGAGGTAGAGCTAGTAGTGCAAGGATAGAGAGTATACTAAGTCAAGTTAGCAATAGTAGAGTACCATAGTGCATGAAATGCTCTCATAAAGTTGAGGTAGAGCCAATAATGCAACGATTGACTTTGTATAGAGTTAATGTGGTGTTTATGTAAGAGTTAGGCATAACCCCACATTTCACACACACTTACAATTCCTAAAAGTTTTAGGTAGTGGAAAAGTCCACTCAGTATAAGGTAGGTTAAGGAGGTAACATATTCCCTCCCTACTTAATAGGTTAAGGAGGTAACATTCCCTCCCTACCCAGAGAAATAGTTAAGTCTCATGACATTTCATGACATTACACCTACATTATCATACACCTTTCTTTGAGCATAACCATACATAACATAATTATTGCATCTTGTGGTATTTGTTTTTATTTGTGATTTATGTTTTTGTTGTGCATGTGTTGTGTTTGCTTTCGGTGACAACTGTATGAGCGGTTGTCTTGCTTGATGATATCTGACAATTGTATGAGCAGTTGTTTGATATCATTGTTTGTTACAAATGTTAGATCAGGAGTATAGCTCGCTTGGGAACATTACACACAAAGAGAGAGATTGTGGTTGTTCCTTGAGTAATGAGTAATAGTATGTTTGCTAGTTATAGATTTGCTTATGATGTTTATGGGTTGTTTATTCTTGTGAATATCACAACTATTGGTATTAGAATACTTATATTGAAAATTGTGAATTCTCATCCCGTGTGTTGCCATGTAAATCCAAGTGGAAACACTTCCAAAGAAAAGAAGAAAAAGTATGAAGACTATTGTAGTTTTTATACTTATTAGTTACATTTTGTTTTATTCTACACCACTTTGAGTTTGTATAAAAAGTTTATGCATTACAATGTGCTCTTTTGAGGCAGTGATGTATATGTATAACATTTAGTTTCTGCAAAGCTCTCCATTATTATTTGTTTAAAAGATATGGATTAGTTTATGTTTATGTTAGAAGTAATATGACTAATACTGCTTATCTAGATATATGACAGATATACTAGGTTATCAGTCTTAGGATGTTATACTCATGATAAGATGACTCAATGCGAGCATGCTATTCTCTAAGTCTAGCGATTTCCTCTCATTGCCCCTGTAGCTATCTCTGCATCTTATGGATAATTTGATTTTCATGAAATTGCTCTTCATCATTACCATAAGCTTGATTATGTTGACGTCCGACTATATTTTGGCTCCTTGTTCTAACCATTTTTCTTGACAAAAAGCACAAAGAATAAAAAGTAAAATACTCCAAAATAGACTACAAAAGTAAAATCCAGAGTGTGATATCTTGCAAGTAAATCACTCAGTGGTGAAAAGAAAGGTTGGAGATCATGTTTTATCGGATTTCCTACTAACAACGCCAATGTTCCATCCAAGCTCTAGGTATAGGTCATGTTGAGGTCATTGTTTAAGATAAAGAAGTGGTTAAAGCCCTTTTCTATGGATGATGCTGGCCTTTTATAGGACCAGAATTTGGTGAAGGATGAGTGACCTCACCCCATGGTTGGCAATGGGGTTGTTATGGTATGCTTCTATTAGAATGTGTCATGTGGCCTCCCTTTCTCTCTTTTAAAACTAACTTCCACCTTGATATTTTGTATTCATAATGAGCTTGAGTGAAAACTTCTTTAGAGGACTTAAGGATTTATTTGGGCCTCATTAATGGAGCCAAGATACGACCGAGCTATATCTGCTTAAGATTCTTCCAACTAACTCCAATAAGGTTGAACAACAAATTCAACAATTTTATTAAGGACCAATATCTGAAACAAAAAGCCCAAATTCAAAACTGATTCATTGAATATTATTGTTACTTATTTGTCATTTAGTACTGTCATAGAATATGTTAAGTTCGTAAAATTAATAATAAAAACTAAAGTGAAGAGGTTGATTTATGAGATGAGATATATGCGGGTCCATTCTTTTCAACTGATAAATTAAAATGAGATGTGGGAACTTTTGGTGCGTGATTCTTAACAAGTTTGACACTTCTTTGTGTTTTTTTTTTTTTTTTGGTTTGCTTGCATTAGAGACAGAGAGAGAAAGAGAGAGAAAAAAAAGTATTGAAAATGTTATGGTGGTCCATTCAATGCAAATCTACAAAAGGCAAGATGAAAGGTTGAGTGTTCATAAAATTTAGACGATTATCATTGAAAGAGATCTTTGGTGGCTAATTGAATTAAGAAAAAATAAAAACAGAGAGAGAGAGAGAGATCTTTGGTGGCTAAGAGTTCTTCCTATGCCATGAAGAGAGAAGGTATTCAGTTTACAAAAGAGATCCCAATACTTATTTACTTCTAAGAGAAGAAGAATGAGCTCTTTATCCAACTAAAAATATGATGAATGTTAATCTCTAATAGATAATTTTCTATAATACTTACCATTAAACTTAAACCTTATATCATGCACGTCATATTTATAAAAATTTATATTCATTCAATATTTTATTTACTATTCAAAACATCTTAAAATTATTGTAAAACACGTTTTAAATAAGTTAAAGGTTAAAATAAATAATTAGTCTTTATATTTTCATCTTATTTAGATTTTTGTCGTTGTAATTTTTTTTATATCAGTCCATTTATTTTCACTCATTAATTTGAATTTTTGGTTTCTATCATTAAAGTATTAGTCTATATATATTTCAATCATTTGAGTTTTATTCATTATATTTTCTACTTATTAAGATATTAATTCTTATTTTTCATAAAAAATTGGTTCTTATAATTTTTAATTATTTGGGTATTGGTCTCTAAATGACCAAAATTCAAATAAATGAAAGAACGAAACGTAGTTAAAATTCTCTAGGTACGTATGGTGATATTCTTCAATAAAATTATTATGTGTTTTATTTTTAGCCACTTCATTCTCCTTTTTAAATTTTGTATAGATGAAGTATAAAAAATAAAACACATGTCATAATTTTATTAGAGAATAACACCACACGCATCTAATTAATTTTACCTATGTTTTGTCATAAATGAAACTATAAGTACCGGTGTCCAAATAAAAAAACTATAGGGATCGATATCAAAATTAAATGAAACTATGGGAAGTAATTATTTATTTTAACCTAAGTTTAAATATCAAGTTATCAACTAATTGATCACACATTTATTCTAGTTCAAATTTTTTAAAGTTTCATATGCAATATTTACATAAAAATTATTTATAACTTAATCGCAGGAGTATAAAATATAAAGTGTGAATACATATAACTAATGTGCTATTTCAAATTTTCGGTTGTAGAGAGTCTAATTAGGAAGATGCGTAGTGCTATAACCTAATCCATTTTAGTCCACTATAACAGAATATTGCAGTGGTGCATTGCCACGTCATGAATCTCCTACCCTAGCATCATCTTAAATTTTCTTTTCGGTCATGACTCATGGTCATGATTGACTAACTGATTTAGACGTTTCATGTATCTTTTGATGATTACCTTCAAAGTGAAAAAGCAACCAAATTTTAAGGTAGGTGACATATTTGAAGGAAGGAAAATAATCATGGCCTAGTTAGTTATAACAATGACGGTCAAGTTCGTTTTGGCAAACATTATTTTGAATTTGAGGATCCATTCCCCAACCCCACAAAACAAATGGTAGCTTGCCCAACCCCACCTATATCTATCAACTTTGTCTCTTTATAACTCATTGTTTAGTACCATCGCTATCACCTACCCCATTGCTTCCAAGAGGTTTAATTCCATATACCTTATATGATAGAAAGTCACAAATCGAACTCAATGCCATCAACCTTAAAAGGAAAAGAATAAATAAAGGTAAAGGGAAGATAATCGAGGAGGTAACATTACAGGCTTTAATTTTCCCATTGCCTACCTTCTTCTCTGATGTTGAGTTGCTGACCATTCTAGATGAAAAATGACTGTGATGACCAAAGAGTTTGTTGCAAAGTGGTATTCTTTTTCCCTCTCTTTTACACTTTTGATTTTATAATTAACATGTAATGATGCATCAATGGTTTAATTTTCGGTACATAAATGAATGGTTTCAATTGATTCGGTTCTTCTGACATGTTTCAAAAGGAATTACTTATAAAGGGACAAAGACGTATATATAAACTAGATTTTTGAACAAAGTGGTCACGACACATGCGTCTTACAAGTAAAGCTCAACCATGCAAGGTTGATGAAAAGAAAATAATTGAGACCTCTTACTTTTCTTCAGTCTTCTTTCACTTTTGTAACTTTAACAACGAAGATTTCGAGCTTTAATTCAGCACAGGAGCATATAAAAATAAATATTTTTTGCCAACTGATCTGGACCAGAGATTTGAGCCTAATGAGGGACACCTAATTGAGATATGTCATCACCTTTATCCAGTAAGGAAATATACTTTCCTAAATGTCAATTAATAGTCAGTACATCATATGAAAAAAGTATTAAAAAAATTCTTTTAAAATATTTACAAAGCACATAAAGAGACTAATTTGTCCCTAAACTCTATATGATCTCCAAGACACTCTTCTTTATAAATAATTGCAACAAAATCTTAAGGAAGAATTTTCTCTCTCACTCTCTTCCTCCTCACACTTTTACTTATGCGTTTGAGTGACTTGCAGATTCCTAACTCCTCTCTCCGATACGCTTAGGAGGCTGCTAGAATGAGTTTGGATATGTTCAAGGAGGATTCCACCAATCTCTCACATTAGTACAAATCGCAAACCATAATGTCAATGAAAATTGACAAATAATGGACAAAAAGAAATATAAACTAATTGAGGACTCACCCTAATTTATCGATCAAAACAAATATATTTAAGCTACAGTAATTCATGAAAGTTTATTTTTTTTAATATTCATTTAGCTTTTGTGTGTGTGTGTGTGTGTTTTTACTATTGGCTAAGCATGCTAAGAGTGGAAAAACTTTAAGATTCACACGGAAGCGTTAAAAGCTAGGTAACACGCATTAAACACACTGTAAGTTGAGAACTCAAGCACAATATATTTATTTATTAGGGTATACTTTATTCCTTTGAAGTTAAGGGGTGTAACAAACTTGATATATAATGTTTAAAATTTTACCCTTAACTGATATTTCAATTAAAACTAAAAACGAGCTTGAACGTTAATTACCTTCTAAAATCAGACATGCTTTATATTCTTATGGGTCCTCAGAACATTCACTACAAAAAATTAATAAATTTGCTACTGAAACATTTATAACTAATTAGTAACTAATTCCTAACTAATCAATTTAGCTACAGAATAGTTATGGATTGGTCCGTAGTCAAATTCTAGTCACTAATTAACTACCAAGAATTTCCTTAGCTAATTTTTAAATTTTCATAACTAATCCAAAACTAATCTGTAACTAATTTTCGTTCAAAACTTCCTTCGTTTCCATCGCTAATTAGCTACGAAATATCTGTAGTTAACTCCGTAGCTAATTTTTAACAATTCGTAGCAAGTTTGTAGCATATTTATAGCTAGGTCAAAACAAAACACATGGCAGTACATAGTTATTGCGCAGCAAATCCGTATATTGTGTTGCTAAATCACTAGCAATTTCATAGTTATTCTAAAGCTAACCCGAATTAATTTTGATAATGACAATTAATATATTTGAAAATTATTCCTATATAAATATTTCAATACAAACAGAAAAATCCAGCAAATAAGTTGTATAAAGCAACAAAATATCATAATTGCATTTGTAAATTCAAAACATGTTCAACAAAGAAAACATAGTTAATCAATAAGTCCAAGTTAATGCAAATAATTCAAAACAAGTTAGCCCTATCATCAACATCACAACTAATCAATCTGAGTTAGCCTCATCATCATCATCATCATCATTAGCTTCATGATCCTCCCCAACTGAATCAACTTATGATGGTGCCTACGGCACACCACTTCTTGCTTGGGAACTAACAATTTTATATAGGATGGATTCCAACATAGACCACCAGCTACGTCTGAACAAAGGAGGACATCACTTCATTAATAGCTTCCTTTATGGATTCTTGTGTCGGAGCAGTGCTAGAGGAACCAACAACCTATGAGGATGAAGCAGAGCTAGATCCATGAATGTTAATATCTAAGTTATGACTCATGCCATGGACATGTCTCTTCTTATTAGGATCTGTCACCTCCACCCATACCTCCTGATCAACCATAGGATGCATTGAAAGAGATTAGACGCTTCAGCTCAACCTCTTATACTCAACATCTATTATAATATATAATAAAATGTAAATACAATTGAAAATTGGGTATCTTGCATACCATTATTAAAATGCCAGCAGAATAAATGCTCCAATACACTTTTAAGTCCTAAGTTTTTTAATCAATAATGGTAGATTATATGTTTTTACTAGCATTAACAATATGGATATGAGATTTTAGCTTATGACAATATGAACACACACATCAAAGATGAAATTGAGCCTGAGAAACTAAAATTGTATAGTGTTGTTCTTTGATTTGCTAACTTTATATAGTAACAATAACAACCATGCAAAGCCATTATTACTGTCATCTAAGATGAAGATACCTTGAAGAAACATCAAGATAAACATTAAATGACAAATGTCGAGTTAGTTGAAAACTCCACTGCAAAAATCAATGAACATAATTTGGAATCTCCAAAGAACAAGGCTTAACAGAGGTCAGTGGAGGGGGTTGAGGTGGATGGATCAAAATGCCAAATTTTTTTTTTAAATCTTTTGTAATCAAGAAATAATTTATCAGTAGTTCTATTTGGATGCCATGTCTTACTCTCAGCAAGGTTTAATAGAACCAGTAAAGTTGTAACCTCAACATGTTGGAAAGTTGAATTGGGTGAACATGAATTTTGGGGTTCAAAGAAAGTAAAGGTTGCTAATAGGGAATATATATATCATAGCAAACTAACCAACCAAATATAAAGGTGATGAACTCTATCTCAAATAATTTATCTCATATATCAAACTTAAATAAGTAAAAGCTACCTACAAGTACAGCCAACCAAGAAAAGCTTAGAGTTTGACATTAGTTATTTCATAAATGAATATCAATGACCATTACCTACTAATAATAATTGGAAACAACATAGATAAGAATATTGTATAAAATCAATACAATAACCGATATTCGTTTAGGCTCAAACAAAATTGTTAAGCAATATAAAGCAAGTGGAATCAAAATATTGTACCTGAACCATTTGCCTCTTCAGTGAAGACAAACTTAGGATGCAACATAAGGGGATGAGACCTCAGTTTTTTGAATTGCATTGAGACTTTCCTTTATCATTTGACTAGTATCCAAAAACTAGAAAAATATAAATAAATGATTTCAAATTTGAAGGTAGAGTGTTATATACATGGCCAGAGGCAGAATAAGAATAATAGAGAGGTACTAGGATGTTCTTTATGTAACATTCTCTCTAACCTGATAGACTTAATCAGTTTATAAAAGCTCAACAATATTGGTTAAGGTTACCTGTTAATTTTGGTAATTTTTGGGATTTGTTTGAGCATAAAACTATAACATTGAATATGAGAAATAACTGCTATAAAATTCAAACTATTGTGAAAATGGGTGAGAAAATAGAAATAAATAACAAAGATTTATTTATCAGTTATGAACAATTAAAGTGGACATCTAAAAGCTACTTAATTCAATTCCATAGGTTTAATTTAACCCAAGAATGAATAATGAAGCTTAGATACTAATATGCAGTATAAGAAAAGTGGTAGAATAGTAACATAGAAAATAGAATGAAATCCTATAATTTTCTACGATACCTAAGAAGGTTGAAAATTTCGTTTCTGAAAGACTAAAGTTTTCCTAGTATATAATAGATTTTTAGTTGGATTTCATTTTGTAAACTTTTCCCCCCACGTTAGTTACTGTTCCATTTTGATACATTTGTTTGCCTAACGTTTGGATATTTGTGGCTTTCCTCCACTCGTTCATGTTCCTCTTATCTTATTTCTCATTCTCTTACTTTCACTCTCACTCATTTTCTCTATTCTCTCTCTCGGTTTCACGCCCAACCAAGGAGAAAAAGAAGAACAAGAAGGAAACAATTGAAGGAGAAGGAGACAGCAACCAAGAAAGGAGAAAAGCAAAGAGGAAGAGGAAGATGACAAGTTGAGGTAGGGGTTTTCTTAACCTTGCTCATCTTTTTCTCCCTTTTGAGAATGATGGATTGATGTTCTTGTTGAGATTTGAGTTGATAAGTGATAGTGGTGCTTTTATGTGTGATTATGAACTCAAGGTTCAAACTTTGATTTTGATTCATGGAAACTTTGAGATTTGAAAAAAATAGGTTTAAAACTCATATTGAGATTTGCCATTTTATTGGGTATTTGAAAACATATCATAATATGTGCTAAAGTTGATGATTTCTTGTTGTTTTCTTGCTTGTTTTAAAGTATGATTATATGTTAATAGAAAGAGATTTGATTAGAATGAAGAAAATGGAGGAAACAACAAGAAAACGATGCAGAAATCTGATTCTACATCTTGTTATTCGAATAACAGGCTTATTATTCGAATAACAAGCATCAGGAATGTTAGAATATTTGTGTGTTATTCGAATAAGGAGAGTCTTATTCGAATAACAAGTTACAGAAAGCGCAACAAGAAGTTGTTATTCGAATAACAACACATGTTATTCGAATAACAAAGCCTTGTCTTCAGAATTTGAACCTTTTTATGAGTATTAAATGATGCGTTTTCAAATGTGCTCACTATGATTAGTGATTTCAATTATGAATGGACACTTTGTGTCAATATTATGCATTGATAAAATTTTGAAATTCAAATTATGAAATGATATGATGAATGACTCTCTTGCATGCTTGATATGATATAGATGCATATTACTATGAGATGATATGATGAAATGTTTTATTACTTGCAAGATAAGATTGATAATTGATTTTTATGAGTAACCCATTATCTAAGATATCCTTAATCCTAGTGTGAGACTTGGAAATGGTGGTTGAGGATGGATATTTCCTTACCACCTGAGTTATTGAGGTTGAGAACGAATAATTCCTTCCTTCTTTACCTAAGCTCTCTCGGGTTGAGATGTAGTTTAGGACGGATAATTTCCTCTCTACTTGAGGTATTCCTAGATTAGATATAGTGTGAGGAAGGATGATACCCTCCCTATCAAAGTAGTTAAGGACGGATAATTCCCTCTCTACTCACAACTCTGTATGAGGACGGGTAATTCTTTCATTTGTTGTGGATTGATTTAGGTTACTCGAAGTAGCTTTGTATGGCAAGTAGATCATCATAAATAGGTTGAAGTGCACTAACCTAAAAGCAAGCTACTTCCAAGTGAATGATATTGTGAGGATGGATAATTCCCTCCATACCACTTTGATAAAAAGATGATCGATGATTCATTGATGAATGATGATAATTATTGATTGATGACCATTATGAGATAGCTTCTTGTATAAGTTTATCATGAATGGATTTCTTGATTAATATTGAGATGGTGATGAAACTTGATGGTTTCTTGATTTCAAATTATTTTTGATAAATGACATAAAAAAGAACCTTTGTTTCGGGGAAGGAAAGGACTTGATTTGGCTTTAGCCACCTTTCCACTTATTATAATATAATGTTTTGAAATGATTTTTTTCTGAAACAACTGGAATGATTATGATGACACCGATTTAAAATGATTACTAAGAATTGTAAGATTCTCACCCTATTTATTTGATTTCCATAATAATTCCAGGATATCCTTGTACAGACAACGGAGGCAAAGGAGGATCTGATCTTGTAGATCTTTTATTTTCTTTTTTATTTGACTAATGTATATGGTTGTACACCATTTTTGTGCCTTAGAGGCATATGATTTATTTTTGATGTACCTTGATGTATCAGTTGTATATATACAGTTTATTATATATGTATAATATACTTCCATTTCAGGCTCATATTTTGTATATTGAATATGTTTTTCTTCTTAAAAACTTGATATTGATCTAAGTGACATATTCTAATATGGTTGCGAATGCATAATTTTGAATATGTCATTAGTAGTAATATTAGGATATTACACTTGCTTCTAAGTTTCAGTAGTCAAGTAAGTGATGTTTTTTTCTTCAATTTCGGTGTTAACGACAAATCTGAAAGTGGGGTATTCAACTTCAACTACCGCTAGTCTGCAACTTTGGTGCATGTAACACTCTTAAACCATTTGGTTGGGCAACAACACATAAAACAAAAGTACCTATATCAGGATATGAAGCAACAACAAGTTCTTCAGCTGCATAAAACAAAAGTACCTATATCAAGATATGTAGCATCAACAAGTTCTTCAGCTGCAACAACACATAAAACAAAAGTACCTATATCAGGATATGCAACAACAAGTTCTTCAGTTGCAACAACACATAAAACAAGCACCAAGTGTCCAAGCTATAACCTAATTGATGACACAAGCACTGCAGTAAGCAGCAGTAGGTAATCAATGAAGACACAGATCGAAGCAGAAAGATTAAGATGTAGACCGACCCAAAAAGAAGAAAATGTAGTTACGTAACACTAAGTGTCCAACTAGTGAGTAGCGAGCAACGTTGTTACACAAATCGACATTGTAGATCGCGAGCAACGTAGTGAGTAGCGATAACTATTGAAGTGTCTCTACTTGAGAAATTCATCGAATCATGGTGCTCGATTTAGGGTTAGAATTATTGATTTAAAGGTTAGGATTCATAAAACTCAGAAACGTGAAAAGTGAGGGTTTGTGACGGAAAGGGGGGGAAAGGGTGAAGGGGAAGAGAAAGTCAAAGAGAGAAAAACATAGAAAGAGAAATAGACCTGGTGAAACTCCTAGGTTTACGATGACAGCGCCACCATCGATGATGATGATGTTATGACCTTTTGTGTATCGCAAGTACCCGGGTCGCGAAAGTAATACAATGATAAGGAAGATCGTTTCCACAAGGATAAGGAATAATATCTAATGTCAAATATTAACCAATAACTCAATGAAGTTTTATTCAAGCATATATCAATTGGAAAGAGTTTGTGTAGCCAATTCTTAAAGACTAAAAAGTAATAAACCGGGAAAAAAAGACAGTAATGAGAACATAGGGACTCCTTCTTCACAAACTACTTTACTTGGTAACTTGCAACCATTTTAAGCAACCATGATGACTAGTTTTGTTAGCTTAAGAAACTACATTAGCTAAAAGCTTATGTCTAGGTCATTTAACCCTATGTTATTCACCTAGCTCACTATGTGTCCATGAGAACTAGAGCAAACACTAAGCATTAAGGTTGATTCTTAACAAATGCTATGCATGACCAATAGGTATATGTTATCCTATTAACAAATTAATTCACCCCATCATTAGAATAAAATTAAACATGTATCATCCACATCTATGATCTAAAATCTAGATTCCTATGTCTAGTTCAAAAGATTTTATCAAAAACACAATAAATGTTAGCCAAACACCTATGAGTATTAAGAGAGATAAGGATGAACAAACCAATCATCATTATAAACTTAAAAGGTTACAAAATCACTAATGTACATAGAAGGGTCCAAAGGAATCCTTAAAATAGCTTAACTATCCATGAAACACAAAAATCTCAAGAGAGATTCCATGCCCATGACCTAGAGATGGAAAGATTAAAGAGAGAAGAGAAAAAACACTATATTGTGAACTTGGGATGCTTGATCCTCCTTGGATGGTAATGGTTTCCTCTCTAAATCCCTTTAAAGCTCTTCAAAATAGTGAAAAACTGGAGCTTCCTGCATTCTGCCTCGTCTCCCACCTAACACCACTAAAAATATTTGATGAAATAGTATTAATAGACAAAGCCCATGAACTTATGCCGCGGCGTGAACATTGCTGCGTCGCGATGTGAGTGCCTACATGGTTAAGTGGAACCAGTACAGATAAACGCACGTCGCGGCGTGACATACTTTTGTGTCGCGACGCTCTAGCCTCTGTCTCCAGCATGCACAGCAGGTAGAGAGTGAGGCCTCGCGACATGCTAAACCTTGCGCCATGGCATGTAAAGATGGAATGCATGCTAAGCTCCCTCCTCCAATGTCAGGCCTTGACTTGCTTCATTTTATCAGTTTAAAGCCCATCCTGTAATAGAGAAGTTGCCTAATTAATCACAAGTGTAAATCAACTTAATCCAACAAAGAATAGACAAGATTTTAATAAGATTGGAAATGAAGACATCAACATGAATTTGAATAAAAAGTGAAGGAAAAGTTTTCTAATCATGTTTAAGCAGAAGGACTAAGGGATCAATATACCACCAATATGGGGCGCAAATAACTACATTTTATAGAGTTATCACACCCCCAAACCTGGATTTTTGCTAGTCCTTGAGCAAAACAAAGTATGATTACACTTATATTGGCACAACGTACATCAACATGCATTTGGCAACAAAAATTGGATTCTAATTTCAATTATTTCAAAACTAGCATGCGATGATTGCATAAAGCCTCAAAGAATGCTTATGCCTCACACTCCGCTTCACACATACACAATTCTTTTCATGTTGACAATCAAAGCTTCCTAACATGCATAACAGACTTCCCACCATCAAGCAACATGACTTCATTAATTCAAATCACACTTATTCAGATAAGCTAATGGGCATACGTATGGAAATGAATCAAAGAATCCAAAAGATTGTAATTCAACTCTCTCTCCACTAATGTAAATCATACATAACTGAGGATCAAAAAGGACTTAATTAGCTTGTAATGTATGACCATGGTTAAGGGTTAAAGAACAAAGGGGAAAGGATAACAAACAAACATTGAGAAACAAAAATATGAGATTTCAAGACTTGAGTCACTAAGTTATACAATAAGGGTGTGTAAAAATGAAATAACTGGACTCTCTAGAACCACTCTTTTATTTGTTTTGCCTTTTGCATTTTTAACTTTGAATTTTTCTTTTCTTTTCTCATTCTTTTTTCCATAACCAATTTCTTTCACACACATGGTTCCTTTAAATCACTTCTACACTGAAACAAGCACTCACACACTTCAATCACAGGACTTAAGTCAAGAAATATCATATCATGCACTCAATAAGCAATGATGGTCGTAGAAAGAATGCAATGTTTTCACATGCATTAGAATGGTTACATGGGTTAGGAGAATGAAGGTGATGAAAAATATATATGGCCAAACAAGTACAAGGCTTCAAAGGGGACCTATGGATATTATCCTTTAAAGGTAAGCTTGAAAGGCTCAATTGGTCCAAACGATGCCCTAATCATTTCTTCAGTCATACACAATCTAGGATTTCACCTCAAGACAATTGTAAAACAATTTCAAAGATAAAAGAAATCATTCACATGTATAGCACATAAACATTCTCTAAACAAGCACTCAAATCATTTCCAAAGCTAAACAAGCATGTAAGTGAGAAATTCATCATGCAAAAAAAGAACCTAGATTGCACCAGCATGCAACTAGGATCATAAATGGATTTATAGAGAACCTAAGGCAAATTTACATCCATATTCATCATTGGGTAATCACAGCAACACTATGTACCAAAACAAAACATTAACATAAAAGTCAGCTATCAAAAGATCAGTACTAGATGTATGACATAAGAAATTATACGAAAGTAGCTAGACACCCCCCAAACCTGAGGGAAACGATGTCCTCACTATACAAAAGACAAAAAAATGAGCAAAATAATAGAAAGATGCCCTGTATACATCCCAACTACACATCATCCTCTTCAGTGGCAGTCTCATCCTCATCATCATCATCCTCCTCAGCAGCAACCATTGGTACATCATCTCTACCATCAATTGGATCTTGTTGCCGCTGTGAGGGCCCAACATAATTGCAAGGGGGGAGGTGTGGGATGGGGAAGTCATCGATGGAAACCTACATGCACTCCACCAGCCACTTGATTGTCTCCATAGTGTAAGCTTCCACATGGCAGCCAAGTGCGCAATCTCACTGTGCAAGTCATCATCTAAGGGAGTACGAGCTGCCCTAGGCGCACTCCCAGCTTGTTGCTACCTAGCATGCGCCACAGTTGGAGCTTCTTTCAACCTTTGAAGTATTCTGTTATTAAGAGGTTGTTTAACATCAACAAGCTCCTCGTGAGGGCCCCACTGTACATGATGCCGGCTGCAAAACATATGAATAAGAAAAGGGAAGAACAGGCTCTTGGACTCCTTATTGACTTCTTAATTTGCTGATGGATGATCAGGGCAACATCAATAGATCGGTGCTCAAGAATGGAATAAATCATGATGGCTTGATCTCTAGTCACGTCGGAAGTTGAAGGAGACCTGGCGGTCGCACACTGTGACTTTCGAAGTCTTGGGGTCAGAAAATGCAGTGTTGGCATAGAACTCACGAACAATAGAAAGAATGAAAGACACTGGTTGTTTGAAAAATGTCTTCCATTTGTAATGCTGTATGGTCTGCTCGAGCTCTTGGTGAATAACCTTCTTGAAGCTGAAACCCCTCTTAGAAATTACTGGCTTGGAGACTAGTTTGAAATATCTCTTCTGGGCAGCTGCTGAAATGAATTTTCTTCTATCAAACTCCACAGGGGAAGAAAGTTCCCTGCGGTGCTGGTTGCTCTCACCCTTTTGGCGCTTTGGAGGCATGGTGGTAGCAGGATTAGAGTACCTAGTTCTATTAAAAAGAGACCCACAGTGAAAACAAAGAAATATGTGAACAAAAATACAAAGTATTTAAAATGAAAACAAATCATGGTGGTACAAATAAAGCATAGTAAAAAGAGCAAAAAGTGTATCCACTAAGGCAAAAAGAGGAACATGATTAAAAGTATGTAAGAATTAAGCAAATAGGAAGGCAACGCCATGGCATTCACTTTGAGCATCGCGGTATTCAAAATAACCCAAAGATGACGCGACCCCAAAATACCATGCCGCGGCGCGCATGAATTGTTTGAAAAAGAAATTCGTGCACACAATAATGCTAACCCCCTGAGCATTAACGTCTAAAGAATACCAACAAAAAGCAATCCACAATGTAAAAGAGCTCACTTAAACTAACCCAAGCAAACTTCAAAAGGAGGGAAAAATCAAATTTAATGGAAAATAAGCTGCAAAATAAAAGAAAGTAGGTGAGATAGTGAGACCTAGAGAGAAAATGGGGGTGAGAATTTGAATAAAATGCAAGGAATCAAAAATGAAGAAGATAGCAAAAGTGAGAGAAGAGCAAGAATAACCAGAAAGAGGGAAAAGGGTCTGCGTGTTTTAACGCAAACCCTATTCCTCTTTTATTTAAGCCACGAGCGTCACGCCGTGGCACTGCATTTGGCACGTCACGGCAATAGTTTCAACAAAACGCACATTTTAAATTTTAATTTTTTTTACACACGCGACGGTGTTGCATTTGACACGCAGCAGCACTACGCTTGCAGCCAACTTACCCTGATAACCTGAGAATAGAACGTCGCGACGTGACAGTGATATGTTGCGGCGTTAAGCTCTCAGGCTTGAAACCCTGATAAGACAGAGCCTGGAATGCCACGACATAAGAATGAAGCGCTGCAGCATGAGGAGCCAGTCTGCAGAATTCTACAGCAAAAAACATTTGGCAGCTACCTCTACTGCCCAAAAGTCTCCACCACCTGTAAAAATAGTCCAGCTGGCTAAATCATTAAATGTATAACCAAAATAGCATGAAGCATCAAAATCAAAGTTTCCAAACACTAGACTCAAAATCAAAGAATTAAGAGCATGAGTGGGTTAATTTCAAAAAAGGGGCCTTTTTTATAATCCAGGTAGGACTTTCTCTGACTGTTCATGTTGGAGTAGCCAATGTGACAGAGGTTTGCCTCCTATCAAAATCTCCTCCCAAGTAAGGCTTCAGACACTGACCATTAATCTTAAAGGATGATTTGCCATCAAGATCTGCAACTTCAACTGCCCCACAGGGAAACACATTTACCACTTGGAACGGACTTGACCATCTAGATTTAAGCTTTCCTGGAAAGAACTTGAGCCCAGAGTTATAGAGGAGGACTTGTTGGCCTTGCTCAAATGTCTTTGGCACAATCTTTTTATCATGTCACTCATTCACCTTCTCTTTGTACAACTTTGCATTCTCATAGGCTTGAAGCCTGAATTCATCAAGCTCATTGAGCTGCAATAATCTTTTGTCACCAGCAGCTTGTAAATCAAAATTCAGCTGCTTGATCGCCCAGTAAGCATGATGTTCTAACTTGATGGGCAAATGACAAGTTTTTCCAAACACAAGCTTATATGGGGACATACCAATGAGGTTTTATAAGCAGTTCTGTATGCCCATAGTGCATCATCAAGCTGTCTTGACCAATCTTTGTGGGATGGCCACATAGTCTTCTTAAGTATTCGCTTGATTTTCCGATTGGATACCTCCGCTTGTCCACTTATTTGAGGATGGTAAGGGTGTCAATACGGTGAGTTACCCCATACTTGGCAAGGAGAGCCTCAAAATACTTATTGCAGAAATGTGACCTCTCCATCATTGATAATGGCTCGAGGAGTACCAACACGGGTGAAGATTTGTTTCTTCATGAAGTGTATCACTACCTTAGAGTCATTGGTAGGAAAAGCAGTTACTTCTACCCATTTGGACACGTAGTCCACTGCCATTAGAATGTATAGATTCCCATAGGAAGGAATGAAGGGGCTAATGAAGTCGATGCCCCAAACATCCAAAATTTCTACTTCAAGAATAAAATTGAGGGGCATCTCATTTCTCCTTGATATGTTCCCTGATTTCTGACATCTATCACACTTGCTAACATGAAAATATGCATCCTTGAAGAGAGACTGCCAATATAAGCCAGATTGTAGCACCTTAGCCGCTGTTCTATCACCACTATAATGACCTCCATAAGGGGCAGCATGACATTGATTCAAAATTTGCTCAACTTCCTCCAAAGGAACATATCTTCTCAATATATGATCAGGGCATTGTTTAAACAAGAAAGGCTCATCCCAAAGATAGTGCCAGATGTCGTGCAAGAACTTCTTTCTCTGGTGAAAGGTGAAATCCGGAGGCATCACACCACCTACTAGGTAGTTCATAATGTCATCATACCAAGGGGCCAGTTGGGCTGTAACAACAAAGTGTTGCTCATCGAGGAATGTCTCTCTGATTGTAATTAGTTCAACTTGATATTTCTAATTTTCCAATCTAGAAAGGTGGTTAACAACTTGATTCTCAGCCCTTTTTTTTGTTACGAATTTCCAAGTCGAATTCTTGCAACAATAGAACCCACTAAATCAGTCCTGGCTTTGCATCCTTCTTGGCCACTAAGTATTTAATCGTAGAGTGGTCTGTATAGACTATCGCCTTAGCACCCACTAAGTATGCTTGAAACTGGTCAAATGCGAAAACAACCACAAGAAGTTCCTTTTTTGTTGTAGTGTAATTTAGTTGTGCATCATTGAGAATCTTGCTGCATAGTAGACAGAGCGAAACACATTGTCCTTCCTTAGCCCCAAAACTGCACCAACAACATAGTCACTGACATCACACATTAGTTCAAAAGGCAAACTCCCAATCAGGGGTAGTAATTACCAGAGCTGATACAAGTCTCTTTTTCAATTCCACAAATGCCTCATGACAAGAGTGATTGAAGTCAAATTGGGCATCTTTCTCCAATAGGCTGCAAAGAGGCTTAGAAATCTTGGAGAAGTCCTTTATGAATCTCCGATAGAATCTGGCATGCCCCATGAAACTACGGACTCCCTTCACTGAGGTTGGTGGTGAGAGTTTCTCAATTAGCTCTATTTTTGCTCTGTCCACCTCCATCCCTTTGCTTGACACTCTATGACCAAGAACTATACCTTCTTGGACCATTGATAAGTCCATGAAATATAGTTATTTGTGCCCCGTATCTATGCTTTCGTTGATTGCTTAGGTTCTCATTGTATACATATTTGGAAGGTTTTATGCTTATATTTGTTATATTCTATTTTGATGCATTTCTAATATGATATTCAGCAAACTATACGTATTATGTTATAGATTGAGTGAATTTGCAACTGTTATTGACTTGGAGATTTCTCTATTATAGGAAAGGCTCCAAATAAGCGGATATATAGAGCAGTTGAGCTAAAATTAGAAGAGAAAGTCAAAGAAGCATTCTGGCAGCTAACGTCGTGATGTAGGCATATCAATGTCGCGGCGTGATGAAATCCCCTGCATCCAAATAGAGAGCTACGAATCTTGTACGTCGTGGCGTGGCATGTTAACGCCGCAGTGTGGTGACCTAATTTACACACGTGTCACGGCGTAGGCATATTAATGTCGCGGCGTGACTCTATTTTTAGGACTTATAAATATTATTTTATTAGATTTTTAGAGAGAGCTCCGCGAGAGTTCTTTTAGGTTTCAAAGAAGCTGTGGATGGAACTTTGTTTCTGGGCAGAGAGGAGGCCAAAGGATCCAATGTTAGAGCTCATCTTCTTCATGGAAGGAGATTCAAGCATCAAAGATCATATCCATGAGCTTCCTTCCTTCTTCCTTCTCTTTTCTCTCTTCTATCTTCCATGAACATGACTTTTGTGATAGATTTCTATGTTTCATGATGTAGCTGAGCTATAATTAGGGATTACTTTGAATCTTTCTATGAATATTGATAATTATGTCTTTCTTTGAGTATATATTGATGTTTAGTTATGTTCAATCATATAATGCTTAATGTTCTTAATGGTTTGGCCAACTTTCAAGTGATATGTTTAAATCTGATGAACCTAGACATAAGAATTTGGATTTGAGATCATTTGTATGGTTGATGCATATTCGATGAGTTCAATTAGCTTGGATAAGCTAATTCACTAATGGGATAGAAATATACCTCTTAGCTATGCATAGCGTGTGTTTGAGCATAGATCGTTCATTAACGGATTTCACTCTAGTTCTCATAGAAGCATAGTGAGCTAGGTGAAGGAAGCCAGGGGTAACTGACCTAGACATAGGCTTTTAACTAAAGTAGATTCTCAAGCTAAGTTAACTATTCATTGATGTTGCTTATAAGCATTACATAGCATTATTTGAAGTATGAAGTGGAGAAGGATTCCCTAAATCTCTAAACCATTATCTTTATTTTCATTTATCACTTTTATGTCTTTAGATTAGTTTTACTGCACTTTCTCCTATTTTATATATTCTTGAATAGAATTTAGATAAGCTATTAGTTGATACTTAGCATTGGAAGTTAATCATCCTCTTGAGAATGATACTCTGCTCTTTCACTCTATTACTTGTTTGATACGTGCACTTGCGGCCTTAAAAGGGACAAACAAGTTTTTGACGTCGTTGCCGGGGATGTTGGTTTATTTCCGTATAGTTAAGACTTATTCCTTGGCAATTGCCTAGGATGACAGTTTATTTCTATATTGCTAATATCAATAATGAGCTTATTTAGTTCTAATTCAAGCTATATAGTTCAAGTTTTCTTTTGTACAGTTTAACTTAAGTCTTCATTCTTTGTAATTTTAGGTACAATAAATGGAGGATGAGCTTAATCATTCGAGGCCTTTGAGGGAGCTCGAGAACTCCCAATGGAGAACCTCATTTAGGCAAAAGAAGGCCTACCATCCGAACCATCTGTTTTGGGATCAAACCGGCCATACTCCAAGGAGAAGCATACTGAAGTGCATTTTGGCGGTTTGCCTTGTGAAAGTCCTGTCGGGACTATAACTCAGGCCCTTCTTGAGAGGGAACCTAAGTTTTTATGAATTTTTTAGTTTATATGTTTTTCTTTAGTATTAAGTATTATATGTGTTAGTATGTTTAATTTTGTAGTTTTGTTAGTTTTTATGTTTTTCTCTTGTTTTGAGTCTTATACTAGTTAGTATGTTTGATTTTTGTAATTTTGTAGTTAGTATGTTTGATTATTGTAAGTTTAGTTAGTTTTTATGTTTATGTTCAGTCTTAATCCATATATAGGTTAATATGTTAATTTTGTAATTTTGATGGTTTTTAGTTGTACATTTTATGTTTTAGCTATTTGGACAAGTTTTAGAGGTGTTGAGGGCCTCTATGGGCCAAATTCTACAGCAAAACTGAGTTTGCTGCAGAATTCTGAAGGCTGATCACTTCACGTCGCAGTGTAAGTTTGTTGCACACCACAACATGAAGTTATTTTTGTGTGAATCAAGCCAAAAATCCAGAGAGCTCAGCGCCGCGACGTTAAGAATTCAACGTCGCGGCGTGCCCTTTAAACTTTAATTAAAAGAGAGAGAGAGAGAGGGAGAGAGAGAGAAAAAAAAAATTGATCTGGGTGCTGCTTAAAGCACCTATTCTGACCAAATACCACGATATGGATGCTGTGTGTTGCGGTGTGCCACCTGTAGTGTATATATTGTACATAGTTAGTTTATTTTAAGTGTTTTTAAATGTTGTAGTATACTCAGCTCTCACATTTCAGTATGTTGATAGGCTCAAGTATCCTAGAAACCATGGAGAGTAAGGACACTATTTCACTTCGATTTGGGGGAGTATCATTACATGTTTTGTTATTATAATGTTGAATTTGTGTAACATGTATTGATATTTACAGTATGCAGTGATGATAATCATCATGTTATCATAATCATATGCTGAGGTTGACTATTATTATGGGTTTCTGAGGAAAATTTTTTAATTTTTAATGCATGATTGGACTGATGCTAGTGTAGAATTGGTTATCCAATGACATAAATGGTTGCGATTTGATTACTTTTAGCGAAACCATATGTTATCAGAAGCATGTGAAACAATTTGGTTGCTTTTTATGTATGATTTACATCCCACTTAGATGCAAGTGTAACTTTGAAAATGATAAGAGTGCATGTCTAGAGAAAGTTTATGGATGACCATGTAGAGTTTTGATTATCCTAGAAATTGTATTTGAACTCTCTTGAGGTGAAATCCTAGATTGTGCATGACTGGGAAAATGATTAAGACATTGTTTGAACCGATTGAGCTTTTTCAAGCTTACCCTGATATGATGATATCTCTAGGTCCTATTTTGAAGCTTATTAAATGTTGGCCTTATATGTTTTTCATTCACCTATTGTATTCGTTAACGTGTTAACTATTCTAATGCATGTGAAAGTATTGTATTTTCTTCCTACCATCATTATTTGTTAAGTACATGATATGTTATTTCTTCAAGTGAGATCAGTGATTAAGGGTAAGAATTTATATTCAATACAAAATGAGCCTGAAGGAGCCAGATGCAGTAAATGAAAAGAAAAGCATTGCTTGGTAAAAAAAAATGAAAAAAAAATGAAAAAAAAGAAAAAGAAAGAGAAAGAGAAAAACAAGCAAGGCATAAGAAATGAAAAGTATAAAAAGCATTGACTGGTTCTGGCAAATTTTCTTCTTTCACTGTTGAATACCCTGATAATATCAGTTGATGGTTCAAGTCTTGAAATAACATGTTTATGTTTCTCAATGTTTATTGTATATTTTTTCCCTTCTTTTCATACACCCATTACCATGGACTGACATTACAAGCTGTAAAGACCTTTTTAATCCTCAGTTGTGTGTGATTTACATTAGTGGAGAGAGACTTTAGATTCAATTTTGTGGATTATAAGATTCATATGCATGTATGCTTATAAACTTATCTGAATTTGTATGATTTGATTAGGAGAAGTTTATCTTGCATGTTTGTGGAAAAATGTGCTTTGTATGAAAGGATGTTGTGTTGTTAGCATGTTTAGAGTTGTGTATGTGTGGAGTTGATTATGAGATTTTAGCATTCATTAAGGACTAATGCAATTATTCTACATTGGTTTTGTTTAAATGAAAATTGAAATTGAAAGTCGTTGAATGCATGTTAATTATAAAATTGTAAAGTAAGTTTACTTAGTCATACTTTGTTTTGCTTGAGGACAAGCGAAAGTCTAAGTTTGGGGGTGTGATAACTCCATGAAATATAGTTATTTGTGTCCTATATCTATGCTTTTGTTGATTGCTTAGGTCCTCATTGTATGCATATTTGGAAGGTTTTATGCTTATATTTGTTACATTCTATTTTGATGTCTTTCTAATATGATATTGAGCAAATTGTGTGTATTATGTTATTGATTGAGTGAATTTGCAACTATTATTAACTTGGCGATTTCTCTATTATAGGAAGGGCTCCAAACAAGTGGATATATGGAGCAGTTGAGCTAAAATTGGAAGAGAAAGTCAAAGAAGCATTCTGGCAGCTGACGCTGTGACGTAGGCATATCAATGTCGCGGCGTGATGAAATCCCCTGCATCCAAATAGAGAGCTACGAATCTTGTACGTCGTGGCGTGGCATGTTAACGCCGCAGCGTGGTGACCTAATTTACACACGTGTCGCGGCGTAGGCATATTAATGCCTCGGCGTGACTCTATTTTCAGGACTTATAAATATTGTTTTATTAGATTTTTAGAGAGAGCTCCGCGAGAGTTTTTTTAGGTTTCAAAGAAGCTACGGCTGGAACTTTGTTTCTGGGCAGAGAGGAGGCCAAGAAAGCCAAGGTTCGAGGCCATCTTCTTCATGGAAGGAGATTCAAGCATCAAAAATCATATCCATGAGCTTCCTTCCTTCTTCTTTCTCTTTTCTCTCTTCCATCTTCCATGAACATGACTTTTGTGATAGATTTTCATGTTTCCTGATGTAGCTGAGCTGTATTTAGGGATTACTTTAAATCTTTCTATGAATATTGATAATTAAGTCTTTCTTCGAGTATATATTGATGTTTGGTTATGTTCAATCATATAATGCTTAATGCTCTTAATGGTTTGGCCAATTTTCAAGTGATCTATTTAAATATGATGAACGTAGACATAGGAATTTGGATTTGAGATCATATGTATGGTTGATGCATGTTCGATGAGTTTAATAGGCTTGGATAAGTTGATTCGCTAATGGAATAAAAATATACCTCTTAGCCATCCATAGTGTGTGTTTGAGAATAGATCGTTCATTAGTATATTTCACTCTGGTTCTCATAGAAGCATAGTGAGCTAGGTGAAGGAAGCTAGGGGTAACTGACCTAGACATAGGCTTTTAACTAAAGTAGATTATCAAGCTAACTTAACTATTCATTAATGTTGCTTATAAGGATTACATAGCATTATTTGAAGTATGAAATGAAGAAGGATTCCCTAAATCTCTAAACCATTATCTTTATTTTCATTTATCGCTTTTATGTCTTTAGATTAGTTTTACTGCACTTTCTCCTATTTTATATGTTCTTGAATATAACTTAGATAAGCTCTTGGTTGATACTTAGCATTGGAAGCTAATCATCCTCGTGGGAATGATACACTGCTCTTTCACTTTATTACTTGTTTGATCCGTGCAGTTGAGGCCTTAAAAAGGGACAAATAACCATGATGTGACATTTCTCGCAATTAAATACCAAATTGGTTTCTTCACATCTCTGTAGAACCAAAGCCAAGTTATTCAGAAAATCATCAAAAGAATCACCAAAGACTGAGAAGTCATCCATGAAGAGCTCCAAGAACTTCTCTACCATATCAGTAAAGATTGCCATCATACACCTCTAGAAAGTTGTTGGCGCATTACACAAGACAAATGGCATCCTCCTAAAAGCATATGTGCCATAGGAGCAAGTGAATGTGGTTTTCTCTTGATCATCAGGGGCTATGGCAATCTGATTATACCTCGAGTATCCATCCAAAAAGCAGTAAAATACATGCCTTGCTAACTTGTCCAGCATCTGATCAATGAATGGCAGAGGGAAATGATCCTTTCTAGTTGAGGTGTTTAGCTTCCTATAGTCCATGCAAATATGCCACACCGTGACTGTTCTGGTGGGAATCAAGTCATTGTTTTCATTAGCAACTGATAACTTCAGGAAATGAAGTTATTTCACTTAATTTTGAATGAATATGAGCATGCTATCTTCAAGTTCTTAAGTTCAAAGGTCTCATTCATGCATAATTTTTTATGATCTAAGCTTATGTTCTCAATTTATTGAGAATCAAATGTTTGATGATTTTATTTAGGAATTTGAATTGACTATGGTCTAATGGACTTTGGTGTTGTTTTGAAGTAGATAATCAAGGTGGAAAAGTCTTGGAAGGAACGAGGAAGCAAAGAGGAGCTCAACTGGGGAAGGATGCAAGAAAGAAGGAAGACTGGCCAACCCACGCCTAGGCGTGGCCCTCTCAGTTATGTAGGAATTCAAGGCAGAGACATCTACACCTAGGCATGGCACTTTCAGTTTTTCAGCTTTGTCAGACAGAGAAACCCACACCTAGGCGTGACCAGCACATGACTGCACGTGTTTCATAACCACGCCTAGGCATGGAAAAGCCACGTCTAGGTGTAGGAAAAATCCTGGCATATGAGTTTAGCCCTTATTATCTGATTTTTGAGGAAAGAAAGGGATTTTCAATTTTGACCCAAGCACAAAATTCAAAAAGCAAGTGAATGGAGGAAGAATATATTGGGATTGGAGGTGACTCAAGGGAGAATCAAGATCAAGGAGGAAGATCAAGCTTGGAATCTTTCTATTTTTGTTCATTCTTTCCCTTTTCCCTCTTGATTTGTAACTTGATGGATCTTGTAATTTCATTTGTTTTCTCCTCTTTCATGATGTGTAACCAAACCATATTCTAGGGGCTCTCTAGGATCTTGCTATAGATTTGATTATCTTGTAATTTGATTGGGTATTCTTTCAATGAAATTGGTTTTGTTCTTAAAAAAAAATTATATTTTTTTTATATTTTTTTAAACAACTATCATTCCACCCTTTTTTAGCACACACTTGATAAGACTCACCCATGTATTGTCTGAAATTGGGTATATGATGCCTCTATCTAACCACTTGATGATCTCTTTCTTTACCACCTCTTTCATGATAGGGTTCAGGCATCTTTGGTACTCAATGACTAGTCTGGCATCTTCTTCCAATAGAATTTTGCACATGCATATTGCAAGACTAATGCCTTTAATGTATGCAACAATCCACCCAACACCTTCTTGTACTGCCTCAGCACTCTCAACAACTTGGATTCTTACTCTTCTAATAAAAGTGATGAAATGATGATTGGCAATGTAGATGATTCTCCCAAGTATGAATATTTCAAGTGATCAGGCAATGGTTTGAGTTCTAACTTGGGTGGAGAAATGATGGAAGATTGCAGCATAAGTTTGTCAGAAGTGATCTGCAATGGCTCAAAGCTTGGTTTCCTGTAAAACTTAGCAGAAGTGTCAAGCAGTTTAATACATTCCCTAATGTCATCCCTATCTATATGCTCATCATAATATGTCAAAGTTGAAGCAAGTAAATCATCGGGATAATTAGCATGAAATGCATCAGTTACTACCTGATCAAGTATACCAACATAGGAACATTCTTCTTGATCGTCAGGGAATTTTATGGCCTTAAGTTACCTTCTCATCATTCACTTGCATGGTAAGCTCACCTTTGTGCACATCTATCATGGTCTTACCGATTTCCAAAAAAGACCTCCTTGAATTAATGGCACATTGAGGTTGTCCTCCATATCTAGGATGACAAAGTCGGCAGGGAAAATTAGCTTATCTACTTTTATCAAATCATCCTCAATGACCCCCTTCGGATATGTGAAAGTTCTGTCAACTAATTGCAAGGTCACAGAGGTTGGCTTCACTTCACCCAATTCTAACTGTTGGAAGATTGAAAGAGGCATCAAGTTAATGGTCGCCCCCAAATCACATAAAGGTTAACCACTGAATTGACTCCTAATTGTGCATAGTATGGTAAAGCTTCTCAGGTCTTTCACCTTTGGAGGTAAGTTGTTCTGCAAAAATGGCACTGTATTCCTCAGTGAATGCCACTATTTCATAGTCCCTCAGTCTTCTCTTATTAGATAGGATGTCCTTCATGAACTTCATGTAACTTGGCATTTGTTCTAATGCCTCTACGAATAGAATATTTATGTGAAACTTCTTGAAGACTTCTTGAAATTTTTTAAAATAGGCATCCAACTTTTGTTTAGCCAATCTGTTAGGGAAAGGTAGAGGTAATGTGTGAGGTTTGTCATCCTTCTTCTTTTCCTCATCCTTCTTCTTGGCTTCATTCTTCTTCTTTTCAAGAACCGTAGTCCTTTGGTCTTCCTTATATGCAATCTCCTCATCTTATGATACCTCAGCATCATCCACAAGTAGTTTGGTCTTAGGATTCCCTTTTATCTCCTTTCCACTTCTAAGGGTAAAGACTTTGCTGGCGGGTGACTCCTTGGGCTCACCTCTTGGATTACTAACAGTGTCACTTGGGAAAGTCCCCAAGGGCCTACTGTTTATAGCATTTGCCAACTGACCCAATTGGGTCTCTAGTGCTCTCATTGAAGTCGTTTAGCTTTGAAGTATGGCGTCATTCTTGGCCAAATGAGCATCTGTCTTTAATATATAAGAATCAGATTCGACCATGAACTACATGAACATGTTTTTAAGAGATGGTTTCTTGTCTTGCATAGGAGGTCTTGACTGTGAAGGGGAACCAGGAAGATATGGTTGTCTTTCATTACCAGCCGATAAAGATGATGCACCTTGATTATCTCTTCATGAGGAGTTTGGATGATTTCTCCATCCTGAATTATACTGATGCAAATAAGGATTATTTTGTGGTGGACGATAGTTCCCAGTATACTATGCACTCTCCAAGATAGAAGGGCACCTATCAGTAGCATGATTATCACCACATCGATCACAAAGCACAAAAGGGCTTAAATGATGACTTGCTCCCAAACTATCCAACTTGCTAGCAATTACAGCCACTTGAGTAAAAAGTAAGGTAATTGCATCAATATCATGTACTCCAACTACCTTCTTTGGAGTATTTCTTTCGGAAGGCCACTGATAGCTATTTGTGGCCAAATCTTCAAGTAGTCAGAATGCCTCATCAAAGGATTTGTCAAGCAATGAACCACCTGCAACTACATGCACAATTGGACGATGGTGAGGCAACAACCCTTTATGGAAGGAATAGATTTGGTGTCATGGAGGAATCTTGTGATGAAGGCACCTTCTCAAAAGATCCTTGTATCTATCCCATGCTTCATATAAGGTTTCAGAGTTAACTTGAGTAAATGAAGTAATGTCATTCACCATCTCCGTAGTTTTAGTAGGTGGGAAATATTTGTTCAGGCATTTGCCACAGACATCACTCTAGGTACATATAGATCCTGCCGGTAAAGATTGTAGTCAACTCTTGGCTCTTTCTCTGAGAGAAAAAGGAAAGAGCCTCAGTCGAATGGCATCTTCAAAGACTCCATTATGCTTGAATGTGTCACAAATCTCCAGAAAATTTGACAAATGAGCTTTTGGATCTTCACTAGGCAAACCACCAAATTGCACTGACATCTGGATCATTTGAATGATGGCTGGTTTAATTACAAAGTTAATGGCTTAGATAGGAGGTCGCCTTATGCTTGATTGTAGATTATCCATTTGAGGAGTTGCAAACTCCCTCAAGGGTCTCGTATGATCATTGTTACCAACCATGGTATTTGCACCTAAAACAATGAAAGAATGAAACTTGGATTAAAATAAACTAAAAGAAAGCTTGAATTAAAACTAATTAAACTCGATGTCAATATTGGCAATAATAAAAAATTAGTCGTTATCTCCGATAACGGCGCCAAAAACTTATTTTGATCTTTTGTGTACCGCAAGTGCACGAGTTGCGAAAGTAATACAATGATGAGAAAGATCATTTTCACAAGGATAAGGAATAATATCTAATGTCAAATATTAACCAATAGTTCAATGAAGTTTTATTCAAGCATATATCAATTGGGAAGAGTTTGTGTAACCAATTCTTAAAGACTAAAAAGTAATAAACCAAGAGAAAAAGACAGTAATGAGAACATAGGGACTCCTTCTTCACCAACTACTTTACTTGGTAACTTGTAACCATTTTAAGCAACCATGATGACTAGTTTTGTTAGCTTAAGAAACTACATTAGCTAAAAGCCTATGTCTAGGTCATTTAACCCTATGTTATTCACCTAGCTCACTATGTGTCCATGAGAACTAGAGCAAACAACAAGCATTAAGGTTGATTCTTAACAAATGTTATGCATGGACAATAGGTATACGTCTATCCTATTAACAAATTAATTTAAAATCTAGATTCCTACGTCTAGTTCTAAAGATTTTATCAAAAACATAATAAATGTTGGCCAAATACTTATGAACATTAAGAGAGACAAAGATGAACAAACCAATCATCATTATAAACTTAAAAGGTTACAAAATCACCAATGAACATAGAAGGATCCAAAGGAATCCCTAAAAATAGCTTAACTATCCATGAAACACGAAAATTTCAAAAGAGATTCCATGCTCATGACCTAGAGATAGAGCGATTAAAGAGAGAAGAGAGAAAATACTATAATGTGAACTTGGGATGCTTGATCCTCTTTGGATGGTGATGGTTTCCTCTCTAAATCCCTTCAAAGCTCTTCAAAATAGTGAAAAACTAGAGCTTTATGCGTTCTATCTTGTCTTCCACCTAACACCACTAAAAGTATCTTATGAAACAATATTAATAGATAAAACCCGCGAACTCGCACCGCGGTGTGAACATTGTTGCACCGCGACGTGAGTACCTACGTGGTTAAGTGGAACTAGTGCAGAAAAACGCATGCCGCAGTGTGACACATTTTTGCGCCGCGACGCTCTAGCGTTTGTCTTTAATATGTACAGCAGGTAGAGAGTGAGATGTCACGGCATGCTAAACCTTGCGCTGCGATGTGATAAGCTTGAATGCATGCTAAACTCCCTCCTCCAATGCCAAGCCTTGACTTGCTTCATTTTATTAGTTTAGAGTCTATCTTGCAATAGAGAAGTCACCTAATTAATCACAAGTGTTAATCAACTTAATCCAACAAAGAATAGACAAAATTTTAGCAAGATTGGAAAGAAAGATAATAATCACATATTTTATACATTAATAAACCCTCATTTTTAGTCATTTACACTCTCTATGTACTTAATTGATTGAGTTTGGTTATGTTTTGTAAGTTAGGACTCAAATTGGACTTAATTGATTTTTCTAGCATTATTTAGGTCTTACACTATTTCTGTATTTCCGTCATATCTTGAGTTCTAGATGTGTAAAAATTATGTATCTTACCTTGTAGGAAAGATAAGAGAGAGTTCTACAACTTTCATGAAGAGCTTTAGGTAAAATATGGATATATAGAGAAGCTAAATGGGTTTGGAAGTCAGAACACGGGTTTTGTGACTGAACAGTGTACAGTAATCAAAGCATAACCCAGGTTGTAGGAACTTTCTTGGGTTGAAATTTGGAGCCTTGAAATTTAAGACCCATATCTACAACTTTCATGAAGAACATAAGAGCTTATTCGGACAGCTTGGAGGTGATATTGGGTCTGGAAGTCAAAACTGAGGTGTTGAAACTAGGTGTAAATAGTTTGCAGTAATTGGGTCATATCTTGGGCTGTAGGATGAATTTTTGGATGATTTTGGTGGGATTGGAAAGCTGAGACAAAATGTTACAACTTTCATGAAGACCACGTTGTTTCATTCTAATAGCATCCATGAGATCAGCACTGAATGATTTCAGAGATAAAGAATCTCAATAATTTTTCACTCACCAACTCACCATTTGGCATTTTTCACTCATCCACCTACTCCTCACCTACTCTTAATCAACCCCCTTGTCATTTTGTATCTCTAATCCTATATAAAAGGCTTCATTGGCTAATCATTTAGGGGACTTTGGTGTCAAGCTTAGTTTTTATAAGTTATGGTCATGCTTGTTTATTGTTTTCCTTTGTTGTAATTTTCTCTTATTCTAAATTGAAGCTATGTTCATCTTTCTCTTCTTTTCTCTTTCTTTCTTATTGTCTATGAGTAACTAAATCTTCATCTTGCTTGGGTAAAAGAGTGAAGCTCATGGTAATGAAATAAGATTAGATTATTCTATTTCTTGTGCTTAAATGATATATTATAAGTGGACATTATATGAGTTGTATTTTGTTTCTAATAAATTTAGAAACCTTCTTTGTATAATTGAGATCTTGATTTATTGTAGATAATAGGATTGACACAGTGAATGCTTGAACTCATTTACAAATGTTGGTAGATAATTAAATGAATCATAATATGATTGTATATATAATTGAACTTTGAATGTTATATTTTTCGATTGGAACCTCCGTTGTGTGTGAATTTCAATTGAGTTATAAAGAGAAATAATTTTGCCTTTAATTTATTACTAAGAGTGGATCTCATAACCCAAGCAAGTTCTTAAATTTAATTGTGAACAAGTTTTATTATTTTTTGTGACAAATCTTTTTCTTACCTCAAATAATTTCTCTTCATCAATTCCCTGTAGATCGACCTCGGACTCCCGAGAATTTATTACTTGAGACAACCTGCACTTGGGTTTGCATCCTTAAATCCAGCATTAGAAGACATCAACATGAATTTGAATAAAAAGTGATGGAAAAGTCTTCCAATCATGTTTAAGCACAAGGACTAAGGGATTAATATATCACCAATATAGGGCGCAAATAAATACATTTTATGGAGTTATTAGATGACATCGGCCTCCTAGGTGAATTGTGAGCTTCCACGATGGGTGTTTATTGATTGTGTTTTTTGTGTTTTTGTGCAACGGAAGATGGAGGAGCGGTGGAGTTGTAAGATGAGGCTAAGAGATCGAGGGAGTGGGAAAAAAGATCTGAAAATTAAGGAGAAAAAGATTAGAGGAATTTGACCCAAAAAAAGCTCTGAAGGAGGGAAAAATGAATTAATGTATCAAAAAAATAAAAAATAGTATAATTAGCTTCGGATTAGCTAAGCTTTTCTCTAGTTAAATTCCTAGCTAAAATTAACTTTTAGCTAAATTTTTTTAGCTACCAAATAATTCCTAGCTAACTTAATTAGCTACAAAATTTTATGTAGCTACGGAAATTTTTGTAACTAAATCGTAGCTATTTTGTTAATAAAAAAATTTCTTCAAACATCTGAAATTTAGCTAGGGAAACTTATTTCATAGCTAATCTGTAGCTAATTAGCTATGGATTAGTTACAAAAAAAATTCATAACTAAATTTGTAAAATTCTTGTTGTGTTTAAAGAGGCAGATAGGTAAATTTGAACTAACTTCTAAAATCCTTAGAGGTCTGAAGCAAATGGGTCAGAGGAGAAAATGAATGTCGATGACAACACTAACCAAACGACTTGTTTGATCATACCAATAGGTATGAATTTAGGCTATGTTCCACCATTTTTGGGTTTGTTACAAGTGAGAATTTGTGATTGGTAAACCAAAATGTTATATTTTGTAGATTATTGTGTAAGGATAAAATTGTAATCCATATACGAATTTAGAACACCACATATCATGGATGAGATAGATGACGTACCTATATTGGCCATGATTCACTTGAACGATTTTCTTGATGTATTAGGTATTTCTCTCCATTCTTCAAGTCCTAATGCAACTCTTAACGAGTAAAGCTCTTTTAGTTATTAGCAAGCCTTCCCCATCGTAACTACTAAAAGTTAGGCCTACACAAATAGTTGTATGTCACATCAACCGAATAAAATGTAATGAGCTCAAAAGTATATGGATCACAAGCCCCTGGTCTTATTCTATTTCTATATAGATTGACTATCAGCACATTTATATAAAACCCAAAATACTATCAATTAATGATAGCCCACAATACTATATATTCCAACATATTGTTGAACCATAATTATTTATGTAGATTTTTAGAATACGTTCAAGCTATATGTAGCAAATACATTGGCTGCAAGGTGTTTAAAATTCTCTTATTACAAAGTTGAAAAAATGAACCATAACCCTTAGTAGGTGTTCCAATTTTTGGTGGATCAATATACAAAAATTTAAGTTTTTAGGGTAAGGCTAATGATGTTTATATTAATATTCCTCTCACGCAACATTCTTTTGAGTTTGATGCATGGTACCATGTGCTGAAATTTAACTTTATTTTGAAAAAAAAAAGTAACAAGGATCGAATTCTTGACTACTTAATCATAGAGACTCTAATTCTATGCTAATCATCAACTCTCTTAAATGCTTAAATTATTAGATAAAAACATCTCATCCATGAATCCTTTAAACTTAAAACATAGGCAATGCACATATCCATTTTTACCGTATATTGAAATTCAACTTTACCACTTTGTCAAAAGGCTATGATTATATACCATGTCAAATAACAATTCTCTCAACCACCACCATCCACTCATAGTCCACCCCATTCTTGCAATGTCCCTCTTCTTGCTCTTTCTATGCCCCCACCACCTTCTATTATGCCTCATGTACAAATCTTCACGATGCAACCATCTTTCACCACCATTCCATCACCCTTTTGAACATATCCACTGAATTATTCATACTCACCTTGATAGCATAACGTTCTAGCCCATTTGGTTTTTGATAACATGGTTTCACCTAGGTAAATCACCTGATATCGAACCTATGTTATTATGCAGACTTTACTGTTACATACATTTCATTTGTAATTCTTGCAAAAGAAGTGTTGCTATGATATCTAATCACCACTCTAACCAAGTATACAAGAATTGGGAGGCTCGTGATTCAAGACGACTCTTATACATGTTCCACATAGCTAGGTTGAAAAAGACATAAATAAAATGTGGTGAATTGGTAGGTCTTATTAAATGAATTATGTGACAATTTCTTAAGCATCCATTGAAAAAATCGTTAGATAAATTTTTTCCTCGAAATCTTCTTATATAATATAAGATTATCATATCCAAAAAATCTCACTATACCATTGAGGAAAAAAAAACTAAATAACCCTTATATTACAAAAAAGTATTATCGATTATGGGTTTAATATTTAATATTTTTCTACTCTTCCTCTTTATTCAAATGTGTATAACTTCAAGTACCAAATTATGGAGTGGAAATTGTTAGAGTTTTATGAGTCAGGACTTCTATTGATTGGTGTAATTTGTTTTATAAAGTGTGTATAATTATAAAGTGTGTATAACTTCAAGTTTGAAGTACCAAATGGTTTTATGAAAATATGAGTATATGAGTATGAATTTTTGACTGATCTTGAATATGAATTTTTGATCTTATGTTTCTTATAAATATCTAAATATCTGAGTATGAAATGATCTTGAGTATGAATTTTTGAAATTGAATATGACTTTCCAATCTTGTGTTATATATAAAAAAAAATATATAAGTACCTAAGTATGAGTTTCCGATTGATCTTGAATTTGAATTTTCAATCTTGTATGCTTATGAATATCTACGTATATGAATATGAATTTTAGACCAATCTTGAGTATGAGTTTCCAATCTTGGGTTGCTTATGAATATTTGAATTTCTGAATATGAACTGATCTTGAGTGTAAATTTTTGATCTTGAATATGAATTTTCGATCTTGTGTTGTTTATGAAAATATGAGAACCTGAGTATGAATTCCTGACTGATCTTGAATTTGAAATTATGATCTTGTGTTACTTATGAATATCTAAATATTTAAGTATGAGCTGATCTTGAGTATAAATTTCTGATCTTGAATATGAATTTTCGATGTTTTGTTCTTTATGAATATCTAAGTATTTGAGTATGAATGTTCGACCAATCTAGAATGTGAACTTCCGATCTTGTGTTCTTTATGAAAATATGAGTATTTGAATATGAATTTTTGATTGATCTTGAATATGAATTTTCGATCTTGTGTTACTTATGAACATCTAAATATATAAGTATGAATTGATCTTGAGTATGAATTTTTTATCTTGAATGTGAATTCTCAATCATGTGTTCTTCATGAAAATATGAGTACTTGAGTATGAATTTCCGACCGATCTTGAATTTGAATATCTGATCATGTGTTGTTTATGAATATCTGAGTATGAATTTTTCAACGATCTTCAATACGAATCTCCAATCTTGTGTTGCTTATGAATATCTAAGTATGAACTGATCTTGAGTATAAATTTTCCATCTTGAATATGAATTTATGATCTTGTGTTCTTTATGAATATCTGAGTATCTAACTATGAATTTTTGACTAATCTTGAATATAAACTATTTTGAACGAGGTTGAAATGATTACCTGAACAAAGTTGACGAAGGTGTTTTCCTCCGATACTCGGTGGTTGCGACTGTTGTGCGAGGGGTGGCTACCTGCAAAAGGCACTCTGATGCTCAAGTTAGATTGTGCACAAGGTGGGTAGAGTGTTTAGGGTTAGATGCATACTTTTGCTACCCTATTATAAGAATGTCTTGGTAGATGAAAATTATGTTTAAATCTATATTTAATCCTGGTAAGTAGGATAAGAATCTAGTAAGATTATTATCTCTTGTAACTAACTTCTCTATTTATGAGGGATTCTATGATAGATTTACTCCTCATAAATAGGTATATTTACTTATCTAATAGCGCTCATAAATATACGAGATCCAACTCTAGCGAGCTGGGTTGCTTTTGAACCGCTAACTCTGAACCTGGTCTAGAATAGTTACCCCTAGCTTGGTACTTAAATGTGATAGCTGAGTGTCATGACATCTAGGATTATCAGGAGCAAACAATGCATATGAAACAAAAGGATCCAAGTCATGATATAGATATTGGATCTCATGATGTCTATAATGAAAGGCTGAAGTCTGTGATGATAAATGAAAACTGGGGTGCTCGCAGTATTGATGAATTAGGCCAAGATCTGATATAAATCACTTTGCCTTAAAGTCGCTACATTGTTGTCTGGGATTTATACTGATTTGCCCCCATGCCAATTTTGGCAGTAAGGCCCATCCATTAATTATGAAATCCTTGAAATAAAATATGCAATCCATATTATAAATCTGTAGCAACATTATAGCATTAATTTGATGTCCGACATGAATACCATCCTCTTTGGCATATGTTGCTTCAATTTTGACTGTTGTCTTTTTAACTGTTGCGTCAGGTTCGTATCACCACATGGCGAAAATGAATGGAAGCCACCATTTGATATTCATGCTGCCATGATTACCATTTTCAAATTAAATGCGAATGGATGCATTTACCCCTACGTGTGGTGGTTGTTGGGGATTAACCCCACGCCTATACATAGGAGTGAGGGGTTATCACCCCCCCACTTTACATTTCCTCCTTCATTTTCCTCAGCTTCCAGCATTTAAAGAAGTCTACAGCAAGCTTCCAGTGGTGATTATTAGCGGTCTTTTGCTTTTCAACCTTTCCCATCCATTTTCTCTCCTCAAAACACAAGGTATTTCCTTATTATTCTCTTTTTTTTTCTTTCATAAAAATCCATGGTGAGAGTGAGGGTGTTAAACATTAGTGATAGGGAGAGTAATTCCTTAGAGATTTTGAGTGCTTCGCCGCCTCAGGCGCGACAGAGATGGTCTCCTCGCAGTGGAGGTACTGGTAAGAGACAGAGGCCACTATCTAGGATAGATATCCTGGAAATGATATGGAGAGTGAACAAAGCTAGGGAGCTAGCAAGGCAAAGGTCACCACGTATGTTCTCCGTACTCATGAAGGAGTTAGAGAGTTATAATGAAACCTCTTTTGATTATGACATGAGTACAGTTTCTATAGGTAATGCCAGTAACTCAGAGATGGGACAATGGAGGACGACGAGATTGGAACCAAGAGAGTATATATTCCTTAGGAACATCAACTTGTACTAGTGGGTTGACCGTGAAGTTCTAGGTACCTTATCTAGCGTCGAGACCTTGGAGGACGTCAAGGGTAAACAAGAGTACATCCATCTTACAAAAGGTCAACAACGTGATAATGAGTTTGTGATCCGAGCTCCAATGGATCAAGAGCGAGTTTGCTCAACCATAATGGAGGGTAACCACTTTGTATATATGTATGAGGCATTGTTTACTTGCATTAATGTCCATTCGCTGTTCTCTGAATTTGAAATTAGGGTTCTGAATCATCTGTGGGTGGCTCCAACATAACTACATCCAAATACATAGGGCTTCATCCAAACTTATAAGTTGATCTGTAAAGTTTTAGAGTGGTTGTATTCCGTAGAGGCTTTCTTCTTCCTTTTCACTTGGTTTTCACCCTCTGGGAATAGTTTTCAAAAAGGGTGGGATACCTTACACGCTCAAGCAGGGCGGAAAGTATTAAAGCTATACTAGGAGTCTTTCAAAAAAAAAATTAAGAAATATTTATTTAGAATAGAGAGGGCTCTAGGGACGACGCATTTTTATGTTACCCCGGAGGGCATGCCATAGGTGTACCTATATTAGACATAAGCAGCATGGGAGCAGAGTCAGGAAGAAATTGAGATGCCATTGTCCTTGTTGACTAAAGACGAGGTTAACAACCTTAACTTTTTAGTTGAATGGGCCTACAAAAATGTGGTTATTTATTGTAAAAATGTTATGGAAGAGCCCTCTGATTCTTTAAGACAACTTTTAAGTATGCCACTTTGAGAATATTGATGATTTTTCTAAGTGTAGTAACATTATTTGTTTCCTTTTTGTAGAGAGTATGGCGCCACCCGATGGTCTTCAAGCTCTCGCACTTTACTTAGACCAAAGGAAAGCTAAGGGGTCAGGCTTTGTATCCCAGCCAATGATCCCAATCCCTCCACCTCAATCTCAACCTCGAGAGGCAGACCCTAGGTCTCATGCTCAACCACTTCGTTTGGACAAGAGGAAGGGAGATGGATGACAAGAACCAAAAGGAAAAAGGTCGGTGACTGAGGTGTCACCTATTGACCTTACACTTGGCCGAGAGACTGAAATCCTAAATGGCGGCCCTCTCAAATTCACTGCAAGGTCCATTTGGGGTAGATGGTTAATTTAGGCCAGATCATTGATAGAGCCTTCCTTACCTAAGCTGATCAAGACATCCTAATTGAGTAGGAATTAATTGAAATCATCCAGGATGCTTAGTTCGAGCTCTTCGCAACGCCTCTGTGCTCTAGTTCCTAGAATCTACCTGATTCTGTTCGTCAGACTCAATATTTGGAGAAAGATTTGGATGCTCTCCGTGGTGAGAAAAGGGAGCTGGAGATGATGGTGGCCCTAAAAAACGGGCAACTGGCCCAAATGAATGAGGAGCTCGGTCTACGGAAGGTCGAAGTCACTAGGGTCTAGAAAAAGGTTGAGGAAAGCGAATCTCGGGAGAAGACCCTGAAGGATCAAATTTATTCAATCGAGTCCAACCTGACCATGCTTTATGCTGAAAATGAAATCCTCAGGCAATCCGAGGCAAAGTTGAAAAATGATGTTTTATACCTTGAAGTTGAGTGGGCTGTTTCTGTAGATGACTCTTTTGCTAATATGCTTGCCCAACTTCGTCTGTTGAACCCTGACCTCGTTACCAAAGGGACAAGATCACAAAAGATGGTCAGAGATGGTTACATTATGGATACCATCTCCAAAGCTACACTATGAACCAGGTCCCTATAGCGGATGGTGGCAAGGAAGAGGGCGACGAGAGCGAGGAGGGTGACCAAGAGGAAGAAATCAAGGTGGAGGAGGCCGACCACGAAGAGCCTAACTCGGATGCCTAATTTCTTTTTCTTTTCAGTTGTGCCCCCTATTTGGGGTTTATTTTAAATGTATATGGACAAGTCCTAGATTTTGGGCATATCTTTTAATAACTTAGAATTTTTTTTGCTTTTACTTACGTATCTTTATATTGTCTTTTTTGCTTTTCTAATTGGGATGGGTCTAATGCGTTATCTTGGTAGTCTTTCAATTGATACTTAGCAAGTATACCTAGCAAATATTCATCTACTTTTATCTGTATAGTAATATGTATTTCGAGTTCGATCCTTATGATAGTAAATTATATTTTGGTGCTTATTCTTCACTAGAGTCTTGTTTCACCTAGCTAAATTTCTAAGTGTAATTTAGACGCGAAAGCCTTTTAGGGTGGTATCCTTTTTCCATATACCTACAAATATTATTGCCTTATCCTAGGTATCGGTCAAATACTTTTAACCACTTTAAACTTGCCTTAAGTTTATAGGTTAAGGTCAAGTTCATTAGGGCATGGTTTAAAACCCATAAACTCGCTTCTAGACCGTGGAGAATGGTCAAGTGTGTTGCCTTTTTTGACCTTTATTTTTGTATCGAAATATCTTATCCAAAATGGAACTAGTATTCCTCAGACCTCTCCAAGGCACAATAACCTTGTGGGTTGCATAGTTGTAATCATGTAAAATAACTAAGCACTGAAAATATATTCATCAATTTATTCATTTGGAACGCGTCACTTACATGATAAAAACATAAAATAAAGATAATTAACTATATTATTTTCTGAGTTTATCAGTGTTCTAGAAATTCTTGATACTTTTGCCAATGAGGGTCTTCAAGGTATAGGCTCTATCCGGTATAGTCCCTCCCAGTTTGGAGCTAGCTTCTTTTCTTAGTGTTTCTGCCTCCGATATCCGCCCTTTGCAAAATGAGAATGTTAGGTACAAACATCTGTGGTATCACTTTGGAATTGTATCGAGCTGTATTCCTCTGTTTGATAGTGGCTTCGCGAATATAGGAAATGCGTCGATGTTTCTCAAATAGATCTAAGTTATGGCAGATGAGGTATGGTTTGGCCTCTTCAAAGAAATTCTACCTCCTCCAGCTCAATTCTCCTATCTCAACCAGGATCATAGTTTCACAACCATAGGTTAGCTTGAAGGGAGTTTCCCCTTTGAGGAGTAGGGTGTGGTTAGGTATGCCCATAAGACGTGGTCGAGTTACTCCACCCAATTCCCTTTAGCTTCATCAAGTCTCTTCTTGATCCCATGAAGTATAACTTGATTGGTAGCCTCAGCTTGTCCATTAGTCTTTGAATGTTCTACTGAGATAAAATGTTGCCTGATCTTGAGCTTGGCAAGAAGATCCTTGAACTTTTGGTCAATAAACTCGGTTCTGTTATCCGTAACAATGGACTCTGAAACACTGAATCTACTAATATTGTTCTTGTAAGTGAACTACTGTATCAACGTTGAGGTGATGGTGGACAATGGTTCTACCTCAATCCACTTAGTGAAGTAGTCTACAGCTACCACTAAGTATTTAACTTATCTTAGGGCCTAGAGGAAAGGACCTAGGATATTCATCCCCCATTAATAGAAAGGCAAAGATATGGACATTGTAGATAGCTCTTTTGGTAGGGTTGAATAAATGTCTAAGAATCGTTGACATTTGTTACACTTCTAGACATTTTACAAACAATCAGCTTTCATACTAGGCCAATAGTACCCAACCCTTAATGCTTTTCATGCTAATGACTTTCCTCCAAGGTGGTTGCCAAAACTTCCTTCATGGATTTCGGCCAAGACATGCTTTGCTTCTTTTAGGCTGAGGCACTTGAGGAAAAGAAAAGAAAACCCATGATTGTATAGCTAATTATCCACAATGGTGTACTATGCCGTTGTCCGTATTAGTTTTTGGGCTCCCTTCTAGTCTTCAGGTAAAATGCCATCACGGAGATAGGTAACTATATGTGTGATCCAAGTTTCGTTATCCTCCACTATGAGGACCTTGGAGTCCATAATATTGGGTTCAAGTAGTATCTCTTGGATCATACACTTGTTATTACTAGGGCTTTTGGGGCTAGTGAGCTTTGACAAGATGTCAGCTCTTGAGTTTTATTCCCTGTGGATCTATTCCACCTTAACACTGTTAAAGTTCTCCATTAGTTTTTTCACCCTAGCTAGGCATTTTTGCAATATGGGCTCTTTAGCCTAGTAATCACCTCAGATCTGGGATGTTTCTAACTGTGAATTACTACATAGGATTATATCTATGGCCCTCATTTCTTTTCCCATGATGATGCCTATAATGCATATTTCATACTCCGTCTAGTTATTTAAAGTCAGGAACTCAAACCTTAAAGAATATTCTAGCATGATCCTAACTCCATTTTCTAGTACGACCCCCGCACCACTTCTTTTAGGATTCGAGGAACTATTAACATAGATGGTCTAGTACTTCATTCTAGGATGATCGAAATCTGGTGTAAGCTCCACCAAGAAGTCAGATAACACTTAAGCCTTTATGGCTTGCTTTGGTTCATAAGTGATGCCAAATTCAAACAGCTCCACAAACGAAGTGATATTTCTTCCAAAGAGGTCTGGCTTATGCAACACCTGACGGATTGGTTGATCTGTCTTCATGATAACAAGGTGGCATTAGAAGTATTGTCGTAGCCATCAAGATGTGTTTAGTAGTGCTAGAACTAGTTTCTCAATCTTCTGATATCAGAGTTCTGGACCTTATAGAACCTTACTCATAAAATAAATTAGCTTATAACCTTCATTAGTTTCCCTTATCAAGACTAAGTTGATTACTTCACTGCTAACTGAGATATAGGGATATAAGGTCTCTCTGAGATCTGGCCTTGTCAAGATTGAGGGTGTTGCCAACATTTTCTTTAACTCATGGAATGCGACTTCATACTCTAGGGTCTACTCAAAGTCCCATTTTTCAGAGTGTTGAAAAGAGAAAAAAAAATTAGTAGCTTTGGCTAGGAAACTAGTGAGGACCGATATCTGTCCTATTAGTTATTGCACCTTCTTCATGGATTGCAAACTATGTATATCAAGAATGACCTGACATTTCTCCAGGTTGGCTTCAATGTAGCAATTCGTCAATAAAAACCCAAGAAACTTAACGGCTTGTACTCCGAAAACGCATTTCTCTAGATTCAATCTCATGTTAGACTTCCGTATCTGGGCAAACACTTTTTCCAAGTATTCTACATGGTAACCAGACTACATTGTCTTAACAATCATGTCATCGATATAAACTTTCAGCATCTTGCTTATTTGTTCTTCAAAAACTTTATTTATCATTTGCTGATAAGTTGGGCTTGCGTTTTTTTAACTTGAATGGCATAACACGGTAGTAATAGCTTCCCATCTCGGTTATAAAAGTAGTCTTGTCTTTGTCCTCCAAGTTCATGGGAATTTGGTTATAACTTGAATACGCGTCCATAATTGAGAGAAGCTAGAATCCTGATTAGTTATCCATAAGTATATCTATATTGGGAGAGGGTAAGGGTCCTTTGGACATGCCCTATTCAGGTCAGTGTAGTCGATGCATATACGTCACTCCCCGTTAGTCTTTTTTACTAGGACCATGTTAGACAACCAAGTGGTATAAGAAACTTCTCTGACAAACCTAGCGTCTAGAAGCTCCTTCATCTACTTCTGTATTACTTCACGTCTTTTTGGTCTAACTTTTCTTTTTCTTTATGTCATCGGCTTTGCATCTTTGTTTATAGAAAATTGGTGGCAAATAAACTCGAAGTCCTGCCCTAGTATGCCAGCGAATGTCTAAGCAATGAGATCCTTGTTCTTATCAAGAGATTTGATTAGTTGGGATCTTTCTTCATGATCTAATTGCCCTCCAATCTTAGTTGCCTGGTTTGGCTTGGTGCCAAGTTGAAAAGGTTGAAGTTCTCCTTCAGGTTGGGGACACATATCACAAATCTTCTTGCAAACATCCAGTTTAGTCCAAAGGATGTTAATAAGGTCCGTAGTGGTTGATGAGTCTAAATTGTTACGTTGGTCTGTGGCCCGCGATTTCTTGGCAATCTTCAGGCTCTCATTGTAGTGTTTTCAAGCCATTGCCTAGTCTTCTTTAACTATGACGACCTTGTCATGCTGGTCAAGAAACTTCATAGCCAAATGGGGTGTTGATATCACGGCCCCAAAAACGTTAAGTAAGGGGTGAACCAAGATGACGTTATAAGCAGAAGGGCAATCCACCACAAGAAACCTGACTTTACTTTATGTGTTTTAAACAAAGGGTCCTTTCCCAAAGTCAAATGGGTCTTGATATATTCTACTAGGGTGATCTTGTCACCTGTGAATCCAATCAGCTCGACATATTCTTTCTTTGACAGCCCAAGCTTCTCCAAGAGATTTAAGAAGATAATATCAGCTGAGCTCCCTTGGTCAACAAATATATGTCAGACTTCAGTATTGGTTATTATCCTTAAGATCACCAAAGGATCATCATGGTCTGGCAAAATGTTGTCATAATCTTCATCAGAAAAAGAAATTGGTGGTGTCTTCTTGGGTCCGTTTTCATATTTTAATACCGGAAGGGAGACTAAGCTCAATATATCCCGAAGAGCTTTCTTTCTTGTATTCCATGATTCATTGCCACCCGTGAAGTCCCCCCGAAATGGTATTGATTGTTTGGATTACTTCTGTGTGTAACGCCCAAGGACAAATATCTTGATATTTTTTATTATGTTAAGATAAACAGTACTAGTCACGTCACTTCTACATAACTAACTACTAATATATCTATAACAACATTATAGGTCATTATAGAAAGCCTTGAGAGAATGCTGAAAAATTTAAACTTATATATACATATATAAACAACCTTAGCCACAGAAAGGCTTATTGTAGTACATGCCTCTAAATATAACTACAAAGCAAATATAACAATATACATAAACTTTGTCTAAGACAAGAAACAAATAAAACTATACTACACTAGTTCTTCTATTTCTTGAACTTCTTACTCTATGGCGATCCTTGACCTGCTTCTACCATAAAAACATAGAAAATGGTGAGAACGTAAAAATTCTCAGCAATAAACATATAATTCATGGCATAATAGCTATGTAAATTGCATACATAATTAAACTCAACTCAATATTATGCTATCGCACATACAATCGCATGATATTACTTATAATTACTATTATAGGAATTTCCTCCTCTATAATTGATACTTTCTTAATACCTCGTAGTATAGCCAAACCGATAGATTACATACTATTAACATAAGCAACTGCTCATACAATTGCTTATGTGAAGAGCCAGAGACAGTTGCCCATACAATTGAACTGTAACTGTAAGACTAATGATTTAACCCTACCTCTACTTGTTCTTTCTAGGAAACTCTGGTTCCACGAACTCTTAAGATAGGGAGTGAACTTATCACATACTGGTCCTACCTGAGATAAAGAAAAGTTCTATTCCTTACTAACTGTACTTATCTCATTTGTATCTAGTTTTCCTTGCTATTGCACTACCTGTAGTGACTTGTGCCACACTGGAGTACTCAAGGTTCCAAATACTTGTTTTAGGTGATTCCTTACTCAACTTAGTATTTAAGGAAATAACTCTCTTCCTACATGCATTTCCAATCCAACTTTATTCAACAAAGAGCTAAGCATGTTTCTACTATACTCAATGAATATGACAAGATTTCAAGTCATAATTCATTTTATAATGTATTTAACAATGTACAAGATCTCACTTAACTAGAGAAATTAGTACACAACCATCCCCACTTAGGAACAAAATACACAATCTTGACTCCACTCGAGTAAAACTAATACAAGAGTGGTTAGCACTTGTAACACTTTGTTACTTAATATTCTAGGTACTCTACCAAGGTAATCCACTATTCTTGGATATCCTAAGGCTCATACCTTTACCAACTAACTAGAATGATTACTACTAATTCATTCTAGTACATTCGTATCAATTACACCATCTCATCACATCTTGTGTGATATCTAATGCAACACTAAGTGCCTAGGGTGTTAGATACCTACCTATGACAATCCTTAACTATTGGATTCACAAAGGGCCTAAACTTCCTCATCTATTCTAAAAGGTTGTTTCCTATTTGAAATATCATTAATAGTATGTCAACACACTCCAAAAAGGATATATAAAGAATCCCAACAAGTAGGAAACTTCATTTCAATGATATTCATATCTTAACATTTCTTGGTTTATCACCTAAAAAGGCTAAGTTTCATAGATGCACCAAATGTACATCCTAACTTCTATAATTCTAAAATTTTTACCACATGAATCCTTATGTCTTAATTTTCAAATGGCTCTGGAATCAAGTCATTCTGATATTTACAACTCAAGTTATGCGACAAACACTGCAGGTTGTTCAAATGCCCTGTTTTACTGATCGTTGGGTGCCCAAGCGCCCAACTCCTAGCACCCAGCTCCTAGCACCTAAGCACCCAAAGTCTTGCTACACGTATATTCTCTCTATAATGTGAGCGCTTGAGCACCCAAACACTAGCGCTAGAGCATTGACCGCACAGAACAAGTTCTACAAAACTTGGTTATTGTTCCATTAGGAACAAACTAACCTCTAATCATCCAAAAATAGTTCCTAGGTGATTTCTAACACCACTAACAACCTCTAAAAATATTGTTACTCTTTTACAACCTATCACTTCTCTTAACATGAATCAAACACCAAAAATCATATACTTAATTAATTAAAACCTAGGTTTTAAATTCAAGAACTAACTAGTTTTATCTAAGGATAAAACCAACTATCTTGTTATCATTGAATTGAAACAACTAATTCCAACAATGGAAGCAAGAATCTAGCCTAATAAACTAGTTTTTGCCCTTTGAAAACTCATCTTCTCCATCTAAAAGCCCAAGTTCTAACATAGAAAAGATAGAGAAGCAAAGATAGAAAACACCCCTACCTCTTGAAATCATAAAGATCCTCAAGCTTTCCCCTTGATCTTCTAGCTTCCCATGGCTTTTCCTCCTTCTTTTCTCCCTTTCTCCCCCATGGTTCCTTCTTCTTTTTCTCTTCTTTTCTTTTCTATTTTATTTTATGTTTTTAGCAGCAAAATGCTGCTCTTAATCGAGTGAGGGAAAGAAAATTAAGAGACTAAAATACTCTTGGATATTTTGCTGGAACTTCCTTATCTGCTAAGGACACTTGAATTTAGCTAAATCAAGTTTTTCAACTTCCAAAAACTTTGAAATAAATACTAGGATTTATCAAAATTATTGTTTCACAGATATTTTATTTTTCTATATCTGTTGGGGGTTAATCTGACATTAAAAACACAACCAATATGCCTAAAAATACCAAACTGACTCTGATTATTTTCAAATTTTAACTATACCTTACTTGGCTTATTTATGACTAGAAACAAACTCTCTAGATTTATTTACCTCAACTTAGCAATTTATGTTACTATCTGAGTCATTTTAAGCTACTTTTCAACTTCAGAGTTGCAACTAAGTACTTAAACGAACTTATTTTGTCACAAAACTTAGCAGATATGTTATACAAGTATAATAGTACCTTTGAGACTATATACAAGCCTAACATGTTTTCTCGGGATGTTACATTCTCCCTTCTTTTTTAAAAATTTTGTCCTCAAAATTGCTTATCTCTTATAAACAATTCTAAGTCTACTTATTCTGCATAGGATCACAATTCCCAAGTAGTCCTTTCAGTACCAGCTTCTCCCCACTATACTCCCACCAGAGGAAATCCACTTACCTCTAAGCTCTTGGATTCCTCTGCCTATGGATGGTAAGTTATACTAAAATTTAACTTAGCTATGAACTTCTTTTGCAAGGCTTCCCAAAACTGAGTGTGAACCTAGTATTTTTATCAAACACTACATTCACTGAGACGCCTTACAATATATCTACCTCTTTCAAAAGTAGTTAGACTACTTAATCCAGAAGATAGCTAACTCTACTTGGTAAAAAGTAGCAGATTACTTAACATTTCCACCATTACCTAAAATACAACATATTCTGCTATCCTCTATTATACTAGGCCACCAAAATATCTTCCTTAATTCTTGAAGAACCTTAGTAGCCTCAAGATAGATGGTATACTTACTCTTGTGAACTCCTCCTAGAAACCCTTCTTTGATTTTCCTGACTCTCTTGGAATACAAAATTTGTCTCTAAACCTTATCATTCTGTTTGTTGTCATACAAAAATCCTATTGAGTTTCTAAGAAGATCTACTTACTAGTGTCCCTTAGAGCTTCATTTCTCCTTTTGAGCTTTTACAATTTGAGTCCTTAAGTCTCTTACTGTGTTTATGTTACATTTTGAGTCTGTTTTTTTATGGGTAATCCATGTGCTGCATAAGTAAGTAACCAGGACATCATGAGGGAGATAATTCTTGGAAAAAGGAAGCAACAAAATCTTTTAACTTGGTATAAGATGAGAACACATGTAAAGAGAAATCTTTTAAGGTGTGTATAAGAAGAGAATAGATTTACTTTGTAGATCATGTTGATTCACTTTGTGAATCTAGTTTGTTTACCTTGTTGGTATGGTTTGGTTGTTTTAGAGAGACAAATGATGTTATGTTCTTGTTTAGTTGGTGTGTGAGACTATGCCTTAAGTTAAAGGCAAGTTGAACAAATGAAATATCAAGACTAAATGTCTTTGTCTAAGAGAAGGATGATCAGGTAGATCAGTTGAGAGAAGCTTTGAATTTTCTCAGGAGATGATCTAAGACTTGGTTGTTATAGAAACAGAGTAAAGAAGAGCAGATCTTTGAGAGTTTTCTAGGATTACAAAAGGACATGAAAAGTATGTCAAAGATAGTTTTGGAAACTTTCAGAAAAGATATAGTTAAGTGCCAAGTAAGCCGAAATTCAATTTTGGATTATAAGTGGTACAGTTTAAGGGCCATGTAATTTCTCAAGATAGAAATTGCAGAGAATTCTAGTAGAGTTTAAGCAGAGGTACAATGGGTAGAGTAGCCATTGTATCCAAGAGCAGAGCATCTATTAGTAGATTTTCTAAGTTAGTGCTACCTGGTTTAGGCCAGTTAAGGAAGGAAGTACTCAGCAGTGGACTCTAGATAGTGAGTTTATTTTCCAAGAATAGAAGAGAAGGTTGATTACTATGTTAGTATTGGTAATTCCAAATTCCTGAAAGAACTTTGAGGTACTTAGATATACTTCGAAGATGGGACTAGGGTGTGTTCGGAAGCAATAGAGGTAGGTAGATGCCTACGCATCAAGGCAGTTAAGTCTGCAAGATAACGACTACCCTAGGTATAATTTAGAATTAACCATAGTGGTGATTACCTTATAGTTTTGGAGACATAACTCATAAGGAGTCCAGTTAACGGTGCTCAGCGATCATGATAGCTTGAGATGCTTGTTGATCAGAGGAAGCTGGACATGAAGCAGAATAGATGGATAGAGTTTTTCAAAGCTCATAACTTTGAGTTAAGATATCATTTGGGTAAGGCCAAAGAAGTGGTCGATGCACTAGGTAGGAAATTCCTATAGGTGTCCCAAATGATAGTTCAAGAGAGAGTGAATTTCTTGAAAGTTTTTGAGAATTTGAGTCTAGTGGTGACTATGATTCCAGATAATCTCTCAGTGAGCAAGTTGGACATAGTAAGAAGCCTAAAGACTTAGATTTCTTTGAAGCTCAGAAGGAGAATGAAGCTCTAAGGGACGAGTGTGAGCAGATCTTCTAAGGAGCCCTAAAGGATTTTGTTATGACTAAGAGGGAATAACAAAGTTTAGAGACAACTTTGTTTTCCAAGAGGGTCAAAAATCAAGAAAAGAATTCCGGAGGAAGCTCACCAGAGAAAGTATACCATCTAACAAGAGGCTACTAAGGTTTTCCAAGAGTTAAGGAAGATGTATAGTGGCATCGTATGTTAAAGAACATAATAGAATATGTTGAGCTGCAGGTAAAGGTGGTGAGATTAAGTAATCTGCCCATCTTTCGCCAAGTAAAGGCAGTTATTTTCTAGATAAAGTAGTTTAACTACTTTTGAAAGAAATAGTTAAGATTCATGGAGTTTCAGTGGATATAGTGTCTGATAGAGATACTAGATTCACATTTGGTTTTGAAAGCCTTATAAGAAAGAGTTTAAAGCTAAGTTATGTTTTAATACAGCTTACCATCCATATGCATAGAGATCAAGAGCGTTAAGATGAGCAGGTCTCCTCAAGAGAAGATGGTTGGGAGAAGCTGGTATTAGAAAAGGACTGCATGGAAGCAGAAGTTCTATGTAAAGTTTTGTTAAACCAGAATTGTTTGCTTGAGGTGAGCAATTTTGGGGACAAAATTTTTAAAAAAGAGGGGAGAAATGTAATACCTTTAAACACATGTTAGACTGGTAAATGGTTACAAAAGGTAGCATTTGACTTGTTTAGCATGTCAGTAAAGTTTTGTGATAAACTGAGTTCATTTAGGCACTTTGTTGCAACACAAAAGTTGAAAAGTAGCTTAAAATGACTCAGATAATAGCATAAGTTGCTAAGTTGAAGGAAATAAACATAGAGAGTTTATTTCTAGGTCACAAATAAGCCAAGTAAGATGTAGTAAAAGTTTCAAGAGAATTGGAATCAGTTTGGTATTTATAGGCATACAGGTTATGCTTTTAATGCCGGATTGATCCCCAATAGATATAGAAAATCATGAAAATGACGAAACAACAATTTAGATGAATCCTATGATTTATTCTGAAGTTGTTGGAAGCTGAAAAACTTAAATTAGCATAATTTGAGTGTCCTTAGCAGATATAAGTTTCAGTGTAGAAACTTAAGTTAATCTTTTCTCGTATTTTCCTCCACATCCCACCCCTTATTTCTCTCTTCTCCCTCGGCAGAGAGCCGAAAAACAGGAAAAAGAAAAGAAAGAAAAGGGAGAAAGGGGAGAAGAAGAAGGAGAAATGTGAAGAAGGGAAGAAGAAGAGGAAGAAGATCAATGATCAAGTTCAAGGCTTCAAGTCTTCAAGAGGTAGGGTTTAGAGCCTTTATTCATCTCTTTTCTCTATGTATGCATATAAACAATCTAATATGCTAAATTGAGTTTTAGATGAGTTTGATGTGTTTGGCTTGCATGGACGTGTTTCTTTGGTCATTTATGACTTGTTCATAGCATAAGTTTATGTTAGAAACTTAGAACAACTCATTTAGACCCTTGATTCACAAAGTGAGCCTTACGTCAAAGAATGAAGGATTTTGATCCATAATCTAAACGAAGAGGTTTAAGATAGTGATTAATGTTTTCTAAGTATTAAGGAACTAGTTAGGTACTTAGAATCACTTATAATTTGGATAGAAATGGCCAGAATCCAAGAAAATGACTAATAGAACAGTAAACCCGTAGCTGCAGAATTATGCAGAACTACTGTTCTGTCATGGGCGCCGTGGCGTGTGTTGAGTGGTGCCGCGGCGTGAGACCAAAGATCAGCCCAGTATTAGCACTCGAGAGCAGGGCGCCGCGGAGTGAGACCCTGAAGCTCCAAAATGTTGATTTTGGATGTTTTGAAGTTCTATAGTTAATGGAATCAGTTATATATGCTTCCTAAAGTGTGTTAAGACACAAATGGGGATATTTTCAAGTGGAAAATATTTACCCATCAAGTATGAGAAAGCATAGGCTTTTAAGCATCCTAAAGGAAATGTTTGCTTTAGGTAATGACATTGCACCTTAGACAACTTAACGTTGCAATAGATATCACTCAAGATGTGATGAGATAGTACAATGGAGATACGTATACTAAAATGAATAATAGTATTCATTTTAGTAGAGAATAAGAAAGGTATGAACCTTAAGACATCCAAGAGTCGTGGATTACCTTAGGAAGGAACCTAGAACCTTAAGCAACAAAGAGTTGCAAGTAAGAACCACTCTTGAGTTAGATTCACTTGAGTGGAGACAAGATTGTGTATTAGTTCCAAGAAGAGAATGTTTATGTACTAAGTCTCTAGTTAAGTAGGACTTTGTGCATTGTTGAATACACAATAAGATGAATTGTGACTAAGAAGATGTCATAATCATAAGGTATAGTAGAAATGTGCAATAACTCATGTATTAGCAAAGATGAGTTAGAAGTGCAAGATAAAGGGAATTTACTTCCTTAGACACTAATGAAAGTATGGAAGTTAAGTTCTTAAGCATTCCATGAGTTTGGAATAATTAAAGAGGTATCTGGAACCTTAACCACACAAGTGTAGTATAAGCTACTACTAGAAGTGTGATAGAAGGGAAAGCTAGATACAATCAGAATAAATAGGTTATACTTATCTAGATGCATGACTTACTCGCTTTAATTAAAGTTGAGTTAATTATGCAAAGTTTTAGAGAAATGCTCATTTATTTCCTTAAGCAAGGGTAGATGAGGCATTAGCTAAGATAGACTTTTTCACTAAGATGAGTTGAGTCTATAGGAAAGTTAAGATGGTGTTTATGTAAGAGTTAAACATAACACTAAGTTTTTCACTCACTAGTTAGTTAAGCTAGTATGTATGTAAAGAGAAAGAACCTCAGTGCAACCAAGATTAGTGGTTTGTCATAGGTAAGTATCTAACACCTCAACAACATAGGGTTACATTAGAAATCACTTAAGAGATATGAGTGATGAGGTGGAGTTTAGATACAAGTATGAGAAATGGACTGGTGATGTTTACCTGAGAATGTAACGTTATATGACACGAGGTCATTTAGCCAGAAGGTAAGGAATCAGAGAAGTTCCTAAGGGGACAAGTATTTCTAACCAAGTACTAAGGTTACATGTAATATGAGGTTACAGATTCTCCTCATTACAAAGGGTAAACATAAGAAGTCAAAGTTCCTAGGAGAATATGCTTAGATCGTAAAGGAACTAAGTATATAAGTACGTATGTAAGTCTACGAATTAGTCAAGTAGTATCGATCTTGGTGAGTATCCTTTGATGTTCATTCATGGAGGCAAAAAGAGATAGATGGGTGTCTGAAACACTTTTGAGAAGGACATAACCCTAATGTCTCGACAGTGCCAAGGCCAAAGGAGATAAGTGGGAAATCCAAAGAAGCTCTTTGAGCAAGGATGAAGCCCGAATTTCTCAGCGTGTCAGGATATGTGTAATATGAGGATGAACTTTCCCTCTAATTACCATTGGATGGTATACTGACTAGTTCCTAGTAAAATTCCTTGTTTTCAAAATAAACTTTTACATGTATTTCAAAACAAAACCCTGTATTTTCATTTCATCCACATACTCTTAGGATTTCCTTAGGCATATTCATATTACATATCATTCTCATTGCATTCACGGACAATTGTATGGGCATTGTCCATCACTGTTGGTATTTACAACTCCATCATTCACGTTCACATATTTCCTACAGTTAGAATTATAGCATCCGTTATATAATTGTTATTGTATATATTATTGGAATTGCTTTTACCGAGAATGTTTATAGGCTATTCCATGTAAATCCAGTTGATATCACACTATAAGAAAGTGTGCTAAGGGTGAGATATGAAAAAAGAAAAGGAAACTTATGCTCCTAAGTTAGAATTATAGCATCCGTTATATAATTGTTATATACAATGTTATAGTTAGATGGTATATGGAATTGTTTTTTTAAGAATGTTTATTCTCACTCCTAGATTGTTATTCCATGTAAATCTTGGACTATCATCTTGGACACCTATAGAAATTTCAAATGCAGGATCATTGGCACTCATATGATACTATAACTCAAGGTATAAACCTTGAAGAACTCCATCTATTTTTTCTCGCTAAGGGTGAGAAGACAAAGTGTGAAGACTAGAGTAGTTTTTATTGCTTTAAGTAGACAGAACTTATGTAATCAGTTTATATTTGTTCTGTAAGTTTTATATTATATGTATTACAATAAGCCCTCTTGTGGCTAGGTTTGTATATATATATATGTATAAGGTTTAAGTTTTTAAGTACTACCTTTCTTAGCAATCTGGATAACTCTCAAGGCTTTCTATAATTACTCCCATTGTACTTGTGATTATAGATATATGTTAGAATATAGTATGAGGAAGTGACATTTCTAGTGAAAGTTAGCAAAGGGGGTTTGACGTTATCTTTATATATCGTTAAAGAGTAGTCAATTTAGTGAAACTATGATATATCTAGATATCTGTATTAGGGTGTTACATCTTGGACTATCATCTTGGACACCTATAGGGATTTCCTACTTAGTGCATCGGCCATACATTGGCCTTACTCATATGATACTATAACTCAAGGTTATAAACCTTGAAGAACTCCATCTATTTTTTTGACCCAAAGTAGCTTAGCCTCATGTTCAAAATATACAAAACTATGCTATGAAGAAGCTCTTAGATCAAACAAGTACTTTGAACTATTATGATCACTGAATACCTCTATTACACTCCTTATGAGCAAAGCATTCAAGACTATAAGGTAAACACTATTGTGGCTAATTCCAAAACATACATAGAGTAGTCCTGAGTGGATGGATGAGTGGATGGATTAGTGGATGAGTGGGTGGAGTGGTTAAGTGGTTGGATTAGTGTATGAGTGGATGAGTGGGTGAGTTAGTGGATGAGTGGATGAGTGGATTTAACGAGTGGATTGATGTATGAGTGTCTACTTACCTCTCTGACTGCATCCGAACACACCCTTAATGAAAGTTGTAGATCCTTGTCTTGGCTATAAAATGGATAGCTGGTTCCCAATTCTTCTAAGTATGATTGACTACCTCAACGTTCTCACGGGAATATTGAATTACTATTACTAACGTAGTAATCTACCTTTTCTTCAACTCTTGGCAACCATACTCAGAACCCGTATTCTGAGTCTGTCAACTTAGCTAAGTACTACCTAGCTCTTCATCTTAGGTAAAATTCATGGCCTAATATGGATAACACTAACTAAGAAAGTCCACTGTTGAACTTTCTACTTTAGATTACAATGGTTACTCTTCCCATTGTACTTATGTTTAAATTTTGATAGGGTTCTCTGTAATTTTCACCTTTTGAGAAATTACATAGCCCTTAAACTTGTACCACTTGTAGCCAAAACTAACTTTTTAGGTAACTTGGTACATTAAAACCTTTCTCTAAAAGTTTCCAAAACTACAGTAATATATTGACTATATTCTTCCATAATCCTAGAAACAATTTTAGAGATAGTCTCTTTCTATTTATGATTCTAAGACAACTAGATCTTAGATCAACTATACTTGGCAAACTACTTAATTCACCTTTTTGCCTAATTTAGGACTTAGCCCATCCTATTGTTCTTTGTAGTAAGTTGGCCTCACTTTACTACATTTGCATAAGGGCTTATCTCACTCCTTAGCATGGCATAGAACTTAAATCATTCTATTACCCTTGATAGTAGACTTTTCTCGCTTTACTATCCTTGGTAGAGAGCTTAACTCACTCTTACCTGAAACCATTGGTAAAGAGTTTAACTCACTCTTACTACCTCTTACACGAGTGCTTTTCCCATTCCTCATATTTCTTGACAAAGAACTTAACTCACTATTTTGTCCTCGGTAGAGTGTTTACATCACTTTTCTACCATACTTGGTAAGATTTATTTAGTCTCACTACTTGCCTGATGTAGAGGGATTGGAGCGCAACTTCCTCTACACATCTGGTAAAGTGTTTTACTCACATCTTTACCCTCACAAGGTGTCTTTCTCGCTACCTCATGTCATAACTCCATCCTTAGCAAAGAGCTTTGCTCACTACTTTGCAAGGCCAAGGGGTTTAACTCACACCCTTAGGATAATTGTGCTATGGTTCAACTTTAATTATTAAAGGAACTATCTCTGGATTAATGCTTCATTACAACACCACTCGATGAGAGAAAAGAGCATTGATCAAAACTTACATGTTTAACCTAACTTTTACTACAAGGGGGAAAACTATGCCTTTATGATAAGGTTAACTCTCTTATAAAACTTGTATCTAGCTTGCTTATTTTCACACCTCAGGTGGTACTCTAAGCCACATTATTGTGTTTAAGGTCCTAGATACCTCTTTTAAACAATTCTTAACTTTTTGAATGCTTAAAAGTTCTAACTTGTACATATATGTCAGGTGGTGATTTCTACCGTAAAATACCTCTATGAGTGTCTTAACACACTCTTGGGAACATATATGTAAAATCCCAACTAATAGGGAACTCAAATTCCACAAGATAAAAATCTTGGAATTTGTTATCTATGGACACTTAATTGCCCACCTTCTCAGTACTTAAACACGGACCTCCAGTACCAAACTGCGTGGTTTATGGACTTTTCTACTTCTATAACACTTCTAATAGTTTCTCTAAGTCTAACTTCAAATCTTATACACTTTCAGTTTTCATCTGGACTACACATAAAATGTGAAGAGAACTTAGAACATTATTCGAGTTGTTGCCCATACTAGTCCACAGTAATATCTCCCTTACTCAAATCTCAAAAATTTTGATTCCTTTGTTCTCTGCAACTCTAGGGAATACTACTTGTCTAAGAAAGTAACTCTAAACACCTCTTAGGTGATTTAAGTACTTAATATCTCTAGTAACCTATTAACTTGAACTACCAACTTTCAGCCTCTCCTAATAATTTATAAGAAGCAAAGGACACTCATAGTTCATTGGTGCATGCATGACTACAAAGGTCTCTACTATCTCTTGAAGTCATTTATCAATCCTAACTGAATTATACTTTCCATTGGAAAACAAAGGAGTAACTCTATTGAACCGTGAGGAATTCTGATTCCCCTTTAGTTCCTTATTGTCCATTGACTTTCCTAACGAGTCCTTTTCTAACTTTTCTAATGGTCTTTTACTAATGGCAGTCTACTCTCTCATTGCAGCAGCTATTTCTCTAAGAGCTCTAGTCTTTACCAGTCTCTTAGTCTAATGGGTTCACCTAGTAGTTGCTATAGTTTCATGTTCACACAGATAACCATTAGCATCCATACCTAAGACAAGTCATACAATTTCATTTACATATCTCACTATGAGATAAAAGAATGCACAACACTCTACTAAACTACTGCTTATGCCTAAGCATAGTCAGTCTATACCCCGGCTCTACAGGATGAACTGCTTTGATACCATAATGTCACACCCTAGGACAAATATCTTGATATATTTAATTATATCAAGATAAATAGTACTAGCCACGTCACTTCTACATAACTAACTACTAATATATCTATAACAACATTATAGTCATTATCTACATAACTAACTACTATATATATATATATATATATATATATATATATATATATATATATAGGCTATAACAACATTATAGGTCATTATAGAAAAATTATACTACACTAGCTCTTCTGTTTCTTGAACTTCTTACTCTATGGCGATCATTGACCTGCTTTTACCATAAAAACATAGAAAATGGTGAGAACATAAAAATTCTCAATAATAAACATATAATTCATGGCATAATGACTATGTAAATTGCATACATAATTAAACTAAACTCAATATTATACAATCGCCTATACAATCGCTCATACAATCGTATGATATTACTTATAATTACTATTATAGGAGTTTCCTCCTCTATAACTGAAAATTTCTTAATACCTCATAGTATAGCAAAATTGATAGCTTACATATCGTTACCATAAGCAACTGCCTATACAATTGTTTATGTTAAGAGCCACAGACAGTTGCCTATACAACTGAACTGTCACAACAAGACTAACGATTTAACCTTACCTCTACTTGTTCCTTCTAGGAAACTCTAGTTCCATGCACTCTTGTTAAGATAGGGAGTGAACTTATCATATACAGGTGCTACCTAAGATAAAGGAAAATTGTATTCCTTACTAACTGTACTTATCTCATTTGTATCTGGCTTCCCTTATTATTGCACTACCTGTAGTGACTTGTGCCACACTGGAGTACTCAAGGTTCCAAATAATTGTTTTAGGTGATTCATTACTCAACTTAGTATTTAAGAAAATAAATTTCTTCCTACATGCACCTCTAATCCAACTTTATTAAACAAAGAGCTAAGCATATTTCTACTATACTCAATGAAAATGATAAGATTTCAAGTCACAATTCATTGTATAATGTATTTAACAATGTACAAGATCTCACTTAATTAGAGAACTTAGTACACAACGATCCCTACTTGGGAACTAAACACACAATCTTGAATCCACTCGAGTGAAACTAATACAATAGTGGTTAGCACTTACAAAACTTTGTTACTTAATATTCTAGGTATTCCACCAAGGTAATCCACTATTCTTGTATATCCTGAGGCTCATACATTTACCAACTAACTAGAATGACTACTACTAATTCATTCTAGTACATTCGTATCTATTACACCATCTCATCACATCTTATGTGATATCTAATGCAATACAAGTGCCTAGGGTGTTAGATACCTACCTATGACAATCCTTAACTATTGGATGCAAAAAGGGTCTAAACTTCCTCATCTATGCTAAAAGGTTGTTTCCTCTTTGAAATATCTCTAATAGGTATCTTAACACACTCTAAAAAGGATGTATAAAGAATCCTAACAACTAGGAAACTTCATTTCAATGATATTCATATCTTAACATTTCTTGGTTTATCACCTAAAAAGGCTAAGTTTCATAGATGCACCAAATGTACATCCTAACTTCTATAACTCTGAAATTTTTACCACATGAGGCCTAATGTCTTAGTTTTCAAATGGCTCCAGAATCATGTCATTATGATATCTACAACTCAAGTTATGGGACAAAAACTGCAGGCTATCCAAATGCCCTACTTTGCTGATCGTTGGGCACCCAAGTGCCTAACTCCTGGTGCCTAAGCACCCAAAGTCCTGTTATACACATATTCTCTCTGTAATGTGAGTACTGGCAACATAGAACAAATTTTACAGAATTCTGCAGAACTTGGTCACTGTTCCATTAAGAACAAACCAATCTCTAATCATCCAAAAACAGTTCCTAGGTGATTTCTAACACCACTAACAACCTCTAAAAATATTGTAACTCTTTTACAGCCTATCAATTCTCTTAACTTGGATCAAAAACCAAAAATCATATACTTAGTTAATTAAAACCTAGGTTTTGAATTCAAGAACCAACTAGTTTTATCTAAGGATAAAACCAACTATCTTGTTATCATTGAATTGAAACAACTAATTCCAACAATGGAAGCAAGAATCTAGCTTAATAAACTAGTTTTCCCCCTTTGAAAACTCATTTTCTCCATCTAAAATCCCAAGTTCTAACATTGAAAAGATAGAGAAGCAAAGATAGAAAACACCCCTACCTCTTGAAGCCACAAAGATCCTCAAGCTTTTCCCCTTGATCTTCTAGCTTCCGTTGGTTTTTCCTCCTTCTTTTCTCCCTTTCTCCCCCATGGTTCCCTCTTCCTTTTCTCTTCTTTTCTTTTCTCTTTTGTTTTCTATTTTTAGTAGCAAAATGCTGCTCTTAATTGTGTGAGGGAGAGAAAATTCAGAAACTAAAATACCCTTGGATATTTTGCTGGAACTTCTTTATCTGCTAAGGATACTTGAATTTAGCTCAATCAAGTTTTTTAACTTCCAACAACTTTGAAATAAATACTAGGATTCATCAAAATTATTATTTCACTGATATTTATTTTTCTATATCTGCTGTGAGTCAATCTGACATTAAAAGCACAACCAGTATGCCTAAAAGTACCAAACTGACTCCAATTGTTTTCAAATTTTAACTACACCTTACTTAACTTATTTATGACCTAGAAACAAACTCTCTAGGTTTCTTTACCTCAACTTAGCAACTTATGCAACTATCTAAGTCATTTTAAGCTACTTTTCAACTTCTATGTTACAACTAAGTACCTAAACGAACTTAGTTTGTCACAAAACTTAACTGACATGTTATACAAGTATAATAGTACCTTTAAAACCATATACAAGTCTAACATGTTTTCTCAGGATGTTACACTATATGGCGGCATTCATGATCTTGGGTGGGATTATCTCGGGGTTATGCCATTTCTTAGTTTTGGGCATTGACTTGGGATGGACCCACTCCAGGATTTTCATTCCTTAGGGGTGACAGCCTTCTCTGATGTGGAGATGGGCTTCTCCGAGCATTATAACTTCTTTCCTTGTAAATCCTTCCTCCCCTCTGACTATCATTCTGGGATTGGCGAATATATCGGCCCAGACAACCATCCCGGATTTGGAATTCAATGGCATCCTAAAGATTGATGCAGTCCTAAGTGTTATTCCTATAGCCTTCATGAAACATACAATGCTTGGACTTATTTTTTTGTGCGTGCTTTCTCAATAGAGGAGGCCTTTGCACATCTCTAAATTTTGTGGTCATCACCTTTTGGTAAATCTGGGCCCGAGATGTATTGAAGAGGCTATAACTTTCGTACTTCCCTTTTAGTGGTGGCTTCGAATTCTGAGATTATGGGGGAGCATGATCAGGTTTCGGTTTGGCATCTTCTCCTTTCTCTAGATGCTTCTTAGCTCGAATAATGTCCTCTGCATTGATGTACTTATCAGCTATAACCTAAAACTCGTCTATCGTCTTGGACTCTCTTTAAGCAAGTGAAAAAAAAATGCTCCGAGGCAGAGGCATTCCCTTATGTATTGTAGGTCGAGTCTCTTGTCCCAGTCATGAATGTTTACTACTTCTTTGTTAAATAGGGATATATAATCTCAGAGCGATTCCTTTTTTCCTACTTGATATGGGAAAAACATGAAATGGAATTCCACTACACCTTACTAATGGTGAACTGTAGTAAAAATCTCGAGGACAAGTCTTCCCAATCAACTATAAACTTTGGAACTAAAGTGGGAAACCATCTTAAGGCGGATTTCTTTAGGGAGAGAGTAAAAATGTAGCACATGAGTGGATCATTTCCTCCAATAAGCAATAAACCAGAGACATAAGCATCCAAGTGCTCTTGGGATTCCGTGGTCCCATCATTGGCTTCCATATTAGTTTGGAATTTCAAGCGCCTAGGGATCTTGTAGGCCATTAATTCAGCAGAGTAAGATTGATTCTGCCTAATTGATTTCCTTCGTTTGGGCTCTTGTTCTCAATTTTCTCGCACTAGGTTATCAGCTCTTTATATGGGTTCTGTTACCTTAGAATTTTCTGGGTCACGTCCCCTGTCATAAGTTGGTTCCCTTCTGTTATTGCGTTTCCTATGGCGAACCTAATTTTTGTCCTCCCTTTCCTATTTCACAACTTTTTCTAGATCATGAATACATTCATCTTGGAGTCTGACCAGGGAGATCACTTCCTCTCATGATAGTATAAGGAGACGTGATTCGCCCTACTGGGACTGAACCCCCTCAATGTTATCCCTCGCGCCTAAACACTACAGTGCCAATATCTGCGGCTTGGCTTCACCTAAGGGGGCTCCACGTGGACTAAGTCACCGTGTATCCAGAATACGTCATGGCTAAGGGGAAAGGTTTTCGCTAATATGAGAAGTCTCATCCCCATCAAGCATGGGCTTTAGTTAAGCAGTAACTGAATCTTAGATAGGAGTGAAAGCCGGATGTCGGCCAGAGGACAGTTGATTCTGAGTAACAGAAGCATGATTTTGCCTGGTAGTGACCATGTGTGAAGGGTGGGTACTTGCAAAAGGCACTCTGACACTCAAGTTAGACTGTGCACAAGGTGGGTATATTGTTAGGATTAGATGCATACATTTGTTACCTTGTGTGGTGTTTATAGGAGTATCTTGGTATATGAGAATCATGTTTAAATCTATATTAAATGTTGTTAATTAGGATAAGAATTTAATAAGATTATTATCTCTTATAACTAACTCTTCTATTTATAAAGGATTCTATGAGAGATTTACTCCTCATAAATAGGTATATTTACTTATCTAATAGCGCTCATAAATATTCGGAATCCAACTCTAGTAGGCCAATTGCTTCTGAACCGCTAACTCGGAACCTGGTCTAGAACATGAACTTATGATCTTGTGTTCTTTGAGAAAAATATGAGTATATGAGTATGAATTTCAGATCTTATGTTACTTTTGAATATTTGAATATCTGACTATGAATTGATCTTGAGTATGAATTTTTTGTCTTGAATATAAATTTCTAATCTTATGTTCTTTATGAAAATATGAGTACCTAGGTATGAATTTCATATCAATCTTGAGTATAATTTTTTTATTTTGAATGTGAATTTTCAATCTTGTGTTGTTTATTAAGTTATGAGAACCTAAGTATGAATTTCTTATCGATCTTGAATTTGAATTTCCGATCTTGTGTTGCTTATGAATATCTAAATATTTGAGTATGAACTAATCTTAAGTATAAAATTTCGATCTTGAATATGAATTTTCGATCTTGTGTTCTTTATGAAATTATGAGTATCTGAGTATGAATTTCAAACCAATCTTGAATATGAATTTTCGATCTTGTGTTCTTTTTTAATATTTGAGTATCTAAGTACGAATTTCTAATCAATCTTGAATTTGAACTTCAGATCTTGTGCTCTTTATGAAAATATAAGCATCTGAGTATCAATTTTTTAACCAATCTTGAATATGAATTTTAGATCTTGTGTTGCTTATGAATATCTAAGTATGAATTGATCTTGAGTATGAATTTTTTATCTTGAATATGAATATCTGATCTTGTGTTCTTTATGAAAATATGAGTACCTGAGTATGAATTTTCGACCGATCTTGAATTTGAATTTTCGATCTTGTGTTGTTTATGAATATTTGAATATTTGAGTATGATTTTCTAACTAATCTTGAATGTGAATTTCTGATCTTGTGTTGCTTATGAATATCTAAATATATGAGTATGAATAGGTCTTGAGTATTAATTTTCGATCTTGAATATGATTTTTCGATCTTAAGTTGTTTAAGAATACCTGAATTTTTTAGCTTAAGGTTTTTGCGAATCTTTAAGCATTAATATTTGATCTTGGGGCATCTAAGCAAACAAACAGGCCCTACAATATTGTCGTCGAACTTGGAAAAGGAGCTTATAGATCAACAAAATTCTCTAGAAAGCCCAGTCTTAGAAATTGGAATGCTATCAATCTAGGACGATGCCATAGTCGAATCAATCATCCAAGTTGGCAAATGAGAATGCAACCTAGTCATCTCAACCTATTTTATGCTTATGCATTTTACTTTTTGTCATTGTATTTCTCTTTCTATTATCTTTATTAAGCTATTGTCAATTTTGTCAAAGCATCATCTCATTTCACTTGTTATAAATATCTATTGCTTTCATCATTTATATGATCATTTCAGGTACAAGCAGATCGACCGACCAACCGATCACTACACTCGAATAAACCAGATTAGGTTTTAAAACTCCTAAGCCCGTCAAGCACTCCAAAAGAATCATGTGCTCACAATTTTCAGCCTAGGTCATCACTCGAATCAATCAAGTCAAGTTTTAAAACTCCTAAGCCCACTGATGGCTCCAAAAAGCATTGTTGAAGGAATAGCCAAGACAACAATTAACAATCGACAATGGTCCGTCATTATCATTTAGAACAACCTTTAATAACAAGATATGAGATACGCACACAGAATACTTCATATCAAGTTGCTATTACTCCAATCTTTAATATTTAGGCTAAGTGTACTTTACAATCGGTCATTCTAGAGTATGCCATGGACAATCATTCTTTAATATGTCATAGTCAATCTCTAATTTTGCTCTATTATAATACTTTATAACTTAATTACAATCCTTATTCTTAGTCATTCATATTGGAAAAAGAAAGAAGACTATAAACAATCACCATAATGTTAGCTATATAACAGTGATCATTATAAATGCAAATAAACCTGAAGTATTTAAGAGAAACTAACACATGTGCAGGAAAAGTTAGATCAACATTCAAACAGTTAATAAAGAAGAATGGCATATAGCTTGTGTCCAAAATGACACACAAAGGTGACTGAATTAATACATTCTATATACGGAATACCCTGTCAAAATGGAAAAAACAAGAAAAATCACAAGTTATGTAAGGGCATTCCCCTAGTCTTGATCAGTGATTGGTTACACTTGCCCTTTGTCGCCACTGTTAGACCAAGTCCCGACCTCTAGTTTGGGCATGAATATTAAATTCCAACCTTTAATTCGGGCATGAAGATCAAATCTTGACCTTTAGTTTGGGCATAAGGATCATATCCCGAACTTTAATTTGGGCGTGAAGATTAAACCTCGACCTTTAATTCAAGCATGAAGATTAAGTCCTAACCTTTAATTCGGGCATCAAGACTAAAGTGCCAAACATTAGTTTCGGCATAAAGATCAAATCTCGACCTCTAGTTCAAGCATGAAAATCAAATCCTAACCTTCAATTCGGACATGAAGACTAAATCCCGACCTATGGTTCGGACATGAAGATCAAGTCCTGACATTTAATTCAGGCATGAAGTATAAGTCTTGAGGGAATTGCTCGACACTCAACACGCCCGGCTCATTGACTCCGAAGCTGGGGGTTGTGGACCAGTGTATCCTTTTTGGGCCCAAGCTAACCAGTCTATCATAGTCGAATGTCAGTCATATTAATAAAGTCAGGTATGCCACCCCACCTCCAACCAAAAAGACCATTATTGCCTACTAGCATGAAGCTCTCTGACGTGATCAGGCTCCCCCATATCCAACTACCACTCCTTAACTTGATATTAATGACACATGATTGATATGGCAACTATAAACAGCATTAGAACCTCAGCAACCCCAGAAAAAACCACTAAATATAAACAATACCACTTGAAAAGGCAACTCCCAGAGAGACTGAAAGAGCCTTTAAGCCCCCGCCAGAATAGTAAAGAAGAAGAATGACCAAAACGTCAACATAAAACTCGATCACTACTAGCTTCATTATCTTGTTATGAGCTGTTATGAACCATACTAGAGCACTTGAGTCCAGCCCAAGTCCAATACCACCTCTCAAAACCAAAAAGGTCGTGATGACCCAGTTCCCAAGCCATAACCCAACTTGACCCTTAACACTATCGACCAAACAAAACTCATTGTTTATTATTCGCTTACCCATATCTGACCCTCTAGCAATAACCTGACCCATATCCCTAAGCCACAACTCGACCCAAGCCTGACTCTCATACTCTGATACCAAAATATCTTATAACGGCCAGACACGCGTCACCACACCCATGGAGAAATTTTCCTCTAATCACAACGTTGTACTATAGGGTGCACAATACGCACTCTACCCTCACCACTATAAATAGTCATTGTTCACACATTACAGGGGGTTCTTTTCTTTCTCTTATTCTCTCTTTACTTTCCTTATCCTTGCTTTACTCTTTTTATTCACATAATGACTTGAGCGTCAAAGTATTTGTAAGTGCCCCCACCCGATGGATCCAATCTACCTGGAGACTCTCCGATGAGTCCAGACCACCTACCAAGAGAAGGAACATAGCACTTTTCAACATATCCACCGAATTATTCGTAACTACCTTTATAGCATATTCCACATTTGCCTAGCTGAGGTTCCAGCACATTTGGTTTTTGATAGTATGGTTTCTCCTAAGCAATCACCTGATATCGAACCTATACTGCTATGCAGACTTTACTGTCAAATACATGTTCATTTGTAATTCTTGCAAAAGAAGTACTGTTGTGATATATAATTGCGACTCTAACCAAGTACGCAAGAATTGGGAGCCTCATGGTTCAAGACGACTCACAAGCATGTTCCACATAGCTAGGCTCAAAAGGACATAAAATAAATTGTCATGGATTGGGGAGGTCGTATGAAATGAGTTATGTGACAATTTATTTGGAATCCACCAAAAAATTCCTTAGATAACTTTTTTCTTCGAAAAATTCTTATATAATATAAGATTATCATATCCAAAAAATCTCACTATACCGTTGAGGAAAAAAAAACTAATAACCCTTATATTACTAAAATTTATTATCAATTATAGGTTTAATATTTAATATTTTTTTTACTCTTTCTCTTGATTCAAATGTGTATAACTTCAAGTTTGAAGCTGCAAATTATGGGGTGGAAATTGTTTAAAAAAAATTAGTTTGTACTTCTATTGATTGGTGTATTTGATTTTATAAAATGGATTAAACGAATAACTTGATATTTTTTCTTAAAAAATTATGTGACGCATTGTGGATTTGGGAATAACCATGTGTATATATTGATTTTTTAGTCTGAGCCTAATTGATAAATGTGTTGGATTGTGTTGCAAGGCTAGATAACGTAGGACTCATAATGGGTATATTAGGTTGGCATCCCCTCCCAATTCTTAACATTTCTTGCTGCACACTCTTCCCATCAAGGTCTCAGTTATAGAGAATGAGTTGGAGGGAAAGATCTTGTTCATGCAGTACACATATGTATACGCCATCTTTATAGGATTCTTGCAAAACTGGTTTCCAGTATGTCTTCAAGAAGTAAGTAATTTTTAAATTGATCAAAGATTATTTGTACAAATTGTTTTAAATTATAGTATCACTCAGTATTTGATTTAATCTTACATACATGTGTTACTATATTCAACATATGCATTATTCTAATAGTTTATTAGACTTCTTCAAATTTTAGTTTCATTAGCATATTTTCTTAAACTAATACATTTATATCGATCTAGGATAAAAATGATATATATATATATATATAGAGTGTATCTGTGAGAAGAGTATTTATTGTAACATATGAGAGAAGTGAATCTTGATCATTGGATCTTACATGAATGGTCAAGATTAGAACATAAATATATGTGACTTTTTTAAGTGGTCACATGACCTTTAAGTAACTTTTAATCTTGACCAACCATGTATGGTTGTATGGTTATATATATATATATATATATATATATATATATATATATATATATATATATATATATATATAAAGGAATCCACTTACACCTAGTGCAAGTAAAAAAGACTTACACATAATCTTACACCCTTCACTTTATTATGATCCTATAGCTAGGATAGGAGATAAATGGTAGCCACAAGATCACAATAAAATGAAGGATGTAAGATTAGGTATAAGTCTTTTTTACTTACACTAAGTGTAAGTAAATCTCCTCCCATATATATATATATAGGGAGTGTATCTAATGAGAGGAGTGTTTATTGTAAAAGGTGAGATGAGTGAATCTTGACCATTGGATCTTACATGAATTGTCAAGATTAGAATATAAATATATGTGACTTTTTTAAGTGGTCACATGACCTTTAAGTAACTTATGTATGATTGTATGGTTAAGATTTATTCCTCTCACCCTCTCACAATAAAAATTCTTCTCACTAAATATGTCTCATATATATATATATATATATATGAAGAGGGATGAATTTATACCAGTGTAAGTCTTTTTTGACTTACACTCATTTTTAACCGTTAGATTCACTTTCATCTAATGGTTGAGATTATTTTATTAAAAGTAACTATTAGATAAAAGTAGATCTAACAGTTAAAAATGAGTGTAACAGAAAAAAAACTTATACTAATGTAAGTTGATCCTTCCTATATATATATATGGGAATAGAGGATCTCAACCCTTAAAAATATTTTTTATGATAAAATTTTAAAGAAAAACACGGGATAATGATTATCAACCATTAGATTAGTAACTGTACCACCTTCAGTTCTTTTTTATACTGCAAGGATTTGAGTCTATATATAATAGTAAAACTTTCGATCATTTTTTTTACTTTTTCTTCACCTTTTCTATTAACTGTTCATTGTGTACTATCATATATTTCCCATAAAAGACTTAACAAATGGAGCAACAAGGTGTAATTGGTTATCTCAATATCTTAATAATTAAATGAAAAAAATATTAAATATTTTTTATATTTTTAAGATATTAAATTTATCTATTTTTTTATTTAATAATTTTTTATATTAAATATTAAAAAATTATTAAAAAATATGTTAAGAGGATGAAACATTAATTAATTACCAAGGTGTCACTATAATTTATCCATGGTGTTTTAATCTTTTTATTATAAACCATGTTTTCCTTTTATTCTTAATTTTGGTAAAAGATATTTTCCCCCTGATTACTGAGTATACTCTTCTTTGTACTATTAAAAATTATATACCATACGCTACACACATTTACCTATTATTAAAGTAGATTCTTTCAAGCAAATGCTTATAAGTAATAAAAAAGAAAAATATTTTATATATTATAATATATATTATATTTATATTATATATTAATATAAAAAAATATCATATTATATTATATATAACTATAACATTTTTATAATATAAAATAATTTTATGAATAAATTAAATAAAATTAAATATATTTTAATTATACGAACAACAAGACTTAATAAAAAAAATGTTAACATGGACACTTGCAAATAAATTGTCTCAGTTTTTTGTGTGGATCCCAGGTGATGACGTGGGTTTTTGAAATAGAAAAATTCTTACTTCCTCTTTGCGAAAGCATTTTAATTCCTCCTAGGAAATGACAACCGTTTGATTTATGTGGGTCGCATAATAAACATTTGAAATATGTGCTAGCTGAGTAATTTGTGAGCATTCCATCTCTTCTGCTCCATGACTACTAGCATTCCAGCTCTGGGATGAATTCCATGCTTCATTACCATTGGCGTTCCAGTTCCGTTCGCATGAAACATCAACAGACAATTATAAGGTGGTTGTGTTGTTCTTTATTGTTTACAGTGTTCAAAACAAAATCAATCTAATTAAACAACAACAACAACATCAACAACAATCAAATCTTTTCTCACTAGGCGAGGTCGACTACATAGATCAAATAACGTTATTGTGCCCTATTATAAACCAATTCTTCAGAAATGCCCAACAAATTTAAATCTTTTCTAATCGTTTCACTTATAACCTTTCTCAACCTCCCTCTCCCTCTAGTTATTGAGTTATTCTCCACATGATCTACTCTTCTTACAGAGGTTTCTAAGGGTCTTCTCTTTACATGTTTAAACCACTTAAGACGAGATTCTCCCATCTTTTTCACAATAGGTGCTACCTTTACTTTCTCTCTTATGCATTAATTCTTAATCATATCTTGTCTTGTATGGTCACACATCCAACGCAACATCATCATCTCAGCGACACTGATCTAATGCTCTTACTGACTTTTTATCGCCCAACATTCAGTACCATACAACAACGCAGGTCTTATAGTTGTGCGATAAAATTTACCCTTAAGCTTAAGAGACACTTTTCTATCACAAATAACTCCTGAAGCATTCTTACATTTCATCCATCCAGCTTGAATCCAATGGTTTACATCTTCCTCTATCTCTCTGTCATTTTGCAAGATAGATCCAAGATACCTAAACTGTGTGACTTGTAGTATGGTATGGTCTCCAATTTTCACCGCTAAGCTAGTATTAGCATACTTCTTACTGAATTTGCATTTCATATACTCTGTCTTACTCATGCTTAGACGAAAGTCATGTTCTTCCAAAGCTCATCTCCATAGCTTTAACTTCACTTTTATATCCTCTCTCGACTCTCCAACTAAGATTATATCAGTTGCCAAAAGTTAAAAAAAATTAATCTAATTAAAATTTTAAAAAAAATTAAGTCAAAAAATTAAAAACCAAAAAAGTTATTTAGATTTGATTAGATTTCATTTTAAATTTAAAAATTGATCTAATTCAAATAGAATTGAATATTTATATTTTAAATACTATTTTACTTAAGAAATTCTTATGTTAGTCATAGTTATTTAGAACTTTCCTACTATACTCCAAGTCAAATTAATTCTCTCTTGAATTTGGACATGTATTGTAGGATCAACAATTAATTTGGACTTGTATTTAAAATTTGGATTTGTATTTTGATAAATATTTTGGAATTATATTTGTTGTATTTTGATTAAGTAGTTTAAATTTGTATTGGATGTATTTTATTGAATTAGAATTTTCATATTTTTATGAGTTTAATAAATTTGCATTAAAAAAAATTGTAACAAAAAACAAAAACTAATCCAATCCAAACTAATTTAGATTGGATTGGATTAAGTCAAATTTATATTTTGAACCAAACTGATCGAATGAGAACATAAGAAAATCGATTAGATTGGACCGGTTGACTTTTGCTCTCAAAATGATCCAATTCAATATGCGAACACCCCTTATTAGTTGTTACACTTTCTATATTGACATCGTCAAGAGAATACAATAGGTTGCATATTTGTTCTACCAAACTTACAAGTGCACAGATCGCACAAGTAGTAATAGAAAGATCAACCCATGAGAATCACGTGATTACCAAAGAAACGTCAATTTTGATTATTTAAAAAAACGAAGGAAAAAGGTTGAATGTAAACAAAAGCAATTTAAAAGCAAACAAACGAAAGTGTCAAAGGAATTAACCAATGACTAAGACTCTAGGAATAGGGTTTCAGTACAACTACATATTATGTGAAAGTCGATTATTAGTTGTTAATGATCCATTATGTTCTTGAAGGTAGATTATCTTAAGTTATTTATTGCCTCTCTCTAGATGCAAGAAATTTGTTAAAACTAAAATCATATCATTGTCATGGCTACTAAGTTAGTTAAAACCTATTAAGTTCTATCACATTTAGTGCTTCCGAAGGACTTGGCCTATCTCTAGGTCATAATTTCTAAGTTCAACTCCTTAATTTTCAAATATTAGATTTGATCTCTTGATCTTTCACCTAATACTTAAGATCATACGAATATAGTGCACAACATACCACAAGAATTAAGCACACATGGAATGAATCAAAGACTAGAATTTCTCATTAACAAAGAATAAATCAAGCATCTATCACAATAGAGTAGAAGAGCTATATCGTAATCCTAAAAAAAGGGGATCTAGCCACTCATGTTCATTAAAGCATGCATCGAATTCAAAGATACAAAATAACAATGAGTCTATAGAAGGAAATAGGAGAAATAGAGAAGATGAGTGTAGGTTGCTCAAATTTCTTCAATAGATACATTGTCTCTTCAATTTTGCTCTCAATCCTTGTTCTTGATCAATGGTCTCTCCCTTCTCTTTGTTTCTTTCTCTATATTTATAATGGATGTGCCCTGAGTTTTTAGATTAGGTCTTGGAGTTTTCAAAACTTCTCAAAATATAAGAGTCCAAGCACAATTGGGCTTCAAGTTCTGCATAATTGTTCAACATACGCTTTCTGCCTCGTTCACACAACAGGGGCCATGTGAAACCACATGGCTTGTGTGATTTAATGCCTGATGAGATAATTCACATGGCAGGGGTCGTGTAATGTCTAAATGGACTCTTTTCTCCTTGTGTTTTCTTGGGATGGTCTCAAAAGGCCTTAAATGCTTGAACTTCTTCAAATTAATCGTCAAATCTTCATCCAATTTGCTCCATCTCAATGCCCAATTTTGTCTGGTCCATAAAAAATTAGTGAAAAAATATATAGCCCACAAAAATATTTATTAAATAAAACTCATTGCTGAGCCATATGCCCAATTTCCTAGAAATTAACATGCAAGAAAAAATAAAAGGAATGAATTCTTAAATTCAAATATCATACTTAACACCTCATTAGTCTTGATTTGAGATATAAATGATAGATTGATTCAGATTGTGCAAATTGAACCTAATTGATTCAGATTGAGTAATTAATGGAAGATTGATTCTGGGTCAAAGTTAAGTATTTGGGCAATTTGATATTGATTGGCTTTGATTTAAAAATCGTATTAATGATTGAAATTTAAGAAAGAAATAAATCACATATTTGTTGTAATTTGGTACAAAATGAATAGAGAATGATCCAAATTGATTGAAAAATATCAATTTCAATTTAGAGTTTAGCTAGGAAAATATATATTCACATGCTTAGAGCTATAAATTGTCTAAACTAGGCAAAAAGAGAGGGGGTTATAGCAAAGAGGAAATGGAGAAATGGAAAATGGATGAGTAAGAAAGAAGTAGAATAAGCTTTTGAGGTTGTTTAGTTTGTTTTCTCATTTACTCTTTTGACTTCTGTTTGATTGGTTGTGCTTATTTTCTCTTATTTATTGACTTGTTGCGTTTTTTTTTTAATTAATCCCTTGGTAAATGTTTTTTTAATATTTTATTTATTTTCTTCGTTTGATTTAATTAAAATTAATGAAACCACAATTATTTTTAAAGAATTATGTGGCTTCCTCTTTGTACTTAGGGAATACGTAAACACGAAATGTTTATTTTGCACAAACCATACTTGTAAATTTTATAATTTTAACTTTGATTTTCATTACCCTTTGACTTACAAATACTTTAATTCATATTTTCTAATTTTGCCTGTAAATATTGTAATTTAATTTTTCTAACTATTATTTGTTTATTTTATGAAGCAAATTAAATATTTTTTAGGTTATAATAATTTGCATAATTAAGTTTAATGTAACCGTCTTAAGATAGGTATATGTGAATGCAATGGGTTGATGACAACTCCTCTAAATTTATTTTGTTTATTTTTAAATTTTTGTTGCCTATTGTCGCGATCCTAGTCTTGGCACTCAATATCATCAATTTGTACCTAAACACATTCAAAATGATCAATCATTAACAAAAAAGGAGAATCTAATCAACATTTAACAGAAAAAGCATAGATTTTCATGAAATACATACAAATCCATATTAAAACAAACACAAAATATTTGTTCTAATATAACAAATCAACCTTTTGCATACCGAGCGAACGAAAACAAGCGCTAGCTATAATAACAAAATAATATAAAATGATTAAAGATAAATTTACATTTTTTCCTTCGTTTTTTGGTAACTACATGGGGCCTATAATTTTTTCCTTTACAATTACTATAAGAAATTCATGAATTACTGGCAATCATATCCATCGACAACTCCTCAAAATCTACCAGAAAACTTAATTTTCAGTGAATTTTTGGTTCCCAAAAAAAGGCTTGTCGGAAACAAAAATTCGTAAGAATCCACTAGAAATTACTAGTTGATTCATTGCTAGAAAAAGATGGCGGCATGTCAGATCATGACATTTTTCAATGGAACAGATATTTCTGGCAAAAAAATCAGTCAGAAATATTGCCAAAAATGCTTGTTACCATAATTGTTTTGGAAAAAAAACTCATTGTAATCACTATATAAACGACTCTTAACAGTTTGAGATCTGACTGCTCTATTCATCTTTCATGTTCCACTGATACTGAGGATGATGACTCTAATAATAATAACATTTTCAAGTGAATAATATGATCAAAAGTTTATGTACTGAAAATGGTTCAACCTCTTCTGATGATGAGGATAAGACTAGGTAACAGGATTTAAAAAAAGAAGGAGAAAAACATTATAGATTTAACAAGAGTATGGTGGAAAGAATGTGTGTCCCATTCCATTGAACAGATACCAAATATATACAAATTACATAAGGTTCACGTGTCCTAAACTAATGCCTATAATGTCTCATTTATATCTGTTATTGATATCCTTGATTTGATTAGCTGATATGTACAATAAATAAGGGAATAATATATAACAAATTAGTTATTTGATGGAGAGCAATCCTGAAGATTATGCCTTGAAGATAGTGACTGAATATATGGTATTACCCCCCCTCAAGGTGGTACGTGAGGATTATGAATGCCCAACTTGCCAAGCAAAGTCTGAAACTGATATTGTCCCAATGCTTTGGTAAAAATGTCAGCTAATTGTTCATACGTAGGGACATAAGATGGTTGAACATTACCTTGAAGTACCTCATTACGAATAAAGTGACAATCCACTTCGATATGCTTTGTGCGTTCATGAAAAACTGGATTTTTGGCAATATGCAAAGCTGCTTGACTATCACAAATAAGACGCATGGGACCTTTATGTAATATGCCAAGTTCAGATAGTAAACTCTTAAGCCACTTAAGTTCGCAGGTGGTAGTAGCCATAGAGCGGTATTCTGCTTCAGCAGAGGAACGAGAGACAGTGTGTTGTTTCTTGGTTTTCTAAGAGATAGGAGAGTGATCCAAGAACACAAACCAGCAAGTGGTTGAGCGCCCGGTTAAAGGGCAGCCTGCCCAATCAGAATCACACCATCCATGCAGCTGAAAGTTAGTCGTACTGTTGAGAACTATGCCTTGGCCAAGACTTCCTTTTAGGTATTTAACAATTCGAAGAGTTGCATTGAGGTTGCTGCATGAATTGTGACAAGAGGTGTACACAATAAGATAACTCTGGTCTGGTGAAACATAAGTAGATGAGACGACCAACTAGACGTCAATAACGTTCAGGTTGATCAAGAAGACGTCCAGTAGCGAGACTAAGCTGATGGTTCTGCTCAAGAGGTGTGGACACGGGCTTGGCACCAAGTAAACCCACTTCTTGAATTATGTCCAAGGCATATTTGCATTGTCATAAGAATATCCCACTCGAATTCCTTGCAACTTCTACACCAAGAAAATACTTTAAGATCCCCAAATCTTTCATGTGAAAACACTTGCTGAGAGATGTTTTAAATCTTTGGAGTGCAGCGGAGTCATTCCCATACACGATCAAATCATCCACATACACCAAAACTACTATTTGCACTCCATGAATAAGAAGGGTAAAGAGTGAGTGGTCAGAGCATGATTGCTGAAACCCAAAATTCGTCAAGGCAAATGATAGTTTGGCAAACCAACATCGAGGGGCTTGCTTCAAGCCATACAATGATTTGTGCAACTTGCAAACTAGGCCTGGTTGAGATGTACGAAAGCCTAGGGGCAACTTCATGTAAACATCTTCATGGAGATCACCATGGAGGAAAGCATTGTGGACATCCATTTGATGAATTTCCCACTTCTTTGCTGCTGCGATGGCAAGAACAAGACGAACAGTGACCATTTTAACAACAGGGGCGAACGTCTCAGTATAGTCAACTCCTTCTACTTGATGATTCCCAAGAATGACCAACCTCGCCTTGTATCTTTCTATAGTGCCATCGGAGTTATGCTTAATCTTATACACCCACTTACAACCAAGAGGTTTCTTCCCATCCGGCAAGGATTGTAGAGTCCAGGTCCCATTACTTTCTAGTGCTTCGAGTTCCAGTTGCATTGCAAGTCTCCACTTAGCATCTTTCACTGCCTCAAAAAAATGGACGGGTTCATGTTCCATAGTGAGAGCAATAATGAACCTACGATGCTTTATAGAGAAATTGTCACAATTCATGTAATGTGTTAAGGGATAAGGAGCACTTGAAATATGCTATGAAGAGGGCAAACTGGGAGATGGGCTTAACTTCTGCACAGTATGAGTCACATAGTCACGTAACTTGACTGAGGGCATCCTGATGCAGTGACCTCTCCCCAACTCCTCAACAATGTCATGAGCAACTGATTCTGATGTAGGAGGATTGAGAGAAGGATTATTTGAATCTTCACTTGCCTCATTGTCTGAGTCATTAGTACCCCCCTTACGTTAGGACCCATATCAGCACCGCTGGCTGGGCCTACTCCTTCTTCTATGTCAATTTGATCATGAGACTCGCTATCATTGTCACCAACCAACAAGGGAAACACTACGGGTGAATCCACAGATGAAACATTCCCTTCCTCGCTTGTATGAGCAAAAGGAAATTCTGTCTCAAAAAATTCAACATCACGTGACACAAAATAACGTTGAGTATCTAAATCAAATAATTTCCAACCCTTTTTACCATAAGGATATCCAACAAAAATACATTTTCGGCTTCGACTGGCAAACTTATCACTTGTTTTTCCCAAGTTATGAGCATAACACAAACATCCAAAAACCTTCAAATAATCATACGAGGGAGCTTGACCATGCAACATTCATATGGTGTTTTTCCATGTAGCACTGGAGTGGGTGTGCGATTAATTAAATATCCAGCAGTCAAGACACACTCACCCCAAAAAGAAATAGGAAGGCTACCTTGAAAACGTAGAGCACGAGCAACATTAAGAATGTGCCGATGTTTTCTTTCTACTCTTCCATTCTGTTGCGGTGTTCTAAGACAAGAAGTTTGAAACAAGATTCCATGTTCATGAAAATAATTTTTCAAACATGTAAATTTAGTCCCATTATCACTGTGCATCATCTTAACCTATTTATCAAACTGTCTTTCTACTAAGGCAAAGAAATTTATCAATGTACGTGACACTTCCCTTTTATCAACCAATAAATAAATCCATATGACACAAGAAAAATCATTTATTATTGTCAAAAAATATGATGCACCACAAGAAGAGGGAGTCCGATAAGGTCCCCACAGATCGCAATGAATTAAATCAAAACTACTAGTAGCATTATGAGTACTTAATGGAAAAACATCCCTTGTTTGTTTAGCCCGAAAACATACATCACATGCTTTATTCTTCAACTCACTTTTTTCACAACTTATATTGGAAACTAATTAAGTGGTCCTTAAAGATGGATGTCTTATGCGTTGATGCCATAGATTAAACTGACAGATTCCACTAGCCTTATGTGCTTTCTCACTTCGGATACCTTTGAAAAAATAAAGCCCATCTCTTCGTTCACCCACTCCAATCAGCATCTTTGAAGTGCGGTCCTGCATAACATATAAGGTATTAGTGAAATGGACAACACAATTTGTTTCAACAATCAATTGAGAGATAGATATCAAATTGCAGTTCAATTTTGGCACATAAAGCACATTCTTAATTTTTAATCCTCCATCAAGTATTCTTGTCCCTTCTTTAGTGGCTAACACTTGTTTTCCATCTGGAAGTCTAACTGGACATCCTGTTATTTCTCTCAGCCCGTGCAAGAATTTCAAGTTCCTAGTCATGTGGCTGGAAGCACCGGTGTCAACAATCCACGCTCTATGTTTACCTACCATTTTGTCATTTACGTTCCCTTTTTGGCTATTCAAAAAATCCACTAGTGTTTGCCACTATTCAGTACTCAGTCTAGTTAGTGCATTGTTTGCATTAGTCGATGCAGCACTGGTTTCCCCATTAGTGTGGGTTGCATTGGCTCGAACACCCCCATTTCTGCCTCTGCTAGGTGCGGCTCCTCCTCGTTGTTGTCCTCTTCCTCGCCCATTGGCTTTCTCTTCACCTCGTGACCGATCTCCCCACCATTCAGGGTAACTGATCAACTGGAAACAATTTTCAGCTTCATGACCTGTTCGATTACAGTTTGAACACACCATATTTTTGTCTTTTGTTTCAGCAAGTCCTTTAGTTCTTCCATGAGCCTGTGCAGAGAACCCAACAACTTCTCCTCGTTCCTCCTTTCCTCGAGATATGGTTCTCGCTCTTTCTTCTTGCACCAGAGTGGTATACACTCTATTTAATGTAGGCAAGGGATCAGTTGCAAGAAGGTTAGAGCGGACTGTACCATACAAAGTATCATCTAGACCCATCAAGAACTGATGAACTTTCTCTTCTTCTCGTTGTTTCTCCATCTTGCTCCCAACATCACACTTGCATCCTCCACAAGTGCAGAGAGGAATTTGCTGATAATTTGCCAATTCATCCCATAAGCTTTTCAACTTTCCATAGCATGTTACCATGCTCATCTTTGTTTGTCGACACTCTACCAGTTCTGCCTTTATCTGTTGAATCCTAGGTCCATTCACTACTGAAAAATGCTCCTTAATGTCTTCCCATAGGTCTTTCACGTTCTCTTGATATGAAATGGTAGAATGCAAGCTTGGTTCTATCATGTTTAGTACCCATGAGACTAACATTGATTGCACTGTCCACCAGTCTTCCAATTCAAGAGAATCTTTCTTTGGTTACGGGATGTTTCCTTCCACGAATGCCCATTTGCGTCTTGCACGGAGAGAAGTACGCAAAGCTCTAGACCACTCGTCACAATTCTCCCCTTTCAGCTGAACCTGAGTAATTAGGTTTCCTGGATTATCACTCGAGTTAAGATCATATGGTGAAGGGTTCTTTTTCACCAAATCAGTTTTCTTCTCTGTTTCAATTTTTTCTGACATTTCTGCCATGGAAAATTTTTGCTTCACACGTTCTCACCAGCACCGTGATGGCTCTAATACCATAACAAGAATATGGTGGAAAGAATGTGTGTCACATTCCATTGAACAGATACCAAATATATACAAATTACATAAGGTTCAAGTGTCCTAAACTAATGTTTATAATGTCTCATTTACATCTATCATTGATATCCTAGATTTGAATAGCTGATATGTACAATAAATAAGGGAATAATATATAACAAATTAGTTATCTGATGGAGAGCAATCCCGAAGATTATGCCTTGAAGATAGTGACTGAATATACTGTATTAAGATTACAATAATGAATTTATAGGATTTTATGAAGTAATTTTTTTGGCGAACATGAGCCCCTTAGTGGAGAAGCCGGAGAATAAGAAAGAAGTCAAAAGCAAACAAATTTTTTTTATCAAGAATGGTGACACTAATGAAAATGACATTGTACCAAAGTATCATGGAGAGAAATATTTGGATAATATTGTCTTCTTAACATTATTAGAACTAGAATAGTTGAAAAGGTAGCCCCAAGACCATTACCTTTGTTGGTCGCACAAAAAGCATGTATTTGTTTGCAGTCGTGTAATGATTTTTAAAGAGTAGCAAAAAAAATTTATTCTCAAGGGAATATGAACGAGAGTGAAATTAGGATTTCAAGAGTGATGATGATGATAAGTGAAAGCATATATATTTCTCTTATTAAATGTAATATAATATGAAACTCAAGAAAATATTGTCCACATTTAACAAATTAGTTTATAAACTGTGAGCGTTAGTATTAAAAAAAATCATTTTTCTTTTACTCTCTTGATGAATTAGGATATTAATCTTGCTTGCTACAATTTGAGAAGCACAATTTTTTCAAAAGCAATATGTTCATTATGAAATATATCAATCATCATCATTGTCCTTAACGGTGAAATATACAATTTTATTAATATTCTTTTGCACGCTCTTTCAGCCGATTGATAATAGTCAAATCTTACAGAAGTCAATGCATATGCCTTTTCCAATCTAGAGATCTGGAACATACAACTTCTCTAATTCAAAGTGGTCTCTCGATTAGAGAAGGCATATGGGTAGAACTGTACAATGTGGCTATCACCAAGTATAAGGAAAAGTGTAAGAATTGTTAAGAAAATTCAAGTATTTAACTATTGAAGACAAGGATAAAGATTGATGTATTTCGTAAAGAACAATATTTAGAAAAAAGAAAGTACTTCTTGAATAATTGCTAGCTTTTTATCCTAACTCACCACAAGAGATTCAATTCAAAAATCTTTTAACACAAACAAGAGCAATTTATTAAAGATCAAAAGACATTTTACTTTTCTTGATACTGACGCTCCTAGTTCCTAAACTCATTCATTAAACATGGATAATCTTCCCATGAGTTCCAATTGTATTATCCTTTAATAATGATAATCATAATCATTATCAAAACCCTAATACTAACTTCAGTCAAATACCCCTGAAATTATTTTCTCAATTAACTACTCTCTAAAACTCAATAGACAAGTGCAACGAGACACAAGGTTTCAGTGTCATCTACAAGGGCAATAGCCTAGGCACTACCCACTCAACTTGGACAATCCTAACGATGTTGAGGTCACAATTTTATTTGGCATATCCTCTCCATGACACTCTTGTATAACATCATTTTTATTGCTGGAACCACTATTTATATCAATTTCGTCTGCTTCTGGTTTCTGTCTTATTTTCCAACTGCTCCACCATGCGACTTCTGTCCATAAGAAAATCTACTTCACGAAAGCATGCAAATTTAATTTTTTTAATCTGCAATATTTTTCTTTTTCCTTTTTTTTACATCACCCTACCAGTCTTCTCCTTATCATCATAAGAGGTGGACTCATGTCACTGCTCAAATTTTTTATCACATTTACTACCTAATAATCCTATCACTAGAGTCATCATCCTCACTACCAGTGGATGACAAAAGATAAGTTACTTCAGCAATCAAATCTCAGACTACTTAGAGTCACTTAACTTATCTACACAATATTAATATTGTCTAACTTAATGTTTAGAGATTCCTAATTTAGTAGAGCATTAATTATTTCAACAATCAAACACAACAACATGCATGCAAACAAGTGTTAATAACAATAACAATTACTATATTACATTTGTATCACCGTAATCAAAAGCTATTATACATTTGTCATTCCTGTTAGTAGTTTGAAGCCATATTTCGTCTGTAAGATTTGTCACACTACCTCTAATTTAATTAATTAAGTATTGATATTGTTCCGATTTTCACTTTCTATAATTTCATATTATATTATAATTATAAAATTTTAATTTTAATTTTTTATACAATTAATTCAAAACTCAATAACTGATGTGTCTTATATTTTTCTTAGTTTGAAGACATCATTTTGCTGCAAGTTTTGACACATTCTCCCATGTCTCTAACCTATACACACACATCATATATTTGACAGCTTAGGCACACATTTTTGTAATTTATCATTCTCATATAATTAATTATTTATTTATTTACTTAATTATATATATTGTCTTACATTTTCACTTTCTTTTATTTCATATTATAATTTATTAATTATTAATTATAATTAATTAGTTAATTAATTTATTAATATTAATATTAATGAATAATTATTTTACTTTAATATAAAAATTATTAAATTATTTATTAAATTAAATAATTTATCAACCTCTTCACTTAAAATTTAAAAAATTTAATATTTCATATTACTATTTTTATCGTAGTTTTTTAATTTTAAAATTAGCACATTTACATATAATGTTAAATTATTCTTATAATAAATAATAAATTATTATTAGTCTTGTACAATGTAATGTTATTGATTAAAATTTATAATATCATAACAGAGAATCATCTATCTATCATACTAGCAGACAAACACTAACAAACAATAGTATTACCATACACATAAATATACATTCAAATATACAAGAAAACATATATATTCAAAATATAAACATCATATACATACATACATGCATATATATATATTCGTAAACATATTATAAACAAATATAACATTCAATTCAAACAAATAAATAAATAATTAAATCTAATGTACCAATTCGACGCTCCCATGCACCAAGTTTGTCTCCCATTCAGGCACCACATCACTCTTTGCCTCGCAGAATTGTCACTAGCTTCTACCCCACATAATTGTCACCAGCTTCCTACTTCTGCAGAAGGCAGAACCAATACACCATTGGTTACCCTCACCGCCGCCCACCCCTTCGTTGTCTTGCCACCTCCCTCCCCTTACTCCACCTTCAACGAACAACCCATGCCAACCACCTGCTTCCACCCAACGAGGTTCTCTTTCCTCTGCCGCTTCCTTTCTATCACCGTAGTTGGCTTCGCCATCGTCATGAAAGTGAAGGAAATAACATCAAAGTGAATGAGGAAGGAGGAATGTGACAATGGTGAAAATCTCCCCACCATATTTGTTTGGCTCAATGGGAGGAAGGAGGAAGGAGGAGAGAAAATGGTAGAAGAATCGTAGAAATGGAAGAGAAGGCTGCCTCGTACACCTCTTAAAAAGAAATTCCAAATAATCTGTCGAAAACCTTGGAAGTCGTAACTGGTTCGTTACCCAAGTATCTCGGCATCTTATTTCTAGTGAAAAATTCGTCGAAAAATGGTTGGCACTCTTCCTCAGAAGTTAAAGGAATTTTCTTGTAGATTAAAATAATCCACTGAAAACCCTCAAAAAAAATTTGATACATTTATCGCTAGATTATTCTATAGGAATTTTTTTCATTTTTTTACTTAACAATTGGTTTTCTGATAGATATTTTTGTCGGAAATTACTTGGATTACCAATGGCCCCAAATCTGCCAAAATTAGTCACCGCTAATTGTTAAATTTCTTGTAGTGGATTTCTCTTTTTTTTTAAAAATGTAGGAAATAAAAAAATAAGAGCGCCTTAATATATTTAATCTTTAAAAAATACTTTTGTTTTAGAGAAGTTAATACCAACTCCTTATGTAATACACCAAACCATACAAATTTTTATTTTTATAATATAGTACTTAAACTATTCTCAATAATTTTTTTTTATTTCATGTCATCTAATCTATAAGGTTATTTGAGTATTACTTGTGAGAGTTGGTTTCTATTCCTAAACTTTATGCTTTTAATTTTAAATTGATCATCATACCTATTATTGTAATAAAATTTGGAAAGTTAATTTTTAAGATATTAAACATAAATATTTACTTTTTTTTATATGAAATACAAATTTCATTACTAAAGCAAATCAGAACATAGAAATTGAGAGATACAAGCTAAAGGATCCTCCAACTAGATATTGTACTCATCTCCCCTAGCTAGATGAGCTAAGTAGTCCACAACCAAATTACACACACAAGGCACATAGCTACAACTAAACCTCTCAAACCATGATCAACGTGTGTTGGTCTATATGGAAGGGGCTCGAGTCTCTTAAGCATGTAGTCTTGTGTTTAATATCAGGATTCATGTGTATGAAAATAATACTGTTGGGAGGGGTTTCCATTTAGGTGCCTAACTGTACCCTAATAGATTAGTCTCTTATCTATCATGTAGGGAATACTCTGGAAAACCAAACAAAACCTCTCAAACCATGATGCAAATAAGAAGACATCTTAGAGGATTGTACCATTAGGCAAAAGATCCTCGCCCAGCCTTGAAATGCAATTTTACACTCTCTGGGCATCTCCTTCCAGAATAACACGCCTGCAGCAACTTCCCAAGCAAATATCAAGCCTTTGTGAGCTGTTATAAGTTCACTTTAGTGTGCAAAGATCGCGCCTTGCATCCTTATGGACTTCCTTGCAATGAGCATCCCTTTGTCATTCTTGATAACTACACCCACCCCAAAGGAAATGTCTTCCTTGAACACAACTATATCTACATTAATTTTGTAAACATTATAGGGTAGTTTCTGTCATCTACTCTGGACCTCCACACGATGAGAAGAGTTTGGGTTTGTAGAGTCACGGGCTCTGTGGAAAGTAGCCAAGTTTAACGTTATACTTGATACAACCTGGTTGGAAGGTCAAGGGAGTTTACCTTGCCAAAGCGCGTTCCTCTCAAGCCATATATTGTACCAAGTCTTCCCCACAAATTCCTTCTATTCAACTGATAGAGGAGATATGAAGTTCACAAACTAAGCAAGCCACGATTTCTCTACATTGTCCCAATTCTAGGCCAGATATCCATTTGTATACAAAGCATTGAGTGTATATGGACACTAAAACAAGAGGTGGGTCAGGTTCTCCTCAGAGTGGCGACATAAGTAGCAACCATCTTCAATAACCATTCCTTTTGAGTAAGCCCTATGTAGCATTGATACTTCAAAATGGTCGTCGTACCGATACTTCTATATTTTTAGATACTTTTTATCTATATATCTTTTAATTATTTTTTGAATTTTTTTGGTATCAACATATCTATGTTGTGTCATATTCGTGTCCTATATCTGTATGTGTGCTTCCTATAATAAGCCTCTATTTTGTTGGAAGAATATTTAGAGTTGTCCTCCATAAGAAAATTCTAATCTTATAAGGTATATTAAGTTTCCAAATTGACTTCCAAAAGCAAGAAGCTTAAGATAAAGAGCTAAACATGTTGTAGCTGTTGTTTTCCCTATATATTTAATAATTCAGCATTCGAGGCATGCATTCTAAGCCTCTTTGTAGGCATTTTTAACCGAGAGTAAACTTTTATTATCATAAAACCAATACAGTCAATCATGATGGTGCCTTACACTTAGTGGTATGTTCAAAATTGCCTTTGCATTAGTATTAGAGAGAACATCCCCCACTTACAGTATATTCCAGCTCTTTAATTTGTCAACGATAATCTATGAAACATTCTATGGTGGAATCATAGAATTGGGGTCTCACACATGGTTACCAAAAACATAGTACATAGGGAAAGAAGGTGTGGGTGCGGGGATGTGGTACACCACTTCTCTAAATATAGGGTACGTTGGGTGTAGACTTAGTCGATACGCTATTTGGAGTTGTGATATGCTCTATTCGGAGTCACAGTATGCTTCAATATTTTACTGGATTCACACACTAATTTTAATAACTATTTTCTTATAAACATAATAAATCTCAAAGTTTTTGTTATTCTTTACCAATATAAGGCCTAACAAAGTAGATAAAAAAATAAGAAAAATACATATAAAGTTGGACATATGATTAGAAACTTCATCAATTAATACTTAAATTGAAATCATATAAAGAAACATGTTAGCAAACTTACATAGAAAAGTTGTGATTTTTCTGTGAAAATCTTTGAATAATGATATATTTATATATACACACATTTCTCACACATTAGTAGAAAACCGGTCTTTGGAGACTAATTTAGTGACAACAAAAAAAATCGATCACAATAGCAACTCATATAGAGATCAATATAAAGGGAGGAGAAAAACATTCCAATTGAAATAAAATATGTCGCTAAATTATTTACTGGTCCCTAAATTATTTAACGACCAAATTAGCAATTGATTTATATGGTAAAAAAGACAAATAAAAAAATTTCATATTAGCAACCAAAATCTCAGTCGCTACATAGCTAATATTAAAATTTTATTTTTCCTATCATAAATAAATATTTTTAAAAAAATAAAAGAAAAGTAGTGATTGGTTATTCAATCGCTAATATTTTGATTAAAAATGAAATTTTAAAAAATAAAATTAGTGATCGAATTATCGGTCGCTATTAATGACTGAATTATCAATCGTTAATAACAATTGAATTATCGGTCACTAGTTTGAATAGTTAAAAAATAAAAAAATGTTAAAAACATTCAAAACATATGGTTTTTAAAAAATAAAAAAATAATATACTAGCGACTGAACTTAACAATGGATTTTTCAATTGCTAGTTTGAATAATTAACAAAAATAAATAAAAAACATATATTTTAATAATTAAAAACATAAGAACGTTCGGTATTAAAAAAATAAAAAATTATTATAGTAGCGACCAATTTGTTGGTCACTATTTTGAATAATTTTAAAAATAAAAGTTAACATGTAGCAACCAATTTTTCTAGCACTATTTAAAAAAAATATGTAGCCACTAATTTTTCGGTTGCTATTTACAACTAAATCTCTCACCACAACCCCTTCTCCCTCATTCCAATCGAGAACCCTAATGATGCTCATCCCTGATTCTCTCTTTCCCCACCCACGCTGCACCACCTTGTCTGGACCTTCTTACACTGGCGCTGCACCACCTTGTTTCCTCTTACTGGTCCTGAAGTCCTCATCCTGGGCCACCCAACCTCGCCTGAGTGCATCGTCTCCCTCTCTTATGTGCACGTCGTCCCTCTCTCTCTTTTCTGTGCACTCTTGTCAACGTTCACCACTCTGTTGCCGATGTCAACTTGATAACTCCAAGAATTGGAGTTATTTTGGCCTTTATTTAGTTAATAATTGAATGCTAAGTCCTAGTTTCCTTTGGTTTTATGACGATTTTTACTTATGTTCATGTATTGCAACGTCAATAAATTTTAGCTTAAACTTATCTCATTTTAAGAGAAATTCAGGTGCTAAGATGAATGAATGAATGAATTCAATCCTCAAACTCTAAGCCTTATGAATTTCATTGATTTTGTAGGAATTGAAAGTCAAGGAAGGAAGGAGAAGATGAAAGAGCATGAGGAACCAAGCAAATGTGGGGTTGAAAGGAAGTATACAAGTGGAATTTTGGAAAAGAAGATCCACACCTAGGCGTGGAATAACCATGCATAGGTGTGGTTGGCTAAGCTGATAGGAATTTTTAGGACAGAAAGAACCACACATAGGTGTGGTTAAACCACACGTAAGCATGGAAAATGTGTGTGTGTGTGTGTGTGTGTGTGTGTGTGTGTGTGTGTGTGTGTGTGTGTGTGTGTGTGTGTGTGTGTTCTATGTGTTCCACGCATATGCGTGGAAATACCAAGCATATGCGTGGTTTGCATCAGATTTTTCTAAGGGTATTTAAACCCATTTTTTGCGAATTTGAGGGGACCTTTTGACATTTTCTCTTATCTCTCACACCTATTGGAAGGAGTGTGGTGGTCTCTAACCTTAAGAAGGCTTGCAAGAGATCAAAAGGAAGATCTAATCCTTCTCCCTTCTTCATGGATTCTGTGGTTTTGCTTTCCTTTTTCTTTTTTCTCTTTTCTTCTCCATGAGTAACTAAATCCTTCCTTGCTAGGGGTGATGGAGCTTGCTTGGGTCTTGATATAGTTAAATTTTAATGTTAATCTAAGTTTCTTTCTTCTTAATTGAGCATTGATTTCTATTCTTGATGCTTCTATGACTTGATCACCTATAGATTGATTTGTTGGGTATTGAGGATTGGAAAATCCCTTTATACTTTTTACTTTTTTGTGATTAATGCCATGCTTTAGCAATTATCTAGGAATAGATTTTGTTATTCATGTGGTTTGCTTAAGAATCATGTGCTTAATTCTTCTAATTGCATGAATTGACCAAGGAATTGGTAATTTAGGGTAATTAGCAGAGGGTTGTCTCGCCAAAGAATTGAGTCTTAACGAACTAAGTGTTTTCTCACCATCAATTAAGGATTTCAAACTAGATTAACACAGGTTCAATGAAATCAAGTAAAGGTTAAGTGGAGTTAATACCTAACGCTTTTATCATCTTGCTTTTCACTATACTTTTTGCCTTCTTAAAATTCCAAAAAACATTGTTCCTTACTTGTTTTGTGATTTCATGCAATTTATATGTTTCTCCTTCGAATTGATAGTTTAGATAGTAATCCAACTTCCGAAATTAATAATTGACAACATAATCCCTATGGATGATACCCTCTCACTCTCTTTATTACTTTTACGAGTTGGTATACTTGCCAACATTGCAACACAACCTACTAGCAACCTACACCCACCAGCAGCTTCCCCATCCCAAGTTCCATATTTTACCTTTCAGCTCTTCTCCATCTCTCATTTACTGTAAAATCTCATCCTTTTTTTTTAATGCTTTAGTGTTGAATTGATTAATTGGCTAATATTCTCATTTTAGAACTAGTAGTAGAATAATTAATTATTGCATAAATGAGAGAGATTGATTAAGCATGTATAGTTAATACTTGTTTAGTGGCATTTGTTTTAGGTAAAGAATAAGTTAGTTATATAGATTAAAAGAAATCATTTACAAATTGTTTGAGTTGGTGATTGCTTTGTTCCATGAGCTTAAGGTTTAAACGAAGTAAATGATTACTAAAATTACTCTTAAGTTCATGTACTAGTTGATAGGAATGTAAGTCTTAAGCATCTTGTAACTAATTCTTATTAAATCTTGTTAGTAGTTCATGTACTAGTTAATTAAATCTTATTAGTATATAATTTAGCTCTTGTTAATATATAATTAGTTTTAATTTATCTCATTAATTCCCCTTTTTTTTTATTTGGTATATAAATTATGACTTCTAGGGATAACTACTATTGTCTAAGTTGAGATGAAGAAGTTGTTTAAGGTTCATGCCTAGCCACCAACATTGCCTAGTATGACCACTACCTTTTTCTTTCCTTTTTAATAATTTTCATTGATTTGTTCATTCTTGAAGGAGTTTCTATTTTTAAAAAAAGAAATTTCATATGTATAGGTAATCTTACGTACCATCTTCTACAACAAAATAAAGCTTTTTCCATATTGGAGATTACATATACATACTTGAGGTTTAAGCTTCAAACTTTTGTGAGAAGAGGTAAGCTTAATCTATAGCCTAATTAATGTCTAATTTTTAGATTAGTTTTAGAAATTGATGCTTGGGGGCTTGAATAAATTTTACTTATGTTTAATTGAACATAAAGAGTGGAAGAACTTTTAAATGGAAAAATGTCTTATAAATTTTGTTAACTATAGTTTCAATGTTTTGTTTATGTTACAAAATATGGACATTTGTCAATATCATAGTTTGATGTATAATAGACTTTTATCGGGTTGAAAGGGATATATTGATATATCTTTAAATAGGGTGGAAGAATTTGTTTTCTTTCATTGTCAACAAGCATATTTGTCAAGTAGAAAAATTAGATGTTCTTGTTTTAGATGCAAAAAGCTCAAGTACTTGACTCCTAAGAATGTTAAAGTTCATCTTTATAGAAAATGGTTTATACTTGATTACTGATATTAGACATGTCATGGAGAAAATAATCCAACTTTGAGTGGAGCCTTTAATAATCATCCAAGCACTTCTACTACTACACAAATAGGAAATAATGAACATTTGAATATATTTGAGGTCATGGTTTATGATGTTGTTGGTTCAAAGTTTGGGTTGCATTATAATCAACAAGTGGATGAGTCTCCAAATATAGATGCTCAAAAATTTTATGATATGTTTCACATGGCCCAATAGCATTTGTGGCCAAGATGTGATGATTACACTAAATTGTCTATTGTTGTTAAATTATTGAGTATCAAATCAGAGGTTTCCCAATGATCTTTTAATCAAACAGTAGCACTTATAAAAAAGACACATCCTCCTTATAATCATATCCTAGAATATTATTATAAGGCCAAAAAAATAGTATCCAAACCAGGTTTTACTGCAAATAGAATTGATTGTTGCATTGATGGGTGTATGTTGTACAATGAAAAAGAAGTTAAAGAATGCAAATTTCGTGGTGCGCCTCGATATAACATAAAAAGGATTGGCAGGGGAAAAACCAATGAGATCCCTATAAAGAGGTTGATTTATTTACCTCTAATTCCTAGGCAAAAGAGATTATATGTCTCAATAAGTTTTGCATTGCAATGAAAATAAATGAGAACCAAGAGTGTTATGTCATCAATCGGATGGAGAAGCTTGGAAATGCTTTGATGAAACATGTCCTAAATTTAAAGTTGAACTAAGAAATGTTAGATCAGGCTTATGTTCTGATGGTTTTAACTCGTATAGTTAATCAGATGCACCTTAATCTTGTTGGCCTGTGATTGTCACTCTATACAATCTTCCTCCAGAACTATGCATAACTACTCCCTATATGTTCTTAACTTTGATTATTTCTAGGCCACATAATTCGAAAAGTAAAATAGATGTGTATTTGTAACCTTTGATAAATAAGTTGAAATTGTTATGGGAAGAAGATGTCTTAACATATGATATTTCAAAAAAAAATCATGATGAAAACTTGTATTAATATGGACAATAAATGACTTTCCTATGAAAGGCTTTCCACTTGTATGATCGATCAAAGGCTTTCACTTTGAAACATGGTGGCAAAAGTTCTTGATTTGATTGTCATCATCAATTTCTGCCTATGGATCTTACATACTGCAGAAATAAGGATGCATTTATAAGAATCAAATTGAGAGAAGTGAACCTCCACCAAGGTTGTCTGGGGCTAAGGTATAGGAAGATGTTTCTTATCTTTCAAAAATAACTGAGGTGGGTTCATGTATATGTCCTGGGTTTGGGGTTACTCATAATTGGACAAAGTAAAACATCTTTTTGGAGTTACCATATTGGAAAACTAATATGATTAGGTACAATCTTGATGTGATGCATATTAAAAAAAATGTGCTTGATAATATGTTTAATACAGTGGTAGATATTACAGACAAAACCAAAGATAATGTTAAAGCAAGAATGGATTTTAAAGAGTATTGTAAGGGAAAGAAACTAGAGTTGTAACAATCACCTAATGGAAATGTGTTGTAAAGCCTAAAGCAAAATTTGCCTTGTCTATGGAGCAAAGAAGGGTTATGTGTAAATGGGTGAGTGAGTTAAAAATGTTTGATGGATATGCCTCTAATTTGCATGGATGTGTGAACATAAGAGAGGAGAAGCTATTTGGGATGAAAAGCTATAATTGTTATGTGTTTATGGAGTGGTTGCTCCCAATAGCTTTTGGTGCACTATCGGATCTAGTGTGGAAGCCTTTAGCTAAGTTAAGTAAATTCTTCAAAGATTTGTGCTCAACAGTGTTACGGGTGCCTGATTTGTTGCTAATGGAACAAAACATCATTATTACAACATGTAAATTGGAATGAATATTTCCATCTAGATTCTTTAACTCAATGAAGCATTTACCTATTCATCTATCGTATAAGGCAAGAGTAGAAGGTCTTGTTCAATATCAATGGATGTATCCATTTGAGAGGTAATTACCTACTATATTACATTTTAAAATGTGTCAATGTTTTCATTTGAAGGTTTAGTGATTAATAATATCATGCTACTTTTAGGTACTTGAATATGTTGAAACGAATGGTTAAAAACAAAATTACATGTGGAAGGGTTCATATGTGAGACATATTTATGCCAAGCAACTTCTCATTTTTGTTCTCACTATTTTGAATTTCATGTGCAATAAAAAAGAAATAGAGTTAGTTGAAATGATGATAGAGGTTTAGATGAGACAATTCAACCCACTTTATCAATTTTTAATCGTCATGGCTGCTCAGTTGGAACTTGTAAGAGTAGATATTTAATCTATAGGGAATTAGTTGCAGCAAATTTACATATCTGACTTAATTGTGATGAAGTTCAACCATTTATTGAGTAAGCGAACTAATTCATTCTTGATTTATTCACTTTATATTAATTGGCTTATCTTATATGTAGTATTCATATACATGTTATTAGATATTTTAAGCAACATTGAAAGTAGTTAATCCAAACATCAGTCGCACTAATGTTGATGGTAGGATTATTGATCGCCCCATATGTGATTATGTATTAATTTAGGTGATATTATCGCAACTGCATAGATTGAACAAGTAATAAAGAGTTAGTAGAATATCGTTCTCACAAGGAATTAGTTTTTCAAGTATCACTTCTCTAATATTAATACTATCAAGGCAACTAATAATTAAGAGTGATTCAAAGTAATTAAAGACACAAAATTATAAAAGACAAAAACACACAATAAGGCATGAAATTAAAAGAAAAAAGAGAGAACAAAGCACACGAATGCAAAACACATTAAGGATATAAACACACGAAATTAAAACACTAGGAATTTGACTTCACTTAATTCAACAATCTATCATAGATAATAGAGTAGCTTTGAGACCTTCATTCTAATTAATTTCTAGTCATTCAATTGATAAGGAGAATCCCTTAGTTAATTAAAACTCAATTTCTTGGGAGTTAAATCTCTTTAATTATCAAAGTCTAGTCAATTCCTTGATCTAAACCCTAACTCTTAAAGGCATGACCTTCACTCTATGGATTCTCATAGAAAATATCATAATTCTCCCACATAACCTATAACATCTATTCTTAGATGATTATAAATCATAACACTTATTATTTATGATCTAAGTCATATGCAAATCTTCCAATTTTACACACATCTCACTAGATCAATTTATAAGTGGTTAATTCATAAAAGCATTAAGACCATAATAAGCACTCAAATTGAATAGAATAAAAATTAATTAAAAATTCAATCTTAATACATGTCGATTGAATCAAGTTACATCTTCATCCTAGAAACACATGAATTTAGCTACTCATGACAAAAGAGAAGAAAAGATAGGAAGAGGAAAGAGAATTCATCATGATAGAACCGCAAAAAAGAAACCAAAGTGCTTTTAATGTTGATTTGATCTCTAATTTCATGAGAGCTCCATGACGACTCTTCCTCCTCTCCTGAGGCTTGTCCCCTAGCTGCCTTTGAACCTCCAAAACTCTATATTTTTCATGTATTTTGTGACACCCAGGGCCGACGAGGGCGGGGAGTGGTCGCCGATGCATAAAGATGAAACACGGACAAGGAGTGGCTCCTGGCAGGCTTCTAGGCGAATGGATACATGAATGAACTGAATACATACCGGAATGAGAGGGATTCAGAGACTATGCAGGTATGGGACTGCATAGTTAAAGATGGCTTAAAGGAATTGATTAGCATCACTCATATCAACAAGATACATCTTCTTTTCGGGAGCCAAGAACATAAGTACTCCATGGTTAAATGTGCTTGACTTGGAGCACTTGTGGGATAGGTGACCTCCTGGGAAGTTTCCTAGGATGCGTGTGAGTGAGGACAAAGCATGCTGAAAAGACCCATGTTGATTTGTGGAAACACTCATCAATCCTGCAGGCAGTCCCGGGATGTTACGTATTTTCTTAACCAAAAGAAAGCTCATTTGCTAAACTCGTTTTTTTCCTTTTATAGAAAAGCTGATAGTTTTTCATATCTAACTTGTAAAATTTTTCTTGCCCTCCAAATGGCCAAATTTGCCCTCAAGCTCAAAAGAGAAGTTTTAGAATTTTCTATTAGCTTTTCAATGCCAAAAACGATGCATCAATCTGATCTCTGTAGCCCAAGTATGGCTTTATTACTGAGGAATGGTCAGGATGCTACGAGAATTTGAATTTTGCTCCAAATATAATCTCTTTGAGAATCTTTATCCAATCTCCAATCTAAGATTTTGCATCCAATTAAAACTTTAATTAGCATATAAGAATATGATAAGAATCCTTCAAATATTTCTCTTTAAGAATTTCTTATTTTTGCATAAAATCTGATGATTTATGAAAATTCAAATATGACTAGGTGAAGAGATAATTATTTAAAAATAAATTAAAAATAAACAAAAACTAAATAAAAATAAATTAAAAATCCTAATAAATAAACCCAAAAGATGAGTGTATTTTACATTCATCAATTGTATCTGAATTTCCAATTTGGTTTCAAAGTTATGTAAGTATCTTAACACATTTTTTTGTTAATGATATAATATTTGTTAGTTATAAATTATAATTATTTTGCCTTTATAATTGGTAGGTTCAAAATAAAAATAACTTGGTACAAAATCAATTTTTACACCACTTCGCATGGGGTCCTAAGAGAAAGGTTAATACATAACATATCTACTTTGTCAATGGTTATAAGTTTCATATAGAAGTTTGGAGCATCGGTAAAAAAAACCGTCAATTATGAGGTTTGTGTTAAGGGTGATGACCATATAGAAGAAAACAATTATTATTATGGCATCATTAAAGAGATTGTGAAAATAGAATACTCAAGAGAACCAATGAAATAGTTAGTGTTGTTTAATTGTGAATGGTTTGATATTGTAATTAATCGTGGTGTGAAGGTTCATAAACAATATAGAATTGTGTAGGTTTGACATACTCGATGGTATTCAAAATACAACCCCTTCATGTTTGCACAAAATGCAATTCAAGTTTATGCACCTTATCCTAGAAAAAATCAAAGAAAATGTTGATTGGTGGGTAGTCATTAAAACTAAACCAAGAGGTATTGTTGATGATCAATATAAATTAGAGGTTGCATATCAAGATGTTGCAATGTATCGGATTTTATAACAAATGATGAGCCTCTTGGAAACTTAAGAGATGAAGAATGTGATTTTGATGAGGTAGTAGCAAATGTAGGCAAAGATGAGGAAGGTAGGGAGGAAGAGGATGAAGATGAGATAGAAGGGAATGGAGACGATAAGGAGGAAGATGAATTTGATTTTGACAATAATTTTGAAAATGACAATGAAGATGAAGATCTCCAACAATATGAATTACTTGATGATCATGATGATGATGAATAATCTTTGTATTTTGAAGTAGTAAATTAATTGTGTTTTCTATTTTGCATATATTAATTATTATTTATTTGATAAACATTTTAATTTACGTTACATTAAGTTTCATTGTAGATGTCAAAAAAAGATCGAAGTAAAGGAAAGCTTTCTAAGGGTTGCCCAAAAAAGCAAAAGCCAATGCAGCCCTCTACTTCTCAGCCACATTTAGCCTCCAATAGTTCTTTATCTCCTGCTACTACTCCATCACTCACATTATCCCCTTTTTACTACTACATCATCCAAGACACCCCATTTTATTCTACCACCTTCGATATTAGTTACACATTCACCACCTCTTACATAGTCATCTTGTTTTAGCTCATCATATCATCATGTAGTGCCTTTAACACAAAAGTCACGTCACAATGTTGGATCATTTATTCCTCCAACAGAAACAAGATCTACACTTGGAACAAGTCATACTCAAGATGCATCAGAGGTACAAACAAGTGGCAACAAACCAGTTTTATATCTTCATGGAGATGGGTATGTAATAATTTTTTTAATTACATGAGTATGCTTGATATATTGTAACACCTATAATGTTTGTAGATTCTTGCCTTTGCACCTTGTGACAAATGACATTAGTGACATCTTTAGAAGCTATTATTTTTAGCCATGACCATCATGAAACAAGATAACTTATACAACAATAGATTTTTTGTTTGATGAGTTTATGGTAATTTTCAAAATTTTATAGACCTTTTTTGTCTTATTTTATTTGCTTACTTGTCTTATTTTATCGTAAAATTTGGGAGTTCGAAGTAAAGGAAGCTTTGAAGAGGATGGAAAATGGAAAAGCGGTAGGACTAAATAATATACCTATCGAGGTGTGGAAGTGCCTAGGAGAGAAAGGTATAAGTTGGCTCACAAAGCTATTTAACGAGATAATGTGATCTAAGAAAATGTCAAATGAATGAAGGATAAGCACTTTAATTCCTATTTATAAGAACAAGGGAGATATACAAAACTGTGTAAATTACAGAGGAATTGAGCTCATGAGTCATACCATAAAGTTATAAGAAAAAGTAATTGACCGGAGATTAAGACAAGAGACTCATATTTCAGAGAATCAATTTGGTTTTATGCTTGGGAGGTCAACCATGGAAGCAATCTATCTTCTACGAAGATTGATGGAGAGGTATTAGAGGAAGCAGAAAGACCTACACATGATTTTCATTGATCTAGAAAAAGCCTAAGATAGGGTACCGAGAGAGGTCTTGTGGAAGGCTCTGGAGAAGAAAAGAGTTCGTATCGCTTATATTCGAGCAATCCAAGATATGTATGATGAGACTAAAACTTGTGTGAGAACACAAGGAGGGGTTACAGAAGATTTCCCTATAGCTATAGGAATGCACCAAGGGTCAACTTTGAGTCCATATCTTTTTAGCTTAGTCTTGGATATGCTTACTGCGCATATCCAAGAGCCGGTGCCACAATGCATACTTTTTGCAGATGATATAGTCTTAGTTGGAGAGTCGAGAGAAGAAACAAATGGGAAGCTAGAGCTATAGAGACGAGCTTTAGAAGAACATGACTTTCGTATAAGTAAGAGTAAGACAGAGTATATGGAATATAAGTTCAGTAAGAAGCGTGTTAATACTAGCTTAGCGGTGAAAATTGGGGACCACGTCATACCACAACTCACACGTTTTAGATATCTTGGATCTATCATACAAAATGATGGAGAGATAAAGGGAGATGTAAATCATAGGATTCAAGGTGGATGGATGAAATGGAGGAGTGCTTCAGGAGTGATTTGTGATAGAAAAGTACCTCTCAAGCTTAAGGGTAAATTTTACTGCACAGCTATAAGGCCCGCGATATTATATGGTACTGAATGTTGGGCGATAAAAAGCCAGCAAGAGCATAAGATCAGTGTCACGGAGATGAGGATGTTATGCTGGATGTGTGGTCATACAAGACAAGATAGGATTAGGAATGAATGCATTAGTGAGAAAGCAAGGGTAGCACCTATTGTGGAAAAAATGGTAGAATCTCGCCTTAGGTGGTTTGGACATGTAAGGAGAAGACCCTTAGAAACTCCGGTAAGAAAAATAAACAAGGTGGAGGATAGTCCAATAGCTAGAGGTAGAGGGAGACCAAGAAAGACTAGAGTGAAACTATTAAAAAAGATTTAGATTTGAATGACATTTCTGAAGACTTAGTTTATGATATGACACAATGGCGTCGTTTGATCCATGTAGCCGACCCCACCTAGTGGGAAAAGGCTTGGTTTGTTGTTGTTGTTGTTGTTGTACTTGTATTTATTATAGAGGAAGTATTCTATCACTCTACCTGATCATTATTGGGCTTGAAAGAATTTTGAGAAACGGAGTGCAACATTGTTGAAGAATGTTCTAGAAAAAGCTCATAAGAAAATGGAGAGAACAAGTTGGCTTGGAGATCAAGTATGGGATAGATTATGTGCACATTGGGAAAGTGAAGCTTTCAAGAAGAAATATACACAAGGAAAAGTAAATTGGGCATCCAATTGTAGAGGATTCGAAGGTTTAATGCACATTGTTGGCTTTATTACCTCATCTCAACATAGAGCTAATCTGGTTAAGTTTATTATCATCTTGCATTATTGGAGAAGTTGTCTAATATAGTTAAATTCACTAATATGTTGCTTTATTATGTAGCTAATATGTTCTTTGCATTTTTATTTTTATTTTTTGTTACAATTACTACAGATTCAGTTGACTGGTGTTGCTCTTTCTCCATCAAATTTGTTTTGCCACACATATGAATGCAAGGATCACACATAGGTGGACAAGAGATCAACTCATATAGTTGTAAGTAACTTATATGATCCCCCCACACTTGAACTTTGCTTGTCCTCAAGCGAAGAATATGACTTAAAAACCAAGATTAAGCTCAACATCAAGAAACACAAATCAAGGAAAATTCCACAGTTTAAAATTTCAATTAAGCTTAGCAATCAAATCCAATCAAGTAAGAAAATTTAGCACTTAATACAATTAGAGACTTGAGTCTAGCTTGCACCTTTTCTCTTTACCAACCATTTGAGATCACTCATCTTTCTATTGCTCAAGTATTTAAGGACAAAGAGATCACTTAAATTTCTCTTGAAAAATGCAAAATCATAGGCTTGGTTATCAATTTCATCTCCACTTCCAAGTTCAAATACATAACAAGAATAAAAAAGACTTCTTCTTGTTGTAATGGGGCCAAGGGTATAATCAATAGTAGGAAAAAGATAAATAAAGGTAAAGAATGGTTATGGATAAACCTATGCAAAACAGTATCAGGTTGAGAGGATGATCAATAGAGTATAATGCACAAGGATATAACCAATTCACACTTTCAACCAAATATTCTTATTATTCTTCACCAACAATCTTTTTCTTTCTTTCTTTCTTTTCTTTTCAAAATTTATTTATTTATTTTTTTCTTTCTTTCAACCTTTGAAGACAAAAGTAACTTTTCAAGACCTTTCAATCAATACATCAGATGCTCCAAAGAATCCAACTTGATTATTCAATTGGGTATTCAAAGAAATTAATTTCAGGCTCAAAGGGGCAACTAGTGGATTATTTTCTCAATGCAACTCTGGAAGTCAAGAAAGAATTAAGTCTAATTGCCTTAATTATGTCCAAGTATGTATGTGAATCATTAAAGTCTCAACAAGATATCAAAACAAGTTCTAGTGCACATAAATCAAGAGAAATATCACTCCAAAAGGAAAAATAGGATTTTGTTATGAAAAATCCAATCAATAAATCTCAAAACTCAATTTTTGGCTAATGTTAATAAAGAAATCAAATGCAAGCAGACATGACTAATTTCCTAAATAAAATGCTAAATGTTTCAATACTCAATTGAAAAAGATTGCCTTGCATAAAAATCAGTTCATTAGCAGTGGACTTCCCTCTCAAACGTATCTCAATCAGCTCAGAAATAATCAAGAAATTAATTCGATGCAATACTCAAGTGTTCATCGATTCTCCTCCATACTTAAAATAAACATTGTCCTCAATGTTTAAATAAGAAAAATAATAGAACAAAGGACAATGAAACTTCCCTGAAAATGAAAATGCAAGATCACAAAGATGGTGGGAGAGGGTGGAAGAGGGAGGCATATAGCCATGAACTCGAACATCTGGTCTACATAAGCGTCGACATATCCTAAAGCTTGTTGATTTTTTACAAGCGCATGGATCATACTAGTAGTAAAATAAATATCATTCCCACGAAGTTCGGTTAATTATTAACTCTTGTGGCTACTTCGATTATTTAAGCGAATAAAAATCAATAGTGAAAACTAAATTAAAATCAAAACAATAAAGAAAGCAAATAAATCAATAAAAGTCAAGATTCAACTAAGGTTTAAGGCCTAGGACTAAGAATCCACTACACTACCCCTTATGTTATATTGTAATATTATCTTTGTTAATGTTCAATTATGTTCTTGAAGGCAATTTGTCCTAAATTATTTAAAGCCTAATTTCTTGACACTAAAAACGTGCTAAAACTTCATTAATCTCATTCTCATGACAATTAATCCAAGTTCCAACCTATTAAGATTCATGACAATCGTTTAACCCTCGAAGGATTTAAGCTTATGTCTAGGTCTCAATTCCTAATCAAGCAATTAGATTTCATCTTTCGATCATTCACCTAAAGCCTAAGATCATGTAAATATGGCCGGCAACATACCACAAGCATTAAGCACACTAAGAATAAATCAAGAGCAATAATTTCATTAACAAAGAATCAAATTAACAATTCATTATAGAAAAATAGTGAGTTTCATCCCATTCCTAGAAAAAGAAGTTTAGCCACTCATGGTAGTTGAAGCACAAACAAGAACAAAAGGTAAAGAAACAATCATGATTCCAAAATAAAAAAAAAAGATGGAGAAGATGAAGATGGAGAAGATGTATTCAATGGTTGAACTTCAATACTCTTCATCTTGTTTTCTGAACCCTAGCTTCCAATCCTTGTGCCTCTCAAAGTTTCCTGTAGTCTTTAGCTAAAAGTCCCTAGTCAAAAGTCTCTTTAGGTTTGGTGTTTTTGCCCAATTTATAATGATTTTAGGGCAAAATTCCCTTTTTTCACGTTAGAGGGACTCACACGGCCATGTTTAAGCTCAACACAGTCGTGTGAGCTTAAGAAATAGTGTAATTTGCATGTTCGGGGGAGACACGGCCACGTGACATTGAGACACAACTGTGTATCAAAGTTAGAAACTTCATGAGGTTAAGACATGACTGTGTCTAGTGCCAGAATTGTGTAACTTCAACGTTGGGGGAGACACGATCGTGTCTCTTGGACACACAACCGTATCTCTTTATCAAAGTTGAAGCATTTTGTCTCAACTTTCCAATGTCACCGGAATCACCTCGTTTCGACCTCTGTAGCTCAAGATATGGCCAAATCTTTGCAAACTACTCAAGTTTCAATGACAACACATTTGTTCTGACTTCCAGGCCTAATATGATCCACTAGACATCTGATTCAACTCTGGAGCTCTCATCAAAGTTGTAGATCTTCCTCTTAGCTTTCCTACAAGATAAAGTTCATAATTGTTAGATGTCTATAACTCAAATTATACCCGAAATACAAAAATAGTGTACAATTGCCACAATGCTAAAAAATACAACTAAGCCCAATTTGAACCCAAACTTATAAATGGTATCCAAAATCACTCGATTAAGCACAAGAAATGTCTAAAATGCAAGCAAATCACCATAATTTATTCGGTTTAAGACTATAAAATATAGGCGTATCACATGCATGTTTAATAGTTGTTTTATGTCTTGCCTTTTGGTATGCTAGACTTACATAGATGCAACAAGTTGTGATTGAGATTAATAAAAACATCATATATACTTTATGCCTTGGCTTTTAGTATAATGAATTGTTTTCTATACATAAATGTTTCATCATCTAATTCCTTCTCTTGGGTTTGACATCATAGTGTTTAGTAATTGTATTTAGGTTATTTGATGAAATGTCTAAGTCAAGGTTCTTCTTTGATTTATAGTAGGTGACTTGAATTACTTGATTAATTTGAGTTTCATATGTCATTTCTTGTTTTGTTTTCTACAGATATAAGCCGATGTGTGAGTTGAAAATGTAACATGGATAATAGAAAGATGAACATGTTAATGTCTTAATGTTTAAAAGGAAAATATAAGCTTGAATCTCTTTATTTGTGTGCTTACAATACCATGTTTCCTCTTGATTGTCTTTTGATAAATCATAGAAACATGCTTTAAACATGTAATTAAAATTATGCTTATTCTTATGCTGACCCATTTTCCAACTTGTTGAAATTTCTGTTTATACAATTCCAAAAGTCATTATTCTATTTTCAAAGAAGGATATGTCTTAGGTTTGAAGGTTTGTAATTGACCTTTGCTTAAAGGAAAATATGCCTTAGGTTTATTTCTAGTCTATCCTCCCGTAAAATTTTTGGGTATTTTGACTTATGTTTCTTTTATATTTTGTGTTTATTATTTTTTAATTTGGTCATACAATTCAAATTTACATAAGCAATACTAAAATTTTCAGCATCGATAACCTCATATGAAGAACCAGCACCAATAGTATTATTATCAACAATTTCTACGGAAGTTTCAAACAAAACAAAAAGCAAGCTAGTTATATTTATAATTTATGATTACATTAAATAAACAAAACAATAGATAGATTCAGAAAAAGAAAAAGAAAACTGGTACACGGTCCATCATGGAGATGCGTAAGAATTTTATGCAAATTTGGGTATTGACAAGATTTGAGGTATCCAGTGAGTCATGTCAACTTACAAATTCGTAAATTTCGATTCAATTCAATTTATAAAACACAAATTGAGTTAAGTTCACAGATTGAATTAAGTTGAAAAATATTTCAACTTACAGTATATGAGTCAAGTAACAAGTTAAAATACGTCTAATCGCATAAATTCAACTCATTTACACTTTTTTTTAATAAAAAGTCGTTTAAATAATAAAAATATAAAAAAAATAAAAAATAGAATTAATAATTATATCAATACATACAACATAAGTGATGATATTAATTTTGATTTATTAAATTAATTTATTATTTGAGTTATGATTAATTTTATTTAGTATATTCTAAACTTAATAAAACTTATTAATTATTAATTTATTATACACTTATTAAATTATAATGTTTAATTTATTTAATTTTAAGACCTATTATTTGAATAAAATTGATTAAAATTTATGATATTAATTTATTATATTTAGACTTATTATATTTAAAATTAAGACTTTCAATTTTATAGTGTTAATTTTTTAAATTTTGTATTTTAACTATTTTGTTTATATGATTTTTTTTTAAAAAAATATATGTCAAACTCACAAGTTTAATTCAATTTAACCTAACTCAACTCATTATTTTGTCAAGCACGTCGAGTCAAAAAACGCTAATGAACTCACCCAAGAGACACGTCTAAACAAGATGTATATAATATCAACTACGAATAAGAGCCTACCTTGACAATGTAGGCACTCCAATGCAACTACACCCTCAGCAAGACAGCAACATTAAATCTGTAATTATTATGTACATAATGTATACAACAGGTAGCAAGGTAACAGAAATTGTTGAAGAGTGATCTTCTGCTTTAATAGTTGGTATTGATGGAAAACATTAGAAAGAACTTCTACGTGCAATCTCTATCTTTTGTGTACATACAGGTGAGAACAGAACTGAAGTAAGGGGCACATCTGAGATGATGTAGGCAAGTAAAGCTGAGAGACTAAACTGCCTTGGTGCAGAAGAGTGAGAGCCTTCAACTAAGAGAACGTTGTGGAAGGGGAAAACCAATAATGACCTTGATAGAATTAATAAGAAAATGGTTTGTACCAAAAAAAAAAAAAGAATTAATAAGAAAAAGTCTGACACTGAATAAGACTTGCAAAAAATAATACATATTGCGGGACTTGATTTACAACGACAGAAGTAGATAACAGCCTAAAGAATTTCAGATTAAGGCTAAGCTTTCATCTAAACAATTAATTGCAGGTTGATAGACTGAAGCAGAGAATCAATAATATCTGAAGTGTTTAAATGATTAGATTATATTGGACAATCCAGTACTGAAACATTGACTTGGCATTCAAATACATGTGGTAATGGTGGGATACAAATGAACCACACAGAAGATAAAAAAGCCAAACTAAAGCAAATTCTTCCAACTCTATTGAGGTTATTTTGCTTAAAAAAAAGTAAAAAAAAAAAAAAACTATATACAGAACTGATATTCTAGGGGAAAAAATACCGAAAATTGTTGACTCCTCCTAATCTTCCCCGTCTGGATCTGATCATCTAAAAACAGAAGAGATTACATTATCCATTGTAACAGATCTAAAAAAGACTCTATGAATATAAAGTTTAAAATATAAACAAAACAAGATAACAAAACCAGACTAAAACGGTGAGATGGAAGCAGTGAGTCGTGCCACAATCATTGCTGCCATTTTCTAACCTTCTCCTCGACCGGCGCCTTTGCAAGGGCCAGGGGCAGAGGCAGAACCACCGTGTGCTATGGTTTCACTGCCAGAGGTGAAGGAATCAACGAGGCGATGGCGCAAATTTAGTTGATGGTCCAGGCAAAGACTTTCGGAGCTTTAAACCCTTGGAAATGAAGAGAGAGAAAGACAGAGGAAGAGAGAGAAGGATCAAGAGTTGAGTGAGTAATAGAATTTGCATTTTTAAGTTATGATTAGATATTTAGTAATTAATAGAATGAAATAGAATGGAATGAAATGAGATAAGATGGAATGAAATGAAATAAAAATATTATTTTATTATTTGGATATTTTAAAATAGAATGAATAAAATTATTATTTCATTATTTGAGAAGTGAATAATTTTTTGTGAGATAAGATGGAATTTATAATAAAAAAATAATTTTACCTCATACTTGTAAATTGAAAAAAGAAAATTGATGGTTTCTGATGAGATGGGATGAAATTCATCTCACTCACTCTCATTTTATTCCATCTTTTTTTAATATAACCAAATAATAAAATTTATCTTTATTTTATTTCATTCCCTTTCATTTCACTTAATTCTACCGATTCAATCATAGAAAAAAAAAATGCTAGCGAAGGCACCAGAAAAAGAAGATTGGGTGGGAAAAAAATTAACTCAATTTAAGTAGAGGTAATTCAATTAGTAAGAAATCATAGAAAGAAGATTGGACGGGAAAAAATTTAGCTCAATTTAAGGGACCAATTGCCACGTGGCAAATAGAGGTAATTCAATTAGTAAAAGATAATAGATATATATATCTGTTTGTTAATGTTAATTGTTGGTATGTTGCTATTCATTATGTGTTTTAAAAAAATTAGATTTTAATAAATTAAAAATAATTTTAAAGTCATAACACAAATTAGATATTAGATTTTAAAAAATTGAAATTTAGAAAGTGATTTTAAAAAATATAATATACCAAGATTTTAGAGATCGATTTAGCGATTAATTTTTTAGTCGCTAAATTAAATATCGAATTAGTGACTGATTATATATATATATATATATATATATATATATATATAGCATTTGGAGACTAATTTTTTGATATCTAAAAGTTAATCTCTAAATTGAGTCCTAATTTTTTTAAAAAATATTGACTAAAATTTGATCAAAATTAGTGACAAATTATTTTAATTAATCAGTCGCTAAATTGGTCGTTAATCTCAGTGACCCATTCAAATCAATATTTAGCGACTAAGAGTTTAACGACTGATTGAAATCGGTCCCTAAATCGGTCGCTACTTTTTTTAGCAACTGATTTTAGGGATTTAGCCATCAAAAGCTTTTTTTAATAATGACATTATTTTAACTTTTCTTTTTGTGATAGAATTTCCTCTTAATTCTCGGAACAGACATGCTTTGTTATTGAAGATAGATTTGAGTTGATAAACATTGCTATTTTCATGGGAAATTTGTTTTCTCAATATGGTCCACTTTCAGGATAAGTTAAATCCATTATCCCATTATCTTATCAATTGTTATGTGCGGAAATCACGTTCCCACATTCAGCTTCTCCTTCACCGAACTCTGTGATGGGCAAAGCTTATAAATTCAATGTATTGCTCTCTGGTTTGGGTCACCAAGTCTACTCTTCTATTTAGAAAACAACACCATCGAGTTTGAGCAGAGAAAGGGTTTGGAAAGCCAAGCAGATACTGGGTCAGTGGTGTGTGAACATTTTTCAACTTGCAATGGCGGGAGGTAGGTGTTCTTGATCCGTTTTGCTTCGGTTGTGTTTATCTGAATGTGTTGTTTAAATCCTTAACATGTTTAGATCGATTTTTAGTTTTTACATTTGGTATCAGAGCCTGTCTATATGCCTCTGCCTTGCTTGCTCTTATCTGTTATGGAGTTTGATTTTTCCAAAACATGGATGTTCTGTTTTAGACATTTTAATCTAAAAATAAAATCATAAATCTGATTGAAATTGTTTTTCTAAGCTTTCTGTGATTTAAAACGTTGTTTTTGACGTTAAAAAAATGGCCTAAAAACCGTTGGGTTTTCTATTCGGGTTCGCGGGTTGCAACCGAGTCAGAATGACCCGGCTCAAGGTTGAAGACGAACAAAACGCAGGGCTTCTGTGTCGTTTGGCTATTGTTATATATTTGACGACGTCAGCCTTTTTCACACAATACTGAAGTGACTCAACGCTAGACTGCTTTTCTTCAAATGTTGTGCGAGGTCCCGAGCTCCAGTTCGATTCTCATAATGCTACCTTTTCGAATCCTTTTGAAATTTTGTTTGTTTAAAAAAAAACGGTTAGAACTTGTGACCTTGTATTGGGAGATTAAACGAACTACCACCATATTGTAAACTTTTTGTGGATACTTGAAGCGCTACAAGTTATATATATATGCTTAATTTACGTGCTGATTGAAAATTGTATATGTTTTTATAATTGTATTATTTTAGCACATGAATTATTTAATAAATTTTAATGTATATAGATTGTCAGTTTATTTTGTTGAACTGTATGTTCAATTTTGGTACTTACTTAAGCATGCAATATTAAGTTAAATAATTTATGCACATTAGAATTAATTTTTAAAGAGCTTATATAGTTTCTTTTATTCAATAATTATATGCATATATTAGTTATTTTTGAAATTTGTGTGTATGAATTTATGATTATTGTACATGCAAAATTATGCTAAATAATATTTATGCATTGTTATTCAATTTATTTGTATTATATTATGCAAATATTTAGTTCTTTATTAAGAATTAATTAATGTTAAGTGATTGATATAATTTTAATTAATTAGGGAATAGCCACAACATCTTTAATTAATTAGGATTATATATTAAATTTTAGAATCACATTAAAACATTACTTGTAATTAATCATATGTGATGTAATGAGATCTACCCACATAAATTTTATTATATTTGTATGATTAATCAGGATGAAATATCAAATTATATTTCTTGATCTACCCACAGGAATTAAGAAATGGAACATGATTTGATAGTTTTGTCATAAGGTTACATTATGAGTCTAATTGAGTAGGACTTTAGCCCACAAGCAAGTTTTATGTCTCTAGATTCATATATTAAGGCATGATTTACATTGGTAAAACATGATATTTATTTTGTCTCAAATTATGAATAATGAGCAAGTATGTTTGAACTTTGCAATTATTCAACCTGCGAATATTTCTGATATTAAGTATGATATTCCCGAATTAAGGGGTGACAACTATAAAGTTTGGAAGGAAAAAGTTCTTCTCCATTTGGGCTGGATGGACATTGATTATGCTATTAGGAAGGATGAACCACTGGGTATTACTAAAACCAGTCTTCCAGATGCCGTTGATCTTTATGAAAAATGGGAGAGATCTAACCGTCTTTCCGTAATGTTTATAAAGACCAAAATATCTGCTGGTATCTGTGGTTCTGTCAATCAGCATACTAAAGTCAAGGATCTTTTGAAAGCTATTGATGAGTAATTTGCAACATCTGACGAGGCCCTTGCCAACACTCTAATAATACAGTTCTCATCCATGAAGCTCACTGGGATAAGAGGTGTGCGTGATCGCATCATGCGCATGAGGGATATAGCAGCTCAGTTGAAAGTCTTGGAGGTAACCATGTCAGATTCTTTCCTGGTTCACTATGTTTTGTGCACTCTGCCTCATCAATATGACCCTTTCAAAATCTCTTATAACACACATAAGGATAAATGGTCAATTAATGAGTTATTAACTATGTGTGTCCAAGAAGAGGAAAGGTTGATGATGGAAGAGGGCGAAAAGGTGAACTTGACTGTTCATGGAAAGAAAAAGAAGGATCATGCCAAAAATAAGGGTAACATTCCTCCTCAGCCAGTCATAAAAAAAGAGTCAAAGTCTTTCTTTTGCAAGAAGAAAGGGCACATGAAGAAAGACTACATAAAGTTTAAGAACTGGCTCGACAAGAAAGGTACTCCATTTACATTTGTTTGTTATGAATCTAATATGGTTAGTGTTAATCATAACACATGGTGGATTGATTTTGGTTCTACAATCCATGTTTCTAATACCTTGCAGGGTATGGAAAACCTAAGGAAGCCAGTGGGAAGTGAACAATACATCTATTCAGGCGAGAAGATAAGTTCACGTGTGGAAGCCATTGGGACGTGCAGTTTAGTTTTAAGCAGCAATTTTATTTTACGTTTAGAAAAGACTTTTTATGTTCCTAGTTTTTCTAAGAATTTGATTTTTGTATCAAGACTTGCACCTTTGGGTTTTTCTTTTAATTTTTCGGATTCTGGTTTTACTTTATCTAATAAATCTGAAATTGTTGGTTTTGGTACATTACTTAACAGTCTTTACTCAATTAATTTGCTAAATGACGCTGCTTATAATTCTATGCATGTTACTGCTGGTTTAAAACGATGTGTTGTGAATGAGGAATCCTCTATGTTGTGGCACCAGAGATTGGGACACATTTCCATTGAGAGAATTAAGCGATTAGTAAATGAAGGGCTACTTAGTACTTTAGATTTTGCTGATTTTGAGACTTGTGTGGCTTGCATTAAGGGTAAGCAAATTAACAAGTCTAAAAAGGGTGCAAAGAGGAGCTCAAACCTATTAGAAATCATACATACAGATATTTGTTGTCCAGACATGGATGCAAGTAGTCCGAAATACTTTATCACTTTTATAGATGATTTTTCACGATATATGTATCTCTACTTACTTCGTTCTAAGGATGAAGCTTTGGATGCTTTTAAAGTTTTTAAGGCTAAAGTGGAGAAGCAATATGGAAAACAAATTAAGATCGTGAGATCCGATAGAGGTGGAGAGTACTACGGTAGATACACGAAGAATGGACAAGCACCTGGTCCATTTACGAAGTTTCTTCAAGAACATGGGATTGTTGCCCAGTACACTATGTCTGGTTCTCCAGATCAGAATGGTGTGGCAGAAAGAAGAAACCAAACCTTAATAGACATAATGAGAAGTATGAGGAGTAACACAAAACTTTCTCAATTCTTGTGGATTGAAGTGCTAAAGACAACTATGTATATATTAAACCGAGTTCTGACCAAGGCTGTCTCGAAGACGCCTTTTGAGTTATTCAAAGGTTGGAAACCAAGTTTGCAACATATACACGTTTGGGGATGCCCGTCTGAAGTGAGAATTTATAACCCACAAGAGAAGAAGCTAGACCCAAGGACTATTAGTGGGTATTTCATTGGATATGCTGAAAAGTCCAAGGGGTATAGATTCTATTGTCCATCACACAACACTAAGATTGTGGAATCAAGAAATGCTAAGTTTCTTGAGAATGACTTGATCAGTGGGAGTGATCAGTTTTAGGACATTGCTTCTAAAAAAGATCACTATGAGACTCAACCCTCTGGATCAAGTGACAGATTGATTGTCATTCACGCCCCTCAAGTACAAACGGGTGTTAGACAACTAGAAATTGAAGTTCCACAAACTGCTGAAAATGATCCTGTAGATCAAGTTGCTAATGAAGAACAACGAGATAATGTTGAACAACCTGTCGAACAACTAGTTAGTAAACAAGTTCCTCAAGAAGATAACGAGGCAACATTTAGAAGATCTACTAGAGTTAAAAGGTCAGCAATTCCTAGTGACTATGTAGTGTATCTGTAAGAATCAGACTATAATATTGGAGCCGAAAATGATCCCAAAACGTTTTCACAAGCCATGAGTTCTAAGGAATCGAATTTATGGTACAATGCTATGAAAGATGAGATGGATTCTATGGCATCTAACCAAGTCTGGGATCTTGTTGAGTTACCTAATGGTGTAAAAGTCATTGGATGTAAATGGGTCTTTAAAACGAAGAAAGACTCACAAGGCAACATTAAGAGACATAAGGCAAGACTTGTAGCCAAAGGATTCACTCAAAGAGAAGGAATCGACTACATGGAGACATTTTCTCCTGTATCCAAGAAAGATTCTCTCCGAGTAATTATGGCATTAGTAGCTCAATTTGACTTTGAGTTACATCAAATGGATGTGAAAACGGCGTTCCTCAATGGTGATCTAGAGGAAGAGGTTTACATGAAACAACCTGAAGGATTCTCCTCTACTGATGGTGAGCACTTAGTTTGCAAGCTTAATAAATCCATTTATGGATTGAAACAAGCCTCCCGCCAATGGTATTTAAAATTTCATGAGGTTATCACTTCATTTGGTTTTGAAGAGAACATCATGGATCAACGTATATACCAGAAGGTCAGTGGGAGTAAGATTCGTTTTCTTATGTTATATGTGGATGATATTTTGCTTGCGACTAATGATAAGGGTATGCTATATGAGGTGAAACAATTTCTCTCGAAGAACTTTGATATGAAGGATATGGGAGAGGCATCTTATGTCATTGGCATTAAGATCCATATAGAAAGATCTCGAGGCATTTTGGGTTTGTCTCAAGAGACCTATATCAACAAAGTTTTAGAGAGATTTAACATGAAAGATTGTTCACTGAGTGTAGCTCCCATTGTGAAGGGTGACAAACTCGATTTGAGTTAGTGCCCTAAAAATGATTTTGAGCGGGAACACATGAAAAATATTCCATATGCTTCAGTTGTTGGAAGCCTTATGTATGCTCAGGTTTGCACCGGACCTGACATTGCATATATTGTTGGAGTTTTGGGAAGATATCAGAGTAAACCAGGTGTTGACCATTGGAAAGCTGCAAAGAAGGTGATGAGATATCTTCAAGGGACAAAGAACTTTATGCTCATGTACAGACAGACTGATAATCTGGAAGTGATTGGCTACTCCGATTCAGACTATGCTGGCTGCATTGATACTCAAAAATCAACATCTGGTTATATTTTCATGCTAGCTAGTGGAGCTGTATCTTGGAGAAGTGCAAAGCAGACCTTGACTGCTACTTCCACTATGGAGGCCGAGTTCGTTTCTTGTTTTGAGGCTACCTCGCATGGTGTATGATTGAAGAGTTTCATATCTAGGCTTAAAGTTGTGGACTCTATTTCTAGGCCATTGAAGTTGTACTGTGACAACTCTGTTGCGGTATTTATGGCTAAGAACAACAAGAGTGGAAGTCGAAGTAAGCATATCGACATAAAGTATTTAGCCATAAGAGAACATGTTAAGGAAAAGAAAGTGGTCATTAAACACGTTAGCACTGAGTTGATGATTGCCAATTCTTTGACTAAAGGCATGCCACCAAAGAATTTTAAGGATCATGTAGTACGGATGGGACTTGGCTCCATGATATGATTTTCATTGTACGTACATTTATTATTTTTTATGAAACTCTTATTCAGTTTCATGTTTTTTCATATATTTGTGCACATAATTGTTTATTTTGAGAAATATCATTTGGTTCTGACCTAAAATAAACATATAGTTTATTCATTAAGTTAAGGGTTGGTATTGAGAAACTTGATATATTATGATACATGGAAGATAATACTCGTTTTTAGAGGACTTATCGCCATGATTCATATATTTTTGTTTCTTATTATGATTAATGATGGGTTAAATGGACCAAGTGAGAGAATGATATAATTTCCCTTTAATTCTCGGAGCAGACGTGCTCTGTTATTGAAGATAGATGTAAGTTGATAAACAATGCTATTTTCATGGGAAATTTGTTTTCTCAATATGGTCCATTTTCAGGATAAGTTAAATCCATTATCCCATTATCTTATCAATTGTTATGTGCGGAAATCACGTTCCCACGTTCAGCTCCTCCTTCACCGAACTCTGTGATGGGCAGAGCTTATAAATTCAACGCATTGTTCTTTGTTTTGGGTCACCAAGCCTACTCCTCTATTCAGAAAACAACACCATCGAGTTTGAACAGAGAAAGGGTTTGGAAAGCCAAGCAGATACGTGGTCAGTGGTGTGTGAACATTTTTCAACTTGCAATGGCGAGAGGTAGGTGTTCTTGATCCGTTTTGCTTCCATTGTGTTGATCTAAATGTGTTGTTTAAATCCTTAACATGTTTAGATCGATTTTTAGTTTTACATTTTGCACAACTTTATATATCGTGATAGTTATACATTTTTGTTTATACCTAGTTATATCCTTGAGGCTTTACCTTTTAGCATTTTTAAATCTTTTTTTTAATAATAATAGCAAATTCATCAACTAATATCAATAATCAATTCCTTTAAAAACTTATAGGAAACATGCATCTTGGGTAGATAAATGGGGACTGCTCCTCAAATTTATATTAATGATTCTTTTGAATGGGTTAAAATAAGTCAATTGGCCCAATTTCAAGCTATTGATATGGAAAAAAGATGATCCTACACCTCTTTTAGATGTATAGGTACTGTACACACCTTTTTTAAGGGTGTGTAATTGAGAGAGAGAAAGTGATAAAAAAATAAGTATAATGAATGGTATTAGATGAAGTGTGAAAATAAGTGTATGTACTTTTTGTGGTAAGAATATCGGAGTTGATTGATATGTTGTGCATTTGGATAAAAGAGTTTTTAAATTTTATGTTAAACTTATTGTCGTTTTGTGTTTTCTTTCCTGCCTTTTCATTTTCCTTTGCACCTCTCCCTCTTTCTTTCCCTTTGCGTGAAGCTCCATTTACAAGCAACCGGCCATGACATTTGGTAGGCATTTGTAACAACTGAATTCACTATGTTTGGCGTTCTAAAACATGTATCGTCACATTTTGAGATGCAAACATACCGTGTTTAGGTACGCGTGAACCATATCACAGTTCAATTAGGAGGGGAGTGTTCCTGGTAACTATGGTCTCGCACACAATATCTATTGAGTATTAGAAGCCAAGGGTCCTCCCACACATGAGTAGTAGTGTGATCTCCAACATGCCAAACAACTACGAGCTTCAAAATATTCCTCCTTTCCAAAATACTTTTCCCGGTGAACAATGGGTTGGAACCACTATGAGCATTCAAAAAAATTCCCAGTGGCATAGTACTTAGCTCTAAGTAATCTTGCAACCAACAAGTTCGAGTTCGAGAGAAGGTGCCAGCCCTCTTTGGAAAACATGGTCAATTTGAAAGTATGTAAATCCTTAATTCCCAATCCTCCACAATCGTAGGCCAACACATTTTGTCCCAGCTGAGCTTAAGAGTTTTGCGCTCATCTGTATTGTTACCCACCCAAAAGCGAGCCATCATCTGACCAAGCTCCTTGCAAAGTGACAAAGGGATTTTGAAACAACTCAAAATACGTGGGGATTGATTGGGCCATCGCCTTAGTTAAAATTTGGATGACAGTAATTTTTCATTCCACCCTTTGATGTGCTTCCAGACTCAATCTTTTAGAGTGTGTTTGGAATGTAAAAAAATGGAAAATGATTTGATTTATAAATTAAATTTAATTAAATTTTATGTTTGGAATATTTAAAAATGAGAAATGATTTGATTTCTAAAATCTCATGGATTTCATTTTTTTGTTTTAGAAATTCAATCAATTTTGATAGAATTTGTTAGGATTTGAGTTGATTTGAAATAAAAAGACTATTTTACCCTTAGTAACTACCTCTAACAACATTTCATAAGGGTTAAAATATAAAATAATAAAATCAAATCAAATCAATTCTCATTTTAATGAATTCCAAACACAAAATTTGATTTTTAAATCAAATTAATTCAATTCAAATCAAATCAAATTAAATCATTTCTCATTTTTATTCATTCTAAACACAACCTTAGTGATTGAAAGAAATGACTCTTAGACCTCCTCACCATAGTTGGAAGTCCCAGATATTTTTCGAAGAAAACTACATTCCAGATGTTGTAAACTTGAGTAATATAATCTTTCAAAACTCTGGCAACATTTGGACTAAAGAGAATATTGGATTTATTGAAATTAACATGATCCCCTGATGTAGCCGCATAGAGCTCCAGAATATTTAAAATTTTGTCACAATCCTTCTCAAAAGCTTTGGCAAAAATAAAACTATCATCGGCAAAAGAAGATATGTGAAATCGAAGGGGCCTATCTACAAATTCTCAAACTAGATAATGTAAGCTCCAAAGCCCTTCAAAAGTTATAAAAATTTACTGAAGATCTTTAAAAACTTCTTAGTTTTGATGAATAACAAACTTGCACATAGATTTTAAGTGTTGCTAATGTTTTTTGGTTGAATATCAAAGTACAGAAAAGAATACTTCTAGAACTTGTTAAGTTTTTGTGAAACATTTTGTATCAAGTTCTGAAGGAAATATAACTCTAGTATCTTCATTGTTTCTGAATAAACAACTTAGCTAGAAATTTGTTCGAGTCACTTGACAACACTCAAAAGCAATAAAGCTTACCATGTTTTACTAAAAAGTCTCTTATGACAAATTCCTGAAGTATCTTTTTTAAGATAAACAACTCAGAAGCAAGAAGAGTACTTCAAAAGAAGAGATTCCTTTTCAAAAGTGAACTCAAAAGGAAAGTTTAGTTAATGAGTTTCAAAACTCAAACGTGAAGAAGAATAAAAATCAGAAGCTACAGAAGTCTAAAACTTCAGAAGGTGCATCACTTCTGACTACCGTTGGAAAAAGGACAAAGTTTTCAAACTAAATCTGTCTAAGCACAAAAGGACAAGAAAATGGTAACTCTCCTTTCACCATGTTACTGTTAGAATAGTCAATGGCAACTTCTTGGAAAGCTATAAACAGATGTAGACTCAAGCTAGAAATGATAGACGTACATTGTTATATTATCTATCAATCGCGATATTCCTACCGCGAATAGTACCCACACCAACCTCCACACCTATCACTGTACATATGTAATTGTCTCCGCATCTCTCCCTTTCCCTCTTTCTGCCTTTTCATTTTTATTTCCCTCTCAAATTTCCCTATTCTTTCCATATTTCCCCCTCTATCTGTTACGCTCTTCGTTCCCCGTCTCCCTCCCTCTAATTTTCAGCAGCTGTGCACCGCCGTTGTCCCGCCCACCACCACACGACCAAATCTGCAACAGTCGTACCTCACTATCTCCTCTTCTCTTTCGCCATGAGGACGAAAAGCGCAAACATCAAGAAGTTACCCTCTTCTGCACTGCCTCTTTCCACCAAGGACGTTGCAAGGCAGCATCCAATGACCATTGTCTCTGTGCACACACTGCAAACCACTAGATCCTCTTCCTCCAATGCGAGAATACGTCTCAACAAGGGGAAGGTTGTCCTCCTACCTTCTGAATCTGCCCTCGAAGGACATCTCCACTTCAAGACACGAGCAGAACAAAAGCATTACTCAGGTATTTGTGCAAGGTCGATTGTCCCTTGTAAGTATGTTCATCACCCCACTATGGATGCTCTGAATATTCAATGTACTGTTCTTGAGTTGATATATAACATTGGGTGGAATGTCTATTTCTCGATTGAGTGCCCTACGTATGTGGAGCTAGTTCGTGAGTTTTACACTACCTATGAGTTTGAAACGCCTAATGAATTCAATCTGAATACCCCTGAGGTAGTGAAGTTCAGATTAATGGGTAAAGAATTTAAGCTCTCAATCACAGAATTTAACCTTGCATTTGATTTCATCAGTCAGGAATATGCTCAATTTGCTGAATATTTGTATATTGCCTGTGATTATAGTGCTGACTTTGATCCGACTACTCTTTATACTGAATTATTTGTCTCTAGTCATCTCTCTCTACTCATCGATTTCTAGCTTTCACATTTTCTGGTAGAAAGGATTCTGCTAGTGTCTTAAGCAAGGCTGAATTTTATTTCCTATAGTGCATGCTTAAGAAAAAAAATTGAACCTTGGGTACTGGTTGGCATCGCAATTCCATTCTGTGATAGCGCATAAGAGACCATTAATATTAGGCTCCCTAATTACTCATTTAGCTGCGCATCAAAACTTAATTGATCTGAATAACAATGATTTGCATGTTGCTTGTGAAATGTTACCATTAGATATCCATTGCTTAGATTGGATGGGTTTGGTTGAAAAGAGAAATGGTGTTTGGTGTTTTGTTAGTCTAGGGCCAGCTATAGCAAAGAAACGCCAGAAGCTCCAAGGCTCTTCAAACAACAACATAGAACCACACTCTGAAATGATACCATCCACTGTTGTTGTCTCTCCCCATCCAAATTCAGAGTGACTCCAAAGGATAGAAAGGTGCCTTGCCCGATTAGAACAGAATGTGATGGCCTTCTTCACATTTATGAACTTCACCCCACCGTCACCACCAAGCTTGTAGTTAGTGTATTCGGAGCACTCGGCTTTTTCAGGGAAGTTTCTCTTATTCTTATACTTTTAGTCTCCTTGAAATTATTGAGTGTTTGATACATTGAGGACAACGTATAGATTAAGTGTAGGGGGTGATACACATTGAATTGCCATGAATCATTATTTTTTTGTTGAAATAAAATAAGAGGTTAGCATGAATAATTGAGTTCTCATTCTCCATACATTGAGTGGTTGCTCTTAACATTTGATTTGGATGAAAAATATATGGGATTTGATACACACTGACTTAACATGTAAGTTTTTGAGCCTATGAGCATTCATTACACTATGCTCTAATTCCTTTGATTGTGCGATTGTCATGTATGGATTGATTTTTCTAGAACTTGCTTTGTTATGCATGTCGAAACCGCATTGCTAAGAAAGATGCATTAAAATGATAAGAGCACCTAGGTTTACCACCTTTTGACCTTAAAGGCCCACCTTAATTATTACCATTAGAGAACCCATTTGAGCCTTGGCCTTTTTTTTTCTTGCATGTGAACCACAATACATTCCATGTTCATCCTCTTTTTGTTGATTCTCCCATGATTTTTGAACTCCAATATTGAAGAATTGTATGAACTTGTTTGCTTGAAATTTTAGTTAGAATTGTGGACAATGTAATAAATTGAATGAAAATTCAGTTTTCTTGACCCTTCCATCTATTCGAGAAAAAAAAAAAAAAAATTTGACTGGGAAGTTGAAGAAAAAAAAATAAGAAAAAAATAGAAAAAAGAAAGAAGGGTTTGAGAGACTGTGGTTTTGTCTCTTAAAACAAGAGAATTGTAGAGCTTATTTGAGTTGATTTGACACTTTAATAGATGAGTTTGTGCAATTCCTTTAATTTTATAGCCCTTCTAACCTCTTTTCTATTCCATCTTTACCTAAGCCCTGTTACAACCCGTTCAACGACCCTTGGATTTTTGCATTTTTTACTATAGGTATTATGATGGAGATGTGATATATAAGCAAGCCTATGGTAAAATTCTTTCTATGTACTGACTTGAGGGATCTCTAACACCCTAGACACTTTGAGTGCATAGATTGAATCCATTGAGAGGGTATTGATTCCTATTGCATTTGATTCTGGAAAGATTATTGGGATGATTGCTCATTTGTGGGGTTTATGAGGACTTGTACTATAAGCTGCCATCTCATGTTTGTTGCTTGATCCATATTTAATTATGCTTAAATTTAATGTGCATTTAATGTGCATGACCATTAACCAACTTCTGTAACTCATTAACCATTTTTTTGTTCGTGATTAACCAACTTTGTTTCAATGCTTCTGAAAATAGTTTGTTAACGAAGAATAAAAAAGTGATTAATTGCCTAGAGAAGTTGGTTAACGAAGTCAAGGATGGGGTTGCATATAATATGCATGCCTAGTAACCAATTTTTGTAGGTCATTAACCATTACATAGAGAAGTTAATTAATGGCCATGTACAAACATGCTCACCGTTACCCTGTTAACCAAAGTTGATTAATGAAGAACAAAAAAATGATTAATGACCTATGAAAGTTGGTTAATAGGCATGCACAAATGCAACCCTTCTAGCCTTTACCCCATTAACTAACTTCTGTAAGTCATTAACCACTTTTTTGTTCTTCATTAACTAACTTTTTTCACAAGCGTAGAAATAGTGAAAATGATTATTTTCCTTTGAAAACATGAAAAACTGATATTTTTCTAATGTTGTTTCCATAATTCCTAAAAACTAGTAACACACAATCTTGAGCACTAAAAATATAAGTAGCAAGAGATTAAGAAAGCATAAGTAAACTTGATATTCAAAACAAAAATGCTTGTGAAAGTGATCTACATTTGAAAGCGAGGAAAACTAAGCAAAAATGCAATTCAAGTTTGTATTGTTTCATTTCTTTAATCCTTACTAAAATAATAAATCATTACTATCTTTTTCTCCTCTTAATGATCAACTAAAATCGAGTTCATATTTTCATGTCACCTCTTTTCTATTCCATCTTTTTCTTTGATGATGATTATCTTAGTAGTTCCATGAAAACATTTGAGATGTCACCTCTTTTTCTCTTGGCAATGATGTGACTTTTAATCATGATTTAATCCAAATGTTGGCAGTTCTCAGTCAAGGACTATAGAGTGATAGGCTGGTTGCACACCTTATTTTGAAGATTTTAGCAATCCTCTCAATCATTTGAAACATTATTCTTCCAAGTACAAAATTACTGTATCATATTTGCTGTCAGTGATGATCGTGTAGTACCAACTACTAATAACTTTTAAAAACAGTATCATTGCAATCGATTTTAATGGTGTCCCTATATAATTCTTATCCTCTGTTCCGTAGTTATATACTTATATGTCTTTGACTGATATCTTAGGTTGTTGCATGCTTATATGATATGTTCTTTTAAGTCAATGCATGATAAACCACTCTTTAAACGTTGTTAACCACTTGACTGGTTAATTTTCCTAAAGTGGACATATTTCTTCATAGAGTTCTTCTCATGTCTTTTCTTTAGTCTAGCTTGCCTTAACGATGAAATCTTTATAAAATTATATCTTTGATTCCTGTTTGCTGCTTGGAAAAATCACTTGTGGAGCATCTTTTATATAGGTACTGCTTGAATTGTATCTCATGGAGTATGCTTCTTTTTCACGAAGAACTTCTTTTAAAGGAATGAAAAATTGACTACTTGATTGCAGATACTAATTATTAAATAAATGTTATTATTGTTGAAAGCCATATGCATTTTCCTGGTCTGAAACATAACTCTATCTTTGTAACTTCAAGATATTAATTACTAATAAATCTAACTCTATTTTTGTAATTCTTTCTAAAAGATTCATAAAGTTGCATCAATCCATTGTCCTCGTTGATCACTGCCTCTGCGAACACAAGATTTTGTTTTCTGAATTCCATTCTTGACATTCATTAGACTAGTTTGAGCAATTTTTTCAGACCTTTGCAAATAGATTCTCTTACAACTTCCCTTGGATTCAGATCTACTACTGATTTTAAAACAGTTTCGCAATGTCTTAATTAATGACTAACAGTGCCTAACAATTGAGCCATTTTGTATAGCAAGACTACTGTTCTGATGCTTTGTTAATGTGAGATCAATATGATCTGTAAAGGATTTTTGGGAATTCAACCTCAGATATAAGTTTTACTTCCATAAAGAAGAAATGACAATTTGGAATATCTGCTTATAAGAAACCAAACAAATTATGCTTGGAGCACAAATCTCTCTGGATTTTGGTTTCAGCACATCAATAGATTTTGCATATTATATTGCTGCATCTCTGCTGTACAAATTGTTTTTGTCTTGGTAACAAATAAAAGGATATACTTAGATTCGAGTGAAGGAACTACCCCCTCATCTTTGTGTATTTGCCTACTTGAGCCTAATTAGTCCAAAAAGTTGCCCAAATTTGATTAATCTTGTAATGTCATGGTTGGAACTTGGAAGAAATGTTCATATGATTACTGGTTTGACCTGATACTAAAAGACAAACCCCACAAACCCCACAAACTATGGTTCGACCTTAATAAGTAAGAGATCAATTTCTATAAGATTCAACCAGAACATGTAAGGGAACCAACTTTGCCTAATACTCCATTATAACTCATCTTGGTGATATAAAAGAGTATTATTGTAAAGCTTGTGTTTTGAACTCAACTCTAATTGTAAAAGAGTAACTATGCACTGAGAATAAAATTAAGGCTCCTAGAGCTCCTATCTTTCATAATTTGTACTAGTTGAATCACTAACTAAGATTACATACTTTGACCAAGGCTAATTTTTAACTTGAAACTATAAGAAATTTGTTCTTGTTAGAACAAAACTGTTACATGAATTATATAATTGGCTAGAGGTTTTTGTATTATGTGTAACTTAAATTCCTAACCAATTATTTAATGTATCTAATCGGTTAAGCATGTATCTAATTCATCTTTTGGAAGCATCATAACCGATTAGATCTATTTTCCTAACCGGTTATTAGAGGAAGTCAGAGGCTTCATGTTTTTCTTATAATCAATTACATCCTATACATAACTGATTATGCTACTATTAAAAGATATGCTGCCAACGTGAAAGCAAGTTAAGAGGAGTGTGTAATCTGTTATTATACTTCCAGATACTCTCGGCAATTGCATATAATCGATTAGACATTCTTATAATCGATTATAAGAGTTATCATAGGCAGAAAATGAATGTGATATAGCTGGAACAAGGATGTGTATAGCTGGAAAATAAAAGAGGACATGTTGCTGGTTTGCATAATCGGTTTTACTATCTAGTCAACCGATTACATTATCATGGAAAGCTTGTCTTATGTGCACTATTCCAACTATTCTCAGTGTAAAAGAAATAACTGGTTAACTAGCTCTTTAAACTATTATTTGGACCGTCATAACACAGAAAAAGAAAGAAAATAAAACATATTGAACTACTGCATCACATGACTTCAAACCAATTCAAGTTGAATCATTAACTTGTATTTTTTTGTTTTTTCTTTTGGTTTTTGGTGCACTCAAAGGAATATCTTTCTCATCAAGGTGAATCAGTGTCACTTTGATAACAAGTTTTGTTCACTTTTAATCCGCTTGAAGTTAAGCTAAGAAAATAAGAGTCTGCCAATGTCTGTAAGGATATTGTGGTAGCAACTAAAATCCAAAAGGACTTCTAGATTAAGATTTTAGAGAGCTAGGTGTAGAATTTTCAATGGTCTTTCCTTATATGGTTTCGGATAGAGACATCCTTTCCTAGCCTTGGAATCACTTCTTCTGAGGAATAGGAAGTATCTTTTCAAAAAGATCCTTTATAGTTGCTGCTGACTGATTGCTTGTCTTAATGTGACTTCATTTTCTTAATGCTTTTATTAATTCAGGGAGCTTGGTATTGGAATTGTACCGTATAGCCCTCTTGGTCGTGGCTTTTTTGGTGGCAAAGGAATTGTGGAAAAATTGTCTGCAGAGAGGAAGCCCACTGCTTCACAGTCATATTGCTGCTCGGAATGATGGTGACTGAGGTTTGATTAACGTTAGAATTGTGTGGTTATTACGTTAGTTTTTCTCCTTTGTTTGACTTATCATATGCCTTTTATGTTGAGTTATGCTTTTCTTATATATGTTATTGTGACTGCAAGCTTAAAGATTACATTGGAAAAGAACATATACAAAAACGAAATTTTAGATGATACAAATGCAAAAATGGTAAATTTTAGAAGGGTACAATTACTATATCTCTGTTTTGTGGGAATTTTTAAAAATCGACTTTCCTTTTTAGGTGAATCATTGGTAAGCCTACCTCAAGAGAATGATGCAGGTAATTGTGTAAACCTCTTTTCCACTACTTCAATTGCTTTATATATACTTAATTGTTTAACATCTAACCTGAGGTCAGTTGTTACACAGATGAAAATAATCTCCGAGTTGAAGCTGGCGTTAAGGTTGTTACCACCGATAAGCCATAATCAAACATTGCCACGCGAGCAAAACTCGTTCCGAGGAAGCGTTTGGAAAGTGCATCCACTTGAACTCCATATGTATATGAGCTAAGGAAGATGAAGAAGACCCAGAAGTAATTGGTTGACTAATGGTTAATAAATATTGGGATGTGAACTTTGTAATGTGATTATAGGCTTTTCTTATATATTTATGAGTAGAATGTTTGATTTTTTGGGTGGAGGTGGCTCCTTTGAGGAGTTTCAAATAGTTGATGTATTGATAATTGATGCCGTGAACTTGACATTGTTGAATTTAGTTTTTTTTTTTACATGGTACATGTATGAAGGTCACTAATATCTTATGATACATGTTATGTGAATGTATTTGTTTGGTTATTTTTCATTGATTGGTAATGCCAAGTTGATTTTTAAACGAATATTACTCATTCCAAGATTAGTTCAATGTCGATTACACACGCTACTAATATTGAGGACAAGTATATAAATAGTTGGCTTGCTTATGATTAACCAACTTTGTTTCAACGCTTCTGAAAATAGTTGGTTAACGAAGAACAAAAAAGTGGTTAATTGCTTAGAGAAGTTGGTTAACGAGGTCAAGGATGGAAGGGTTGCATTTAATTTGTGCATGACCATTAACCAACTTCTGTAAGTCATTAACCACTTTTTTGTTCGTGATTAACCAACTTTGTTTCAATGTTTCTGAAAATAGTTGGTTAACGAAGAACAAAAAAGTGGTTAATTGCCTAGAGAAGTTGGTTAACGAGGTCAAGGATGGAAGGGTTGCATTTAATTTGTGCATGACCATTAACCAACTTCTGTAAGTCATTAACCACTTTTTTGTTCGTGATTAACTAACTTTGTTTCAATGTTTCTGAAAATAGTTGGTTAACAAAGAACAAAAAAGTGGTTAATTGCCTAGAGAAGTTGGTTAACCAACTTTGTTTCAATGCTTCTGAAAATAGTTGGTTAACAAAAAACAAAAAAGTGGTTAATTTCATAGAGAAGTTGGTTAACGAGGTCAAGGATGGAAGGGTTGCATTTAATTTGTGCATGACGATTAACCAACTTTTGTAGCTCCTTGACCACTTTTTTATTCGTGATTAACCAACTTTGTTTCAATGCTTCTAAAAATAGTTGGTTAACGAAGAACAAAAAAGGTGGTTAATTGCCTAGTGAAGTTGGTTAATGAAGTCAATGATGAAAGGGTTGCATATAATGTGCATGCTAGTAACCAATTTTTGTAGGTCATTAACCATTACATAGAGAAGTTAGTTAATGACCATGTACAAATATGTTCTTCCAGCCTTTACCCTGTTAACCAAAGTTGGTTAATAAGGAACAAAAAAGTGGTTAATGACATATGGAAGTTGGTTAATACGCATGCACAAATGCAACCCTTCCAACCTTTACCCCATTAACCAACTTCTATAAGTCATTAATCATTTTTTTGTTCTTCATTAACTAACTTTTTTCACAAGCGTAGAAATAGTGAAAATGATTATTTTCCTTTGAAAACATGAAAAACTGATTTAGCCTTAAAAAATGAATGGGTAATGGGCTTATGAGCAAGCCAACTCTTTGAATACTTATCCTTGGTATTAATGGCGTGTGTAATCGACATTGAACTGATCTTGGAATGAGTAATATTTGTTTAAAAATCAAAATGGCATTACCAATCAAACAAAAATAACCAAACAAATACGTTCACATAACAAGTACCACAAGATATAATTGTGCTTCATACATGTACAATTTTCATTGGATACCTTATAAACCTGTACCAAAAAAATAGTTCTACCTAACCATTTACATAACCTTATATAATTATGTACACATTATAAATACTATGTCATTCAATAAGCTATACAAACAACCTATTCCAAAAAAATACATAGGTTGGTTGCTTTACTTACAACAAAATAAATGTTTGAAATAATTAAAAGATCTAACATATTGCTATGTCATCACAGTTCACCCTTTGCCACTACCACGTTTCTCATTAGAAGTTGCCAAAAAATACTAATTTCTGCTAGCACTAATCTTCACAGTATTCATATGCTTCTTCAATGCATTCAGCACCGCGACCAACATCATCTAACACCCCACCGCCATTCACAGTATTTTCATCCTCCATGGAAGCACTTATTTCGAATTCCATTAACCTGCACATGCAAAACTCATGTTACCATCCAAAATTTTAGCAAATGGAAAGCATTTTAGCTATCAATGGTCAACAGATTTTCCAAAGTGACTGTAAGACATGGTCTTTCATATTATGTATGAGTTAGAGTTATAGTAAAGAAAAATGAATAGAAAAATGACAAAATGTGACTATTGTTTTTACTGCATTTTTTACTTTTGGTTAATGAGGTAGAAATTTATGGTTAATAACGTGTATATGTTGGTTACTGGGTAGAATCGTGGTCAGTGGTTAAGTCGTTAACCATCCACTACACGTCCTTAATCATAAATTTATATCTCGTTAACTAAAAGTTATAAATAGTGTAAAAAAAATGACATGATAAGCAACAGAATCAACAAACATAAGCAACCATCTAACATGCCACAAAGATAATAGACCAGCAAAGAATCCAGGCCTTCTCATTTACATTCAAAAGTAAACTCATTCACAGGTCATTAATTTCCCAAGAACAGGACAAAGTAAAGACTGCATGAACCACATCATCCTCATGCTCAAATCAATTCCTACACCAAACAGAATTGTGAGCCAACAATTTCTTAATCAAATTCACCCGTTATCCTGTAGCACCCTGAAACAGTACCTACTATCATGGATATTCAACAAATGAACTAGCATTTTACTAAGCAACATCTCACTGGTCTGAATTTCAGTCATTTTGACTAATCAAGAGCAAAAAAAGGCCTTTTTACCAACCCCTGCCTCACATTTGTTCCCAACAATCACTTTAGACCTGACTTTAGCTTCATCCTCCTCATCAACTTATTTCCATCATTTACCTTCAAGCCTAAGATTCCCTCCATTAAGTCTAAGCTTTTGATCCCCAAAACCCAACATCCCACCATCCTTTTGGGGTAGGGGACTCCCTAATAATGGCACTATGCCTATTGACAAAACCCACATTAGCCTAGTTAATCTAGGAAACCAATTTCAAGAACATTTCTATTAACACTGCATCAAGAACCAAACTCTTTTCAGCGAGGCTTTGGCAGAAACACTAACCAAAGCAATCAATATAGACCCAAGTCTTCGCTCTGTGATAGTTGCTACAATTTCATCTATAGGGGGCAAGGATCAAGCAGTGGGAACCAGGGTGGAGGAGAGATTTTAGGTTCAGGCTTGAGCATAACACTGGGGGAGCATCCTCAATTTACCTCTTCCAATCCCTTGAACCAGAATGGGATAGGAAGCTTAACAGGCTACTTCAATAAATCATCACCTTCAAGTTCTCAAGCTGGAAACTTCATTCTTCTCCAACCTCCACAACCATTTTCTCTCTCCAAGAGTAGCACACCTCCTTCCAATATTGATCATATCAACCATTGGGTTCCATAAATCAACTCACATCATTAGCATCTGTTCTTCTTCATTATGGACAATGTTCAAGAGCAATTCTGCACAACTGAAATAGGCCAGTTGTACTCCAAAACTACCTTGTAAAAGGTCCTATCATTTCATAGGGTGTCAAAATAGGATATAAAACATAAGATTCAAGTTAGAACAAAAAGAACAACCAGGAATCAATCTTGTCACTCTTGACATGAGTACCACAATCTTGTTATTCCATTTCATTTTTGTAACACTCTAGCACAGCTTCAACCGATGACAAATTTGCTTGAAGGAATATAAAAGCCATGTAAAGTTCATCATTTGGGTTGCTCTAAAATCAATGTAAGTGTATGCATAGCACTCTGCTAACTTTTGCAAATAGCAGGTCCATTAAATTGCATATTATAGTTTAAAACATCAAATATACTATTACAACTTGTGAGGGATGAGAGTAATCTGAAACTTTCAGAACAAAAAGTTTAAGGTCCAAGTTCAATGTTGATCGTACCTTGATGGCAGCGACAGAGGGTAGCGGCACTGATGGAGCTTCGTGAGGCAGCGACAGAGGGTAGCGGCACTGATGGAGCTTCGTGAGGCAGCGGTGGGAGCTTTGTGGGCGGACGGAAGGACGTGGGGGACGGAGAAGTGAAAGAAGTGAAAGATGGAGAAATTAGAGGGAGAAGAGGTAACGAGAGGGAGAAGAAAATGAGAGGGAGATGGAAACGAAAAGAAAAAGCAAGTCAAATCTCAAATGGAAATCTGACGTGGCCAAAGGTGTTAAAATAGGTGTGGACACTGTACACGGTAGAATGATAATTTTCCTATAAGAAAATCCCAAAATTTCAGCTCATTCATTGTAGAGTCACAAATGCAAGTAGCCCTCCTATCAAGAATTCATCACATACAGCTCCAACACCAAATACAAAGACACCCAACCACATATATAGTAGTGCTTCAGCACTATTTCATTCAAGATAGACCACAAGTTATTCATCAATCTAACTAGAAAAAGCTTTATAGAAAACAATCTATATCACATAATTTTCATATCTAATACTCAAACAGCTCAAACTCAAACAACCCTTTTTTTCACTATTTTATTACTTTGCTAAGACATTTTCAAGTGCCTCAGAAATGAAAGCAAGATTTAAAAGGATCAAAATAAGTATAAACTAACTACATTTATATATGATATTCCAGTATTTACATTCTGCATGGAATTAATAAATATGTTCTTGACAAAGAGATTGATACCTTTTCTATGACAGAGTTGGTATCAAAGAGTCAGCTCATATAGCTGAACCAAAAACCTTTAGTGGGGCTATTTGGGTCTCTCGGAATCACAGAGCTGGTGGTAATACCTATGTGTGCTCACCCAATCAATTGGGTTCCCCTGCACACCACAAAATACAAAAAACCAAAATGATTTTTATTATTCTATTTAGTCAAAAACCAATGACAGAACCATAAAGAAAGAGACCCAAAAAAATTGAAAACAAAAACTTGAAAAAAAATTATTCATTTCAAGAAGCAAATTGCATCTGAAGAGCCAGAAACGCACAATAAGCAAAGGAATAAGGAATATTCAAGCTATTTGGGAACTTGAAACTTATATGAGAAAGATTCTTATGAAAAGACAATGTTCTTTCATATTATGTATAAGTTAGAGTTATAGTAAAGAGAAAGGAGTAGAAGTGTTAAGGCTTGGATTAGAAAAAAGGACAAAATGTCACTATTGTTTTACATCATTTTTTGCTCTTGGTTAACGATGTAGAAATTTGTGGTTAATAACGTGTATATGTTGGTTAATGGTTAGATTCGTGGTCAATGGTTAAGCCGTTAACCATCCAATACACGTCATTAACCATAAATTTATACCTCATTAACCAAGAGCAAAAAATGAACAATGTGTACATTGTACGAATTGAATATTATTCAATTATGCCTACATCTGTTTTGCAATAAGGGATATGGCCAAAGTCTCCAAGTTTCAAAGATGAAGGTATAGGAAGGATTCCTTCAAGATGGAATGGAGTTGTGGTGTCATGCCATCATAATTGAAGTGCTCTTTGCAGCTCAAAATGTGATTGCCTTGTTTGTAGAGAGTGTGTGATGGACGTGAGGCAAGAGTCTGATTATCTTTTTCTTTTTTAAATGAAGCAAAATTAGTTTTCTTCATTTGGGCTAAGATGGATTTTGGACTTCTTTAGTAATCAACTATATTGTTATAGTTATACTATTTTTGCTTCCAAATTACAACATTGTGAATTTGGGGTACTTCAACTTCACAAATTGTGCAGCCATTTGCTAACTCCAAAGAGGAAAAGGTTGTAATAATCTTGTCATCTATAACACTTAGAGATTCCTCCCAAGATCAAATTTTGGTTTTATATTGAATCTCCTTAATGTCATTCTTCCTAAGCATGTTAATATTTCTAAAAGGAAAACGCAAGTGAACTGAATGTTTTTATTTTACCTATCATCACTAGAAAAGCTAATACTGAAAAATGATTAACAAATCAAACTTGTCGCCATTGGCAGCATCATAAGTAGAGATGGTAAGCTTTCCCATATCAAAAGCAAACTTGTAGCTATTATTGTCAACTTACAGTTATAATTATTGGGGTTGTAACTGCAGACAAGCCAACATAATTCTTACCAACTATTCTACATCATAAGTAATGGGAAGGGGAGTACATCCAATGATTAAAAATGAGTTACTCTTTCAAAAATTATTGCTTAATCAGTACACTAAAATCAAACACCACCAACCAAAAAAAAATTGTGTTACTAATTACTATCAGGGACATACTAATAGATTAAGTTGAAAAACAAACTTCTGAATTCAAAACAACAGAGAAAGGTATTGATGCGTGTGATTCCACATCACATTTTTGCATACGTTTTGCATGCATTTTTATAGTCTTTTATGCATATTTGTTTATTTCATCATTCGTTTTTTCTTTTAGTTCGGATAACTGCGGTTTGGCATGTGTTGTAATGCAGGAACGAGGCAAATTGAAGCTTGAAGAGGTGGAATGGAGCTAAGTTGAATTGATATTGAATTAGGGGCAAAGTGCACCAAAAAAGAGGACAAACAGACTCAACCACGGCCTGGGTGTGGTATCCATCACGGCCATGGTTCGAGGGAGTCAAGAAAAAGTAAACCAGAAGTCCAGAATCAACCACGGCCGTGGTTGAGAATCAGGTTTAGAAATTTAGCTCCAGAACTGACCACGGCCGTGGTTCGCATTACGAACAGTTTTAAGTGATTTGTTTTCCCTTTTTAAAGGGAGGGGGTTTTGTCAAAAAGGGGCACCAGGCCAAGGCACGAAAGAAGAGACCTAAATAGGAGATTTTGAAGCTTGAGACAAGGAGAGGGAGAGACTTTTCGATTGGAAGGAGAGCTAAAGAGGACAAGAGAGTTTCACCAGAGTTTTTCTCTTCTTCTCTTGGATTTTCCTTTTGGTTTGTTTCTGGATATATTATTATGGATTGTATTATGAGGAACATGTTTGAGTAATTCCTTGTTCTAGGATTTGGTAATAACCCATTGGAACAATTGACAATGTTTGATGCATGAATTTCTGCCTCTTTAATACTAAGTTTCTCTTGATTTAGTTTTTGGGCACACCAACTGTTTGTGAATATGCTTGGCCACATATTTGCATGATCTTTGACATTAAGGGAAGAACTGAAACGTGACTCTTGATTTCAGAACCCTAAAAACTGAACCTGAGTTTTTAAATCACGAAAGTAGATTAATTCTCTTGAGGTTTTCTACTGGATTATCTGTTCTTATTGGGTCCTATCTAATGCAATTGTTGTGAAAATAGGAATTGGATTAGATTGGATACGTTATTGTATTCTGAAAGGAAACAATAATTCTTTAGGATAATTCACCTTCAAGTATAACCTAGTTTGAGGAGAGAGGAAAGCATCACAAACTTGTTGATTTCCATTGTGGTGAACCCATATCCTAGATTCCTTAAAACTGATTTCTTAATACCAATTTCTGTGTTCAAGTTCCAAAGTTTATCTTCTTTGTTAGTATTAAATTTTAATTTTTGCATTCTTGTCTATCATCACAACTTTACATCACTAGTTTGGTCTTGATAATCATAATTAAACTTAATTGGTTGTCATAAACTCAGTCCTCGTGGATCGATAATTTTATTACTTGACGAAATCGTGCACTTGCGATTACAACACAACAAGTTTTTAGCGCCGTTGCCGGGGACTGTGTTTTCTTTGACTATCAATTCAGATTTAATTTGATTCTTCTAGGCATTTGAATTTCTGCGTTGGATATTTCTCTTCCTGTGCTCTTTGCAATTGACTTGTTTCTTGTTTATGCGAAGTTCTAGACGTTTCATGACTCTTATTAAGCAGATTCTGAAATTGAAAGGACTTTTCATCGAAGGAGAAGACAACAAAGACAAAGAGTGAGAGAAGTACTTAAACCAACATCAATCATGGCTGAACCTGTGGACAATAGACCGCTAAAGGAGTATGCAGCCCCTAATGCTCGGGGCTTGCGATCCGGAATTGCTAGGCCAGCCATTGAAGCTGAGAACTTCACCATACCGCCTTCCCTACTATCCATGATAAGGCAAAACCAGTTTGGAGGTTTACCTTCGGAGGACCCAAATGATCATGTGGAGATGTTCTTGGAATTCTGTGAGACTCTCAAGATTGAAGGTGCCTCAGTCGATGCCATTCGGCTCCTAAGTTATTTCCATTATCCATAAGGGACAAGGCTCGAGCTTGGTTGAAGTCGGTACCCACCGACACATTGACCACATGGAATCAATTGGAGCAAGCGTTCTTGAATAAATTCTTTCTTCCTTCAAAGACTGCACATCTTAGAACTCAAATCACAAGCTTCGTTCAAAAGGAAGGAGAATCGTTATCCGAAGCTTGGGATAGGTACAAGGGGTCATGGAATCTTGCCCACATCATGGGTTAGAAAAATGGCTAATTATTCACACCTTCTACAATGGATTGGAATATCCTTCAAAGGTGTCACTTGATTCTGCATCCAGTGGAGCTTTGATGAATAGAAGCCTTACAGAAGCCTATGATATTATTGAGAATGTCGCTGCAAACCATCACCAGTGGGCCAATGAAAGAGGAAACAACCCGAGAAAACTCTCGGGAGGTAAGTTTGAGATAGATGGTGTTGGTTTAATTATGGCTAAGTTTGACTCATTGAATAAACGCTTTGATAAGCTTGAAAAAGCTGGAGTTAATGCCGTAAATGCCGCTAACATCTTTTGTGAGATTTGTGGAATGCAGGGACATATGTGTTGGTGTATGCCCTAATGTCCAATACATTTTGTTTGTATTTACATACATTATATTATGTTATTTTATATGAGGCATTTCATTTATTGTGTTCTTTTTAGTAGACATAATAAAGTCCTTAGAATAGTAAGTTTGATACCATAGGACATCAAGTGGATGACTTGATCGTGAGATCCTATTGATAAAACACTATTCTTAAATGTCCCTAGTCAAGTATTATTGTTAATTAGGACAACAATAATACATTGAGGCTAGTATGTGCGTAGACTGATGACCACATCTCACGGGTCATGGATATGAGATATCAAGTCTACACATGGATACATATTAGAGTAATGATGTGTTGGACAGACCCGCCATGAGAACGCTACGTGGATCGTTACGTGAGTGTCATAAACGATTCTCATAGTGATAATGGTGTATGTGGTCCTTTGACCTGAAATCACTACGATTCCTACATGAGGAGTTGTGTGTTTTAATGACATCAAACGTCATCTGTAACAAGATGATTATAACGTTGGTTATTAGACATGCCGCAATACATGTGGAGGGATGTGAGTGACCTAGATGGGATTTGTCCCTCCTACATAACAGGAGCGATATCTTCGGGACCCCGATTGAGTGAGACTACGAAATGCATGGCCATGCTCAAATGAGTCAATATGAGATATTGATCTTATTTGTTATTACTATGTCTACTCTGAATCGTGAAACCGAAGATTGAACTAAACAAGGGTGACACGTTCTATGCCTTGTGTTCAACTGGATATCCGGACAAAGGGACTAAACTACGCTGAAACATTGGTCACGAGATAGGTTATGTCAAATCACTGACATTCTCATTACTTAGGTAGCAGTGATGTGTTGCTAGATACCGCTCACTGTTTGTAATATTAAAATGAGATTTTAATATTACTACCAACGTCATGAGAACCTGCAGGGTCACACACTTAGAACAGACTAAATTGGAGTAATCAGAATTCAAGTTGGACTCGGATTCAACTGTGGGCCTAACTCATGACAGATGGGTTTAGAGTTGCGCCACTTACCTTGCTACTGCTCACACTCACTTAAGGCAGCCACTATTATAAATAGTACTGCTAAGGGGGCTGCTACTAGGTTACACCATAACCCTAGCCACACCTACAGAAAGTGAGTGAGAGATAGTGAGGTCTTCTTCTCCTCTCTTCGCAGCTAGCACTACGAAAACATAGGCGTGACTCCTTTTGCAAGTCTGTTCGTGTGGATACCGCAGAAACATCATCGCTATTACGGTGTTGGTGATTCACCTCACTTGTGTCTATCACGCTTCAAGAGGTAAAAATTTAAAAACTCGGATTATGGATTTTTCGCATGGATCCTGTGAGGGAATTCTGTTATTCCGCTGCGAGACTTTTGATCCGTAAATTCCCAACAGTGGTATCAGAGCCTGGTTGCAAAACCATGATTCGTTTTTTTTCTTTTCTTGTTATATGCGATAACATGATTCGTTGCTTTCTTTTGATAAAAGATATGATCTTTATATGTTGTTTCTGAAACCATGAAGATGTTCATATGTTTTTGCGAAAACTGTTTTGAAAGCTTTATGTTTCTGCGTTTTTCTGGTATATATATATGATATGTATGAATGAAAATCGTTTTGAATGCTTTCTATTTTTGCGTTTTTCTGGTATATACATATTTGATATGTATGATTCTACGAAAACTGTTTTGAATGCTTTCTATTTCTGCATATTTTCTGTATGAATGCGATATACACAAAGCAGTCACGACACAAGGTTTTGGAAACCTTGTTTCCGTTTGCGACGGCCATGAAGCTTCCTCGTGACATGAAGTGTTCATGTCTTCACGCATTCTGGAAACCTTGTTTCTGGATAGGCGATGACAAATTGTGAGGAACCCCTGTGGCACATGAAGCGTTCATGTGTTTGTGGGCCTTAGGGTTCAAGTATTGTTGCCCTAGCCTTCATAGAGGCAGGAGGGGTCCAACTCGAATTTTTGTTCAAGTAACCAGTGGTGGTATATGAATGAAAAATTTTGAACCGGGGCGCTGCCCGCACCCCGCAAGGGGCGGCTCTCCTTGATCCCCGCCACACCGAGCAAATGGAACCCCATTGGGCGCCGCCCGAACCCCGTTTCGTGGTGTGTGATATTCGAAAGTGCAATATTCAAAACTGTTTTTATAATTCGCAAAATAATAATGTGTTATTGCTTTGTGTTTATGTATTCTTAGAGATGCATGGTGCATGGTTATGGCCTTAGTCTTTATTTTATGCTTTTTGGTTATTTTAAATACGACCTGCGTGTCATGCCTTTCTCTCTACATTCTGATTGTACATTCTCTTCTCATCTAACTCCCCTCGAATGTAAAAGAGGTTTCTATAATGTAATTTTCATGTGGAGACAAGGAGACGACATCAAGTGAGGATGTTGGTGGGAGACGCTTGGTGAAGCTGGCATTAATTAATGCTACTCTCTTAGAGTCCATAACCATGTCACATTTATTATATGCTTTATATGTATGAGATGCATAGATAATGTTTATGGTATGTTAAACAAGTTTAATAAATGGTGAGATCTAATAATAAAATTCCTCAAAGAAAATATTAAGTCATTATGTGATGCCTTCCAATGCGTGACACTCGTCAAGACTAATATCGATCAAGTGTAGGTCCACCAAAGCAGGTGCCTTTATCTATATTAGTAAGATGCGATAGGATAATAGTAATATCTAATTGTCAACCATTGGGTTTGACTTAACTAGGCCATTTCAATAGGATTGAAGGCTTAGAGGCATAAAGTTGGGCTTTAGTCTATTAGATGGATTAGAATAAGTGTTATTCATCCAACTATCCAAGAGTTGCATGTGATGTAATTGGAAAGAGTTTCCTACCTAAATAACTGAATTTTGGGCGATCAGCCAAAGCTGACTCAAAACTAGGTGAAATATGGATCTTGGCCCACTAGGAAATCTTCCAATGGGATTTTCCAAGTCAATGTTGAGGGTCATTGATTTGAATAAAATAGTGGGAGACGTATTTAATTAAAAGACCTTGTTAAATATGTTTATAGCATAATACTTATATTTTACATATTTTTGTTGATAGATTACCATGGCAACAAACACATCAAGTAACTTATCATTGCGATTGGTCCTTGAGAAGGACAAGTTGTCTGGGACAAATTTCCTAGACCGGTACAGGAACTTGAGGATTGTCCTTAAGCAAGAGAAAAGTCGTATGTTTTAGAACAACCTATTCCTGAACCACCTGCTGCTAATGCCCCTAGAGCTGAAAAAGAGATGCTTATAAGAAGCATCAAGATGATGCCTTGGACATTGGATGTCTAATGCTAGCCACCATGAACTCTGAGCTCCAAAAGCAACACGAGAACATGGAAGCATACGATATGATCGTACACCTCAAAAAGCTTTATCAAGAGCAGGCTAGACATGAGATATATGAGGTCTCCAAAGCACTCTTTCAAAGGTAAGTTTGGTAGAGGGAAGCCCCGTTGGTGCTCATGTACTCAAGATGATTGGGTACATTGAAAACCTTGAGAGACTCGGTTTTCCTACGTGGGCCAAGAGTTGGCCACCGACTTAGTCCCGCAATCGTTGCTTGGATAGTTTTAGTCAATTTGTCATGAACTACAACATGAATGAAATTGACAAACCACTACCAGAGTCCGCTAAGCATGTTGAGAACTCGCCGAGCGTAACATAAACAAAGGCAAAGGAAAGGCCATAATGATGGTCCATAAGAATAAGGGCAAGAAACAAAGCAGAAAAAGCCCCGGACAAGTGGAAGGGTAAGGGCAAGGAAAAGTCCAAGCCTAGCACTTCTAGCTTGAAACCAAAGGGTGGAGTGGCTAAGGAAGGTGCATGCTTCCACTGCGGTCGACCGGACATTGGAAGAGGAACTGTGCCAAGTACCTAGAGGAGCTCAAGAAGAAGAAGGGAAGTGAGACTTCCACTTCAGGTATTTTTGTTATAGAAGTCAATTTATCTACTTCTGCATCATGGGTATTAGATACTGGATGTGGATCTCACATTTGTGTAAATGTGCAGGATCTAAAGAGCAGTAGACCATTGACTAAGGGCGAAGTCGACCTATGAGTGGGAAATGGAGCAAAGGTTGCTGATGCGTGCGGATGTAGTGATTAAAATTAAGATAAAAATCAGTTGTCAGGCCCACCAGAAAATAAAAACCTTACAACTAGTTGTAGTTAGTAAGGGTCGATCCACAGAGAACCAATTCAATTAACACTATTAAACAATTCCCAATTTAGACTCGATTAACAATAAACAAGAAAAGGGGGTTTTGGAGTTTTGATGAACAATGAACGACTTCAAAGATAACAATAAACAAACTAAAATCAACAATATAAGAAAATTGGTTAAGAGATTGAATTCACCACTAGATTTATATAATAATGTAAATCCACATATCCTTTTTATTCCAACATGCTCAATTATGTTTTTATGCAATTGTGAGAGTAAATCTCCGTTTTCCTTACGTGTTGGTCAATTTAGCAACCGCTCAAATCAACTCCTAATCATTGATTAGTCATAAAGCAACCGCTCTTACAACTATCCAACAATTGCATTAAGATTTAGAAAACCAATTACACTAAGGTCTAATCACACACCGGGATTAAATTACTTAGAACATATATTTCTCTAGATCTAATACCGCAAATCACAAGATAATAAACCCGATCTACCACTTTTATAACTGCAAATAGCACAAAGATAATTATACCCACATGAACATCATACATCCCACTAGATCTACTACCGCAACCGCAAGCATAATAAACCTAGATCTACTACTTTGAAAGTAGGAACAAGTACAAAAACCTTCATACCAACAATAGATTCATAAATATATGAATAAAAACATAACTGTGTTGAAATAATCAAATATGCAAAGTTTACAACATTAATACTAGCGGTTTCATCACCCCCTTAACCAAGGGAGGTTTAGTTACACATAGCTAGAAAGAAATCACAAGAAAAACTATGAAGAAACAAGAAGAAACTATGAAGAAACAAGAAACTAAGAGAGAAAATGAAGGAGAGTTACACCTTGTTCATGATAAATGGTGCCTTTTATAGAAGTCTAAGGTAACAAAATGACAAAGGGAAGTGGGTGGATGAGTGGGTGAGTGAGTGGAGTGTTTGAGTGGATGGATTAGTGGGTTGGTTTAGTGGATTGGTTTAGTGGATGAGTGAGTGGAATGGTGGAGTGGTTGAATTAGTGAAAAATGCCAAAAGACTTTTGGTGAGTGGGAAATTATGGACATGAATGGGTGAGTGGATGGATTAGTGGATGAGTGGGTGGAGTGGTTAAGTGGTTGGATTAGTGTATGAGTGGATGAGTGGGTGAGTTAGTGGATGAGTGGATTAGTGGATGGATGAGTGGATTAGTGGATGGATGAGTGGATGGTTGAGGACGAAAATTTCGTGTCTGACTTGGAAGCCAAAAACGACCCACTATACTTCAGAATCACGAAAAGTGTTCTTCATGAAAGTTGTAGATCCTTGTCGTGGCTATAAAATGGATAGCTGGTTCGTCCAATTTGGCTTCCTTAAGCCCAAGATATGTCCCAAATACCGTAGGTTGCTCAAACCCAACTTCAGCACCTCTGTTCCGACTTGCAAGCTCAAAATGACCTACTAGACTTCTTTTTCTGAAAATGTGTTCTTCATGAAAGTTGTTTATTTGGATCTTGACTATCCACTGTCCAAATTTCAGCCCATCTCCATTATTACATCTTGAGATATAATTTTATGAGTGCACACTGTTCGGATTCTACTGACAGAACCCGTATTCTGACTTCCATGTAAACTTAGGTCCCTTAGACATCTGAATCAGACTTCGAGCTCTTCATCAAAGTTGTAGAGATTCCTCTTAGCTTTCCTACAAGATAAAATTCATGATTTTCAGATATCAGGAACTCAAGTTATGACCAAAATACAGAAACAGTGTAAAATCTCAATAATGCTGAAAATATTCAATTAGGACCAATTTGAGCTCAAACTCACAAAATCATGTCAAACTCAATCAATTAAGAATATGGAGAGTGTAAATGACTAAATATAAGGGTTTCTTAATGAATAAAATATGTGTTTATCAGTTGCTGCACTAGCCGTAGGGACTTATTTATTAGCTTTGCCAACTGGACTTGTAATTGAATTGGATAATTGTTATTTTGTGCCTGCTATTAGCAGGAATATCATTTCTGTTTCTTGTTTGGACAAGAAGGGTTTTACTTTTATAATTAAGAACAAAAGTTGTTCTCTTTATTTGAATGATATTTTCTATGGTAGTGCACATTTGAGTAATGGACTTTATGTCCTTGATCTCGAAACGTCCATTTATAACGTAAATACAAAGAGGTTCAAGTCAAATGATATGAACCCGACTTATCTCTGGCATTGTCATTTGGGCCATATAAATGAGAAACGCATTTCCAAACTCCATAAAGATGGATTCTTGGACTCGTTTGATTACGAATCATATGAGACATGTGAATCTTGTTTATTGGGAAAGATGACTAAGGCCCCATTCACCGGACAAGGTGAAAGTGGCTAGTGATCTTTTGGGTCTCATACATAGTGATGTATGTGGGCCACTAAACACACTAGCTAGAGGCTTTTCGCACTTCATTACATTTACCGATGATTTCAGTAGATATGGATTTGTATATCTTATGAAGCACAAATCGAATCCTTTGAAAAGTTCAAAGAGTTCAAGAATGAAGTACAAAACCAACTTGGCAAGAGTATTAAAATCCTTCGATCGATCGAGGAAGTGAATACTTAAGCCAACAGCTTGATGATCATCCGAAAGAGTGTGGGATAATATCTCAACTCACTCCTCCCGGAACACCACAATGGAATGGTGTTTCGAAAGGAGGAACCGGATCTTGTTGGACATGGTCCGATCCATGATGAGTCATGCAGACCTTCCAGGCTCCTTCGGGGACATGCTCGTTAATGCAGCCTTTCACACTTAACCGTGTTCCATCTAAGACGGCTTCAACAGACACCATATGAGATGTGGACCGGGAGAAGACTCGCAAGATGTCTTTTATGAAGATTTGGGGTTGCGAAGCTTATGTGAAACGTCAAGTTTCGATAAGCTTGGCCCAAAATCGATAAATGCTTCTTTGTGGGGTATCCTAAGGAAACCAAGGGATACTATTTCTATAATCCTACCGAGGGCAAAGTGTTTGTCGTACGGACTGTTGTATTCCTAGAAAAGGAGTTTATCTCCAAAGGAATCGAGTGAGAGGAAAGTAGAACTTGAAGAAATTCAAAGTTCACAAAGTAGCAAATAACCAATGGTGGAAATAGAGCAGCCTCCACAAGTCGTTGTGGAACCACACCGCTGCTCTAGTAGCACAAGACCCGCGTAGGTCTAACAGGATACGTCGTCAACCGTAGAGATATAGATTTCTCATGACTCAACAAGGTGACGTATTACTCATGGATCAAGATGAGCCTGTGACTTACCAGAAGCCATTATTGGCCCGAGAATCGAAAAATGGCTTGAGGCCATGAGATCCGAAATGGAATCCATGTATACCAACCAGGTATGGACCTTGGTTGACCCACCGAAGGGATAAAACCCATTGGGTGCAAGTGGGTTTTTAAGAAGAAAACCGACATGGATGGTAATGTGCATACCTTTAAGGCGCGATTGGTGGCTAAAGGTTTCAAGCAAATTCATGGTGTAGACTATGATGAGACTTTTTCCCCGCTTGCGATGCTTAAATGTTCGGATCTTGCTTGCTATCAGCAAAGATACCATGATTATGAAATCGGCAAATGGATGTCAAAACCGCTTTCCTTAATGGAAATCTTCTCGAGGATGTGTACATGACACAACCCGAGGGTTTTGCCACTCCACAGGATGCTACAAAGGTATGCAAGTTGCAACGATCTATTTATGGATTGAAGCAAGCTTCCGTAAGCCGGAATCTTCGTTTTGATGATACAATCAAACAGCTTTGGTTTTATAAAAATGAAGAAGAATCTTGTGTCTACAAGAAGGTTAGTAGGAGCACGCTTGTCTTTCTAGTATTGTATGTAGATGACATACTACTAATTGGAAATGACATCCCTACCCTACACCGTAAAGACTTGGTTAGGGAAGTGCTTTTCTATGAAGGACTTAGGTGAAGCCACCTATGTATTAGGTATCAGGATCTATAGAGATAGGTCGCAGAGATTGCTTGACCTAAGTCAGAGTACATACATAGACAAAGTGTTAAGACGTTTTAACATGCATGAATCCAAGAAAGGACTCTTGCCTATGTCACATGGTATAAGCCTATCTAAGGCTCAATCCCTTCCACCCAGGGATGAGAGAGGATCGCATGAGTAAGATTCCATATGCATCTGCAATTGGATCTATCATGTATGCCATGTTATGTACTCGACCAGATATCTCGTATGCTTTGAGCATAACGAGCAGGTACCAGTCTGATCCCGGTGAGAGTCACTGGAGTGCTGTCAAGAACATCCTTAAGTACTTGAGAAGAACTAAGGATTCGTTTTTGGTATATGGAGCCGAAGAGGAACTAGTAGTAAAGGGTTACACTGATGCTAGCTTCCAAACTGATAAGGACGACTCCAGATCGCAATCGGGTTTTGTTTATTGCCTGAATGGTGGGGCTGTGAGCTGGAAGAGTTCAAAGCAGGAGATAGTCGCTGATTCTACCACAGAGGCTGAGTATATTGCTGCCTCCAATGTAGCAAAGGAGGCCGTTTGGATTAGAAAGTCCATTATTGAGCTTGGTGTAGTTCCTAGCATTGTGGACCCAATGGACCTCTATTGTGATAATAATGGAGCCATTGCACAAGCTAAGGAGCCCAGATCTCACCAGCGATCCAAACATATACTTAGCCGCTTCCATCTCATTCGAGAAATCATCGATAAAGAGATGTGAAGATATGCAGAGTACCAACAGATGATAACATTGCTGATCCACCGACGAAGCCTCTTGCACAACAAGTATGAGGGTCACACTAGGTCTTTAGGCATTAGAAATATGCTTGATTGGCTCTAGTGCAAGTGGGAGATTGTTGGTGTATGCCCTAGTGGCCAATACATTTTGTTTGTATTTACATACATTATATTATGTTATTTTATATGAGGCATTTCATTTATTGTGTTCTTTTTGGTAGACATAATAAAGTACTTAGAATAGTAAGTTTAATACCATAGGACATCAAGTGGATGACTTGATCGTGAGATCCTATTGGATAAAATACTATTCTTAAATGTCCCTAGTCAAGTATTATTGTTAATTAGGACAACAATAATACATTGAGGCTAGTATGTGCGTAGACTGATGACCACATCTCACGGGTCATGGATATGAGATATCAAGTCTACACATGGATACATATTAGAGTAATGATGTGTTGGACAGACCCGCCATGAGAACGCTACGTGGATCGTTACGTGAGTGTCATAAGCGATTCTCATAGTGATAATGGTGTATGTGGTCCTTTGACCTGAAATCACTACGATTCCTACATGAGGAGTTGTGTGTTTTAATGCTATCAAACGTCATCTGTAACAAGATGATTATAACGTTGGTTATTAGACATGCCGCAATACATGTGGAGGGATGTAGTGACCTAGATGGGATTTGTTCCTCCTACATAACAGGAGCGATATCTTCGGGCCCCCTGATTGAGTGAGACTACGAAATGCATGGCCATGCTCAAATGAGTCAATATGAGATATTGATCTTATTTGTTATTACTATGTCTACTCGGGAATCAGGAAACTGAAGATTGAACTAAACAAGGGTGACACGTTCTATGCCTTGTGTTCAATCTGGATATCTGGACAAAGGGACTAAACTACGCGAAAACATTGGTCACGATAAGTTATGTCAAATCACCGACATTCTCATTACTTGGGTAGCAGTGATGTGTTGCTAGATATCAAGCTATCGTTTGTAATATTAAAATGAGATTTTAATATTACTACCAACGTCATGAGAACCTCGCAGGTCACACACTTAGAACAGACTAAATTGGAGTAATCGTAATCCAAGTTGGACTCGATTCAACCGTGGGCCTAACTCATGACATGGGTTTAGGGTTGCGCCACTTACCTTGCTACACGCTCACACTCACTTAAGGCGCCACTTTATTATAAATAGTATCGCTAAGGGGGCTGCTACTAGGTTACATCACAACCCTAGCCGCACCTACAGAAAGTGAGTGAGAGATAGTGAGGTCTTCTTCTCCTCTCTTCGCAGCTAGCACTACGAAAACAGAGGCGTGACTCCTTTTGCAAGTCTGTTCGTGTGGATACCGCAGAAACATCGTCGCTATTACGGTGTTGGTGATTCACCTCACTTGTGTCTATCACGCTTCAAGAGGTAAAAATTTAAAAACTCGGATTATAGATTTTTCGCATGGATCCTGTGAGGGAATTCTGTTATTCCACTGCGAGACTTTTGATCCGCAAATTCCCAACAATATGAGTGCGGAATGCCAAGCTGAAAGTGGTTCCTCGCAAAGCACTTCGGTGGAACAAATGGAATCATGCCATAATTTCTATGACATTCCACCGAAGGTGCGCAATGATCCATATTCACAGACTTACAATCCCGGTTGGAGGTCTCATCCCAATTTCTCCTATAGGAACAATCAAATTCAAGTTGGGCAAAGTGGTGCTAAACCTCCTATTGGATTCCCCCGTGTACAAAAGTCTAAACTTGAAACTCTCCTTGAAAATTTTGTAGAGAGTCAAACCAAGCAAAATGAAGAGTTTAGGCACCATGGTCAAGTTGTTAGTGAGGCTATTAAGGAGTTGACATCTAAGGTTGATAATTTAGCTATTCATAACAAGATGTTAGAAACTCAAATAGCCCAACAAGCTAGCTCTTCAAATAGACCACATGAGAAATTTCCAGACAACCGAAATAAATCCTAATGAACATTGTAAGGCTGTGAGTTTAAGAAGTGGAAAGCAATTAGAAGATTCTAAAGCAAAGGGGGAGAATGACAAGGATGGGAGGGATGAAGAGAAAGAAACAACTAGGACACAACCCTTAGAAGAAGAGGAGACCAATGAGAAAGTGTCTAAGTATGTACCCCCAAAACCTTACCAACCCCCGGTGCCCTTTCCTCAAAGATTGGCCAAGGCCAAGCTAGATAAGCAGTTTGAGAAGTTTCTTGAGGTCCTTAAGAAGTTGTACATTAATGTACCCTTCACTGAGGCGTTGCAACAAATGCCTACCTATGTTAAATTTCTTAAGGATATTTTGTCCAATAAGAGAAAGCTAGAGGAGTATGAGACTGTAGCATTAACTGAGGAGTGTAACGCTTTGATTCAAAATAAGTTGCCTCCTAAACTCAAAGACCCTGGCAGCTTCTCTATTCCTTGCTTGATTGGGAATACCAGTTTTGATAAAGCCTTGTGTGATTTGGGGGCTAGTGTTAGTCTTATGCCCTTCTCTGTATGTAAGAAGTTGGAGGTGGGTGAACTAAAGCCCATAACTATCTCCCTTCAATTGGCGGATCGATCCGTCAAATACCCAATAGGAATCTTGGAGGATGTTCCTATTAGGGTGGGTAAGTTCTTTATTCCTGTTGATTTTGTGGTACTTGAAATGGAAGAGGATGCACAAATTCCCATTATTCTTGGTAGGCCTTTCTTGGCTACTGCAGGTGCTATAATTGATGTGCAAAATGGTAAGTTGTCCTTGACTGTTGGTGATGATAAGGTTGAGTTTGATATATCTAGGTCCATTAAGCAACCTTCTTTTGAGGATTCTTGTTGCAGGATTGATTTATTGCACCAGGTAGTGAAAGAAGAAACCATCAAGATGCACTTGGAAGATCCATTGGAAATGTGCTTGGTTGGAAGAGACTCATCAGAATTTGAAGGTGAAGTAGTGAGTATGCCCGTCTCTGTTAGAGGCAAACCCAGCAATTCCACCTAAAAATGTGAAAATAGAAAAGCTTGAGTCTAAACCCAAACCTGAAGATTGGAAAGAGGACAAGGCTCCAAAGGTAGAACTCAAACCCCTCCCTTCCACTCTCAGGTATGAATTTCTTGGTCCAAACTCTTCTTATCCCGTCATTGTAAGTGCTAGTTTGAATGAGTTAGAGACAAAGAAATTGCTTAGAGCACTTAGAATGCATCGAAAGGTCATAGGATACACAATTGATGATATTAAGGGCATAAATTCTTCCTTTTGCATGCACAGGATTTTGATGGAAGTTGACCATAAACCATCCATTGATCATCAACGTAGGTTGAATCCTAATATGAAAGAGGTGGTTAAGAAAGAAATTCTTAAGTTGTTAGATGCTGGGGTAATTTACCCAATCTCGGACAATGAATGGGTTAGTCCTTGGTGCATGTGGTTCCTAAGAAAGGGGGAATAACTGTGACCAAAAATGAGAAAAATGAACTGATTCCCACAAGGGTTGTCACAGGATGGAGAATGTGCATTGATTATAGGAAGCTGAATAAAGCTACTAGGAAAGATCACTTCCCCCTCCCCTTCAATGACCAAATGCTAGAGAGATTAGCTGAGCATGCATATTTCTGTTACCTGGATGGTTATTCGGGATTCCACCAAATCCCCATTCATCCTAGTGACCAGGAAAAGACCACATTTACTTGTCCCTATGGCACCTTTGCTTATAGGAGAATGCCTTTTGGTTTGAGTAATGCTCCGGTTACTTTTCAAAGATGCATGACTGCAATTTTCTCTGATTTTATTGAAAACATCATGGAAGTTTTTTGGACGATTTCTCTGTATATGGTACTAACTTTGATGATTGTTTGTCTAATTTGTCTAAGATCTTGCAGCGTTGTGAAGAGGTTAACCTCGTCTTGAATTGGGAAAAGTGCTATTTTATGGTACAAGAGGGAATAGTGCTTGGACACTTAGTTTCTGGAAAAGGGATTGAGGGGGATAAGGCAAAGATTGAAGTAATTGAAAAATTGCCTCCACCAGTGAATGTGAAAGGAGTGCGGAGTTTCTTGGGACATGCTGATTTTTACCGGAGATTTATTAAAGATTTTTCAAAAATTGCTAAACCATTGTCTAATCTCTTAGTGAAAGATGTTCCATTTGACTTTGATACTGATTGTTTGCAAGCCTTTTGCAGATTGAAAGAAGCTTTGATTACCGCTCCCATTTTACAGTCACCGGATTGGAATCTACCATTTGAGGTTATGTGCGATGCCAGTGACTATGCCATAGGAGCTGTTTTGGGGCAAAGGAAAGACAAGAAGGTCCATGCCATCTATTATGCAAGCAAAACTCTTGATGGAGCCCAAGCTAATTATGCAACTACTGAGAAGGAATTGCTTGCGGTGGTTTTTGCCTTTGAGAAATTCAGATCATACCTTGTGGGTTCAAAGGTGACTGTGTACACTGACCATTCCGCACTTAAATATCTCATGAGCAAAAAGGAAGCTAAGCCTAGACTTATCCGCTGGATACTTCTCTTGCAAAAATTCGACTTGGAGATTCTAGACAAGAAAGGGGTAGAGAACTTAGTTGCGGATCACCTATCCAGACTTGAACCACCGGTGAATGAGCAAGGTAACTTGCCTATTGATGATTCCTTCCCCGATGAGCAACTACTTGCCATTTCAGAAGAGGATGCTCCTTGGTGTGCCGACTTTGTGAATTACTTAGCTTGCGGAATTCTACCACCAGAAATTAATTATCAACAGAAAAAGAAATTTTTCTCTGATTTGAAGCATTTTGTGTGGGATGAGCCGTATATCTTCCGGAGATGTGCTGATGGTATCTATCGAAGATGTGTCTCAGAGGATGAAGGTCAGAGTATATTGAATTGGTGTCATTCTTCATCCTATGGAGGACATGCTAGTGCCTCAAAGACAGCAGCCAAAGTTCTTCAATCTGGTTTCTTTTGGCCTCATATTTTCAGAGATGCTCGAAACTTTGTGATTGCTTGTGACAGCTGTCAAAGAACTGGAAACATATCTAAGAGACATGAAATGCCTCTCAACACCATCTTGGAAGTTGAGATTTTTGATGTTTGGGGAGTTGATTACATGGGACCATTTCCACCATCTTGTAACAACAAGTACATTCTTGTGGCGGTGGATTATGTCTCAAAATGGGTGGAAGCTATACCATCCCCAACAAGTGATGCCAAAACCGTAATGAAGTTATTCAAAAAGATCATATTTCCAAGGTTCGGAGTTCCAAGAGCAGTCATAAGTGATGGAGGTTCACATTTCATCGAAAAATAATTTGAAAACCTCTTGAAGAAGTATGGAGTGACTCACAAAGTCACTACACCATACCATCCCCAAACCAGCGGACAAGTAGAGGTTTCCAATAGAGAAATCAAGAGCATATTGGAGAAGACTGTTTCGAAATCGAGAAAGGATTGGTCTTTGAAGCTTGATGACGCTCTATGGGCATACAGGACAGCTTATAAGACTCCCATTGGTATGACTCCATTCCGGTTGATTTATGGTAAGCCGTGCCATCTTCCAGTTGAGCTAGAACACAAGGCATTTTGGGCCATCAAGCTATTGAACTTTGACATGAAAATGGCTGGGGAGAAAAGGAAGTTACAACTTCATGAGCTGGATGAATTGAGGCTTGATGCATATGAACATGCCAAGACTTACAAGGAACAGACCAAGCGTTGGCATGACAAGCACATTTTACGTAGAGAATTCAAAGAAGGAGATCTTGTGCTACTCTTTAACTCAAGATTGAAGCTATTTCCAGGTAAGCTCAGGTCTAGATGGTCCGGACCATTCCAAGTTCGCCAAGTGTTTCCTTATGGAGCTGTAGAGGTGTGGAGCGAAGCCACAGGATCCTTCAAGGTAAATGGACAAAGGTTGAAGTCTTATCTTGTTGATGAATCTATAGAGAAGGGAGTGACACACAACCTTCTTTGTCCAAGTGTTTCAAGCTAAAAGTGACAAAGGGTCGAGCTTAAGACCATAAATAAGCGCTTCTTGGGAGGCAACCCGAGTTCATTTTGATTGTTAAGTTTCTTTTATTTTTATTAGTTTTCGATGTAACCAAAAAAAATAGAAGAGAGAAAGTGAATAGGAAGCAGAGAGATATTTTCCAGAACCAACCACGGCCAGGCCGTGGTGGCCACCATGGTCGTGGTTCAAATTATGGTGTTTAAGTGGAATTCCAGAACCAACCACGGCCATGCCGTGGTGGCCACCATGGTCGTGGTTCACTTCTTGATTTCAAAAAAGAAAAAAAAAAAAAAGAAGATGTGGCTGCTTGGATTAAAAAAAAAAAAAGAAGAAAAAAAAAAAGAGAAAAGAAAAAAAAGAGAAAAAAAAATAATAAAAAAATAAAAAAAAAGGGGGCTGAATTTCAAAATCCGTAATCCACCACGGTGCCTGGACGTGGTGGTAACCACGGCCGTGGTTCGTGTTCGGGAGGCCTTTAAGCCATACGAGCCCACCCCCGCCCTAACTCATTTCCCCCACACCTTCTTCTTCTTCTTTCCCCCACCTCCATAGCCACCTTCCTCAACCTCCATCCCTCACTCCTTCTCTCATAAATCACACTAAACCTTCTCAAATCCACCCCTATATTCAATCCTTCACCTCCATTTTACCATTTCCTTCTTCTTCTTCCCCCCCATTCTTCTCCCTCACTCCCTCCATAGCTAAAACCACACATTCCTCCCCCTTCCATTTTACCATTTTCTTTCCTTTAACCACCCATTTTCTTCATCTCTTCCATCATTCCAAACCTCTATAACCCACACCCACACATCCAACTCTCACATTTGCACCAGATTTGAAATCCCCAATTTTGAAGAAGGAAACCCTAGCTTCCTGATTTTGAAAAATCTCCTGCAAATTGAGAGTGCATATGGCTAGCAAAAGGCAACATGGGGATCAATCTTCATCCTCCAGAGCACGAGGAGCTCCTTCAAGAGGTAACTCTCCTGACTCTAACCCTTATGGCATTGTGTTTAAGAATAGAGAACAAAAGGATAGGTACAATGTGTTAGCCAAAAGAAAAATAGTGAACACTAGGTACCTAGATGACCAAGTTCTAGACACCCTAGGATTGATGAGGAGATAAATTGGATGCTGGAAAACATAGGGTGGAGCACCTTGCTCGCACCCGTTATGTTACGCTTCTTGGGCCTACATTAGAGTTCTTGAGCTCTCTTGAGGCCAATATTTTGCAAGGAGAGGGGTGTGAAGAAGGCCGAATCACTTTCCGGCTATTTAATGTTGATCATGTCCTGAATTTAGAGGAGTTTAACTCCATTTTCTCCTTGCCGGTGGGTGGGGAAAGACGTCTCCCTAGAGAGTTCAAAGTTGGGAATTTCTGGAGTCAGATAAGCTTTAGTGGAGGTAGCTATGATTCATCCAAAGCTAAGGCCACTGCCTTAGTCAACCCCTGTTTTCGCTATCTCCACCGCATTATGGCTAATACCTTATTTGGCCGCGGGGATAGCGATGGAGCCGTCCGCCAGGACGAACTCCTTTTCTTATGGGGTATGCTGCACAATGTTCACTTGGATACAGGGTCACACATGATTCGGCACTTACTCAAAGTTGCCAAGAAAGGTGAGGGTTCCATAGTCATAGGTGGGCTTGTCACTGCAATAGCCCACCATCTTGAGTATGACTTAGATGGTTTCGTCGAAGCCGAAGGGCGCAATAGAATTGATCTCACAGCTTGTATAGCTATGAAGATGATTGTTAGGGAGGAAGAGTCATACTGCTTAGTTATTCCTAACCGGCTGCACCCTTTGCCCTCCCTAACCCTGCTGCCATCTCCGTCAGAAACCCGGCAAACTGGCGTGTGCCAGTGGTGGATGCGCCTGAACCACTTAACGTTTAGCAACCTCTTCGTCCACCACCCCAAGGTCGGCCATCTAGGCCTCCTTCCTCTTCTGTAGGTACTTCTGATGATGCTTTTGATCGGATCTACACTTCCCTTGACGCCATTCAGGCTGAGCAGGCGCTCATTCGCGCCGACCAGGCACACATCCGGTCAGAGCAAGCTCAGCAGAGAGCGATGATGGAGCAACTACAAGAATGGGGGACGAGCATGGAGACCATGATCCGTGCTATGTATGACTGGCATATGAGCCAAAGATCACTTTCCACCGCAGCGTGAGTTCCTTTCTTTTTCTTCTCTCTCTGACTTGATGGTTTACATTGGGGACAATGTAAATCTCAAGCTTGGGGTGGGGTATTTACATTTATTTTCATGTTTTCATGGTGCATACTTAGTTGCATTTTAGCTTTTTCATATTGCACATTGCATTCTGTTGCATGATCACACCATCTTGTTACCCCAAGTATAGGTTTGCATCCTCCTGTATGAACTTTTTTTCGCCAATTTTAAACAAAGTGAATGTGGAACCCATGTTTTTATTCCTGTGATAGGCAAGTTTTCAAAGGGAGATCTTTTGATAGCAATGGTTAGCGTAAGGTTCTCTATTTTTGAGCTTTTCATTGATTTAGCCACTAAAGGTGAGAATTGAGCCTAATAAGGGGTATGTGCTTTACATTGATGTTAACCCCTCTTTTCTGTTGAGTGAAATTCTGTACTCTTGGATTTGGTGCTTTAGAATTTGATTTGAAATCATTTTGAAGCGAAATTATTGGTTGCATGCTTGAATGTGATTAAGGCATCTTAGGTATTTTCATGGCCTTCTGAACTTATTGTCACATCTTCATCTGCTAGTTGCCCTTTTTGAGCCTTATGCATAATTGATTTTCTTGGTACCTATGAGGATACACCATTGGTAACCATCTAGAATGATTAATGGAGCAAAAAACTCAGCTTGAAGCTTGTGCTTAGAATTATGTGTTTTTGAGTCTTCTAAAAAAAAAAGGAAGAGAAAAAAATAATATAAATAAATGTTGAGATGAATGCTTGAAAAAGAAGGAAAAGAAATGAGAAAATTGTTTGGAAATGCGAAGCTATGCTTGTTATTGTATAATACCTTTGCTTCATTTATGTTCTAGAGGGTTTCTTGTTACTAGAAATTTCGCTAACCCTTTGTACATACTTTCCTTTCTTTATCCTACCAAAAATCATTCCCATGGCCCCATTACAACCCTTTTGAAAGACCTTTTGATTCTTGCATGCATGCTGATTATTAGTGAAAATCTGGTTTCCTATCAAGTTCATGAAAGTGCTTTTGAGAAGCTTGAGTGATGTTTCTTTACCCTTACACACTTTGAGGGTGATTAGATGAGTGACCCCAATTGATGGAAAGCATGAATTTAGGGAACCTAAGCTTCTATTGGACTGGACATTGATCATCTCTACACTGGTTGAATGTTTATGCCTATTACTTGGATTCGTTGTTCTTCGGGTTTCTCATTCACTGTCGTATTTCAAAGTTCTGATCTTTATTTGGCCTTAGTGATTGCTTGAGGACAAGCAAAATCTTAAACTTGGGGTAGTTTGATGCGTGTGATTCCACATCACATTTTTGCATACGTTTTGCATGCATTTTTATAGTCTTTTATGCATATTTGTTTATTTCATCATTCGTTTTTCCTTTTAGTTCAGATAACTGCGGTTTGGCATGTGTTGTAATGCAGGAACGAGGCAAATTGAAGCTTGAAGAGGTGGAATGGAGCTAAGTTGAATTGATATTGAATTAGGGGCAAAGTGCACCAAAAAAGAGGACAAACAGACTCAACCACGGCCTGGGTGTGGTATCCATCACGGCCATGGTTCGAGGGAGTCAAGAAAAAGTAAACCAGAAGTCCAGAATCAACCACGGCCGTGGTTGAGAATCAGGTTTAGAAATTTAGCTCCAGAACTAACCACGGCCGTGGTTCGCATTACGAACAGTTTTAAGTGATTTGTTTTCCCTTTTTAAAGGGAGGGGGTTTTGTCAAAAGGGGGCACCAGGCCAAGGCACGAAAGAAGAGACCTAAATAGGAGATTTTGAAGCTTGAGACAAGGAGAGGGAGAGACTATTGGATTGGAAGGAGAGCTAAAGAGGACAAGAGAGTTTCACCAGAGTTTTTCTCTTCTTCTCTTGGATTTTCCTTTTGGTTTGTTTCTGGATATATTATTATGGATTGTATTATGATGAACATGTTTGAGTAATTCCTTGTTCTAGGATTTGGTAGTAACCCATTGGAACAATTGATAATGTTTGATGCATGAATTTCTGCCTCTTTAATACTAAGTTTCTCTTGATTTAGTTTTTGGGCACACCAACTGTTTGTGAATATGCTTGGCCACATATTTGCATGATCTTTGACATTAAGGGAAGAACTGAAAGATTACTCTTGATTTCAGAACCCTAAAAACTGAACCTGCGTTTTTAAATCACGAAAGTAGATTAATTCTCTTGAGGTTTTCTACTGGATTATCTGTTCTTATTGGGTCCTATCTAATGCAATTGTTGTGAAAATAGGAATTGGATTAGATTGGATACGTTATTGTATTCTGAAAGAAAACAATAATTCTTTAGGATAATTCACCTTCAAGTATAACCTAGTTTGAGGAGAGAGGAAAGAATCGCAAACTTGTTGATTTCCATTGTGGTGAACCCATATCCTAGATTCCTTAAAACTGATTTCTTAATACCAATTTCTGTGTTCAAGTTCCAAAGTTTATCTTCTTTGTTACTATTAAATTTTAATTTTTGCATTCTTGTCTATCATCACAACTTTACATCACTAGTTTGGTCTTGATAATCATAATTAAACTTAATTGGTTGTCATAAACTCAGTCCTCGTGGATCGATAATTTTATTACTTGACGAAATCGTGCACTTGCGATTACAACACAACAGGTATAAAGTTTAGTGGATATAGATTGACATCTAAACGTACTCTAAAATGATATGATGAAAATATAAAATACAAAAAAGGGATATCCGACCAATTTTGCAAAGGATACAGAGCATTGAGCAAGAAGGCAATAGTCCCACACTCCCTAGCAGACAGTGTCACAGTGGGATGCAATGTAATGCAAGGAGCAAATGAGATTTTAGGTAGCCTAAATGTGTAAAAAGGCCTAATAGCCAAAACATAGACTAAATGTTTTAAACAAGCAGTTGTATCAGACTCACACTTGTTGAATTAGCAGCTACCTATAAGGATGAAAGATATGAAGAATGAGTTACTAATTGACTAAGTTTGATACGGCAACACACTCAGACCCCTAAAGAACAATTTATATTTATAACCATGTGTTAGCTGTGCGTGCAGAACTCAATGATGTAGTCTATCATTAATCCCCAAAATCAATTGTATACCCATACTAATTGTAACATATATACCACTTGATTCCAACGAACAATGATCCACAAAAAAACTCAAGAAAACTCAAACTAGAATTATCACACAAACCTTTCATCAAGCAAGTACTGTGCACCAAAGAATACATATAACTATCCAAAAATTTTCTAACTAATTATGTAATCTCAATCACAGTTTATAATAAATTCATTCAACTCATTCTGTAAGCATGAAAACAAAAAGGAAGAACAGAGAATAAAAAGCTAGATTACCCCTGATTGTTCTCATGATTAAGAATAACTGAGAATCACCTCACACGACTTTGTTTCTCTTCTATTCTAACTCCAATTTTCACAATCCTTTTTTCCTTCCTGAAACCCTTTCGTCCTTATCTTATCCTCTCTGTCAAACTCAATGTTCTTCACTCTCTGCAGATCTTCGTTTTCTCTGTTCCAACCTCATGACCGAACCCAACTTTGCTCTCTTATAGAAAAATAAAACCACAATCTCTGCTTTGCTAACTTAACATATTCACGATCCTGGCCTCACTTTTCATTACCACCTTCATCTTCTATCTAATACAGATCTATATAGTCTATTTGGGGCTCAACCACATCGTAATACATTGAGCTAATGGAGAAAGTACCTTGATGAAGCGACAGAGGGCAGCCAAGGCAGCGGCGCTGCGAAGCTTCGTGCGGGCTATGGAGCTAGCGGTGCTAGCGAGGCTTCGTGCCCGGACGGAGGCACGTCGACGACGGAGATGAGAGGGAGAGGGAGAGGGAGAGGGAGAAGTCAGAGATGGAGAAAGTAGAGAGAGAGGGGAAAATGAGAGGAAGAGGGAAATGAGACTACGGAGGAGGGAAACGAAATAATGTATCAACTTTTTCTTTTTTAAAAATGAAAAATAATGACATGGCAAAGGTGTTAAAACTGGTGTACCTACTGTACACGGTAGGATCATCATTTTCCATTATCTATTTTCTGGTTAATCTTCTAAACTCATTTCTCGCTTCTGAACTCTATCTTTCATTTGAAATCAACTTTTGAACTAACGTATTAGTGAAAAACAAAGTTCTCTGCTTTGAATTTGCTTAAATCCACTCTTTGATTGATATAGATATTACATACGCCCTTTCTCTGTACCTAGTTGAGCTTAACCACTCTTTAAGTATTGTGAGAAAAACCAAAATCTTATATTCTGATTGTAACATGATTTGTTTTTGATCGTTGAGAGTTTTTAGCTTGAAGATGCAAGTATTAAAAGAAGAACACTCATATTTTAGCTTGAAGAAATTAGTGTTGAACAAATAAAACTCATGGAAATACAAAATTCAGGTTGCTGACTAGGGACTAGACGTATGCATGTAGTTCTAGCTGAACTAGTATAAACTGACTGTATGTTGTCTTCTAAATCATACACTTTTCACTTTTTGATATATTATTTATATTCATTAATCATTTTTCTGAATCAATATCTAAAGTGCTAAAGAGTTAAGAAACTATTTCTAAGCTATAACATAATTTTCAAAATCAGTTCTTACAAATTTATTTTATCTACTAACACTACTTATCTTAACATTTCATTATATCCAAATGAGAAACACTCGAAAAGTTTTAATGTTAGTAGAAAAGTTGAGAGAGTTATAAACATGATTCAACCCCTTCTTCTTGTGTTGTTGCCAGTTTTAGATAACACCTAATTGTTTTTGGATGTTGACAAAAGAGATGAGAGGACTTTAGCGCACAGAACAAACGGACAAGGAGGATAGAGGATCGCCTAGGAAAGACCCCTCTAAGGATTAAAAGAATTTCTAGGGCTACCATTTAGGAAAACCTGCATAAAAAACTAAAGTAACACACCATTATTAATGCAATCAATTGCTCAGAAAACCCCATCTTTTACATAAGAGCATTCAAGAAACTCCATTCAACTTGATCATAAGCTTTACTTATATCCAATTTTAGAGCCATGTAGCCATCCTTCACAGTTTTTTATGCAGTCACCTGCACTTTTTTATAATAACTTCGTTAGGGTGGCTCAACTATCATTAAATATTACTTCACGTTTCTCGTTAATTTGGCAAAATGTATTTACCTTATCTAATATACTGTTCAATTATTATTATATCTCCTTTTATCAAATCAAATTAAAAAAAAAAATCTTCCAGAGATTGATTACATTCCATTAAGGAAGTCCACTACGAGAATCTTTATATATAATAAAATAGACTTGAGCTTGATAAATATTAATAATTCTCTAAACTTGCTCAAAATTCAAGTAAGTAATTTCATCTTCTCATAAATACGTTAAAAACTAACTCAATTTAAATAAAACTTGAGTTCAATAAACTCCATTAATAATCCTGTATATAGCTTAAGTTCTCTCATGATTTCAAAATATACACTGAACACTGATACAGTCCAAATGAAACTACTATTTTCAATACATAACCTATCATCTTTAGCAAATGAAATACTTATATGATCTTAAAACAAAAAATCGAATTGGCCATGATGCAAGATTATATATAAATGTAAATTGTTAAAAAAAACATATAAAATAATTTTAACACCATATTTATTAATGTGTATCATGATATAAATAACATGAACGAAATTAATATTATATTTTTAATCTTTAGATGGATAATATTACAAGAATAAAATAATACATGTATTACTAATGCGTACATCACACGAGAATGATAATTAGTGGTATACAATAATTATTATGTTGTAAAACATACATATTTTATATGTAGTAAATGACTATCTTAATTAGATATTAATTGTGCTATTAGTAAGAATTTGCGGTTATAACTTATTACCCTAATGTTCCTAATAATGATGAACTCCTGCACATTATGAAACATTATATTGATAAATGTGACTCTCTCTCTCTTTATTTATGTTTAAAGTCTTTTATAAGGACATGTTTTATTCAAAAAGAAAAAAAAAAGAAAGAAAAATTGGTGGTACAGTTAGTTAATTTTTGAAGAACTAGGGTTTTAGAATTCATAACCCCTTTTTCTTGATTTTTGTTTATTTTATTTACAACACATTATTGGCATGATAAAGTCTCTATGTAGGAACATCCTTCAAGTTTCCTTTTATTATATCAGCGTAAATATTTTGTTTTCTCTAATATTTGTGATCTAGAAATCTAAATTATAATCTTATTTGTAGGATCAAACTAAAGTATATACTCTTGCATCCTCTATAACGTGATTAGTGTTTTTATTGTTTAAATTCTTAGCTATTCACCTGTCATGATTGGGATGATCACAGGTAACTGAATTTAAAACATGAAAATTTAGCTGAGTTACTATCAACTTTATTTGATTAAGGAAAAATTGGAAACCTTTTAAAATTTGGAAACTAGTTTGTAAAACAAAGTCACTTTTGGGAGTCTATTTAGGTAGAAAGAATGGTAGAAATTGAATCCTATCATACCCCATGTACAATAGATAATTTAAAGCTACATAGTTCTTTAAAAAATAACTATAGGTTAGTTAATTTTAATTTTAAAAACAAGTGAAATAAGTGAACAATCACAAGTGAAATGAGTAAGCAAGGAAATAATTGTAATTAGGACATGTTTGGTTTTCAATTGGCAGCCTCAAATACACGTTCAACTTTCTTGAACGGTGTGAAAATTTGTTTGGTTTTATTTTCATTTGTAAATTTCAACTGATTTTCTATTGCAAACTTACGTTTGCTTTTCTTGCTTTTGGGTTATATTTCTTCTGTTTGAAATTTTTATCTCTTATATTTATTTTGTCAAATTCATTTTTGAGATAAAAGTTTCTAAATATAAATCATGTTATTACAAACTTACTTTTAATCAAACTTAAATTTATAAACACACTTTTATCCAAATTTAAGTTTACCAACTTTAATCCAAACACACATCTAATCCTATACGAGATTTTCGGGTTATCGTGGTTTCCAATTGTGAGCTTGGGCAATTAGGATTTACCTTACGAGAAATGTTTCCAAAACCAATCCTATCGAATTTGTTAGATCGTTAATTGGGCATCTCTTTGGTCGAGGTTTGAACCCAAAATCACTTGAGAGGTTTAATCACTCAAAACTGGATAACCAGAAGAACCGATGGTTTTAAAAAAACCGTATAGTTCACTAATAATGGGTGGGGATTTTTTTATTTTAAATGATAAAAAAATGGAGAGGAATGAAGATTTCAATGAGTCTTCCACAGGGGTATCTCCATTCAAGCGAGGTTTCATCGGTTCTTTGCGACGTTGTTTAAGTGCCTTCTTATTTTCGATTCATGTTCATGTTGTTGACCCTATATTAAAAGGTTATCTATAAATATCACTATAACCCCTCCTTCAAGCTTGTAGCATACTTGGACAATCTTTCCTTCTTTAAACTTTTCTGAAAAATGGTCACTTAATGGTTTAAACTCTGTCTTATATAATTCGTTACTTTACCTCAGAACTACCTTATAATTTTTCATCTATTTTTGACAAAAAAATATGTGAAAAAATATTTAATACATGATAATTATGTGATAGCGAGATAAATAATAATAGAGTAACAAGATAAAAATCACAAAGTGACACATTGGAAAATGGGGGAAATAACAAAATAAGAAACTTATTTTTTGTATCTGAAAGTGTAGGAGAAAGAGAATTTACACCATCTACAAATCAAAATATGCCACAAGCCTCAATGGAGCTTAGAATAATATAATAAGAAACTAAAGTTTAACATAGTTAGTAGAAATCTCTCTTTAAGTATATGACTGTATTATGAGAAATTAATTTTTTATTTATCGGATAAAAAGATATTTTAAAAAAAGAAATTAACCATTTTAAAATAATAAAAAATTAATTTCTTAATTAAAATAAAATAAACAATTATTGTTGAAGGTCGAGTTGATTCCAATAGATATCTACATAAAAAAAAATGTTGACCACTCACCTCTTTCCGGAGGTCTTTATTAACAAGATATATATATATATATATGAACATGGAAAATATTTAATACGCATCACTAGATGTCTCACATCTCTCTTATATTTATTTATTTTTCAGTATAACAAATTGTTTTTGCAATTTTAAGTTATGGGGGGTGTTAAGTAAAGTTTTTTTCAAAATAAAGATTTCATAATTACTCTTATATTTATTCAGGTGACTATATGTAAAAAATAAAATTGAATTAATTATAATTAAATAATAAAAAATGTATAAACATAAAATAATATATTTAAAAATATGTATGCCTAGCATTATTAATTTTATGGATATATGTGTACCTAGATGATCACTCCTTACCTGCGACCAATCACTAAGGATAACTACACACTTCTTAAGGGAAACACTATTTGAGTTTTTTTTTTAATATAATACCATATGAATTTTTTTGGTACATATAACTCATTATGTATGTAACATTATTCCAACTTGTTAAGGTAAGAAACTCATCAAGAAATAAAATGAAAAAAAAAAAAAGCATTCTTCGTTTGCAACAACCATTTTTTTTTTTTCTGCAATAATAATAATAATAATAATAACAATAATAATAATAATATAAAATGACGTATAAATTTGTTAGGTGAAGAATAATTTTAACGTGGCAATATATAAATTCATAAATGAATTTAATAACATAAATACTCATTTTTTTTTATAAAATTCTATTTATATAATATTTATCAAAATAAAAACATTGTTATTGGAGGCCATAAAGGGCCCATCATCCATCTTTTTTCTCGACCCCACATAAGAATCTTTTTAAGCAAAAGGAAGATTGAAAGAAGACCTGGTCCCACATGATGCTTATCATCAACATATATAACATCACGCATCAATCCACATTTTGCATAATCGTTATCCTAAACTCTGATTCATATACTATTCGATATCTTCAATACATCTTTGCCGATCAAACAGTCAACGATTAAGATTATTGATGTGTTGGAGTCTCTATAGAAGTGCGGAGCAGCATAGAGCACCCTTGCGATCGCTTCCTAATCCTATTTATAGCGTCGTAGACTTTGTTAAAAGTTAGCCAAACAAGACTGTACTTTGGATTTGTTTTATTCCCGAAATGTTCATAGGAGTTTGTTTAATGACGAATATGTCCCCTATGCATATAACGACAAAGAATTGCTACCAGTACGACTGCGTAAAGTTTGGGGCATTAGGGCCTCTTTCGTCTTTTAGTGGTTTTCCGCTTAGGGCTTGTTTTACTTTTACCGGTTTTACCCCGTCTATAAAGTCTCATTCAGAACTAATCCGCACTTTCACACAAGCGCGTGCATAACTATAACGCCTTTGAAATGGCAATGCTCTCAATTTTAAGTAGGGGTGCTGTGGTTGAGTCGTGAATATTTTTGGATTCAACTTGCTTATTAAAGTATTGGGTTGGATTCAGGGACTATTTTTATTCAACTCCAGTTAATTGAGTTTGGTTATAAACTTGTGGTTTCGGTTACATTTGTTTTAGATTGGGTTATAAGTTAATAGTTTACGAGCAATTCTACTCATTATAATAGGATTTGGATATTTATGAGTGTTATTTAATAAATATATTTATTTATTTATAATGAAAAAATCTCTTACAGAATTCATCATAGATTTAGACACTGATTACATCCCACATAAATAGAAAAATTAATTATAAGAAATAATCATGAATTCTGATCTTAAATAATAGCATTCAATTTAAACTGAATTACGATTTTATCATTCAAGGTGCTCTTATAAATATCATACAAAGTCTCAAATGTATGCATCTAATTCTAAACAATCTCTACCCACTTTGTGCACAGTCTAACTTGAGCGTTAAAGTGTATTTTGCAGGTATCAACCTCCTCACACCATTATTGTTGCTATTGTGCTATGAAGGATTCTACTTTCAACCACCAATTCAGGTATTCATCTAAACCTTGTTCAGAACATTGACTCCGTCTATGAGAAAAGATAAAATTCTATTCCCATCAGCATCATCAAGGTTACCACAAGGAGAAAACAAGTCTCTACCAATCAAAATCGTGTATTTGCTACACTGAACCAACCATCTCCAAACCGTCGTTTGGCGTCCGCTCATGCTTATGAGCTGATCTAGGAACTAGTTGTCGCTCAACCGGAACCCAGGAAAGACGGGGTAAAGACTTCTTTTACTAATGAGAATCTCTCCCCTCTACCCGCGCAAATTCCAATGAGGTAACGTCTTGGTCCACAAAGAGCACCTTCTGGAGATGCAAGATTGCGGGTGTCAACGCTGCAATGCTTTGGAGCTCATGTGGAGAATGAAGAAGTTCGGTCCTGCCATGCTGAAACCGGTCTTTTGGAGCTATCCATAGCAGAACTCTTCTCACTGGTTAGACTTCAGGACGAACAGATCCATAATTTGGAGAGAGATGTCAACCAAGAGAAAGAAAGCGAGAATCAATCTCCGAGAAGGAATCAGGAAAACTGAAAGGACATAGCCTATGATGAGGTCTGTAATCCTAAAAACTCTAGGATCGCAGAACTCACTAGGAGCGTTGAAATTCCTGTTCGAAGAAGACAAGAGCAGACCACAAAGTAAAGAGCTCCGTTTCCCAAAGCTAACCTTTCTCTGATAAGCTAATGGTCTATGAGATCCCTAGGCGCTTAAAATATCCCACAAATATTAAAGTCTATAATGGGACCATAGACCCTCAAGAACACTTGAATGCCTACGTTTCTGCTCTCCTATTTGCTGGAAGAGATGACCCACTCATGTATCACGTTTTTCCTCTGTCTTTGAAGAAAGCTACCTTGAGATGATTCACTACCTTAGCTCCTAAATCTGTCGTTAACTGGGAAGGAGTGTCCTTAAGATTTTTGCTACACTTTACCATCAGCAAGGTGCAGCTGAAATCTATCTCATGCCTATCCCAGATTAAACAAGGAAAGGAGCAGTATCTCCGAGATTTTATATCCCACTTTACCAAGGACATTGTGAATATTAAAGATTGGGATGAAAGACTCATATTGCATTACTTGAGGGAAAGACTCCGCTCTGGGTCATTCTCTTTTTCTCTTGCAAGAAGGAGCCTAAGACCATGGATGAGTTTCACACCCGTGCTGACAAGTATATTAATGCTGAAGATGCTCTCCGAGTTAGGAAGCATCTTGAGAAATAAGAAGATGCTAAACCTAAGCCCGGGCAACCCAATCAACAAGGCTAGAACTCAAAGCCACCTTTCAAGGGGAAATACGAAAACTACACCCTCTTAACGCACCTCGGGCTTAGATATACCAGGAGGTCATGAGCACGAAGTTTAGAGATATGCAACACCTCCCCCCTTGAAGAAACATGTGTAGAGGGACAAATCTAAACATTGTGCATGGCATAACGACCATCATCATAACACAGAGGATTCCATCAACCTCCAAGATGTCATTGAGTCATTGATCCGAGAGGGTTGCTTAGGCTGCTATGTGTGCCAATCTCGAAACAACAATCCGAGGAGAGGATAGTGTAATTGACTATTGACCTATGAAGACTTTGTTTTGATGATAACAAACATAAAGATGTTGCAAGATCAATTCCAAGACCTTCAAGAATAGCTTTAGGACTTACATCATCATGTAAAGGTATAAAGTGGTTCACACTAATGCTCTAAAAATTACTTTTCAAAGAAACCAAATAACACATATGTTTTCAAGGCTTCAAAATAGTTTTTTTATTTCCAAAGAAGCAACCTTTAAGTGGCCAAAAGCTTATAAAATCATTTGGAATCAACTGACAATGTTTAAAAGCTATATGAAATGATTTTCAAATAATTTATTCGAATAAAGGTTTCCTTATTCGAATAACCAAAGTCAAAGAAGCCAAAAATTCCATTTGGTTAAGCTTTATTCGAATAAAGCAGAGCTTTATTTGAATAAAGGTTTAAAACAAGTCTTGGCACGAAAGGGTTATTCGAATAACTAAGGTGTTATTCGAATAACACATTTTTTCAGAAAGCATATATTAAATCGATTATTCGAATAACTGGTTTGTTATTCGAATAACAAGTTTTTCATAAAACAATTTTTAAAAGGGTTATTCGAATAACATAAGTATTATTTGAATAACACGTTCTATAGGCAAAATTGCCTTCGTGCTATTTGAAGCTTAATTTGAATAACAAAGTTGTTATTCGAATAAGAGCTTATACCAGAAATAGAAATAACAGTTAGTTTACAACCATTAATGCTCTACCAACCTCCCCAACGGCTTTAAACTTTAATGGGCTATAAATACAAGTTGTTGGGCATTTATGGAGGTTAGAAAATCAATCTAAAAACTTTGGTTGAGCATTAATATGAGCTTTCACAACCTTTTTATCATATACTCTATTTTGAGCTTTAAAGTGTGAATCCATATACCTATTGAGCTTCAAGTTGTATTATTCACTCTTGAGAAAGTTTCATTTCATCTACACTTTGATTAATTTGTAAAAGAGGGTGAGATATCCCTCAAAGTTGTAAAAGGTAAGGCATCCCTTAAAGTTGAGGCTTAAGCATAAATGGTGAGGTATCCCAAGTTGTGGTGAATACTTTAGTTTGTAAATGTTGCAAGCATTTATTGAAGCTTGAAGATATAGTAAAAAATCTTAAGTGATTACTTGAGGACTAGACGTAGGCCACAAGTGGATTGGTGACTGAACCAAGAAAAACCTTGTGTTTAATATTCTAAACTCAAGTCCTTTACATTTGTGTTTATTTTATATGCTTGTTTGAATACTCTCTGTTTAGTTTGTTCATTTGTGAGTGAAAGTATTCAATCTTCTTTATCCATTCATCTCTATCAATAAATAACTTTAACGAAAATTGATAATCAAGTGTTTTGCAAAAGATTACAAAAATATTTTATAAACTCAATTCACTATCTCTTGAGTATTGAGGTCACTTGCTAACAGATAGAACTATAAGAAGTAGAGCTACAACCCACGAAGAAGTTCATCTCCGCCCTACCAAAGAAGACGTTCTCCATCCAAGAATGAGAATCCCAACGTAGGCTCATCTTGAGGTAATGCCCAAAATCAAGAAAGGGCACAACCCTAGGATGACAATAAAGAGAACGACCATTGTCACGTCGAGGTAACCCAGACAATCAGCACCATCTCGGAGGGCTTCGCGGGTGGCGGTGAGATAGGTAACGCTAGAAATAAAGCACTTCGGGCTGTGCTGAACTTGACATCCCTCTCAGGAACTAAGTTGGATAGCAGCGTGAGAAAAACCTCATCAATTACGTTTTCTGATGAGGATTACGGATGCACAATCCCAGATCACAATGACCCTATAGTGATCTCAAGGATAATTACCAACATCGAGGTTCGCAGAATATTTGTTGACCAAGGGAGCTCGAATGATATCATGTTTCTAGACTTGTTCGAAAAGCTAGGATTATCAAGAAAAGAACTGATCTTGTACATCGACGAGATGATCAGATTCACTAGAGACAAGATCACCCCGGTGAGATACATTGAGACCTACTTGACTTCGGGGAAAAACAATCTTCAAAACAGTCAAGGTCAGGTTCTTAGTGGTTGATTGTCCTTCAACCTATAACGTCATATTAGGTCGACCCTCACTCAATGCCTTTAGGGTCGTGATCTCCACGCCCCACTTGACTATAAAGTTTCTCAACCAACATGACAGGGTCGTGACAGTCAAAAGAGACTAGGCTATATCTAGAAAATGCTACAACGAAAGCTTGAGAATCATTAAGAAACCTCGTGCCATAGACCAAAGCAACAGTTTGACTCTAGTCACTACAGACCCTATCAACGTCCTCATGATTGAGTTGGATGTATATAAAGAGATCTGTGGTACACACCCCCAACTTGACGAAGAACTTCAGCTCTTTCAACTTGGTGCCAAGCTAGACCAAGTAATCAAGATTGGATGACATATGAGTTAGGAGGAAAGAGCCCAATTACCTAAGTTTCTAGAGAAAAATAAAGACTTTTTTGCCTAGACCTTCACAAACATACTAGGTCTGGATCCAAAGTTCATCTGCCACTGACTTTCTATCATAAAGAATGCAAAACCAGTGGCACGACGAAAAAAGAAGGTCAGACTGCCTTCATATTCAAGATGGGAAGCTATTGCTACAGTGTCATGCAGTTCAGATTAAAGAATGTAGGGGTAACTTACCAACGAATGATGAAAAAAGTCTTTGAAGGACATATTGGTAAGATGCTCGAAGTCTACATAGATGACACGATTGTCAAGACAGCAAAGACTGGTGACCTCATCAAGAATCTGGAAGAAGTGTTCACCCAGATTCGAAAGCATAACATGAGACTAAATCAGGAGAAATACGCCTTCGTTGTACAAGCTAGGGAATTTCTAGGGTTTTTGTTTACAAACCGAGGTATTGAAGTCAACCTAGAAAAATGTCAAGTGGCCTTGACATGCGGCTTGTAGTTCGTGAAAGAAGTGCACAACTGATAGGTCAAATAGCGACCCTCACACGTTTCCTCGTCAAGGCTGCTCAAAAATCACTTCCCTTTTTCAAAACCTTAAAAAAAAAGAATTTCAACTGGATCCCAGAGTGTGAGGCTCAAGAACGAAAGAAGATGTTGTCCACATCACTAATTCTGACAAGACTAGATCTCAGTGAAACACTTTATGCCTACCTCTCTGTCAGCAATGAGACAATCAGCTCAGTTCTGATAAGAGAAACAAAAGAAGTTCCAAGGTCTATTTATTTTGTCGATAAAGTCCTGCAAGGCCTCGAGATCTGTTATCAGAAGATTGAGAAACCAACCTTAGCATTGTTGATTACTGCAAGAAGGCTAAGATAATACTTTTAGTATCACCAAGTGATAGTGATGACAGACCAACCAATCAGATAAGTATTACATAAGACATATCTGGCTGGGAGAATGATTGCTTAGTCAGTGGAGCTCTCTGAGTTTGGTATTACTTACAAGTCAAGATCAGTCATAAAGGCTCAAGTATTATCTGACTTCTTAGTTGAGCTCACACCGAATTTCAGTCATCCTAGAGTGCATTCCTAGACCATCTACGATAATGGATCCTCGAATCCCAAAAGGAGCGGTGCTAGAGTAATGTTGGAAAATGAAGTCGGCCTCGTGTTGGAACATTCTTTGAGGTTCGAGTTTCCCACTTCAAACAACCAAGTTGCATAGGAAGCATGTATCGCAAACATCAACATGACAAAGGAGAAGGGAGCCATATATATAATCCTATGCAGTGACTCATAGCTGGAGACGTCTCAGATCTAGGGCTAAGGAGCCCTTATTGTAGAAATACTTAGCTAAAGTCAAGAAGTTGATGGAAAGCTTTGATAATGTTAAGGTAGAGTACATTGATAAACACATTTTTTATATATTAGTTAACCCTTGTATTTAGTCTTTTAGATCTCTTATATGCTTAATTGATTGGTTTTGGCTACATTTTATAAGTTTGAGTTCAAATTGGACTTAATTATATTTTTTAGCATTATTGGAAAATTTATACTATTTCTGTATTTTGAGCATAACTTGAGTTCTAGGCATCTAAAAATTATGAATTTTACCTTGTAGGAAATATGAGATAAAGATCTACAACTTTGATGAGAGCTTGAAGGCTGAATCAGATGTCTAGTAAGTCAAAATGGGCCACGAAGTCAAAAAATAGATGTTGTCGGTGGAACCTGGATGATGTGTAAAGATTGGGCCATAATTTTGGTTGTAGGTATGATATGGATTTAAAACCGGTGAAATTTGAAAGCTAAGACATATATATTTACTTTTTATGAGGCCTCTTATCAAAGCTATAACGTTTTGATGGTGTTTTCACCCTTTAAAGTCGGCTAACGGGTTCAGAGAACTATTATGAATGTTTTAGGCATAACTCTCTCATCCTAAGCCCAAATTATTTGAATTAGGTGTGAAATTAAAACTAAGAGGAAGAAGATTAACCCTAAGCTGAGGGCAAACTTGGATTTTTAATTTTAGAGATAGTTATTTAAGTAGAAGCTACAACCACAAAACTCAACCCTAATTTTCTCCTAGCCGCTCCTGCTTGCACTTTCTCTTTTCATTTTTCTTCTTCTTCCTTCTCTCTAGGTTTCTTTCTTTTATGTTTCTCTTCTCTCTCATCCTCATAGATGAAAGGGAAAAACCTTTTAATCAATCCTAGAGATTGACAGTCTTGATGTTCAATTTTAAGATCATGTTTTGATTGTTTAACATTTAATTATTGATCAAGTTTCTCTTTATTTATTAATCAAGTTTCATTTTTACTTATTAATCCAGTTTTGTTTTTACTTATTAATATGTTTCTCTTTACCTCTTTTGATTTTGTTAAATCTGAATTGAATTACTTAATTTGATTTAGATGTTAATGTGATAATTATATAATTACCACATATTAATGAGGATTAAAAAGACTAAACAATGCATCAAAGGCTTTTTCGATGTTATTTGTTAAGCTTGACTGAATTATGAGTTTTAGATTAATTTATGATTAGATGGGTTCTTGATTTAAGACTTCATTATCCATTGGAGGGGAGAAGAGAACCTGCGACAATACAACTAGTCATTAAGGATGGTGTACCAAGCCACTGTTCACACTATCTTCTAGGCTTCCTTCTTATCTTCAGGTAATGAGTCATTACGAAGGTAGGCAACTATGGGCGTCATCCAGGTTTCATCATATTCCAGTAGGAGGACTTCATTGTTCGTAATATTGGGAGTGAGTAAGGTGTCCTAGATCACATACCTATTATTGATAAGGTTCTTGGTATTGACAAGCTTTGATAGGATGTTGGCTCTAGACTTTTGCTCCCTTGGGCTCTTGGTACTAGCAAGCTTGGACAACAAAGCCTAATTCACAGATCAGAAGTTTAAGGATCTCTTGGCCGAGCTCAAGATCAAGCAACACTTCACTTCGGTGGACCATCCAAAGACCAATGAGCAAGCTGAAGCCACCAACTAGGTTACACTTAGAGGGACAAAAAAGAGACTTGATGATGCTAAGGGGAATTGGGTGGAGCAGCTCGATCATGTCTTATAGGTATATCAGACCATACCCCATTCTTCCACAAGAGAAACTCTCTTTAAACTGACCTATGGTTGTGAAGCTATGATTCTGATGGAAATAGGGGAACCGAGCTGGAGAAGACTGAACTTTTTTGAAGCAACCAAGCTGGATCTTGTTTGCCATGAGTTGGACTTATTGGAAGAACAATATCGCATTGTCCATGTCCGTGAAACAGCCTTAAAACAGAGGATTGCTGGACGATATAACTCTAAAGTGATTCCACAACGATTTAATCTTGGCGACCTCATGCTACGAATGTAACACCCTAACTTTTGGTTAAATTATAATATTATCCTAAATGTACTATTTTCTGTGAGTTATAAGTAGAATTTGATTGTTTCGTGATTATATTTGACTGTTATGTGTGATTTGCTCCGAGTCAAGAAAATAATAATTTTCTGGCTGAAAAAATCTTAATTTAATTATTCGGAGCTGGAGGATCTTACTAAACCCAATTCCGAGTGATACGTGTATTAATCTTTTAATTTTTAGGATTTAACTGTGCAATAAAAATATTTTATATTATTATAATATTACTTTATTGTACAATACCTACTATTTTAAAAACAGTAAAATTCTGCTCCAAAATGGACTATAGACCCGAAAAAGTCTATGGGACCCATGTTTAGAGAACCAGTCAATGTTTCTGACTTGATTTATTTTTAAGCCAATGAGAGCTAGTCAACAATAGTGGCTTGAAAACTTTAAACCAATAAGAAGCTAGTCCACAAAAGTGGTTGGACTTGTTAGTTTAGGACTAGAAAGCTTAACCAAGTTAGCTTAAACCTAACTAAGTTAGTATAGGAAGCTTATGCAGTAACTAAATAAAGTAAACCTAGTTAGCTATCTATTTAAGATCTAGTTAGAGAAGGTTCTAGAGAAATCTAGGAAATGATTAGTCATCCTAGCTAACTAAATGGCTAACTAAGTAACTAAGAGACCTAACTAAATTTACCTAAACCTAACTAGGAAACCAAGTGAACCAAAACCTAGTTTTCTATTCCTAAGGGCCATTCAGCCAAGCACCTTCAAGAAGGCCTAGTGACTTGGTGACTTGGTTTTCCTACACCAATTTGAAGCAAGCTTGGAGACAAAGCCTTTGATATCATCCATTGATCTAATCTAAGGTCATTAGGAGTCATAGGAGTCAACAATGATGGCCACCTCCTTTGAAGTAGCTCCACGGCCAAGTAGAGATTGGGAGAGGTAGAAAGTGTTTTACTTAGTTATTTTCATCTTCAACATTCTCCAAAAACAAGAACACCAAGAAAAAAACTCCATAGCTTTCTCTTTAAAGCTATTCGGCCAACACCTACAACTAACACCTCTACTCTTCTAAATTTTCATCGAACCATACTTCTCAAATCTAAACACCATTCTAAGAACTTCTCTAGTTGAAAGTTTCTTCAAAAAAATTCATCTCGAGCTTAGAAAATCACTTTGAAAATTTTTCCTACAAGGTGAAAATCCGTGTTTCCTATTTCTAAATTGATTTCTTAGATTCTAAGCCATGATTGATCCATGGTTTATATTTTTCTCCTATAGTTATAACTCTTTAAAATTTGTTTGAGCTTGTTAGGGATTCTTTGGAGAACTACACGAAATTACTAGGAGGAGTTAGGAGGAGTTTGTCTTCTCTTAAGGTAAGAGGGAGATTTGATCTCATCAACCTTGTGTGGTGATGAGAGAATGGATTGTATTTGTGGTGAAGAATCCATAAGGATTCATTCACTTGATTATTTAATGCTTTTCTATTTTGTGGTTGATTTTATTTGTGAGCATGTCTATAGCTTTGAAATATATTGCATGTGTTTATAGATGTATGTTAATTATTGTAAGATGTGAATAATATGTGAAGGAGTGCATGAGTGTTCCAAAAAGCACAAGGAAGCTCACGGCTTCACCAAGAAAAAGAGAACCAAGATGTTCTCAACCATTTTCTAAAACAATGATTTAATGAATTTAGGTAAAACAATGAATTTGAAAATGATTTAGAAGATGGAAAAACAATTTTAAGATCAATTGTAAAGAATATGTTGAATTTAGCCAACATGCCATTCAATGTATATTTGATTTCCAAAATTATTTTCTAAGGTAGATTAAGTAGTTAACTACAAAAGAATTAAATTTCAATGAATTTGTGGGGAATAAAATGAATGAACTTAGTTTTAGAAACCTAAATTAGAGGAAATTATTATAAATAAAGAATATAGTGAACACTTGAAAAATACTAACGTAGAGCTCACTCTTTGGGTTTGGAAGCACGTTAGTGAGTTTCAAAGTGTAAATGATGGTTATAATTTAAAGTAAGGTGGTTTATGATGAAAAACGTAGAAAATATCATTTAATAAATTTTATAGATAAAATGCTGTCAAAATTCACTAAAAACAGACAAATAATGGAGAAAGTTTCATATTATAATTTATAATGTAGAGAAAATATTTACGTAGTTGAAAAATATTAGAAATAGGTTACGCACATTTAAAATGATGATTTTTAAGTTACGCGATTGAGAAAACGATTTAAAAATCTTACGCGATTGAGAAAACGATTTAAAAATCTTACGCGATTGAGAAAATGATTTAAAAACATTACGCGATATTTAAAAATGTCAAAATATATTTACGCGATTCGAAAATGTTTAAAAAGGGCAACATGATTATGAAAACGCGATAAAATTTTTACGTGACTAAAAGGAACAGTGAGTTTTACTATCGGGCCAAAGTAGTAGACCCGGACATGTTGAGAAATGGTCTTGTCAAACGGAGACGTACTATATTTGGAAATATTGAGACTAAGGGTATTTATATAAATATGGTGACATATTGAGACTGAGGGTATTTATATAATTATAGTTCGTATTCATGCATTGAGAGTTGTATTAATTTGGTTGAAATTAACAATTGGCTGACGAGATGAATTACATCATGTTGTGGGTGTAATAGGCGTAGTGTGGTTCATTGATTGAATTTGGAGGTATTAGTGTGCGGAGGATTCCATATATGGACAGTTGGTAGCTCATCTGAGCTGTGGTAACGGGCAACACACTAATGATCTCGACAAGCACTATTCTTAATCAAGATCTTGTGGAGATTGTCTAGTACAATGCCTGTGGTGCACGACGTATTTGACTGTGTACTACTTACATGATGTTTTGACTGTGGGCTATTTACACAGTGTAATAGTTTGGTTGGGCAACCTGAGGTACCGATAGTTCTTCCGGGTCATTCTCTCTGATGTCTGTGTTTAGCTCCATGGAGTAGGAAATGAGTCGGTATACAATTGCATTTGGGGGTTTTTCATCATAACGTGAACAGTGTGATTATTCTTATTTGATTTGTGATATTATATGTGTTAATTTGTGATATTGTTTATGATATTATGGTATGCATTATTGTATTAAATTGTGATATCTGTTTGAATTGTCATTTTCTTTATTGCCATGCTGGTAATAATGTAGATTGTCTCACCTCTTTGTATGTATTTCTCTGTGTTATTATTTATTTTCTGTAAAAGAGTTTGAGGAAGAGGAAGAGGAGCAACCTCTCGATATTCAATACCCTAAGGAGTAGCAGCCGAGCGATCAGTTTGAGGAAAGCGAGCCAATAGATCACCCTTATCATTTGGATTGATCTTTTGGGTATGGCTTTGCCTGGATTGATCACCCTTATCATCTTGATGACTGCGTGAAGATAGAGGATTGGTAGTCTATGTGGGGCGTCTGACTGTAACCCTACGTAGAGAGTTTGATGGAGAGCCTATTTTTTACTACTACTTTGTATTTACATCTTGAGATGCCTTTGACTCTTAGGCGCTATTGGGGAGGACTTTTCATGCGCCTAGTGAGATCAATAGTGTATCGACAGCACAGACTCTTGTCCGTAGAGCTGCAAGACATCCAGGATTTCTGTCATCTGATGATCCATCTGAGGATGATCCTTCGGAGGGTTAGAATCTTTGATGTGCACTTGGGCACGTATATGTATTAGTGTTATACTGACTTTTTGCTGCTTTGTTAAATATTTGTAGTTTGTAAATTATTTGTATACTTGAAACAAAATCATATCTATATTATGGTGTGTATTAATAGTTTGTTTTATTTTGTGATTCGTTTTATTTTATTTAATGATATCTGCTATAAAAAGAAAAATTTTACAACTTATATTAATTATGTACCAAATGTTTTTATAACTTGGGTAAGGTTTTATTTTATTGCATCAGAAATATGACATCCCCAGTTTGGGTGTTACAACGAAGGGCACATATTGGAGGAAAAATGCGAAAGATAGAAAGTTAGCTCCTAATTGGGAAGGCCCATATAGGATCGTATCCAAAACAAACACAAGAGCCTACACTCTAGAAACTGTCTCTCACAAAACTTTTAAAAATTTCTAGAATGCAGACAAGCTAAGAAATATTATAGTTAGATGCCTCTAAATTGTTATTTTATCATGTACATGACACGTTCCGATATGAATAAATCAAATATTATTTTTTCAACACTTGTTTACTTTATTCATCTATGACTACTACAACCCACAAGGTTATCACACCTTTCTAAGGTCCGAGGAATACACGGTCTGAAGAGGATCAGACATTCTAACATCTATACATGATGACCAAACAAGAGAATCCACTTGACTAGTTTCTGAGTTCAAGGAGTGTATTCAAGGGTTTTCACCCATACCCTCATAAGCCTGACCTTAACCCATAAACTGAAAAGGTTTACAGATGTTAAGCGTATCTTACTATAGCGTGGGACAATAGACTTCACACTAAGAGGCTTATGTGTCAACTATACTCCACAATTTCAACATTAAACTTAACCCATAAGCCTGAAAAAGGTTTAATGCGGTTACAACATTAAGCCTAACCCATAAGCCTAAAAAACGTTTAACGTGGTTACGAGCATTAGACCGTTGCCCGGGATAGTGGATACCACTCCAAGAGGCTCACATGTCATAACTTTACACCAAAATTTGACTAAGTGTCAAATAGTTCTAAGCAAACCCAAACACCGAGATCAAGCTTTGGACTCATCTCAGTGATAAAAACACGAGCATTTGCTAAGTGTAGAAGAAAAACACTGAGATCGAGTATTGGACCCATCTCGGCTAAACAAAGTCAAGAATATGCTAAGTATAAACATAATCACCGAGATTGAGTGTTGGACTTATTTCAGCGAGGAAAGACGACAAAGATACAACAAGTGCTAAGTACTTAAATTAAAGACGCCCGAGATCAGGACTTGTCCATTTACAAATATTATAAAACCCCACATAGGGGGAAATGAAAAGAAAGAAATAAAAGAAAATTTTGATCAGGTGTCCTCCGGGGTTCCTTCCACGATTATCTCTGAGGTCCTCATCTATGTCTAGCTATCATCCAATGCCCTATCTTCCTCTTTTTCACCGAGGCCCACCATGGGAGTAACTTGGTCAACCAAAATAGTCGTGGGAGCAATGTCTACAATTTGACCATCCTAGACCAACTTCATTAAGCCAATTCTTTCCTCATTAAGATTCAAATTCAGAAGGCGGAGCTGAGCAAGTGCATTTGCGAATGATTCATCCACAAACATAGCCTATTCATCTTCGAGAACTATCATTTCTTCATTCATCCTAGCTTTAGTTTAGTGAAGTAGTTCATTTTCAGCTCAGAGAGTAGTAAGGGTTGACACTACAGAAGACAAGTGTTCCTTCAAGGCGTTCTCCCGAGCTACCCCCTCAAGGACTTGGACCCAGAGTGCCTTCAGCTCAACAACCTGATCCTAGATATTAGTCTACTCGGTAGCATCCTCAGAAAGACAGGCGACCCTGGACTAGAGCCCAACGATCTCAACCTTGCACAACTCGAGCTCTTGAGTGACTTGAGCCAACTGCCTATCTTTTTGGGCAACAACTGTCTTAAGACTTTGTTTTTCACCCCTGAGGGCGTTAAGCTCTCTTTTCAACTCTTGAGCCCTACGAATCGACTCAAAAGGCCCCTCCAAAAATCGGAGCAGTAGGAACCTTAACAGGAACAACTTCGGCAGCTGGCCTCTTACCCATTTGCTCATTCCTGTTGTTAGCTTTTCTCATCCGAGTTTTGAGGGGCTGTGCATGGGAACTGGGCTTCACCTCTTGCACTGCAGTAGGCAGAGGTGGAGGAATTGCAATCGTGACCCTTAGAGCAGCAATCAGGGCCCATGATGTAAAAGCTCTCGCTCTTCTAGCTACCAAGTGTTGGGCAAGAATCTCGAGTTCACCGGGGGCGCTATGCTTTCTACAAAAAGGAAAGAAGTGTTATGACACTTAAGAAAAACTTGAAATACAATATAGATATATGTAGGACGAGATACATAATAGTGGCCTTATTGAGTCAGCGGGCTCGTCGAGGATATCTTTACAATATATGGGCTCACTCGTGTCGGCCCATTTAACAAGAAAATGAAGGACCTCAGCCTTAGGGAGCTCAAAAATCAGAGTTTCAATCTCTTCTACCCTCCACTCCATACAACTTGAGTCCAGTATAAATAAAGACAGGGTTCGCCGTCCGAGGTAACCAAAAAGGTGTTGACCCTGAAGCCCTCTCATTTTTGAAGAAATCATTCTTAAAGTTTTTGAGATCGTAAAGTGACCCACCTTTTTTTATGATTATTCTTGAAGGGTGAGAACCATGTGAAAATAAAGAAGAAGGATCTGATGAAATATGGCTTATTGAAAACCCGACACACGAGTTCAAAAGCCTGGATAAACCCCTATACATTTGGGTGGAGTTGAGTTAGAGCCACACACAAACAGTTGAGGACCCCGATTTCGAACTTGGTGAACAAAAGTTAGACCTCGATCCTTGTGAAGAGTGCCTCGTACATATATATGAAGTGATTGTCTTCTAACCATGTAGAGCATACTCTTTCTTCCTCAAGTAGATGGCGGATGACATACTCCTTATCTCTCAATCTGTCAATTGTCAGTTGTAAGTACTATTGATTCTGATACTCGTCCTTAGCGTTTATTACACTTGAAGGAGTGCCCAAGACCTTTCGATCAACCCATTGATATAGGTTAACGTCACAAGGGAAGATGAGCTCCCTATGCTCTGATGAAGTCGTTCTTCGGGTTCGAGCCATAACATCACCTACAAAGGTCGAACTCATATTAGATTCAGAAGAAGATTCACTAAGGTTTTCTAATTCTAGCATGAGCTCGGAGAGTGGACGTGCTGGTCTTTGCCTTGCCAGCTCTCTAGCATGATTCACCCTCTGGATTGCCTTCAAGATATTCATCTTGGTTACTAACCTTGGACCCTTATCAGACTCCCTATCATGAGGATGATTCCTCTACTGTGATTGAGGCAGTGGGGATGGCGAAGCACTCAGAATCTCTACAGAGACACCATTATTTTGCACAGTCTCCTTACTACCATTTTGCGACATTTTCCTCTTTCTCATGATGTGTTTAGAAAGGAAAAAAAGGTGGAGAAAGAAAGTACCATGGATTTAAATGGTGAAAATGGATGAAAATCACCAATAACCTTAACTTGAGCTCATCAAAAATCGCCTTTGTTCACCGAAGGGGAAGAGCAGAATTGCCAGAGAAAGAGAAAAGTAGGAGGAGAAGCCCCCCACTCCTATTTATAGGCAAGGGAAACTTCCCCAACTGTTATCATGAATAGGAGTAGAAGCGTCTCTTCCATATCGTTTCAAAATTTGAAAATGGCTAATCATGACATTATGAATCTCAAACGGTGGCTTCCACTATTCTTCAACCACATGACGTACTATTTCTGAACAAAAGCAGTTGAAAGAACAATGCTCAGAACGTTCAAAATTGAAGTGACACGTGATGTTTTAGAAGAACACTCAAGCCAAATCACGGGTTGTCATCAAGATATCATGGTAAAACCATACTACAAATCTCGGTTCTAGACCGAATTACACTCAGATTAGACGGGGTCCATAAACAAATATGTGTGGGGGACACTTACTAAGTCTAATCAAAAGGAACTTGGAGAGAGTTGATTTTGGCATTACATTCAAAGAGGAACCATTGTCAATGAACACTCTAGCCATTAAATGATCTTTGCATTTGACAAAAATATGCAGCGCCTTATTATGCCCCATTCCTTCAGTAAGTATCTCATCATCAGTGAAAGTGAGCATCAATCATCATCATTATTGAGCTTCTCTCTTCCAATCCTTTTACTTTTTCTTTTCCATTCTCATGAACATGATAAATTGTCATATATTTTCGTGTTTCATGGCTAACTAAGCTGTATATAGGGATTTCTTTGGATCCTCCTATGGATATTGAATAATTTTGTAATCCTTAGAGTTTATGTATATGATTTGGTTTGGTTCAATCATATAAATCTTAATGCTCTTGAATGTTTGATAAGTTTTTAAGTAATTTGTTGAAATCTAATGAATCTAGATATAGGAATTTGGATTTGAGATCATAAGTATGGTTGATGCATGTTTGATTTCATTCAATTGATTTGGATAAGTTAATTCGCTAATGGGATAGGCATATACCTCTTGGTCATACATAGTAACTGATTAAGAATAGATATTAATGAGTGGATTTTATGCTAGTTCTCATAGAAACATAGTGAATTAGGTAACTGAAGCATGATTGATTGACCTAGAAATAGACTTTTAACTAAATTAGATTCTCAAGCTAACCTAATCATTTAGTGTATATTTCTTATATGGATTGCTTGTTATCAATTAAAGTAACAGGTGAAGAAGGATTCCCTATTCTCTAATTCATATCTTTGATACCGATTTACTGCATTTTAGTCTTTACATTTGATTTACACAATCCTTTTATAATTTAAATGTGTTTGAATAGTATTAAGTAAACTATTAGTTAATATTTGGTTTATAAGATTAACGTATTTCTCCTGAGAATGATACTCAACTCTTGACTATATTACAGGTGCGACTCATGCACTTACAGTAAGCAAAAGAGTGAACACCTGCTAAACTTGGATATCTTTGACACTTAGCAGTCACATCTAAGCATCAAGTTGTGGACAACTGCTTTGGACCAAGTTACAAGTTAGCAACTATTCTGAAAAGTTACTACTATGAGTTGTTCCTGTCCCTCTGCTTAGTCTCTACAATGTTGTATTGTGTATTTAGCGCTGCTCTCTGTGAGCCCCCTCATAATGTTGTGCGTTGTGTTATTCTCTATTTATTATGATTAATTTGTTGACTTGTGTTGCATCCAATTTGATTAGGTTTCTAACTCCTTGATTATCTAATAAGGATAACAACCTAATTATAATCAATTTTGAGTCTTCACTAACAATTTAGGCTTTGGATAAAATTTAGGTTTTAGATAAAATTCCTTTGAAGCTTCATCTTCAATATCTCACAATTTAATCCAAAATCCTCTAAATTATGCATAAAATTTCAAATAAAGCTATAAAATTGATAGGAAAGATAAAAATATTAAAATCTAAATAAAACTAATTGAAATAAAAATAAAATCAAAATCAAATAAAAATCTTAATAAATAAAACCCAAATATATGTGCAATTTTGCGTCACATTAGTTCACTTATCTTTTTTTTTTAAAAAAAAAAAATCTAACACTTGTGAGGCCCACTTGGTTGAGTGCTTTTTTTTTTTTGTACAGCCTTTATTTGTCTTCACGAAACACTTCAATAGCACTTCTCCCTCCAATGATGATGACTTAACTAGAAACAAGTAATCTTAGTATATTTCTTGCACTTTATCATAACAATTTAATAAATAATAATCTCGAAGAAAATAAGTAAGTCACAAAATTACTAAAATTACTTGAATTAGGATATAATAAAGCCTTATTTAAGTATGAAAAATATGCATTGTTAAATTATTATCAATCGTTCAAGTGATTTGTTGGTTTCTCATCACAAAGGTTCATAAGATGCTTCATCATTTTCTTATCTTATTTTCATTGGTCACATTCTCAATTACAATGCTTTCAATTAAATTTAATTGGTGTCACACAAAAGTGAGGGGAAAGTAACTTGAAATAATAACAAAGATGGCACAAATACTCATGTGCGTGGGAATCGATAGGATTATTCGTGTCAGAGCGGGGAATAGGTACTCGTTTAATATAGAGAACGAGGATAATAACCCCCACCCCGCGGTACATGTAAACTCGCTAAATATATATTTTTTAATATTATATATTATGATTTTTTTCCTCTTTTACTTTAAGATGAGATGAAAAATTATATTTTTTATTATCTGACAATGAATATTTTTAGTGAATGAACCCATTTTGATAGAAATTATTGAAAAATTTATACTTGTAATAATTAAATACGTATGTAGATTGATTATTACATAATGTAATTAAATTTAGTACATCATTTGTGATATTTTTTTTAATTTTATAATAATTTTAAATTATTGAAGGATGTTGTGATATGTGATATTAAAGTTTATTTTATATATATTTCTTTTCATTGATTTTTAGAATTTTATTTTAAATTATTTGATACCCGCGTATATCCGTGGATACCCACCTATTTCGCGGGGATCATAAATACATACTCGTGATGGAGACAGGTAGGGATAAGGAAAGCACTACACACCCCACCCTTTGCGTTGTCATTACTAACCATGACTCGCATTATTTTTTTAAAAAATAAGGTTAAATTAAAGTTTTGACCTCTATAACTTATACTCATTTTTAATTTAGTCCTATAATTTTTTCTTTTCAAATCAGCTCTCGTACTTATAAATATTTCAAAATAGTCCTTACTATTAATTTTCATTTTAAAACCATTAATTTGATACCTACTAGGTGTCTTATAGAGAAAAAAACATTTAAAAGAATATTTATTGGATAAAAGTGCATTTATTGGGAAGAAATAAGTACTTACTAGAATGAATAAATACATTATTTGATGTTTTACAAAGAAAATAAGCATATAAAGAAGTCCTTATTGAATAAAGAAATACCTATTTTGTTAATTAACTGACGATATTATAACAATGTTATAACAAAAATTAATGGCAAAAACTATTTTAAATTTGTTTGTAAGTGTGAGGACTGATTTGAAAAGAAAAAATTATAGATACTAAATTGAAAATAAATATGAACTATAAGGACTAAAACTTTAATTTAACAAAAAAAAAATGTGAGGTTGAGTAACTTGGGTTGTATGAGTTGGGAAAGTCCTAACCTACAACCAGACTCATTTTGTGTGAGTTGAATATTTTAAACCAACTCAACCTATAAACCTAAATCTGCTCATCATTTATGGGTTGATTTAGGTAAAAACTTATAAGATTGTAGTTAAGTAATAAACACCTCTAATATTAACATTTTCTAATAGCAAAAGTTATAATTCTTGCATATGGTAAAACATTTTTTAACATTAACATTTGTAGTGTGCGAAGTAGTAGCCTAATTACAGGAAAAGTCTAATATGAACCCAACAAGTTTGGGTCTATAGATGGACCATTGATATTTTGGCCATTGATTTATTATTAAAATACATTAATGATTCAGATTAAAAGTTAGATTTTTATAGATTTTAACTAGTAGTACTCAGATTCACATAGAAATTTAATCAGATCATTCTTTTCTTTTTCATATAAATAATTGTATATATAAGAAACTTACAGATTTTAATTAATAATTTTTTTATATACCCAGATCTGTATATAGATACTGTCAGATTAAAAAAAGAGGTGATCAATTCATAGACTCAAACATGTTAAGTTCATGATAGAAGTCTCCTTAATTATAAGTCCCGGAGGAGTCTATCATGGACCCAATAAGTTTGGGTCCATGAATGAATCACTTCTTTTTTCAATCCGACAGTATCTATATGTAAATCTGGGTGTATGAAAAAATTATCAGTTAAAATATGTAAGTTATTTATATGTACAATTATTCATAAAAAAAAGGAGTGATCTAGCTAAATTTTTGTACGAATCTGAGTACTACTAGTTAAAATATGTAAAAATCTAACTTTTAATCTGGACCATTAATTTATTTTAATAATAAATCAATGAGCAAAACATCAATGGTCCATCCACAGATCCAAACTTGTTGGGTCTATATTAAACTTTCCCTAACAAACTACTTTCCGGTCATCTCAAGATTACTATTCTTTTTAGTCACTCGCTCAAAACCTATAAATGCTTACAACATTAATGTAATATATATATTGAGATGGATTTTTATTGTAAAAGGGTGAGAGAAGTAAATATTTACTATTGAATCTTATATGAATCATCAAAATTAGAATATAAATACATGTGACTTTTTTAAGTGGTCACATGACCTTTAAGTAACTTTTAATTTTGATCAACCATGTATATATATAGGAAACGTATCTGCTGAGAGGAATATTTATTGTAAGAGATGAAAAAAATAAATATTAATAATTAAATCTTACATAAATGATCAAAATTAATTAGAACATAAAAATAATGTTCACTAATGTAAATTTTTATGATGATAAAACTTTCAGTTTTATTAGGAATGTTGTGTAAAACAAAATCAATCTTATGCTAATGAATAACATTTTGTAGGAAAAATGTTTCACAAAATCCACTGAGAAAATATCATATTAGTCTAAAATTAATTGTTTAATTACTCTATCTTTGGTAAAAAAAAAATTGTTTAATTACTCTATCAACTATTCAACTTATATTAAAAGTAACATCAAATATGATTTTCATGCAAGTGAAATATCTATCACGAATTCACACATACTTCAAGTTGATAGATATACATATATTTCAACGGTCGAATTGGTTAAAATTAATATCTACAATAAGTGTTTTTTAATGTAAAAATATCTTCAATAAGTTTACTCTGTGTAAATGTGTCAATTATTACATCAGTGTCAACCGATTCAATCTCATTATATATGAGTTAAGATCCTTTTACACTGATTTAGGAATTTGTACACACGAATTCACACATACTTCAAGTTGTTTAAACTTTAAGAAATTTGGGTGTATAAATTATATATATAGAGAGGGATCGGTTTATATTAGTGTAAGTCTTTTTTGACTTACACTTATATTTAATCATTAGATCTACTTTTATATAATGGTTGAGATTATTTTATTAAAAATAACTATTAGATGAAAGTGATTCTAACAGTTAAAAATAAGTGTAAATAAAAAAAAAACTTACACTAGTGTAAATTGATCCTCTCTAGATATATATATATATATATATATATATATATATATATATATATATATATTTCAACGGTCGAATTCGTTAAAATTAATATCTACAATAAGTTTTTTTTAATTTAAAAATATCTTCAATAAGTTTACTCTGTGTAAATGTGTCAATTATTACGTCAGTGTCAACCGATCCAATCTCATTATATATGAGTTAAGATACTTTTACACTGATTTAGGAATTTGTACATTTATACAAGATACAACTCCTTTAGAAAATTATTTTAACCATTTTGACCATTGATTTAAGCCAATAGGTATTTTTACTTGTTTAAAAATCATATTATAGATTAGTTATAATACAAGTTAATGGAGTATAAAACAATCATCAATTAATATGAGATTTTTATGCGTGTAGTATTCTTTTAATCAAGTTGTAGATTTGTAAAATACCCAGCCTATAAAAATTTATTTATTAATGCATAAATAATTTTGATTTATATCAATGTCAATCCTAACCCAAATTTAAATATGCATTTTTACTAAAATTAAAAAATATATGAACACATTATTTTTTTAATTGTATTAAGTTAGGATAAGGACATATAAATTAGTTATTTTAACTGATAAGTGAAACTAAATTAAACTTATAGAAAGAAGAATAAAAATATTAACTTAATAATCGAAGTAGAAATATAAATTTTAATATGATGAATACACTTTTGTTATTACAAAAACAAAAAAGTGTAATACTTATTATTGTATATTCAACATGTAATAACAATGTTGTTATTATGCAATGATGGTGGGTGATGATTAAACTTAGATAATTATGAGTTTTACGATATTCCATCGTTTTGTATTTTCTTTTCCTTCATATTGGAATTACATTTTCAGGGGTAAAATCATCTTTGCCCAATAATTATTTGCCATTCTTTTCGAACGTAAACTTTTGACTTAAAATATCAAGTAATCAATGGTTGGTACATGGCTTCGAGAACCTTTTCTCCTTTAATATTTACGCTATATTTGGATTATAGGTAAAGAGGAGAACGAAAAAAAAATAAGAGAACAGAATTAATTTTTTGTGTTTGAGAGTTTTAAAATGTATAAAAACAGAATGGAATACAGGGAGAATCATTCTCCCCCACTTTCCCTCAAATGACTAAATTTTGTTCTTCCCAAAATTGAGGTGGAATGGGAAAAACACATGTTCCGTTCCATTCCATTAATGAATCTTCCAAACAAAGAGAGGAAAACTATGTTCTATTCCTTTCCTTTCTTTTTCAATCCATCCTCACCTATTCTGTTCCGTTCCGTTAATAAGAAAACATCCAAACACAGAGTTAAGGAGAAATGCAAACTTGGGTCTGCTAACTAAAAAGGAATAACTACATTTGTCATTTGGAATATATATGGCTTAGCCATTAAGAATGACCATTTCTAAGACTAATAATAGTTGTTCGAGGAAATTGAATAGTCACCACGACACCAAGCTTTTCTTTCAAGAATATTGTAATTATTCAGACAGTCATTGGTTTGATTCTCTATTTGCAGTATCTTTTGTGATCTGCTAGAATAATTATTTCAAAGACGTCTATCTGTCATTATGCTATTCCTTTATTTGGACTTCAATTGAGTAACACTGATCTTTTTTCCTTATGATAGCAACATTGTGATTTGGTTCCAAATAACCAAAATAGAAACTTATCTAAGAAGGTTTAATTGGCATAAGTAAAATTTTTATAATAAATTTAGATTAACAAGTTGTAACATCTTTATTAAGAAAACAGAGAATTAAAAGAAAGAACAATATAATACTTCCTTCTATCTAACTAACAAAAATCAACTAAAAGGAGGAAATAAAAAAGAACCGTACATCTAGCTATAACATAATATTAAAGGATCTATATGGCACGTGCACGTGTGTTTAGTATTCATCTAATATGATTTATATCATTGACCAATTGAAATTGTCAAACAAAGAGCAAAAGAGAATTTAATGGTCTAAAACTAGAGAAATTATCACATAAATATAATATATTACAATTAAATATATTAAATTAATTAATTAAAATTTAATATTTTTATAATTAATTTTATAATATTTTATGAAAATATTAAATTCTAATTACTTAACTGAATACACCATATTTAAATAAAAAAATTTCTTAAAACTAAACGAGATACAGAGTTTAAGTTTGTCTGAATCTCAACGTTACAGCATAGAATCACGCTAAAGTTTACTAAGTCTAACCACGAGTCTCTGCTTACTTGAAAGGTAGGTGACAACAACCCCATTATTCAAATAAGTTGGTTATATTCTTATGTAGCAAGAAGAAGAAATTAAAGTTAGTTATGAATTTTTAATATTTTATTTTTCCTTAGCGTATTTGAATTGATCTTTTTTTTTATTTTTTTTTATCATAAACTAAAATTCATTCAAACAAAAGTCCATTAACATTTACAATCTTAATAAAAAAAGATTTATCAAGAGAAGAAATTATATAAATATAATATTCACCTAAGATTAATCCATGATTTGTAATTTTACTCCTAATCATATAGATTGACAATGCATCTAACACTATAGAAACTAATATATAAAGTGTTACAGTATATATAATGTCTCTTATCTCAATATATATGAAGATATGTTATATAAGGTTAATGCATGAAATGAATATGAGAAAATTAAAGTTAAAAATCTCAAATCTTCCACAATATTAGACAAATCTAAAAAAATTAAAATCAAACTCTTCATATCTATCCAAAATATAATAGATCTAAAATATCTTAATAAATCTATTAAAAAATTACTAAAAAAAGAAAAAACAAAAAGTCTGCCACTGAAAAAGAGAAGCGGCAACTTAGATAAACATCAAAAAAGGGGATCGAAGTATACCGTGAAAGAAAGAAAGAATATGAAAGGGGAGAAAGCTGATTTATCCTTATTCGAATGAAAAGATCATCATACCGTTGACACTTTTTTTAAGAGAGTCAAATTTAGTAAAAAAAGTGATAATATATATATATATATATATATATATATATATATATATATATATATATATATATATATATATATATGAGATAAATACTTATCGATAGAGTATAAAACAAAGTGTATGAACTGTTTGATGTAAAATTATTGGAGTTGTATTCGAATTGATTTTTCAATGTAAGAAAAGAGAAAAAAAAATTAAGAAATCACATTAAACTGTAGTCCTTACATGATTGTATTTACATTGATTCAATTAAGCAAAGATTACTTATCTTCTGGACCGTATTCCAGACTTGTAACTCGTGGGCCAGCCCGGCGCACGTATCCGTCGTGGTCTGACATCCACAATAGAGCTTGTATATCATGAGACCCTGGTGATGTATGTCAGACCCAGGTATTGGATAGTAACAGCTTTACCAAGAAATCTGTATAAGAGATAAATCTTATAATATATCTTAATTGTCAATCATGATCTTACGAAAAAATAGCACCATAACTACCATACCAATATTCCGATAATATGAGGATTCTCTATAACTAAATAAGGAACATATCTTCTCCTACTACTGTTTTGGGAATGTATCTCTTTATGATGAGAACATATCTATCCAACATCTATAAATACTAGGCTAAGTCACCCAAATCAGGTATCTATCATCTCATTGCATAAATCCTACTTGTGCACTGTCTGACTTGAGCGTTGGAGTCCCTTTGCAGGTACCTACCCTTTGGTTCAACACGCTTGGTAGCGGCTGCATAAGGAGGAAACCACTGTATGTGTCTATCTCAAGTACACCTCTGAATTCACTTCAGAACATTGGCGCCATATGTGGGAACGATAAACTTCTAATCCCACCAAATCATGGTGAACATGAGACAAAACTTGAGGAGAAACGTTGCACAAACCTCTACTATCCAAAGGCAGGGCCCTGCTACACAACGCCCTCCTCAATTTATCCCACCACTTGTCGTTGAAACCTCCGTTGTGAGAAACCAGGCACTCAACACAGAAAACCAATGCGATGGGCACTTCACGTCGATCTATGACAAAGTCCTAACCCATCGCGCAGGGTTTCTGTAAGAGATAGAATTGGAATCCCAACCCAAGGAGGCAACCCTAATATTCAAGAACACATAATCCCAGTGCACTTGTGATTAGGAATGCCAAATAATGAAGCTATGATCGTGCGTCTCGCTCTAAACGCGCAAATCAGTCCTATATATCTCAATGTCAATTCCAAGACATGTTGCAACAACACATGGCTATGCTAAATGAACAATACCAAAGGTTGGAGAACATGTAATAGCTATGCATGAAAACCAACCCAAGTTAAACCGTTGTGACGGGGGGCATAACGCGAAAAATAACTAAAGGAGGGTTCATGCTGATGTTGTAATGTCAAATGTTGGGAACAATAACTTGAGCTGTGGCATTCAAGAACATCCCTTTTCTGATCAACTTTTGGAGTATCGCGTTCCTAGAAATTTTAAGTTTCCAACAAACTTGAAAATTTATGATGGAACTACGGACCCCCAAGAGCATATAAATGTCTTTGAGCAATCCATGTATTTTCACGGAGGATCCATGGAGTTGCTATACCATGCTTTCCTCTTTCCCTGAAAAAGGAAGCCCTCAAGTGATTTTTCATATTGCCTCGAAGATTCGTAGTTGATTGGTCATATCTTAAGCAGTGATTCCTACTCCAATACACCACCAACAAGGAGTAATTTAGGTCCATCAAATCCCTGGGTAAGGTTCTCTAAGGAAGACATGAGCCCCTCTGTGATTACGTTAGGCAGTTTATGGTGGCATGCACTAATATGGAGAACTTTAATGACAAATAGCCCTTCATTATGCCAGAAGCGATCTGTTTTGAGTTTTTTTGATTCCCTAGTGAAAAAGAAGCCAGAAAATTTAGGTGAGTTTCAGAGACGATCCCAGAAGTACATCAACCTCGAGGAAGCAACAGAGGATCAGAGGAGATGGGATAAAGGCGAGCCCCCTCATCAGAAGCCTAACCACAATTCCTCATGATCCTGGTGTTCCAAAGTAGTCCACCCTGGGGGAAGGTATTCTGATTATACTTTTCTGAACACTCCACAAGAGACAATCTTGAGGAAAGTAATGCAAACTGAATTTCAGAATATTCGAAGGCCACCACCTATTAAGAAGCACAAGCAAAAGGACCACTCTAAATATTGCACATAGCACAAAGGCTGCGGACATGATACTAAAGATTGTTATCAATTACGTGATGCCATCGAGTTCCTAATTAAGGCCAGACGACTACAGCAACATATCCTTTGTGTTCAAAACAATGAGCACCGTGGCAGGCACATGGACAATCAACGTAGCCCTCGAAGAAGTTGATCCCCATGCCATTGAAGAAGAACCTAAAGTCCTAGGAGAAGATCGTGGACTCCATCTCGCCGAGATAATAATGACTTGCATGATAAGAACAGGGACGCTCCGCCTAATGACAATGACTACCGTCATTCTAAACTAAATAGAATAATCAACACCATTGCTGGAGGATTTGTTGGTGGAGGATCATCAAATGGAGCTCGAAAGAAAGCTCTCAGGATGACAGTATTCAGTGTTTCACATTTCGAGTCCAGATCACAGATTACAGAAAGGAAGACACCCTCTATCACTTTCTTGGATGAGGACTACGACAGAATTATCCCAGATCATGACGACCCACTAGTCATTTCAGGTACAATTTCCAATGCCGAGGTCCGTCATGTTTTTGTGGATCAATGAAGTTCAGCACACATCATGTTTATGGATCTCTATCAGAAGCTAGAACTCCCGTGGTCAGACTTGACCCCCAATGATAGGTGATAACTCCACAATGTGTAGTTATTTGTACCCCATATCTGTATTTCTCTTATTGCTAAAGTCCTTATATTTATGCATATTTGGAAGGTTTTATGCTTCTATTTGTTATATCTAATTCTGATACCTTCCCTATATGATATTGAGCAAACTATGCATATTTAATATGTGATTAAGTGAATTTGTATCTGTTACTGATTTGGTGTTTTCTCTATCATAGGAAGGGCTCCAAACAAAATGATATATGGAGCAATTGAGCTGGAATGGGAAGAGGAAGCCAAATCTGCATCTCAGACCTCAACGCCGCGGCGTGGCATGTGAATGCCGCGGCGTCCCTGACCTAATTTCACACGCACTATGGCATAGGCATGTTAATGCTGCGGCGTACTTCTGTTTTTTTGAGTCTATAAATAGATTTTTAGGAGATTTTATAAAAGAGCTCTGTGGGAGCCTTGCTGAGTTTAGAGAAGCTGCGCTAGTGAGTGTGGGATTTAAAGGATGCAAACCCAAGTACAGGTTATCTCAAGTAATAAATTTCTCGGGAGTCCGAGGTCGATCCATAGGGAATTGATGAAGAAAAATTAATTGAGGTAAGAAGAGGATTTGTCACAACACCAAAAGTAATAAAAGATGTTCACAAGTGAATTTAAGAACTTGCTTGGGTTAGGAGATCCACTCTTGGTAATAAATTAAAGGCAAGATTATTTCTCTTTATAACTCAATTGAAATCCACACACAATAGAGGTTCCAATCGAAAAATATAACATTCAAAGTTCAATTATATATGCAATCATATTATGATTCCTTTAATTATCTACCAACATTTGTAAATGAGTTCAAGCATTCATTGTGTCAATCCTATTGTCTACAATAAATCAAGATCTCCATTATACAAAGAAGGTTTCTAAATTGATTGGAAACAAAATACAACACATATAATGTTCATTTGATAATATATCATTTAAGCACAAGAAATAGAATAATCTAACCTTATTTCATTACCAAGAGCTTCACTCTTTCACCCAAGCAAGATGAAGATTTAGTTACTCATAGATAAGAAGAAAGAAAGAGAGAAGAAGAGAAAAATGAACATAGCTTTAATTTAGAGCAAGAGAAAATTACAACAAAGAAAAATAATAAACAAACATAACCATAACTTTTAAAAACTAAGCCTAACACCTAGAGCACCAAATGATTAGCCAATGGTACCTTTTTATAGAGGATTAGGAATACAAAATGACAAGGGGTCTGATTAAGAGTAGGTGGCTGAGTAGGTGAATGAATGAAAAATGCCAAATGGAGAGTTGGTGAGTGGAAAATTATTGAGATTCTTTGTCTCTGAAATCATTCATTACTTAACTTATGGATTCCGTCATCAAATGGAAAAGTCATCTTCATAAAAGTTATAGATCTGGGTCTTAACTTTCAGATGTCCAAATTTCAGCTTATTTCATCACCTACAGCCCGAGATATGGCCCACTTACTGCAGACTATTTAGGCCCAATTTCAGAACCTTTGTTTTGACTTCCAGACCCAATATCACATCCAAACTGTCTGATTTGAGTTTTGTGTTCTTCATGAAAGCTGTAGATATGGGTCGTAACTTTCAAGTATCCAAATTTCAGCCAAGAAAGTTCTTACAGCCCAAGTTATGCTCTGATTACTGTACATTATTCAGGTTTCAGACACAAAACTCATGTTCTAACTTCCAAGCCCAATTAGTTTCACTAGATGTCTGAATGAGATTTTGAGCTCTTCATCAAAGTTGTAGAGCTCTCTTTTATCTTTCCTACAAGATAAGATACATAATTTTTATATATCTAGAACTCAAGATATGCCGGAAATACAAAAATAGTGTAAGACTCAAATAATGCTGAAAAAATCAATTAAGTCCAATTTGAGTCTAAACTTACAAAACATAACGAAGCTCAATCAATTAAATACATGAATAGTATAAATGACTAAAAATGAGAGTTTATTAATGTATAAAAATATGATTATCAAATTCTCCCACACTTAGCTTTTTGCACTCCTGGGCAAAACACATAAGACCAAAGGTAGGAAATAAAGAAAAAAAAAACATAAACTCGAAAGCTAAAAACTCTAAAAGACTCGATGAAACAAGAAGAGCAACAAGAAATTCAAGGGATCAAAGCATTAATGACGTAATATTTCTTCACATCTCAAACCAACAAGCAAAGAAACTTCAGTTGAAAAGAATGAATTAAGAATGATAGATCCTCATAGAATTCACTCTCAATCTCTCAAGTGTTTAAAAGGTAAGTATTTCACTCTATTTAACCCATGAACAATTGCACTACCATAAGCTTGCTTATCTTCTACTTCTCCGCTACTCAAACCACATGCATACAAAAATCAATAGGACTTTATTCAAGGTTGTAATGGGGTCATGGTAATGAGAAGTGATAATATCGATATGAGAAGATAAATACCAAAGAGAATAAAAGAGCATTATGGTATAGTTAGAGTGGAGAAAATGTTTGAGAACATTCATCATAAAGGACAATCATCAATATTTGAATAATGTTTTGTTGAAGATCAATCTCAAATTGATGAATTGAATTCATTGTTAGGCCTGAACCTTCTCATTTTGTTCCTGTTGTTTCCAAGCATCCACCTTTATTTTAGACTCTGATAATTCTTTGATTGCAATGGTGGTCAATTTTTTTTTCTTTTTTTTTTGATCATTTTGCACACACATCCCCTCACCTATTCAAGAACAAGGTCAATGCTCTCTTATTCCCTAAGGTTGGGTAAAATATGCTTTTTTTTTTAAGTCACGTAATGAGCTAAAAATAATGAATAGTCAAATAAGCTCAAAGAGGTTACACAAGCGAAAATATACAAGGATGACTATTTGGTCAAAGTAGCTATTTTAAAATGCCTCAATCATATTTATGTATGCATATGAAAATATAGCCTAAAAAAGAATCAAAGCAAGTTCTAGAGTAACAATTCCATGAGTGAAAATCACACAAGAAAGAAGAGAATGGTACATGTATTCAATCCATTCATCAATAGACTCAAAATCTCACAAGGCATATTTCTATCATTCTCAAACCACCAATTCAACATCCATAACCAAGCATGTGAAATTTAAGAAAGAAGATAATTTATTCAATCATGCTATGATTCCTGAATTTCAATTGCTTCAAAGGATGTGAGAGTGCATTCGCTTGAATCTTTCAAAGGAAATCAAACAGCAAAAGTTTATTACTTCCACAAATAAACACTAAATAGTTACTACCCCAACTAAGATATGTCTCAAGAGTAATAAATTGTTTCCAAAATTTACTCCTTACTCTGCCATCACTAATTGGTTTTACTACGAATAGGTTTCTGACAGTCATATCACTAAACATACTTCCCAATTTAGATGCGTCTCAGGAGTAAAATTACTTTTTACTCTGCCATCATTCATTGGTTTAGTAAGTCTATGAAAATCATATCATACTTCCTAAAAAAAATTTTTTTTGGTCAACTATCCTTCCTCCCCAACCAGATCACAATATTGTCCTTAATGTTAAAATATAGATGAGTAAAGGATAGAAGATATTACCTATTGGAGAAATTACTGAAAAGAGAAACCTGACACAAATTTAAACAAAAACAAAGTACAATAAATAAAACCAAAGCTTAATATTATTTAAATAACTGGAGTGTCTGATCGGGCTTGCGATGCATACTGCTTCCCTCACCGCTTCCTTCTGACCAATCTATCTGAGTTATTACTGGATCAGGTTCATAAACAAAAGCTTCTAATTTATCAATCAACTCATCAATAGTGAAAGCAAAGATAAGAAGTTGTCTTACTGAAGATGTTATAAATTTCTGTTCCATAACATGGTCAAGAAAAAGTAACAAAATATAAAAGAAATTATTTACATTCAACAAACCTATGAATTTATGGTGGATGTTCAGTTGGGCCCAAGAGACAATTTGAAAAACTTCTTCCAAGATACTAAAATCACCTGGTAAGGTAATGAATGCATCAGAGTTTTCAAGCATTATTTTCATTCATTCATGCATTGATGATACCTTAAGTTCATTCCCAATTATCTTTCCAGTGATGTTCTGTTGAGCTAAAGGTCCAGGAATGACACCTAAAACCTGACTGCCTCTTATATATGCAGTAAGTGATACAACTCCCATTAACCCACGACAACCTTCCCTATATACAAGATGAATATTTCTCACAGCAAGTGATAGACCAAGAGTGGTAGCTGCGTTTACAAACTTTAAGCCCTTCCCATACTTAGACCCACAAAATACACAGATATTTTTAAGTTGACGAACAGAAACACCTTCCATTTCTATACTCACCTTTCTCTCTGAATGATTCTGAGTTGGAAGAAAATAGAGAAAATGGAGTGTTTAAATAGGAAAAAGAATGGAAAGGATAATAATAACATCTATAAGGGTAGGTTGGTTGTTGTCAGAAAAGTTTGAAATTAAGAAACACATAATCTTTTTTTTTTTTTTTTTTTTTTTACTTTAAGAAAACCATCAGGGTAAAGAAGTCTAGAAACCCCTAAAAGACCCTGCTCAAAGGATCGTCAATCCAAAACCAAAATATAACAAAATCATACAAAGATAAAAGAAATATAATAGCAAATGATGACATACCTTTATGTACAGTTTTCATGGCGTATCTTTATACTGCGCATCATGAGTGCAGTAGTGGCATATCTTTATATTGCGTGTCACCAGTGCAGTAGACACTCACGTCCGTTTATTCGAAAAAGGGAGAAAAAAGAAACTATCGTGGGTTTCCATCCTGGGTCTGGAACCTGGAGAGCTTAACTTGAGCTCGTAACATCAACAAAGATGCTAAAATCTAAAACCCGTAATGTCCAAGATCCAGAACATCCCATCCCAGGGCGCTGAGAGCCCCTTCCAATAAAAGAGAGGATCAAGCTTAGATGCCTCTTACGCATTGGCAGCCGCGGGTTACTTCTCACTAATAACCAGAGTGGGACATTTCTGCCTATTCATCAACTCCACAGTGCCTAGATGGTAAACATTGGGTTATAGAGTGCGACTCTCTACAGAGCATGGTACACGAACTTTTTAAGGACTAGCGTGCAAAGGTCCACTCGAGTCAATGATGGGTCAGCCAAAGGCTGGGGCTCCACAACTAATTAAAGCCATGGTACTCCTTCCGGATCACCCTTGTTCAAACATTTTTTCTTTTTTTTTTAAAGAAAACATAAAGAAGAAGAAGAAGATAATATGTACAGATTGTTGTGGATATGACTCACGTAGACCTCTGGTTTAACGTCTATTAACGACTTAAATGCCTTCTATGAGTCGAGGATAAACTTCCCATCCAATTTTCTTATAAATTGGCAAACAGGGTCTTTTAGAGTCAGATTCCCAAGACTGTAGCGTTTTTCTTCATCTTTGAAGAGATTCCACAAATTAAGAAGTTCACGATGCACTAATCCACAAAAATGCGTCTCAAGAGTCAATAAGATATCATCTAATGACTCCTTACTCAGTCCATTTTTAATGAAGGAAATTTTATCTTCTCTGTTTATGGAAACCATCCCCAAAGAATGACATTGCTTGTTACAATTCCATCGTCTACATTTGTGACAGACTTGTAACTTTTTTGCTCTTCTCCTTTTAGAATACGAACTTCTTCCAAGACCTAGCATGTATGGGTCAAATGAAATTAAAGACTCACCTGCTAGTCGGACCTTTGCTTCAATTATCCAGCGTACATCTTCTAGTATACCCTTGTGCATTAACAGTCTCAATCTTTCATATCTAACTTTGTAAATTTTTTTCAGAGCATTTTGAGGGAGAGAAGGAAAATGTTTTCTCAGGTTTGAAAGAATGACATCCATTTTAAAGGAGAAGAAGGATTCAGTTATTTTGGAAAACTGAAAAACAAATCGACTTGAGAGTCGTAGAGTACCGTTATCCGCCACTTAACCGGCAACACAAAGAATTGCAAAAACAAGGCAATAAAATTAGAGTGAATTCTATTCATAACAAGGATAAAAAAGAGAGATGAATTCTACCTCATCAACTTAGTTTTTCAGAAATGGTTTGAGCCTTTGTCCATTGACTTTAAATACATTACCATTCTTAGGATTATCAATTTCTATAGCCCTATAAGGATACACATGTTTGACAACAAAAGGACCACTCCACCTAGATCTCAATTTTCCAGGGAATAGGTGCAGGCGAGAATTATAAAGTAGAACTTTTTGATTAATTTCAAAAGATTTTCTTAAAATTGTCTTGTCATGAAAAGCTTTTGTTCTGACTTTATAAATCTTTGAGTTCTCATATGCATCATTTCTCAATTCCTCAAGTTCATTTAATTATAATTTGCGTATCTTGCTAGCATCATCAAGATTTAAATTGAAAGTTTTAATGGCTCAAAATGCTTTATATTCCAATTCTACAGGAAAGTGACAAGGTTTTCCATAGACTAACCGATAGGGTGACATGCCCAAAGATGTTTTGAAAGTAGTACGGTAAGTCCAAAGTGCATCGTTTAGTCTTAAAGACCAATCTTTATGATTTGGGTTAACTATTTTTTCCAAAATTTGTTTAATCTCCCTATTTGTCAATTCAACTTGTCCACTTGTCTGAGGGTGATAAGGGGTGGCAATTTTGTATGTAATACCATATTTCTTCATTAAAGATTCAAATGGTTTATTGCAAAAATGTGTTCTCCCATCACTGATGATAACTCGAGGGATTCCAAATCGACACAAGATATTTTCTTTTAAAAATTTGAGAACAGTTTTATGATCATTGTGTCGGCATGGAATCGCCTCAATCCATTTTGAGACATAATCAACTACAACCAAAATATACACAAATCCAAATGAGGATGGAAATGGATCCATGAAATTAATTCCCTAACAATAAAAAATTTCAATGACAAGGATGAGGTTCAGAGGCATCATGTTTCTTTTTGAAATTGAGCCCATCTTTTAACAATTTTCACAACTTTTGCAAAAAGTATAACAATCCTTAAATAAAGTGGGCCAATAAAATCCACACTGTAAGATTTTCGCAGTTGTTTTCTTTGAAGAAAAGTGGCCTCCACATGCTTTTGAGTGAAAAAATTTAATGACACTACCTATCTCACTGTCAGGAACACATATCCGAAAGATTTGGTCAGGACAATATTTGAACAAGTATAGGTCATCCCAATAAAAATTTTTCACCTCTGTCAAAAATTTCTTTTTATCTTGGTGCGTCCATTGATGCGGCATCTTTCCTGTTACAAGAAAGTTAACTATGTTAGCAAACCAAGGCATGAAATTGACATAAAATAAAAATTCATCAGGAAAAGAATCATTGATAGGTGTGCTATCAAAATGTGAGCCTATTGTAAGTCTGGACAAATAATTAGCGACAACATTTTCGGCTCCTTTCTTATCTTTTATTGTGATGTTGAATTCTTGAAGCAACAAGATCCATCGTATCAATCTTGGTTTGACATTCTGCTTAGACATCAAATATCTAACAGCAGCGTGATTGGTGAAAATCACAATAGAAGAACCAATTAAGTAAGATTGAAATTTGTCTAGTGTAAAAATTACAGCAAGTAGTTCTTTTTCAATAGTGGTGTAATTCATTTGTGCACTATTTAAAGTTCTACTTGTGTAACAAATCATATGAGGCTTACTTTCTTTTCTTTGGCCTAAAACAGCGCCCACAGCATAATCACTAGCATCACACATCAACTCAAAAGGCAAAGACTAGTCAAGAGATTGTATGATAGGGGCAGATGTCAGAAGACCAATTAATTTTTCAAAAGATTTTTGACATTCTTGAGTCCAATCAAATTGTGCATCTTTCAACAGAAGACTACATAATGGTCTAGATATGACACTAAAGTCCTTTATGAATCTTCTGTAAAATCTTGCATGTCCTAAAAAGGAACGAACTTCTCTGACTGTTTTTGGGGAAAACAAATGAGTAATTAATTCAACTTTGGCCTTATCAACTTTAATTCCTTTAGAAGATATCACATGACCTAACACTATTCCTGAGGTAACCATGTAATGACATTTTTCCTAATTTAACACAAATCCTTTTTCTTTGCATCTTTTAAGAACTTTTTCCAAATTATCTAGACAATTTTCAAAAGAATTTCTAAAAACTATCAGATCATCCATGAAAACCTCTAAATAATGCTCAATCATGTCACTAAAAATCTTAACATGCATCTTTGAAATGTTGCCGAAACATTACAATGGCCAAAAGACATTCTTCTATATGCAAAAATACCAAAGGGACATGTAAAAGTGGTCTTTTCTTGATCTTCTAATGCAATTGGTATTTGATTATAACCTGAAAAACCATCAAGAAAACAACAGTATGGATGTCCTGCTAACATTTCTAGAATTTAATCAAGAAATGGCAAGGGGAAATTATTTTTTCTAGTAGCAGCATTTAATTTTCTAAAATCAATACACATACGCCAACTAGATGAGACTCGCGTAGGTATTAATTCACCTTTATCATTTTCAATCACTATTATTCCAGATTTCTTAGGCACAACTTGTGTAAGGCTTACCCATTGACTATCAGAGATAGGATAGATAATTCCAACATCAAGCAATTTAAGGACTTCAGCTCTAACTACCTCTTTCATGTGTGGATTTAATCTTCTTTGAGGTTGTTGAGAAGTTTTAGCATTATCCTCTAAATGTATTCTATGTGAACAAATTAATAGATTAATGTCTTTTATGTCCTTTAATGTCCATCCAATTGCACTTTTATGCCTTTTATGTATTTCTATTAACATACCTTCTTATTCTTCAGTAAAAGACAAAGAAATTACCACTAGAAAGTTTTGCTCTTCTCCCAAAAATGTGTACTTCAACCCAGCAGGTAATAGCTTTAGTTCCGGTGTGGGTACTTCTTCATGGGCATTATCATTCATGGGTTTTACCTCTTCAAATCTTGGCTTCCATCCCTTGTACTCCATTACCTGTGTATAATCAAGCAAATGGCATATTTCAGAGATATCATCTTCTAGTTGCATGTTGGACTCAAATGAATTGACTAAACAAATTTCTAATGGGTCAGAAGAACTCCTTGTTTGAAGATGATCATCTATAATGGCTTCAATTCCTTCAACTTCTTTCTTTTCATCAAGGACTTCCCGTGGTTGCTTGCACATGTTAAAAATATTGAGCTCCAGTGTCATGTTTCCAAATGTTAGTTTCACCACTTCATTTTTGTATTTTATCAAAGCATTAGATGTTGCTAAAAATGGACGGCCTAAAATAACAGGAATTGACTTGCAACTAAATCTACAGGATATATGAATTTATCAACTTGAACTAACACATCTTCCACTATTCCTCTTGGAATTTTAATTAATCTATCAGTAAGTAGAAGAGTTACAGAAGTTGATTTTAACTCACCCAAGTTGAGTTGCTGATAAACTGAATATAGAAACAAATTGACACTAGCACCAAGATCAAGTAAAGCTTTTTCAATTTTATGTTCTCCAATAATACATGAAACTGTAGGACAATCAGGGTCTTTATATTTCAACGCATTATTATTCTGAAGAATTGAGCTTACCTGTTCAGCAAAAAATGCTTTCTTTTTCACATTTAGTTTGCTTTTAACAGTGCACAAGTCCTTCATATATTTGACATAATAAGGAATCTATTTGATAGTATCTAACAAAGGAATATTGATCTTAACTTGTTTCAAAATTTCAAAAATTTCAGTGTGGTGGTCCAATTTGTTTGGATTATTCAATGCTTGAGGAAATGGGGGTGAAGGCGAGAGTTTAGTCTCCTTTTGGTCAGCTTCTTCATTTTCTTGGGTAATTGGTTCATCTTCTTTCTCACAAGGTTCGGGAATTTGTTTTTCAACAATCTTTCCACTCCTAAGAGTTATCACTGACTTGACTTAGTCCATTTGTTGGTTTTCTGAACTCCTAAGAGTTATCACTGACTTGACTTAGTCCTTTCTCATGAATGATGAGTGCAGAAGAAAGTTTAGCAAGAGTGTTTTTTATGTCATTCATGGTTTGATTGTTTTGTTATTAATGGCCTCTTGCTTTTCTATGAATACATACAGTGTTTTTTCAAGGTTTTTCCTATATGGTGGGACATAAGGTGCATATCCTTGAGAATTTTGAGAGTCCTGTTGTGCCTGAGGAGGTGGTGGTTGCACGAATTGTAACTGATTATTATTCCTCTAACTGAAGTTCGAGTGATTTCTCCATCCCGGATTGTATGTATTTGAAAAAGAAGAAGTGAATTGCTTTTTAAAATTATTCATTGCATTTACTTGCTCACGTACAACTTCTTTACAAACAGAAATATTAGGACATTCATGTGTTGAGTGTCCTAAGTCATCACAAATGCCACAAATTTCTTTATTTTGCACAGATTTGATTTCTTTTGCTTTTCTTAATTCCATAGCTTCAACCTTTCTAGCCAAACTGGTAAACTTAGCATTTAGATCTTCCTCTTGACTAAGGTGATATTTTCCTTTATTAGCACTTGCAAGGTTAAATCTAATTGAATTTTCAGAAGGGTTAGTACTATGTCAAGATTGAGAATTTTCAACTAACTGGTTTAAATAGTCTAAAGCTTCATCAGGTTCTTTATCAAGAAACTCACTAATGCACATTGTTTTCACAAATTGTTTAGTTTTAGGTATTAAACCTTCATAAAAGAAGCTTATAGTGCGTCATTTTTCAAAACCATGATGTGGGCAAGAATTTAACAAATCTTTAAATCGTTCCCAACATTGAAAATATGCTTCATTTGAATTTTGAAAAAAATTTTGGATTTTTCTTTTCATAGCATTGGTTTTATGAGTTGTAAAATTTTTTTTTAAGAACTCACCTTGCATTTCTTGTCATGTGCTAATTGATCTTGGTTTCAAAGTATTAAGCCAAGATTTTGCTTTATCTTTTAAAGAAAAAAGAAACAATTTAAGCTTAACAATCTTTTCAATGTAATTTTGGTAATTGAAAGCAATACATACTTCCTCAAATTCTTTCAGATGTAAATATGGACTTTTATATTCTAAACCATGAAAATTAGAAAATAAAGAAATCATACCTGGCTTAAATCTAAAATTGTTGGCGTTGAGTGGAAAGATAAAACATGATGGATTAGAATTTCGAGGTGGTTGCAAATATTCACACATAGTTCGCAACAGTTAATTTTCTTGTTCATGATGTACACTTTCATTTTTAGCTATTACGTCAATTGTGTGTGATTGTGATTCAAACAAATCAATATATAAAGTACCAAGATTAATTTTAACTAAAGGACCAGAATTTAAATCACGATACCAATTAAGCATAAATAAATGATTAAAATAGAAAAAAATAATGTACAAGTTGGTAGTTTACACCAGCCATTAAATATTAACAAGGATGTGGTATAAACCAACTACCCAATAAATATTAACAAGTAAAAAGTTAGAAATAAAATATATAAAATAAAGTGCGGAAAGTAAATTACATAAAATAAAATACAAAAAATAAAGTGCAGAAAGTAAATTGCGAGAAAATAAATTACAGAAAGTAAATTGCAGAAAATAAATTTAAAATATGAAAACCAGAGAGAGAGGCAGAGCCCCACCAGAGCCGGCGAAAAGAGAAGAGAAGAAGAAAGATTATTTCGTTATATTAGAAAGCAATAATAAATAACAAAAATTAAAAGGTTAGAGTGCATAAAATAAATGACGTAAATCAAAAGTTATAGAGCAGAATATAAAAGTTAGTAAGCAAAAAATAAATGACATAAATTAAAAGTTAGAGAGTTAGTAAAGAAATCGAATGATCAGCAAGCCGATCTTTTGCTCCGGTGAGGGAGAAGAGAGAATAGATTTTATTAAAGAAAAAAAACCTCAATAAATTAAAACTTCTAATCAAGTCCCCGGTAACGGCGCCAAAAACTTGACTGTGGGATTTAAAGGATGCAAATCCAAGTGCAAGTTGTCTCAAGTAATAAATTTCTCGGGAGTCCGAGGTCGATCCATAGAGAATTGATGAAAAAAAATTAATTGAGGTAAGAAGAGGATTTGTCACAACACCAAAAGTAATAAAAGATGTTCACAAGTGAATTTAAGAACTTGCTTGGGTTAGGAGATCCACTCTTAGTAATAAATTAAAGGCAAGATTATTTCTCTTTATAACTCAATTGAAATCCACACACAATAGAGGTTCTAATCGAAAAATATAACATTCAAAGTTTAATTATATATGTAATCATATTATGATTCCTTTAATTATCTACCAACATTTGTAAATGAGTTCAAGCATTCACTGTGTCAATCCTATTATCTACAATAAATCAAGATCTCCATTATACAAAGAAGGTTTCTAAAATGATTGGAAACAAAATACAACACATATAATGTTCATTTGATAATATATCATTTAAGCACAAGAAATAGAATAATCTAACCTTATTTCATCACCAAGAGCTTCACTCTTTCACCCAAGCAAGATGAAGATTTAGTTACTCATAGATAAGAAGAAAGAAAGAGAGAAGAAGAGAAAAATGAACATAGCTTTAATTTAGAGCAAGAGAAAATTACAACAAAGGAAAACAATAAACAAACATAACCATAACTTCTAAAAACTAAGCCTAACACCTAGAGCACCAAATGATCAGCCAATGGTGCTTTTTTTTATAGAGAATTAGGGATACAAAATGACAAAAGGTCTGATTAAGAGTAGGTGGATGAGTGGGTGAATGAATGAAAAATGCCAAATGGTGAGTTGGTGAGTGGAAAATTATTGAGATTCTTTGTCTCTGAAATCATTTATTACTTAACTCATGGATTCCATCATCAAATAGAAAAGTCATCTTCATGAAAGTTGTAGATCTGCGTCTTAACTTTCAGATGTCCAAATTTCAGCTCATTTCATCACGTACAGCCCGAGATATGACCCAATTACTGTAAACTATTCATGCCCAGTTTCAGAACCTCTGTTTTGACTTCCAGATCCAATATCACCTCCAAACTGTCTGATTTGAGTTTTATGTTCTTCATGAAAGTTGTAGATATGGGTCTTACTTTCAAGTATCCAAATTTCAGCACAAGAAAGTTCCTACAACCCGAGTTATGCTCTGATTACTGTACACTATTTAGGTTCCAGACACAAAACTCGTGTTCTGACTTCCAAGCCCAATTAGCTTCACTAGATGTCTGAATGAGACTTTGAGCTCTTCATCAAAGTTGTAAAGCTCTCTCTTATCTTTCCTACAAGATAAGATACATAATTTTTATACATCTAGAACTCAAGATATGACGGAAATACAGAAACAATGTAAGACCCAAATAATGCTGAAAAAATCAATTAAGTTCAATTTGAGTCCAAACTTACAAAACATAACCAAGCTCAATCAATTAAGTACATGAAGAGTGTAAATGACTAAAAATGAGAGTTTATTAATGTATAAAATATGTGATTATCAACTAGGGACTTCATTTCTGGGCAGATTGGAGGCCTAGGGAGGCTAGGTTGGAGGCCAACTTCTTCATGGAATGAGATTTAAGCTTCAAGGATGATATCTATGGATTCCTTCCTCTTCTCCCTTTGTTACTCTTCTCTTCTTTATCTTTTGATCATGTATTTTTGTTGTAAATTCGTGTTCAATGGATTAACAGCTGTATTTAGGAAATACTTTGGATCTTTATATGAATATTGATTTTTATGTTATCTTTTGAGTATCTATTGATGTTTGGTTTTGTTCTTTCATGCCTATGCTTAATGCTTGCTCTTGTTTGGCCAATAATTGCATGATCTTGATTGATGCAAATGAGCTAGACATAGGGATTTGTAGATATGGATATGGTATGGTTGATGCATGTTCGAAGAGTTCAATTGGCTTGGATGAGTTGATTCGCTAACTGGATAAAAATATACCTTTTAGCCATGTATTAGCTAGTGTTTGAGAATAGATCATTCATTAGTGGAATTTACACTAGTCCTCATGAAAACATAAGAAACATAGTGGATTAGGTAAATGACACCAAAGTTGATTGACCTAGACATAGGCTCTTGACTAAATCAGATTCTCAAGCTAACTTAATAATTCATTGTTGTTGCTTATAAGGATTGCATATCATTAGTATGAAATAGAAGGTGAAGAAGGATTTCCTAGATCTCTAAACCATTATTTTTATTGCTTTTATAGTTTACTTTCTCTATTTTATATGTTCTTGGATAGAATTTAGCTAAGCTATTGGTCGTTACTTAGTAATGGAAGCCATATATCCTAATGGGAACGAACTTATACTTCGTATCTATATTACTTGAATGACTTGTGCACTTGCCGTACATAAATGGTCTAACAAGTTTTTGGCACTATTGCCGGGGATAACAGTTTAATTCCATTTTGCTAATATCAACAATGAGTTTAGTTAGTTCTAATTCGAGCTGTATAGTTCTTTTCTCATTTAAGTTTCCATTCTTTGTAGTTTAGGTCCAATAAATAGAGGATGAGCTTCATTATTCGAGGCCTTTGTGGGAGTTTGAGACACTGCAATGGAGACCTCCATTTAGGCGAATGAAGGCCTACCATCCAATCCATCACTTTTGTGATCAAACTGGCAATCAGAGTTGGCGGTTTGCCTTGACAAAGTCCTGCCGGGACTATAACTCAAGCCCTTCTTAGGAGGGAACCCAGGTTTTTATGTTTTTGTAAATTAGTATGTGTTTAATAAGTTTTAAGTCATAAATATGTATTAAGTTTAGTTTTGTTGCTTTAGTTAGTTTTTAGGCTTTTCTTTAGTTTAAAGTCTTAAATATGTTAGTATCTTTGATTTTTGTATTCTTGTAGTTAGTATGTTTAATTTTAGTATCTTTAGTTAGTTTTAAGTCTTATATATGTTAGTATTTTGATTGTAGTAAGTTTTAGTTAGTTTTAAGTTTATGTTTAGTTTTAAGTTAAATATAAGTTAGTATGTATGATTGTGTGTTTTAATACATTTTAGTTATCCATTTTGTGTTTTAGCTTTTTGAACAAGTTTAAGAGGTGTTGAGGACCTCTTTGGGCAAAATTTTGTAGCAAAACTGAGTTTGCTGCAGAATTTTACAGGCTGGCTCCTCACGCCGCGATGTTAACTTCGCAACGCTGCGACGTGACAGTTATTGTGCACATCTGAGCTAAATTCTAGAGAGCTCAGTGCCGCGGCGTGGTAATGTTAGCGTCGCGGTGCTCACCTACTGAACTTGTTAAAAAAAAAAAGAAAAAAAAAGAGAGCTATTTGTTTTGGGTGCTACTGAAGGCACCCATTTTGATCAAATATCATGACATAGATCCTGTGTGTTGCGGTATGATATGTTGTAGTGTATATATTATACATAATTAGTTTATTTTAACTTTTTATTAAATATTTATAGTATACTCAACTCTCATATTTTAGATGTTTATAGGCTCAAGTACCCTGGACACCAATGGGGAACTAACAAGTTTCACAACCGAAAATATCAACCCGGTAAGATGCTATGAAACCCATTTAACCTTGGGATCCTTCAAGCTTTTCAAGACGGTCAAGGTAAGGTTTTTGGTCGTGGATTACCCTACGACCTACAACATCATCTTGGGCTGTCCTGCTCTAAATGCTCTCGGCACTGTGGTCTCTACCACCCATCTGGTAATGAAGTTCCCTAACAAGAACAACAATGTTGTCATTATAAAAGGTGACCAAGTTGAATCCCAAAAATGCTATAATGAAAGCTTGAGAATTTGCAGGGTTCCCAGAAAGTCAAAATATGCTACTCCCAGACCAGTTCTGGATCAGGTGAATATGCTTATGACCGAGTTGGATGTCAAAGAGGAAATTTTGCAATATCAGACCCTAGCCTGAGGGCAAGTTGCATCCTCTCCAACTTAGAGCCAAGCCCGATCATGTTACCAAGATTGGAGTGCACCTAGAAAAAGAATAAAAACAATAATTGACGGAGCTCTTGTTGAAAAATAAAGATCTTTTTGCCCGGTCATCGTCCGACATGTAACACCCTCCATAGGGCATCACATTTTTAAATAAAAACTTAAAACCTGAAAATCATTTTATAAAAGCTTTGAGTTCTAAAAGATAAATTTTAAAATTTCTTTTCGCGGAAGTATAAATTTACCAAAAATTGTAAGTAAAACAAAAATTAAATTGAACTGATTAATACCCATATTATAAATACCACAAAATATTCAATATAGAAATAAAACATGTAACTTACAAACCCAAAGAAACAGTAGCAAACCCAATGATGAGTACTACTAATAGCACGGTAACAACACTAACGAGAAAACCCAACCTACATGTTCCATTTCTCCACCAACTGCATCTTGTTGAAACTTGGAAGATCACTCCTCGACGCTGTCATCATCTTCAGAATTTTGCCTCCGATGGGTCTAAGAAACTTGCTTCGTCTACTATACGAATTTATATAAAACAAACAAAACAATACAGTAAAGAGGTGAGATTCCCTTTCACCAATACCAGTACGGTAGCAAAGAATAATACGAATGACAAAGTCATTCCATACACACAGATATCACAACTACAATCATGTTATCAATTTACAAATAATTCTAATAAACACATGTTATAATAAAATGAACAGCAATAACATTACCATGATAGATATAACAGTGGGTACAATAATCTACATAATCACATCATGCATATTAACTCACATTAACACATTATATATAATATCTTAACATTGAATATTAATAACCACAACATGTAATGGTACAGATAGATAAAATGATACAGATAATAACATTAAAATGTATAACACATAAGTATATGTAATGTGACTCAACCCTACTCCATGGAGCTAAAAATACAGACATCAGAGAGAATGACCCGTAAAATCTATTAGTACCGTCGACCGCCCAATAACTATTCCGCTGTCTCACGTTGCGTCTATAGCCCACTGAAATAGCATAGTGGTGTAGCACACTGTCATACGTCGTGTCACTACAGGCTTGCACTAATAGATTTCACAAGATCTTGATTAAGTATAGTGTGTGTCGAGTCCATTAGTGTGTTACCAATTACCACGGCCCAGAGGAGCGACCAACTGTCCACAGATGGGATTATGCACACTAATGTCTCCAAGTTCATTCAAGTTGAACCACACTACGCTTATCACACCGACAACACGATGTTATTCACCTCGTCAATCAATCTACCAAAATTGGCATGACTCAACGCATGATAAAAATTCCAAATATGTCCTCACTGGCAAAAATTACAAATATGCCCTCACTGGCAAAAATTACAAATATGCCCTCACTGGCAAATCGCATAAATATACAGTACGCACCCACCTGTCAATACTGTTTCACCAAATATGCCGAGGGCAAATCACATAAATATACAGTACGCACCCACCTGGCAATACTGTTTCACCAAATATGCCCTCACTGGCAATTCGCATAAATATACAGTACACACCCACCTGGCAATACTGTTTCACCATCTGTCCGGGTCCACCACTTTGGCCCGACAGTAAAAACTTGCTGTTTTCGTCAATCGTGTAAAAATTTTATCGCGTTTTCAAAATCTCGTCGCTTTTACAAACGTTTTTAAATCCCGTAAATATATTTTACTGTTTTTAAAATCGCGTAGAGTTTTTAATACGTTTTCTCAATCGCGTAAGGTTTTTAAATTATTTTCTTGTCCGAATTCCTTAAAAATTACTGTTTAAATAAATAGAAATAATATTTAGTACGTTTAAACTATGTAGAATAATTTTTCATACCGTATACTGTCATTTGGACATCTTTTCTATCTTATTTGTCCGTTTTTACTAAAAATTGATAGTATTTTGTTTAGAAACTTATAATAATGGTTTCCTAATTTTTCTGTAAAAATTTCTTTTACTTAATTTTTAACCGTATAATTTAACTTTTTGAAAATCACTAACATGCTTCAAAATATAATATGAGCTATATGTTAGAATTTTTCAAAAGCTATTGTATTTCCTTTTAACCATTAAAATCATTAGTTTTAACTTCTTAAACTTAATTCTAATCAATTTATTTCTTCAAAACTCATTGTAGAAAAATTCCTTTTAACGCATATTGCTTCTTTTTAATTGGAAATGGTTTGGAAAATGATTTTAGAAATCATAAATACTTGGCTTTGGCATGTTGGCCGAAATATATAAAATTAACATTTGATCTTTAAATTTATTTTTCTTGCTCTAAAACAATTTATATCTTATCAATTCCCCTAAGTTAATTAAATCACACTTTTGGAAAAGTGATGAGAACATTTTGGTTCCCTTTTTGTATTAAGGCCGTGAGCTTGGATTTGTACATGCTATTCACATTCTATAATACTTATCATGCATCTATGAACACATACCATATATTAAAGCAATCATAAAACACATACAAAATATTAAAGCTATTAGACATGCTTGCACACATAATCAATCACAATTAGGAAAAACAATAAACAATCAAGTGAATGAATCCTTATGGATTCTTCACCACAAACACATACATTCCTCACCACTAACACATGGTTGATGAGGGTAATCTCCCTCTTACCTCTTGAAGAACCTCCATAGTTCCTTGTATGTCTCCTTCAAGCAAATTTTCTCCACCAAGAGCTTCTTGAAAATCAAAGAAAACATACAATATTAATACCTAAGGCTCTAAACTAAAATAATCATGGATTAAAATCGTGATTAGAACTTTAAAATGGATAGAAACATAAAGATTAAAGAATTCTGCCTTCAAGGCTTCAAACTTGAATTTTGAAGATCAAGATAGAAAATGGATGATTTAAGCTTAGGTTTCAACTACAAAGTATCTTGAGAGGAAGTAAGGAAGCAAAATATAAGGTAGTTTAGAATTATAGAAGAGTAAGGAATGAAAATGGGTGGGGAGGCCGTGAGGTTGGAGAAGAAAAGGAGAAGGAAATTTGTGAGCTTTTCCTATTTGGAAAATTTTGGAGAAAGATGAAGACTTTGACTATGCATGGCCGTAAACCACTTGGAGAGAAAGTGTAAAATATTTTTGTTTTGCTTCTTTGAATGATAGCTAAATAGAAAAGTGACCAAATATATTTAAGTAAGTAAATTGGCTTTCATTCCAATGCATGGTTGTAAATGCATTAGGAATGGAAATGAATTGAAGTATTAAAATTGCCTTCCTAAAGCATGCATTGCCGTAAATGCACATGAAGAGAAGCCACCAAAATTGACTTTGTCTTACTTGGTTAATTAATGAAAGATAGCAAGAATTGAATTGTAATATTGGCTTCACAAAAGTTGCTTTGCCGTGGAAAGAAATCAAAGAAAAACAATCAATGTTGACTAGTCTTCATTTTGCTCAATTTAGCCATCCTACATGAATTCACTTTGTGAATTGGCTATTAGAGCAATTTGCTCTTCTCCTTCACCGTAGCATCAACAAACTTCAATAAGTCCAAAATTGTTTAATAGCTTGTTTCTTATTGGTCCTTAAAGAGTCAAGCCATTATTATTGACTAATTTCTATTGGTTGAATATTTACTAACTTGATTCCTATTGGTTATTATTTTTGTTGACCAATTTCTATTGGTGCACACTGTATATTTTCTAGTATACTTTAACCAATGAACAATAATTACTGTTTATAAGGTCAACATTTATTGTCTAATGGATAATAAAATATACTTAGATTTTTCTCTTGTACTAACAGAGTAGTAATTATTATTGATCATTTTCTACTGATTACCCTTGATGAGTCATAGAGCGAGTCATCAAAGAGAAATTTCTAGAACATGTGACTCACTACGTTGAGTCAACATGATGAGTCAGCGTAGATATTTTCTAAAACAGGTGAGTCAACATGGCGAGTCATAGTGCTGAGTCACTGGCTGAGTCAGCATGACTAGTCATAGCGCTGAGTCACTGGCTGAGTCAGCATGACGAGTCATCAGTTGAGTCATCAATGGTGAGTCATAGTGCTGAGTCAGCATGGTGAGTCGTCAGGGAAGCTTCTGGAACAGGTGACTCACTACGGTGAGTCACAGGGCGAGTCACCGCTTCTGGAACCTTCTGGAATCTGCTGAGTCATGGTGCTGAGGTGTCACGCCACATGTCAAATTTCTATTGGCCCTTCGCGATAAGTCACAGCCACCAATATTGACCAGCTCCTGATTGGTCCACGTGTAAAACACTTGATGACTAGGCTTACGTCTAGAATCATCTACTAAATATTTTTCAAGAAAATATCATCCAATGGATAATAAAACATACCCCGATTTTATTTGTTAGATAAAATCACAGAAAAATAAAACTTCAAAAACTATTTTCAGTTTCGGGTTTAGTAAGTTCCCCCGGCTCCGAATCAACAGTACAAAACTTTCTGGCAAATAAAAAATTTTATTTTTCTCGGACTCGTCCGGACACAAATTTCTGACCCAAAATATCGAAATATATTTAATATTCAAAATATATCAAAAATATAATATAATATTCAAAATATCTCAAAAGATCTTAAAATATCTCAAAATATCTAAAATATAATATAATATTCAAAATATCTTGAAATATCTAAATATATATTAAAATATTCAAAATATCTAAAATATCACAAAAATTCACAAAAATCATATTAATTGTGAAACTTATGAAAATCAAATCAGATCAGTAAAAATAATTAAGGATTGAAAGAAAGAAATAAAATACGAAGGCTTATTTGTACAATCCAAAAATAGTATTAAAATAATCAAAAACGCAAAAACTCTCAAAAATTCCTAAAAATCACATAAATCATAAAATTCACAGAAGTCGAGTAGGATTATTCAAAATAATTCAGAATCGACCAAAACAAATAAAATACTAATTTTTGGGGTGTTACACGACATGTCGGGGCTCGACCCTGCTTTTATCTGTCACCGCTTATCCATTAGGGAAGACACCAAGCTGGTTGCTCAGAGGAAAAGAAAGGTTAGTCTAGAGAAACAACAAGTCATTGAAGAATATGTTAAGGAGCTATTAAGTGGCAATTTCATCAGGAAGATTCCTTATACCACATGGCTATCCAATGTGGTCCTGGTGAAGAAATCCAACGGGAAGTGGAGAATGTGTGTGAATTATACATATCTGAACAAAGTCTACCCGAAGGATCCATACCCCCTACCTAATGTAGATAAATTGGTGGATACCTCCTCAAGTTTCAGATGGTTGTCATTTATGGATGCATACTCTGGATACAATCAAATACTGATGTATCCTGGAGATGAGGATAAAACGACTTTCATCACTGACAAAACGAGCTACTATTACAGGTTTATGCCCTTTAGATTGTAAAATGTAGGAGCCACCTATCAGAGGATGATGAATAAAGTCTTTGAAAACCAAGTGGGAAAAATGCTAGAAGTCTATATTGATGACATGATAGTGAAAACCTCATAGGGCGGATCGCACATAGCGGACCTTGAAGAAGTATTTGCATAAGTTCAGAAGTTCAATATGAGGCTAAACCTAAAAAAGTGTGCCTTCGGGGTCCAGGCTGGTAAATTCTTGGGATTCATGCTAACCTATTGCGGGATCGAGGCCAATCTTGATAAGTGTCAGGCGGTACTCAATATGAGAAGCCCTTAGAATGTTAAAGAAGTACAACAACTCACGGGCAGGATAATAGCTCTCACAAGATTTCTTTCCAAGGCGGCCCATAAATCTCTTCCCCTGTTCAAGCTACTCAAGAAAGGAAAGAATTTTGAGTGGGCCCAGGAGTGCGAAAATGTCTTCTTATCTTAGAAGAACCTTCTGTCTTCTCCTCCAATTTTGAACAGACCCGAACCCGGGGAAACACTCTACTTATACCTCTCAGACCACGAAGAGGCCGTAAGCTCAATGCTAATCCGGGAGACGGACGAAGGGCAAAAGCCGGTATACTTCGTAAGTAGGGTTCTGCAGGACCCTAAACTTCGATATCAAAAAGTGGAGAAAGTTATCTTTGCTTTGGTCACTACGACAAGAAGACTGCGGTAATACTTTCAGTGTCACCCGGTGGTGGTTAGAATGGATCAACCCATTCGCCAGGTGTTACACAAGCTGAATTTAACAAGGAGAATGATCGCTTGGTCAATTGAACTTTCAGAGTTTGGAATTACATATGAACTATGGCTTGTAATAAAAGCCCAAGTGCTATCCGACTTCTTGGCGAAACTTACATTGGACCACAACGACCCACAGGGAATTTCTTGGACCATCTTTGTTGATGGTTTCTCAAATCCTAATGGAAGTGGTGCTGAGGTAATTCTGAAAAATTCAAAATGGCTGACACTAAAGCACTCCTTGAAATTTGAGTTTCCAACCTTGAATAATCAAGTAGAAAACGAAGCATACATTCCCGGGCTAGTAATGGCCAAGTATATGAGAGTAACTAGGATTATGCTTTGTAGCGATTCCCAACTCGCAACCTCTCAATTCCGAGGCGAGTACCAAGCTAAAAAGCCCTTTATGTAGAAATACTTAGTTAAAGTATAGGAACTCCTTAAGAGCTTTGAAGAGGCAAAGATTGAACACATTCTGAGAGAACAAAACTCGAAGGCGAACCTTTTGTCTAAACTTGCCAGTACCAAAATCCCTGGTAATAACCGATCAGTGATCCAAGAAACTCTTTCTCAGTCCTCCATCACGGAGCACATTATTTTTCAAGTGGAAGAGGAAGAACGCTCTTGGATCACCCCAATCATAGAGTATCTACAGTCTGGAACTATACCTTCAGACCCTAAAGAAGTCTCTAAGCTGATCAAGATAGTAGTGATGTATACCATCTATAACGGTCGATTATACTGGGGTGATTTTTGATCTCTTCTTTTCAAATGCCTTACTTCGAAAGAAGCAGAGTATGTTCTGGTCAAGGTTCATGAGGAAAGTTATGGACACCATTTGGGAGACAAAACCTTAGCCCTAAAAGGATTAAGGGCAGGGTACTACTTGCCAACGATGGAAGCTGATTCTCATGCGAACATCCGAGTTTGTGACAAATGCCAACGTCATTCAGGTCATTATCAAGCTCCTTAAGAAGAACTATCCATGATGTTGGTGCCCTGGCCATTCTATAGATGAGGAATGGGCATCTTAGGCCCGTTCCCCTAAGCCCCAAGTCAGCTGAAATACTTGATGGTAGTAGTGGACTATTTTATGAAATAGATCGAGGCAGAACTCTTGGTCATGATCACTTCAGCACAGATTCAGAAGTTCACTTGGCACCACATTATCATCAGGTTTGGAGTTCAAGAGTCCATTGTAATGGACAACGGAACCCAGTTCAAAGATGCAGGTTTTGAAGAGCTGTTGGCTGGGCTAAAAATAAAGCACAACTACAGTTCTATTGAAAACCCTAGAACAAATGGATAGGTCGAAGCCGCTAACAGAATTATTATATGGGGAATTAAAAAAAGGTTAGACGAAGCTAAGGGAAATTGGGCTGAACAGCTTGACCATGTTCTCTGGGCCTACCGAATTGTACCCACTCTACCACGGGCTAAACTTCCTTCAAACTCACTTATGGTTGTGAAGCCATGATACCGGTAGAGATAGGGGAACCTAATTGGCTTCACCAGCAGTTTTCACCTACCAGCAACCCCGATCAGATCAAGGAAGACCTGGACTTAATTGAGGAAAGAAGGTGCGTGGCCTGTATCCTCGATATGGCTCTTAAGCAAAGGATAGTGGCCAAATACAACTTAAAGCTGGTTCCAAGAAAGTTCCAACTAGGAGACCTGGTACTCAGGAGGGCAAACATAGGAGGGAAAAATGTCTTCCAAGGGAAATTAGCCCATAACTGGGAAGACTCCTACCGTATCTCCATCAACATTGGCAAAGGAGCTTACACATTGGAAACATTGATTGGCAAGGAGATAAAAAACTATTGGAATGCAGATAAACTTATAAAATACTATAGCTAGACGCCTATAACAACTTAGTCTTTTAGTGAAATAATGTTTGATCTGTCCTAATTTTGAATCGTATGCTTTATATGGACTTTTGTCCCTCAAGTTATTAATAAAACATAGTTATTTAGGCATTACTTTCTATACAAGACATATTACAAAGCCTAAGTCAAAAGGTATAACGTACCAAGCTCACAAAGACGCTTTGGTTATAGGGTCAACACTCATCCTCAATACTTGGTATCGACCATTTTACAGTCATGAAATTAAGAGGCAGTACGGATTCAACATCCGTGGTCCTCCTTTATACCTAAGCCAAATAGGTTTATATCACCAAAACACTTGGACAATGAACCTCAGGCCAAGGTTTTAATTTATACCTAAGCCATGTGGGATCCCAAAAACCCTTATGGTTAATGAAGGACCTTGGGTAAGGTTTAATAATAATACATGCCTAAGGTAAAAGGGATCGTAAGCGTAAAGTCTTCTTAGACATTAAACCCTAAGCTAAGGTGTTATTTTTGCTTAAGTACAAAATTCTGAATGCTTGATATAATGGGCATTGGACTAGAGATTAAGACGTTATTTTTACCTAAGTCAAGTGGAATGTCACGCACTTAGTGTAGGATCCCGGACCATGGTTTTTTCTTCAATGAAAAATCTTTCCTAAGTCCACAAAATGGTTATGGCAAATAACATAATGGGCGTTAGACCCAAAATGGACCATGAAAAATAAATAAATAAGGCAAAGCAAATAGCAAAAGTGCATAAATTAAAGACCCCAGTTACCAAGGCAATTGTCTTTACAAAATTTTAATGCCCTGCACAGGGGGCAGGAGGAAAAAAGCAAGAAAAACTCAAGCTGCGACTTCACCACCTTTTGGGATTTGAGCAGGGTTCGGAGTAGTATTCGAATTAGCACGGGAAAGTTCCTCTGCCAAAACAAGCTTCCTGTCATGAAAAACCATCTTCGAGTTGAGGTTTTCCAGATTTAGAGTAACGTCAAGATTGAAATGCTGGATTTGACCCACATCATTTTGGAACTATTCTCCCCTAATGTTAGCAAAAATGTGATCTAATTCCTCAATGTCTTTCTTCAAATTTTCTATGCGGGCCTCAAGCGTGACAATAGTTTTGTTGGCTTCAGAATTTTCCTTCTTTCTGACAGAATCAGAATCAACCAATTTTTGCTCCAGATCGATGATCCGCACTTGAGCGTCTTCATTCAGCTTGAGGGCGACAGAAAGTTTTTGGGAAGCCTTATCTTCTGTGGCTTTAAACTTCTCTGCCATCTTCCTATCAGTATTCATGATGGTCCTCTCAAGCATTCGAGCTTCAACAGTGGTCCAGATGGTAAAAGTTTGAAGCTTGGCTAGAGTTTGGGGGACGTTGAGCTCAGAAATGTGCTTTATCACCTCACTGCTCAAAAGTTGTTCATTAATAAATGGCCCAACATCTGAATGCCCAGTGATTATAGGCATTGGGTTCTCGCATTCTACATTACCGGCCTCCGAAGCCATTCTCTTACCCGGTCAGAGGAGCTCTCAACAACTTTCCTTTTTCTCCCTTGAAGAGTTTAGGTAGGAGAGTCTGGTTGACCAATAGGCTCTTCGATGACAATGCCGCGGTCTGAAGTTACTAGGGCAACAGATGCAAGAGCATTGGAGGGCCTTGCCCCACTCCTCTTGGCTCTTGAAGCCTTCAGGGCAATAAGTGAGGATCTCGATGACATGTTGCTTACTAAAAGAAGACAAAAAAAACAAAACCAAAGTTAGAAAAATGAAACAACAAGTATGGGAAAAACAAAATGCAGAAACCTAAGGTAGACTAAGGGTAATTGTGTCCTAGCTCCTACCTAACAAAGCAAAGAGAATATCATCACCAGGGGTGTTGAGGACATCTTTGATGTTGATCAACCCGTGGTCCTCGACATATCGGATTATGAACTTAATGCAGTTAAGCTCGTCCGAAGTGAGATCTCCCTCTTCTTTTTCAAGTGGTATGGTGGGAATGCTTCAGGCATCTTGTATCCAATATAAAGGGAACTCCGACTCCCCATCAGCTTTTAGAAAAAAAAGGATGATATCCCTTTGCCCCCATGACCTTGAAGAATTTGGTTTTAAACCCTTAAAACTGTCTTGAACGACATCGAAGGATTTGCGACCAGGCCTAGATCGGATGGTGAGCTAATTTTTTCTGGGTTGCCGAACCCTGGGGACTCACTCGAGTGTAAAAGTAGAAGAAAGCATTGTCCGAATACCGTAACCTCATTATTCGGCAAAATCTTTCAAAGGCAATAATATAGCCCCAACCATTAGGATGAATCTGGGTCAGAGCTGCGCATAATGTTCGAAGAATGGTAATTTGGAAATCAGAAAAAGGAAGCTGGAGCCCCAGTTTGACAAAGAAGAGCTCTTACAAGAACATGGAGTAGGACCTCGCTCCCCGACATGAGCACGCCTTCTAATTTCCTTCAAGGCAGAGAACATGAAACTCTTTATCCCGAGCCTTCTTCTTCGCCAGATGCAGGTAATCCAACGATTACTTAAGCATGCGCTCGATAGAGAAGTCAAAAAGATGGTCCCAGACATCATCCCCAACCCATGGGTATATTAGTCCCGGACCGCTCCGTATACGGATCGGGTCCTCTTCAACCAAGTCATGGAGTTCGGGAACCGGTGCTCGTGGTCTAGCTCCCCTCTTTCCTTTTGCCATGAAGATCTTAAGAACACCTAGAGAGGCCGATAAGTAATTGTTAGAATCAGATATATCAAAGATTCAGACACGAAAAGGGGTGACTAAAGCAATTCACACTCACAGACTTGCGTCCCTTCCTTCCAAGGTACAAACCCCAGAAGGACACCATAGCTGCGTTGGTCATTGTGGAGATGGTATTCCGAGGCGACAACGTCATTTGTAGAGGTTCGAGAATCCTAACTCTACTTCGTTAAAAATGGAAGACAGAAATACACTCCAATGAGGAGTGCATGACTACTCTATTACTCAACAACAGTAGAAGTAATCGAAAAGAAAAATGACAACTGGAGTTAGGAGAGAGCATACTTTGTATGAGTAAAAAATGAAGTGGTTTATAAGCTGGAACGAATGAAGAATGCCACATAATCATGCTCTTGACAAACAAAAGTTCTAAGAAAAATACTCATAAGTAGTAAAGGGAGAACGATAAACCCACGTCTATCCGATTAGAATGCCCCACGTGTCCCTCACAGCTATTGAAACAGTCGAAAAGACCGTTGTGCAGTCACTCAAGTGTCACACAACCTTTGAAGGCTGAATCCGGATATATAGTCTGAACTTTGGCTGAGACCAGGGTAACCTTTTGGTTTAAAGATTTTCAATTTGGACCACGACTATCGAGGAAGAGTCAACAAATTAACAATTAGGATTGAAGTTACAACCTCTCTCAGTGCAAAGACCCCGAATGAAAGATTTGAAGCTTGTTACTTTGGTTATTCAAGCCAAGCACCAAGCTGGGGGCATAACAGTGTTACTCTAGAGTAAGCATTAGACTTACCCCGATAAGAAATAAACGATGCCAATAACGAGAAAAAGGAAAGAGAACAAGGAAAATACAACACAAACTTTGAGATAAAAGAAATTTTTATTGATATGTCCTCATTCCAGACATCGTCACATATCAAAAGAAGAGGGAAAATAAAATATTGAAATATGAAATTTATAAGGAATGAGAAGCCACTTGAGAGCCCGGAGCAAGGAACAAACATCACCGTCACCACCATCCTAGATCATGTCATATCCACTGTTCTTCTAGAACCAACACCGATCTCTTCCCTGTGAAACGACTTTGAAAAAGCTTTGCAAACTGGAACGGAACATTGTTGTCGGACTCTGGAATTGTTGTCCATTCTTCTTCACTACCTCCTTCACAGTCGTAATAAAGACCGGGGTGCATTCCCCTTTGTCGGTCGGAACACAACCTTTCATGAAGAAATCATTCCATCGGAATCCTAGCCAGTTTCATGATCACCCCAAGTTGCTTCAAATCATAGAGTAATTTTAATAGCCCCTCCTGTATATTCGAGCACCCTTATAGGACCTTCCAAATTTTGGAACGAAACACCTTCCAAGTTCTCGGAAAGGAGGAGGAGTGTAGGCTTTGTTTCCCTGAGTGTCACCATCCAACACAACAAGTATTATAGATCTCCCCAGCGATAGAGCGTAGATCAAATATACCTTCGTACATTGAGAGAGAAATGTGCCTGCCATCTTTACGCTGAGAAAGAAAAGTACATGTTAGAAGAATTGTTTACAAAAAAGGAGAACACCTTCAAAGATTTAGAAAAAATAGGAAGATGATTTTCGTAGAGGGCAAAACCCTCCTTAAGAATGCAGAAAATGAAAAGGAAGCCATTCTCTAGAAAAAAAAAAAGACATTCTCAAACAGAGTTACAAAGCAAGAAGGATGTGATGAGAAGAATACCAGCCTCAATACAAACATTCTCTATTTATAGAGAGTCTGAAGCATTATGATTGGTCCCAAGAAAAGTGAATTGATCGCATGAAATAAGCCACATTTTAATGCTCCTTACTTCTTATTGGACATCAGGGAATTGTGCAGTTGGGAAACAACGCGAAACTAGCATCCTCTTAAAGGATCTTTAATTCCCAATAAAGTCAAAGCAGCAGTTTTTCAAGGAAGAAACTCAGTCTGCTACATGCTACAAGAAAAGACAAAAACCCTGTGAAGCTATGCACGAGGACAAAGGACACACCTTAGATGGCAAGATGTGACAAATGCCAACCCCGAAGGTACTCCACAGGCATGGATCTCGGCTTTTGAGGATCTTTATATTCATTGTGCATTGCAGGTTCTTTTCAAAGCTAGTATCTTGACACTTAACAGTTCCACTTAAGCGTCAAGTTATGAGCAACTGTTTTGTACTGTATTCTAGGCTCGTAACTCATGGGCCTACCCGGCGCACGTATCCACTGTGGTCCGACATCCACAATAGAGCTTGTATATCATGAGACCCCGGTGATGTATGCTAGACTCAGGTATTGGATAGTAACAGCTTTACCGAGAGATTTGCGTAAGGGATAGATCTTATAATATCTCTTAATTGTCAATCATGATCTTACAAAAAAATAGCACCATAACTACCATACTAATATTCTGATAATATATGGATTCTTTATAACTAAATAAGGAACATATTTTCTCCTGCAATTGTTTTAGGAACGTATCTATTTATGATGAGAGCGTATCTATTCAACATCTATAAATACCAGACTAAGTCACCCAAATCAGGTATCTATCATCTCATTGCATAAACCCTACTTGTGCATTGTCTGACTTGAGCGTTGAAGTCCCTTTACAGGTACCCACCCCCTGATTCAACACGATTGGTAGCAGCTACTTAAGAAGGAAAATACCGTATGTGACTGTTTCAAGTACACATCGGAATTCACTTCAGAACAACTTATATAAATTAAATATGATTTTCTTAAAATGTGACTCAATTAAAAAAGAAATATAGTTCTTCAAGAAATTAAATTTATGTCAATTAAGTTCCTAAAAAAATTAATTGAGCCAAATTTAAAGAATTATGTAATCAACTGGAGTGAATAATTTTTTTAAAAAAACTAAATTGATATAAATATAATCATTTGGAGATTACAATATTGATTTATCTTAAACAATTTATTTTATTATGCACATGCATTGCATGTGCCATTGAAGTCGTACTATTCTAATACTTACAGTAGGATTTAATTTTTGTGCCAAAAAAGAAAAAAAGAGGATTTAATTTAAGTCAAAAGCAAAATCACTATACTAATATCTACCCATTTCCGAATCAGAATGCAGTCATTACTCTCTATAATATATTATTACTACTTGATTAATTTATATGGGAACATCGGTTGTTGCATGCCTTATTAGCTTCCAAGGTGTTGTCCATTATGATTAAATAATTACATTTTCAGTTTACAGAGGAATTATACTGATAACGTACGTTTGCCACAACTCCACTCCAGTGACTCCACCATATATATATATATATATATACACACACACACACACACGTTTTCAAACTTCTCTTCCAACTTAAAATTAAGTGTGTTTAATATATAATTAGTTAATTATGTTCTTGAACTCCTCGATGTTGATGTTGATGCATGTCAGCATCAGAATCAATGGATTTGATAATGTCTATGTTTTGGCATTCCTCAGTCTCCAATGGTAGAAATCAAAGACATCGTGGGGTTAATTTGGAGGGTTTTCCTTGCGATGTTGATGAAGTTGTGGTAAGTGGTTGGTGCTGCAAATCGTCCATGACGCGTTGGAGCTACTCTGATATAGAACACCTGATCCAAGGGTTCAAAGATAGTTGTCTGTTGTTGGCGATGCTGATTTCGCTGTCGCCAATGGCATCCAGGCAGTTGAAGATTCTTGGCTTTCTCCATGTCTTATACATACACTATAGAATTTGGGTGAGGGTTGACCTTCGTAGGCGTGATTGGTTTTGTAACTTTTGTTGCCATTGTTCAGCTTTTTTTTTTTTTTTTCCTTGTGATTATATATGTGTGTGTGATGAGAATCAATTGACATTAATGTTAGTGTGACTTCAAACACTTATATCACTTAATTACTTTTTTATAAACGATGATTTTAACCAATTCATTTGTTTAATTATAATTAACTATTATATTGATCTTTTACAGATGTCAAGTTTTATTAAATTTTAACAAGAACAAATATATTATGATTAAGTGATTGACGTTTAAGTTTCTTTGAAAAATATATGGTATGCATTAATTTAAGCATGCGTAGAAAATATATAGATTCAACTAGAGACGGGGTCCACGAATAAAGTTTTATAGAAGGAATAAAATAAAATGAAATAATTAAATAGTTAAATAAGAATATAGAAAAACAAATAAAAATTCTTAATTGTTTTATTTCTAAAGATAAAATAGCTTCAATAGGACTTGTGCTCGGGATTAAACAGTCTCCAAAAGGATTTCATGCCACTTGAGCTAAAGTTCTTGAATCAAAAAATTTGAGTAATGGATGAAAGAGAAATTTTTATTTAAATTTAAAATATTTAAATGAGTATATTAAATTAATAAATATTTAATATTTTTATAAATTTTTATATTTTTAATTATATAACATAAAAATTTATAAAAATATTAAATATTGATTGAATGCACTCTATTAGATGTTTTATGTTTATGAATATACGAGGATACATATCATTATTTGTTTACTTGCAATATCTCAAAAGAAAAAAATTGTTCACTTATTAGGAATTCCTAAAGACCTTGTGGTCGAAACTAGGTGCTGACTCTCCTTTCTTGGCCATCACCTGTGCAGTGATGGCCTCGTAGTCACCCATTCTAGGACTTGCTCGCCTCTACCCAGTCTAGCCATGGCGTCATCATCAAGCACTCCCACAACACTGAGCAGTACAGCGCCAGTCGATGATGATGAGGTTGTAGTAGTCTTTGATGACACTAAGCTTCAATCCCAAGGCATTGCTTCGAAGCGAAGCCTAATTGGCAGCTATTCTCAGACTACAACCAAAGGTTTTGGATGTGAAGAAATTGGCCAGAAATTGTATTGATACTACTTCGACAATGAGATTGAGATGCATCGTGTTCTTAGAAACCAACCATGGACAACCAAAAATAAAGTTCTGGTTCTTAAGCAATGGAACAGGATCGAGACACTGACTCGTGCAATTTTCACCTCAAGCCTTTCTAGGTTCAATGTTGGGGCTTCCAGGAGAGTGCTGCACCAATGAATTCAGTAGGAAGCTTTGCGATTGATTTGCACTTGTTATGGACTCAGGACTATACGCTATTAGAGGATCCCAAGGTTTCATTCCCAAGGCCTTGGTTACTATGGTTGTATGGCAATTAATTAGGAGGGGTATCTATTCCTCCTCAGTACATGAAGCTATGGTAAGGTTTAGATTGATTTCCTTATGGAAAACTCCCTTCCTATTGCTATTATTGTGGTAGAATTGGACTTGAGGATCACAATTGCCCTCTGATAATTGAGGATGAACTAAATAATGTTTATAATGACAAGAAGTTTGGTCCATAGCTGAGAATAGATTAGATTGGCCGTAGGATTGAATTTACATATCAAAATCGACCGCCAACAGGTAATAGTCACCAGTCTGGTCCCGGTGGTAAAGGTGGAGGAAAAGCTTTAGTACAACAGATATCATCCCATCTGTCATCCTTATCTATGAAAGAAATTGGGCTCCAACATAGATCCAATGTAATGAGTACTAAGTCTCAGACAATGCCTGTCATGGACAACAAAGAATCAATGATCGAGGAACTAGATGCCAATGACACTATAGTCATTGTCAATAATCAAAGCCAGAAGGAAATACATATCAAGGCAAGCGACTTGGAGAAACCAAATGTAGATACAGGGATTGTGGTGGAGAGAATTGTGTCAACCAAGGATTTAAACCACATGATATCGAGTCCAGAGCAACTTATATCTAAGCACCACACGACACCACCTCCTTTCATCATGCAATTCCTCTGCAGACCAACCTAAAGAATTGATCCACCACAAAGCTAAAAAGCACTTCTAAAGGAGGGAAAAAAAAGTGGTGAAAAACGCCTCTATATAGAACAAGATCAAGAGGGGACAACCCCTCCGTGTGGATCACAAAAATAACCTAGAATCGTTAGGTACTCGCGAAGTCATTGAGGCTCTCGTTTTGCTATCCTTCCTGGCATATTGGAATTGATTTTGGATAGCCGCCCGGTTTTCTTTTCTAGGACACGTTTTTCTTTCATTTTCAACAATGACAAGCTATCTTTTTATTTTTTTTAAAAAAAAGGAAAAATAGGAATTACTCTTTTATTAAAATAAATTGGTTAAACAAATTGTTTAAGACTTAAGCATTTTTATCTGTAAATTTGGAGTAATATATTCTTACAATTAAAAATAATAATACTAAATTCAAGTTATCAATAAATAAAAATAAAAAATATTTGCATACATGAACTTTGAAAAGTTCCAAACGTGCTAACTGCTGGGTTTTGTGATTAATATTGTTTAGTTGCCATAGAATCTGTGATTTGCGTGTCTCACACAGTGTGCGGAGCGTGGATGTGAATCGGTGATGATGGCTACAACCTCTGATGGCTAACTTACCAATTTTATATGGCAATTCTAAAAGCCACAAACGGGACAAAAGCTGTTGAAAAGGAAACAAAGAAAAAGGAGAAAGAAAAACATAAAAGAATAGGTAAGAAATGATAATCAAGCAAGCTCAGCCGTGGGTCACAACTGTCTTTTTCACCCTTTCTTTTTTTTAAGGTTCACTCTCTCTCTCTTGGGTGCCTGCCCTAACTGAAAACGACTGCAAGCAACCTGTGGTCTACCTGTGTATATATCCGCAAATGTAATTTTATAAATGCAAAATGAAAAAAAAATTATTATATACCAGATTCATACACCGACTCAAACACCCACTTCTCATATTTCTATATAAACTTTATATCTCTTCCTCTCTCATTCTCTCTCTCTCTCTCTCTCTCTCTCCTTGACGGATTTCTCTCTTACCAAAGTTATCATATTCTTCTTTGTGTTTGTGTGTGTTCCTTGCCTTTCTGGGTCTCCCTTACCTTCCAAATTCCCCTCTCTCTCTTTTTCTTCTCACTGCTCTCTGAGTCTGTGCACCAAAGACGAAACAATGGTGGATCTTCAAACCGTTTGCTGCATGTGCGGTGACGTTGGTTTCCCTGACAAGCTTTTCCGCTGCAACAAATGCCGTAATCGCTTCCAGCACTCGTATGCTTTCTTTCTCCTTCTCAACCATCATCATTCGCTCTAGGCTCTAGCATATTATCACATACATATAGCACATATGCATATACATGTACATACATGTACACATACATACATCTACTCCGATCTTTCTTTATCATGATAGAATCATCTTTAATTTGATAGATACAAGTAACTACACATCTATTGTTTTGATACCCATCTTGAGGGTCTTGTTTAACATGTGCAGATATTTATGCTAACTTTTTTCTTTTGTTCATATATAGTTTTAGAGAACATATGATATAATTTAAGATGTGTTTATCTTCTTTTTTTTTTTTCATTTTTTGAATGTTATTATTTTAGGGGTGAATAATTAAGCTTAAAGTTTAATTAATCTTTTATCTTTTCAGGTATTGTAGCAACTACTATGGGGAATTACCTGAGATAGAACTGTGCGATTGGTGCCAAAGTGAGGAGAAGAACTCAAGATATACTGGCTCCAATTCTAAAAAACCGGTGGGCGGAAACGATGCCGGAACCACAACCCGTTCTGAATATTCCGGCGAGAAAATCAAGCAGCATGATCGTGAAGAGAGTGGCTCTGAGAAGGGGAAGAGCCCCACGCCGTCGCCGCGACCCACCACACGCAGGTACAAGCTTCTCAAGGATGTTATGTGTTAGAGAGAGAAAAAGAAACAAAGCATCTCATCACAATCAAACCAAGACGAAGAAAACCAATATCATAGCTTATAGGTGACCTTTGTGTCAAAAGATGTTTTGTGTTTATAGCATGTAGTAGCTTTGCAAAGAGAGTGTGTTTCTTTGAGTGTTCTTCTACTTCTCTTGTTTTGAGTGGCTTTTCAGCAAGTTGTGAATAAAACTATGTAACTTTAACAACTACTAGCCCCACAATCTATGGCATAAGTTTCAAGCTCTTCTCTCCACTTCTTTTTCATTTGCCCAATTGTAATTGTTTCTTCAACTAAATTATATAATTAGGTATAAAAGTATATGCACAAATAGGATCGGCAAAAACAATCGAGCTGATTTTTAATCCTATTTTTTTTAACTTTACGAGGTTAATGCATGGTACACATGAACTGGTTTTCGTGCATGAGATTTGGTTAACTGAAGTGATTGAAAAATAATATTTTATTGTAGTCCAATTTCGAGACGCAAAGGTTAATTTAATTGACACATAAAGTTGTTAAACACTATTCTACGGTTACTTATGTAAACTTTTGGCTCCTGAGAAATATTACACAAGTAATTTCAGTTTCTAAGTTCTTTCTTTTCATGGTTTGCTTAGTTGAGTCTCGAGGTGAATTAAATGCAACGAGTTTCCTTCTGGGCGATGAATTATAGTACCAGAAGCCTGCTAACTTTTGCAGATTCATCGAAGGCCTTTTATTGCTAGGCCCTCTCTATTATTGTCCAAGTCAAAGAAAATGAAGGTTCTTGATTAGAAATTAGAAGTAGTGGAGAGTTTTCAACACGTAAATTAGATGGAATATTTCTTTCTCTTTTATGAGATACCCTTGCGGCTCTGCAATCTCAAAGACCAAGTTTATAGAAGATCATGCCTACGCAAGAAAGTTTTTTAAGAGGTTTTTTATTAATATTAATTTTTAGATGGAAAAAGAAAAGCGTGTGGTGAAGTATTTATAGATTAAAAGAACTATAGTTTCCTATTGTGGTGGTTGTTTCTAAGCCATACATTTCTGTCGTGAAACTGTGTTGATATTTTTATTTCAGGTTTGTACAGTGTTGACCCGTAGTTTGTGTAATATCTCCGAAGTACAGAAGCTGATAAGGCTTCCTTCACTGTGTCAGTTCTGACCATTGATTAGAAACCAACCAAATTCTTTCCCATTGGGCTTTTGAAGAGACAATAGATTTATCAATTCCATGTAACCAAATCCTGTTTTTCCCTTCCCTACTCCGTAGAATCAATCAATTACATAATCTCTCTCTTTCTTTCTCTCTCTCTATCTCTCCACCCTTCTTCACTTACAAATCCTTGTCTGATCCTCATGTAAGCTTCCTATATGGCTGGGGGCCTTCTGAAGTGACAACAAAGAGATAAACTTCATGTGCCAGTGACATATATACATAGGCCAAATCCTCTACAGTGCCTAGTGAAATAAAAGGAAAAAAGGGAGATGGAGATCACCCAAGTCTGTCCCTTTTATCCATTTGAGATTGCATCAGTTTCAGCTAAACTATTCATTAATTCTCTCTATTATTAACTATCTCTCTCTTATATCATCATCAACATCATCGTCATCTCTCTCTCTCTCTCCTCCTTTCATATTCTTGTCTAACTTTCATGTGATCCAAATTTGGGGATGAAGTAAACTCGGTATAATAAACACATGATGACCCCAGTAGCGGTCTCCTCCATCCGTCCACACTTTCCTTTCTTTCTAATCCATCATCAAGATGAGTCACATGCTTGCTTGGATCCCCTTCATCCCCTCCACCTTTCCTTGTCCAACTTAGAAGCAACTTTCTAAATTTAGGATCTAACACATATTTACACATGAAATAATGCTGATTCCACATGCAAGTTCTGAGTCAATTCTCCTTCTTCTATTCAATCATTTAAATCAATACCAACCGCACATTTTGATTGCAAACTATTAAAGCTAGCTAGCTGCTACCCATGAACAAGGATTTTATATTCGTTACATTTTTTTCAAGCACCAAAATACATGGCATGGTTTTGTCAAAGCTACTAGTATTATGTAGTTGATGATATTTTCATTTTAAACTCCTAATTAAAGTCTGCAAGTAGCTAAGTAGACCATGTATTCAGAGTATTAGCTTTATTTAATTATCTTTAACTACACTAGATCATTTTGAGTGTGTGTTTTATTTTGCATTCACTATCATATTGCTGGTATAATAGCACATATTTCATATTATAAAGTCAATAATGATATTTGTTAGTATGATTAATTATAATTGATATTATAATTGATTACGATTGATTTTAAGAATAATTATAATTGATTTAATACATAATTATATTGATTTAAGATATAATTATATTTTATTATTTTCCTTTTCTCAGTACAATGCCTTCTTCTATAAATAGATGTTAATTATCCTGTATACATTAATTTAGAAATATACACAAATTTACTAATATTTATTTTTTATTTCTGTTTTTAACATGATATTAGAGTCATGGTATCCACCTTAAGTAGAGTTTTTCCTTTTCGGTATGTAGAGTTCGTAAAATTCGTTAGAATCGTTACTAATCACTATCAAACTCATATTTTTTCCGTTGTTTGCTCCATTCAGACTTTAGACTATAGATTCTAGACACTCATAGATTTCAGATTCTAAACTCCAGACTCTATTTTAGATTCCGTCCTAAATTTCAGACTTCGTTCTGATGGCAGGACTCCGTTTTAGATTTCGTCCTAAATTCTAGACTTCATTCTGAAGGTATGACTTTGTTTCAGACTTTACCTTAGATTGCAAACTTCGTTCTGATGATAGGACTTTGTTTTTATTGTAGATTTTTTCAGATGCAGATGGCTCCATCCCAAATGCAGTTTGGACCTGTTAGCTTCTCCAAGATTTCGACATTGTGTTTTTAGATTATTTTTAGTTTATTTTATTTTCGTATGTCTACTTGTAAATATTTTTAGTTTATTTTTTAAATTTCAGACTCCATACTCAATCATCATCCTGGTTGATTCTGCACTTTGGTTTCCAAACTCAAGTTGGTTTCGTTTATACCTACTTGAGTTTGAAGAGAGATGTTAGCGTGATTAATTATAATTGAAATTATAATTAAAATTATAATTGATCACGATTGATTCTAGGAATGATTGTAATTGATTTAGTATAAAATTAGATTGATTTAAGACATAATTATATTTTATTATTTTTTTTGTACAATAGTTTTCTACTATAAATAAAGACTAATTTTTATGTATACATTAATTAAAAAATATATACAAATTTATTAATATTTGTCTCTATATTTCTGTTTCTAACAAAATTTACTGCTCTAAAATCAGATGATCATTTTAGACTCTTGTGTGGCACTTCTCCTTTAACAATACTTGCTTTTAGTGAACCACTGCAAACTATATGATCTTATAAGTTGCATCACTTAAAAATCAATTCGTAGTCAGTAGGTATATCTTCAGATTAGTCAATAAAGTGTACCAAAAAAAAAAGATTAGTGAATAATATATATTTCAAAGCTTAATGAAATTATGTAAAAACTATATCAACATACCAGCAACATATAATTTATCGTTGAATTAATAATTGCCACATTTTATTACACGAGTGATGCGATCGAAAAGATACACAATGAGATGTGTGTGTGTGTTTGTAAAGCTTTGAGTTTGGCTCATGAGAAACTTCTCAGCTTTGCAAGTGCATATGAGTAATGGGATTATTAGTTTTGATCAGTTAGACGAGGTTAATCAATTAGTTGAATTATCATACCTAATAAATGTAGAATTGAAGTAACTACAACGATTTAAGGATTTTAGCTGCCAATTGACATTAGCCTAAAATTCTGAGACTCAGGATTTATTTGGATTAAGGTGAGTCTTAGGTAAATAGCTAGTTTGGCACACTCGCATGCAATTAGGCAATAAGAATTCACATTTAGTAATCTACATATTTATCGGGTTTTTGTAAATAACCCTTACAAAATGTGTTATAATCTAAAGTGTTTTTTTCTTTTTCTTTTTTTGGTGAAAAGATTAAAGGTTACCATTATGAAATTAAGATCAAGATTTCGTTAGTGCAAACTCAATTTCGTTTGAGACACTCAAACAATAATTTTATCAAATTGTCTAAGTAGAAAAACTGTTCTATTTTCCCCCGTAATATATTCAACATCAATCTATAATCATACTCTACAACTAACTTCTCATTGAGATGAAATGATTTAGGAAATATAAGAATATTACCTAGCTTTCCAGTAGATGTGAAAAGAAACTCCACATTATCTTTCTCCATTTGCGTATGGAAGATCTTGGATAATTTAAAATCTCAGTTAGCACGTTAAAGTCAGATTTTGCTCCATAATGCTACTATATTTTATCAGAAATATTAAAATACAAAGCTTCAATGAGAAACATATCAAATTTGAGGGTACGAATTTTGAATTTTAAATTAGCACAGAGAACACGTGGATGGCCTTTAATTGTGACAAATGGATAGCACTGTTATAGAAAATGTCAACTCTTAGCACTTGTAACCTTTGGTGTTTAGTCCATGATGGAAGTTGATATGATGGGACGAAACGACCACGACACATATACTTTACTAATATCTGTTCGTCAATATTTCCTCAGATTTCTAAGAGATGATCACGAAGCATCATTATCATATATTGGAAAAATGTTGCTCATTTTTTTATATTTAGATTAGTATATAATGGTGCTTACGAGTACTGTGGGTAGAGATATTGATCTTCATAACAATTTTATGTATAACTGGCATTAAATTAACAATATACAGTGGTCAATGTCTTGATTTTATCGTTTCCAATTTCCCATGTTTATGTGCATTTGCATGTCCCTATGTGTATTCTGCACGTACCTAGGTAGTGAAAAGAAAGAGAGAAAGATATCGATCATGAGAGAGAGGTTAGCTAGGACATAGTCCAATGAAGTGTTTTTCAACATATTGAAGTTAGCATCAATTGTATTTTTCTTTATTTGGATCTAGTACATATGTAACAGGGAGGTGAGTGAACCAATTATTTGTGAACATTATTATATATTTACACTTTCTCCAAGAGCTTTAATGTTTTAGCGTCATGTTAAGGATTCGCTTGGAAGGAAAAAAAACTACAAGAATGAAATTTGATATCAATTTTATTTTATTTTATTTTTATTAAGTAGGAGAGTACAAAAGTGGCCTAATAAAGGACTAAAACTTGTACCCGAAAAAAAAAGGGACTGAAACTTCCAAAACTAATATCATATTTAAATTAAAAGACTTTAACCAGTGTTAATTGAATTATAGTCCTTTATCTCCAAATGATATGTTTTATTGAGAATTTTTTTAAAATGAATTTATTTTTAAAGTGAAATAAATAAATGTATATTTATTTTGAATTTAATTTAAAGTTTAATATGATATTAATTTATTAAATAAATTAAAAATAAATATATTGTTACTTATTTATTTTAAAATATTATTCACTTTAAAAAAGCTTTATTATTTTATCGAAGAAGTAGAGTGTTTAGTACTAAATGGGAAAGTAAAAATAACAAATGAGAAAAAATGCGGACTGACGATATTGTAGTGTGTGAGATAAACTCTCACAAGATGGAATATTGTAAGTTTCATCTGTTGTTCTCATTTTCTCTAGTTTTGTTTCTTCTAAATACATCGTATATACGTATATTAGAAGCGAAAAAAATCAAGTAAAAAGTGGGGAGGGCAGGGACGTGGGCGCTTGATAGGCTTGGCAATTTGAGCCTACTTCGTGGGACCCAACTCATCCCGCTTCAAACGAGGTATGCTAATTTTCTACCCACTCATGCAGGGTTTGGGAGTAAGTTGAGGTTGTTTCTCCTGCGGGATAGGTAGGATACGTGTTTAAGGTCAATTTGTCCCGCATCTCACCCTACATTTAGAGGCCTCTAAGTGTATTTTGTCACTTACTCCTCATGTTCTTAGCTTTTAAGATGTCTTTATATTTACTTGGTTAAATTCTAAATAAAGGTAGCAAAAAGTTTTCTCATGTTTTTTAATTATATGAGATGATAATTTGTTTTTAAAATTGTGATTGATTATGTTATTGGTATACATTTATGTTTGAAGAAGATTTTGAGGTGCAGGGTGGAGTGAGTTGGGTGTTAAGTTTAGAATATTTTCATATGAACTGGTTCAGATTTTTGTTTCCAACCCATGAGGTGTGTAGGGGTAGATAAGATGCTAATGAAAAAGGTGTGAGGTGAGGTTGGATTGAGTCAAAACTTAGTCCCAATTCAACCCAAACCTATTACTTGAGGATGTTTGTTAAATGAGAAGGAAAAGACGTAAGTGGAAAAGATTTGTCCTCTTTTACGTTTCTCTCCTAGAAAGTAAAACATTGTATGAGCAAAACATCTTTTCCCTCTTTTAGTTTTTCTCCTTTATAATTTATTATGATAAAATTCTAACTAAAGTGCAAAATTGATTATGCTGTTAGTATAAATTGCTGTCTAAACAAAAATTTTAAAGGCCCGAGGTAAAGTGGGTTAGGTGTAGACTTCAGAATATTTTCATAGGAGCTCATTCGGATTTTCATCTCCAAAACTCGTGAAGTGAGTAGGGGCAGATAGTGTTGGGAAATGCCTGCATAATTTTCCTCCTCTGTGAACTCAAAATAGGTACTATGCGGAAGCGTAAAATAAGAGTAATAACACCAGAAAATTTTTAGCGTGGAAAACCTTCTCAATGTGAGCAAGGGAAAAACCACTTTCGTGGCCGCTTAAATCTCCACTATAAAAATAATGGGAATACAAAAATACAAGAATATTGTATCCTCAATTTATGAATAACACTCTCATAAATTGGCTCACTATTTTTCTCTCTTAGAAAACTCTCTCTAAGGTTCTCTCTAATTTTTCTCTCACTTTCTTTCTCTTGTGAGGCTCTCCCTTGGTGTGTGTTTTGAATGAAGCAAATGTCTCTATTTATAGAGACCTCTCAAGCATTAAATTAATGCTTTCATGCTTGCTAGCTTCCATCCACCACATTTGCAATTATTTGAAAATTGCCTTCATTCTTGACTTTTAGCCACCAAATGGAATATTTTGCAATTGTTTGACAAACAATTGCCTTCATTATTGACTTTAGCCACCGAAAGTTGATTTGTTTCTATCCTTCAATTTCAACTCAAGCTAGTGGCTGGACCCCACAATTCTCCCCCTCCAGCCAAAGGGAAAATATCCTTGAATCAATTTGGGGTTGATGCTAAGCTCCGCAACTTCTTTACAGACTTCTAACTTCTCTTTAAGTAGAGCTTTTGTCATCATATCAGCCCCGTTGTCTTTGGTATGTATTTTCTCAATCTGCAGTAGTTTACTTTCCAACACATCACGGATCCAATGATATCTTACGTCGATGTGTTTCGACCTTGAATGAAATGTCGAGTTCTTGCTGAGATGAATTGCGCTCTGACTGTCGCAATAGAGAACATAACTTTCCTGATCCTGGCCTAACTCTTGTAGGAACTTCTTCATCCATAAGATCTCCTTGCAACCTTCAGTGATTGCGATGAATTCTGCTTCTGTAGTGCTTAAAGCAATGCACTTTTGTAGTCTTGACTGCCAAGAGATAGCTCCCCCTGCAAAAGTAATCAGGTATCCTGATGTAGACTTTCTGGAATCCACATCTCCCGCCATATCTCGCATCCGAGTATCCAAGAAGCTTTAAATTTCCATTGCCAAAACACAAGCAAAACTTTTGGCGCTTCCCTTCGATACCGTAGTATCCATTTCACCGCATTCCAAAATTTGATAGGAATCTACTCACAACTCCAACAGCATAAGCAATGTCTGGTCTTGTACAGACCATTGCATACATAAGACTACCCACTGCCTGAAGAATAAGGCACCTTGTTCATCTCTTCTTTTTCTTCCTCATTCCTTGGACATTGCGTCTTGCTCAGTTTAAGATGACTAGGTAATGGAACGTGCACAGGTTTGGCATTGTGCATGTTGAACCTTTCAAGAACTTTCTTGATATAGTCTTCTTGTGACATCCACAGCATTCTTCTAGAACGATCTCTGATGATCTTCATTCCAAGAATCTTCTTTACTGCACCCAGATCTTTCATGGCAAAGGACTTGCTCAATGCCTTCTTGAGAGCAGCTATTTTCGCCTTGTCTTTCCCAACAATTAGCATATCATCAACATACAACAGAAGTATGATGGATTCACCATTCTCATAGTTCTTCACAAACACACAATGGTCTGCAGAGGTCTTTTTGAAATTGTGTTGGGTCATGAAGAGATCAAATTTCTTGTACCATTGTCTTGGAGCTTGCTTCAGACCGTAGAGACTTTTCTTCAGACGACACACTAGGTGTTCCTTGCCTGTTCTCGCAAAACCTTCCGGTTGCTCCATATAGATTTCTTCCTCTAGGTCTCCATGTAAGAATGCTGTTTTTACATCGAGTTGTTCAATCTCCAAGTCTAGTTTTGCAGCTAGACCAAGAATTGCTCTAATAGATGTCATCTTCACCACTGGTGAGAAGATTTCCTCGAAATCTATGCCTTTCTTCTGGTTGCACCCCTTTACAACAATTCTTGCTTTGTATCTAGGGTTTGGGTTGTTCTCTTCAGTCTTGAGCTTGAACACCCATTTGTTTTTCAATGCCTTTCGTCTGTCTGGTAATCTCACCAGGTCATACGTCTGATTCTCTTTCAGGGACTGTATTTCTTCTTGCATGGCTTGCATCCATTTATCTTTATCATTCGTCTCAATGGCTTCTATGAAACTTTGAGGTTCCCTTCATCAGTGAGAGTGACATAATCATCTGAGAAATACCTTCTTGATGGTTGTCTGACTCTCATTGATCTTCTCACTTGAGGTTCTTGCTCTACTTGATCAGTCTCCATCTGTTCTTCATGCATTGCCTGACTTTGTTCTGTCTGGTCAGGTTGTTCCGTCTGAACAGGTTGCTCTATCTGATGAGGTTGTATTGTCTGATCAGGTTGCTCATTCCTTTGAAAAATCTCTCCCCCTGAATTGTGTACCACAATGGTCTTTGGCTTCTTAGATTGCTGAATGTCCTGAATTGTCTGATCTTCATAGAATACCACGTCTCTGCTTCGAACAATCTTCTTGTTTACAGGATCCCATAATCTGAAGCCAAGTTCATCACTTGGTGAACCAAAGTATATGCACTCCTTCGTCTTTGCATCAAGCTTTGCTCTTTCATCTTTAGGAATGTGGACAAATGTCCTGCACCCAAAGACTCTCAAATGACCATAAGAGGCTTTCTTTCCAGACCATACTTCTTCTGGAATCTTTCCATTTAAAGGTCTTGAAGGAGATAAATTAATCAAATCAACAGCAGTTTTTACTGCTTCACCCCAGAATGCCTTGGGGAGTTTTGCATGAGAAAGCATGCTCCTGATTTTCTCTGCAATAGTTCTATTCATTCTCTCAGCTAGTCCATTCATCTGAGGTGTCTTGGGTGGTACTTTCTCATGTCTTATCCCATGAGTCTTGCAATAATCCTCAAACGGACCTATATACTCTCCGCCATTGTCAGTTCTTAAGCATTTCAAATTTCTTCCGGATGCTCGTTCTACGGAAACATGAAACTCCTTGAAAGCTTGAAGAACTTGATCTTTCGTCTTCAATGGATACACCCACACTTTCCTGGAGTGATCATCAATGAAGGTAACAAAGTATTGAGCACCGCCAAGGGACCTTTCAGATGTTGAGCAAACATCTGAGTGAACTAGATCCAGAATCTGCTTTCTTCTTCTTGCATCATCTGATCTTTTGAAAGATACTCTGTGTTATTTGCCTGCTAGACAGTCTTCACAGGATTCAAGTGGCTGCCCTTTTATGTTTGGAAGATAGTATTTTGCTAAGATTTCCAAACCCTTCTCGCTCATGTGGCCTAATCGTTTGTGCCACAATTCCTTGCTTGCGTCTTGAGCAACATTCATCTCCCCCTTGCATATCTTTCCCTGCATAATGTACAGAGAGCCTTCCTTTCTGCCGCGAGCAATAATCATGCTTCCTCGGCTGAGTTTCCATTTACCAGCACCAAATTGATTTATCATCCCAGCTTCATCTAACTTTCCTGCTGAGATAAGGTTCAGACGCATGTCTGGAACATGTCTTACCTCCTTCAGCACGAGCTTGTTTCCATTCTCAGTAATCATTGTTACTTCACCAATGCCAACAATCTTGCTTGTGACATGATTTCTCATCTTCACCGTACCAAAGTCTCCTTTTTGGTAGGATGAGAAAAATTCTTCATGAGGAGTGACGTGGAAGGATGCTCCGGAATCAATTATCCATATGCAATCATCGGATGCAATGTTTAGATAATTTTCTTCTCCGACAAGAAATATATTCTCATCATTTGAGGCCACCGCAGTAGTTGTTCCTTCTTCCTTCTTCTTCTTTGGGTCTATCTGGTCAGGATGGACTGTTCCAGCCTGTTGATCTCTCTTCAAGAATCTGCACTCGGACTTCCTATGGCCCGGTTTGCCACAGTAATAACAACTTAGTCTAGTGCGAGATTTGGATCTATCTTGTGATTTTTCACGACCTCCTTTTTCACGATTCTTACTCCTTCCTCTGTTGTCAACAACGTTGGCTTCAAACTGGTTGTTCAAGCCTCTTTCCCTCCGTCTTGACTCTTCATTCAAAGAAACGTCTGTAATGAATCCATGCTAAGCTTTCCGTCTGGAGCAGAATTGCTTTGAGAGTGACAACTAGAGTGTCCCAACTCTCAGGTAGAGAACTGAGGAGTAGAAGAGTTTGCAACTCATCATCTATCTTCATTTCTGTCTTCGTCAGTTGATTCACAATACCTTTGAAGGTATTCAAATGTTCGATCATATTATGACCGTCCGAATACTCCAACTTGACCAATCGTCTGACAAGGTGGGCTTTATTTCTGGGCGTCTTCTTTTGAATCAATGATTCAAGTTTGGTCCACAAATCATACGCATTTGTATAAGTTGATACATGCTCGAACAAACTGCGATCAATGTATTTGCGGATCATAGCTACTGCCTTCCGATTTAGGAGCTCCCAATCTTTGTCGTTCTTCCCTTCCGGTTTATCCTTCTGGGTAATTGGCTCATACAAATCTTTGCAGTATAAGTAGTCTTCCATCATCGGCTTCCAATAGGAGTAATTATCAGCAATTTTGAACATATCTCCATCATGAGTAACAACTCCCTCCATCTTGAATTACACAGAGCTAATACTATATAGTACGGTATCTTGAAATAATAACCGTAGTATGCAAATAGTGCACTTTGGGTAAGTTCCCGAGAAAGAGAGGTGGTTCACTAATGGATACACTTAAATACCAAGTCTTTCCTAGCCGAACTTTCCTAGACAACACTTTTGCACCGCTACACGTTATTTCCAAAGAATGAGAATAATTCTTTTCGATGTGGAAGATCGTACAATCTTTATGCAACCACCACAGAGCATACTAAGAATTTTTCTTATATATCCAAAGACCTAGTATCCCGTAGCTCGAAAGCTCGATACCACTTGTTGGGAAATGCCCGCATAATTTCCCTCCTCTGTGAACTCAAAATAGGCACTATGCGAAGCGTAAAATAAGAGTAATAACACCGAAAATTTTTAGCGTGGAAAACCTTCTCAATGTGAGCAAGGGAAAAACCACGGGACCCGTAGGCCGCTTAAATCTCCACTATAAAAATAATGGGAATACAAAAATACAAGAATATTGTATCCTCAATTTATGAATAACACTCTCATAAATTGGCTCACTATTTTTCTCTCTTAGAAAACTCTCTCTAAGGTTCTCTCTAATTTTTCTCTCACTTTCTTTCTCTTGTGAGGCTCTCCCTTGGTGTGTGTTTTGAATGAAGCAAATGTCTCTATTTATAGAGACCTCTCAAGCATTAAATTAATGCTTTCATGCTTGCTAGCTTCTATCCACCACATTTGCAATTATTTGAAAATTGCCTTCATTCTTGACTTTTAGCCACCAAATGGAATATTTTGCAATTGTTTGACAAACAATTGCCTTCATTATTGACTTTAGCCACCGAAAGTTGATTTGTTTCTATCCTTCAATTTCAACTCAAGCTAGTGGCTGGACCCCACAGATAGGATGCTAATGTAAGAGGTGTGAAGTGAGATCCAATTTAGCAAAAACTAATAACCCAACCTGTTACCAAGCCTAGTGCTTGAGGAGGTTTCTTAAATGAGAAGGAGAAAATAAGTGAAAAAGGATTTGACCTCTCTTTCATTCATATCCTACAGAATAAACATTATGAACAATATATCTTTTCTCTCTTTTAATTTTCCCTCTATAATTTAATTTGGGAGGGAAAAGGGGCAAAATGCAGTAGAAAGGCAATGGAGTGACAAAGAAAAAGGGGATGGAGATGACATTCTTAAAATTCCAAATTGGGGGGAAATGAAAAAAATGGATAGAGGAGAGTGGGGCCCCTGTCCTCCCATTTTCTTCCCTATCCTTCCAAAGATAAAATTACTTAGTCCTCAATTCATAAATAAAATAAGATAAATCAAAAAACAAACTTAAATTATAAAATAAATAAATAAGATAAATTAAAAGATATATCAGTTATTATTTTCATAATATATTCAACCAAACTTATGTTTTCGTTATAAAAATTAGATAAAGTAAACAATAAAATTTCAAAATCCTCCCAAAACAAAATATAAAAATATCTTTATATCAACAATATAATATAGAATAAGTCAAACAATTCATTTAACTTTCATATATATTAGTCTTTAAATTTTTTTTGCAAAAAGCTTTTTAAGAGAAATGATATGTCCTTAGTTTATAACCTATATCATATTCACACTATTTCAGTGTGACATATCTAATGATCCCACCAACATTAGATTAATCAAAATCACGTGTAGTGCATCATTTTAATGGCATATAACTATATTGTTTGTTACTTTTCGTTAAGTTATGCTCTATTTATTTCTTAAAACTAGATTTGAACTTGGCCTTTTCGGACTAATAATATTTTATTTATATTTATTTTTTATTAATTATTAACTTTAACTCTTTCATGATGAAAAGAAATAAAATTGCATGAATTTTAAAATCATAGACGTGAGATGAAAAAAAATAAAATTATGTGATAAAATCACAAATTCTTGAAACATTGATGTGAGATATCTCTTACCTTTATTCTAGTTCTCAACTACACTAAATAACTGTTGCGACCTCGCTTCCCATGCTTTGCCCCTTGCATATATTAAGCTTCAATCAATATTTTTGGAAATAGTGATAGTGATTAATAAGTTATTGGGAATTGTAAAAATTAATGTTTTTTGGAAAAATTAGTCATAAGAAAAAGTTGATAATTTTTATATTATTCTTGTAATTGTAAGATGTATTTATTCTTTTATGCATATAAATATTAGAGTGATGTATTCACTCAAGCAATTTATAGAACTTGTCTAATGTCTCTGGTCTCTAAAAGTTTAGTCTCTCTAATTTTGTTTTAAAGTAATTCAAGTTGGTATAAGAGTGGATTTATATGAGTGGGCTTGGTCTCGCCTTTTGTTAAAAATTTTGTGAATCGGTTTATAAATTAATTTAATTTAATAGTCTCGATAGTTATTAAATTTTAGCGCCATTGTCGGAGATTATTTTGAATTTAATCAATTATATTAGGAGTATAATTAACTACTAATCCTTCACTAACTTTTGTTTCCCTTGTTTCGAGTAGTTTTCAACACAATTGTGGTCTTCAAGTGCAAGAATAAGCAGTCATTTACATCACTTGATAAGAATGTTTCTTCCCTCTCTCATTTATTTTATTTGTCCTAAATTTATTGATGATATTTATGAGATATTGATGATTTGATGATTTTTAAGTTTTACATTAAAGACAATGTAAAATTTAAGTGTAGGAGAAGAATTTACATTCTATTTACTATTTTTGTTTTTAATTTTTTTTTGTTTTACTATTTTTGTTTTAATTTTACTTGTTTCAGGGCTTTTTTTGTTTCTGTTTTAATTCAATTTTTCTGTTTTTTCTATTTCTATTTTTAATTCTATTTTTTTTTAATTTTACTGTTTCTATTTTATTTTTTTTGTTTATGTTTTTTGTTTTTAATTCTATTTTCTATTTTTTTTGTTTTTCTACTTTTCTATTTTTGTTTTAATTTTACTCTTTTGTTTTATTTTTTTGTTTCTGTTTTGCTTCAAATTTTGTTTTACATTCTATTTTTCTTATTTTTAAAAGTAACAAAACTAAGTATAAGTGTGTTTTAAATTTATTTCTAATGAAACTTTGAGTTTGTGAAAGTTGTGAGCATGCATAAATTGAGGTAACATAAGTGAATAAATTGTCTTTCATTTTAAGAATAACGAGTTTGGCAACGAAATTGAATTGGTAGATTAAAGTTTGATAGAAACATACATTGTGAGATTTTGAGTCTTTAAATGAATGGATTGAACATTTGTGTCATTTTCTTCTTTCTTGTGTGATTTTTACTCATGGAATTGTACCTCTAGAACTTGCTTTGATTCTTTTTGAGGCTATATTTTCACATGCATACACGAATATGATTGAGACATTTTTCTTGAATTAGCCACTTTACCTAAATAGCCTACCTTACATATTTTCCCTTGATTAACCGCTTTGAGCTTATTTGATTTTTCCTTATTTTTAGCTCATTACGTGCCTTAAATGAAAAACCATGTTCTTATCCAACTTTAGGGAATAAGATAGCATTAACATAATTATTAGATGAGTTCTTGAACAAGTGTGAGTGTGTGCTAATTAGTGTGCAAAATGGTTGATGAAAAAGGAAAGAGTGACCGATTGAAATTGAAAATGAAAAAAAGGAGAAAAATGAAAAAAAAATAAAAATTGTGTAAAGAAAAGTTAATAAGGCAAAAGGAAAAAGAATATGTAAAGGGAATTTGCATTACATAGAGTTGGGATAAAACTATCATGCTGGTTATTTGGACTCAACCTTAATGCTCTTTTATTCTCTTTGGTTTTCAACTTGTCATATCCATATCACTCCCATCCTTTACCTTGCCCCCATTAAAATCTTGAACAAAGTCCTCTTGATTTGTGTGTGCATGTATTTTGAGTAGTGGGGAAGTAGAAGATAAGTAAGCTTATAATAATGCATATTTTCATGGGTTGAATTCAGTGAAACACTTACCTTCTAAACACTTGAGAGATTGAGAGTAAATCTTGTGAGATTCTATCATTCTTGATCTATGCTTTTCAATTGAAGTGTTGGTTTGAGATGTAAAGAAATGTTATTTCATGAATGTTTTAACTCCTTCAAGCCTTGGTTGCTCTTCTTACTTATAGACTTTTGCATTCTTGAACATAATTGGAAAGTAAGTTTTTCTTGAGTTTTTAACTTTTAAGTTTATGTTGTTTTTCCTTTGTTCCCTATGTTGAATTTTTAGTTTTGCCTAAGAGTGCAAAAGCTAAGTGTAGGAAAATTTGAAACACAATTTTTATATATTAGTTAACACTTATATTTGGTCTCTTAGACCTCTTATATGCTTAATTGATTGGTTTCAACCACATTTTATAAGTTTTGGTTGAAATTGAATTTAATTGTATTTTTTAGTATTATTAAAAATTTTATATTATTTCTGTATTTTGGGCATAACTTGAGTTCTAGACATCTAAAAATTATGATTTTTACCTTGTAAGAAAGATGAGAGAGAGCTCTACAATTTTGATGGAAGGCTGAATCGAGTGTCTAATGGGTTAAATTGGGCCACAAAGTCAGAATAGAGATGCTATCATTGGAACCTATATGATGTACAAAGATTGGGTCATAATTCGGGCTGTAGGTGTCACTTGGATCTGAAACCAATGCCATTTGAAAACTGAGACATAGATCTTTAATTCTTATGAGACCACTTATCAAAACTGTGACGTTTTGATGGTGTTTTCACCCTTTGAAGTCGGCTGACAGGTTCATAGAGCTGTTAAGAATGTTTTAGGCATAACTTTCTCATCTTAGGCCTAAATTATACAAATTAGTTGTCCAATTAAAGTTACAAGGAAGAGGATTAACCCTAAATTGAGGAAAAATTTAGATTTTTAATTTTAAAGATAATTATTTAAGTAGCAATAGCCACCACGAAATATAACCCTAATTTTCTCCTAGCTGCTCTTGTTTGTATTTTCTTTCTTCATCTTTCTTCTTCTCCCTTTTCTTTAGGTTTCTTTATTTTATGTTTCTCTTCTCAATCCTAGGGATTGAAACATTTTTTATGTTTAATTTTGAGATCTTATGATGAATGTTTACATTCTTATTAACCCCAAATTTATCTTCTCCTTCTCTTATTTCTGTTGCATCTTCACTAAGTGCTTAACTCATTTTGGGTGTTCATGCGATGGTTGCTTAACTATCACATGTTTGCAAAAACTAAACAATGCATCAAAGGCTTCTTGGATGTTGATTGTTAAGCTTGGTTGAATTCTGGGTTTTAGAATAATTTAGGATTAGATTGATGCTTAATTCATTTAACCTTGATTAATTAAATTCTGGATGCTTATCTAGTAGAGAATTCATGGATCATCTTAAGGCTTCTTGATGAGATCTAAGACCAAGAATCTAATTAGCAATTGAATGGAAGAGATTAAACAATGCATCAAAGGTGTTTGATGGATTGTTTAGCTTAGTTGAATTATGAATTTTAAGTTACTTTAGGATTAAATGAGTGCTTAATTCGTTTAACCATGAGTAAGTAAATTCTAGATGCTTATCTAGTAGATAATTCATTGATCATCTTAATGCTTCTTGATGTGATCTAAAGCCAAGAACTTGGTTAACAATTGAATGGATTCTTAGTGATTAAGGATGGATTAAACTCAAGAATAATTGATTTCCTTAGATTGATTATTTACTTAATTATGTTTACAATTTTTAATTACTTTCTATTAATTAATTCTATAACATTTCTCCCCTTTTATTAACTTTTTAATTACTTTCTATTAATTAATTCTACAACATTTCTCCCATTTTATTAACTTCTTAATCTGATTGCTTAATTAGAGTGATCCAAGGGCTTGACCCGGTTATGCCTTATACTACAAGTATTTTGGTGAATCGATTTATAAATTAATTTAATTTGATAGTCTCGACAACTATCAAGATACACAAAGAATGTAAAATGTATCGCAAACTTCGCAAGTATACGGGTCATCAGAAGTAATATAGTAATGGGTAGAGTGTTGATCCCACAAGAACTGGTGCTACGGACCAAACTATGACAATTTTAATTGTTTAGACTAACAATTTAAGTGAGAATTAAAATGAACTAAATTAAATGGTAAATTAAGTCAAACAAAGATAGCAAATAAATAAACTAACACCTAAGATCATGATTTCATTACACTAACTAGTCGCAACCCTCTCTAATTCCCTTTTAGTTAAAATTGATATTGCTCTTGAAGGTGAATTGTCTTATTATAATTCTAATCCTTTTTTTGAGTCCAAGAGAACTTGTTAGAATTAAAGTAATACCTACTTTCATGGTACTAAATTAATTGAAATCCATTAAGATCTTTGACAATTCATTTGCTCCTTGAAGGTTTGAGCCTACTTCCGTGGTCTTAATTCCTAAGTTCAATTGTTAGATGTTCCAATAATCAAGTTTTATCTTCCGATCCTTCACCCAATTATCTTAGTTCTATGCTCATATGGCATGCAACATATGACAAGCATTAAAGATTACTACAATTGAATCAAGAAACTGTTAGTCCTGGCAACCATCACCTAAGAGGGGGGTAAATTAGGTGATTACAATTTTCTTATAGCAACTTTGAGAAATTATGCATTTTTATATTTTCAATCAACACATGCAGTGGAATAAGTTTAGCAAAGATAAAACTATTGTAGATTACCTAAATACAACTTGAGTTATGAGATAAATCAAGCAAATAAGCTAAATATCAATTTCAACTCAAGCATATATAATTAAAGCATAAATGTAAAGGAGATAGAAACTATTTGAAAACTTTTATTAAACACTTGAAAAATAATTTTCTTTGAAGCTATTTATCGATTAAAATGAATGAATAAAGAAGATAAAAAAATGCACTTGTAAATGAACAACCCACACAAAAAGTATTCGAGCAAATATATGAAATTAAAAACACAAATATAAAGGAGTTTGAGTTTAGAAAAACAAACACAATGATTTATCCTAATTCAGCCACCAACCACTTGTGGCCTATGTCAAGTCCTCAAGTAATCACCCAAGATTTTTCACTATCAATGCAAGCTTGAACAAGTGCTTGCTACTGTTATAGACTAGAGCGCTTCTCACACCTTGAGATACCTCACCTTTGTGCTTGAGCCTCAACTTTCAGGGATACCTCACCCTTATAATTTCCCTGAGAGATACCTCACTCTTGTTATAAAGAATCAAAGAGTAGAAGAAGGAAGAAACTCTCTCAAGAGTATGTATTACAAATTGAAGCACTATGAAGCTCTTTTAGGATATCTCAAATTTTGGCGAAAAGAGCATAAGAAATAGTAAAAATATGAAATACGAATCAAAGTATAAAAGAATTATTTTAGATAGTTGTGTGTGTATAAAAGATGATCCAAAACCATGTATTTATAGTGTTCTTGAGAAAATAACCGTTGGGTATCATTTAATATCACATTAAATGCATAGAAAAATAGCTGTTACGAGTTTCTGGGCATGTTTATTCGAATAAGCATAGTCTTATTCGAATAACCCACTTATAGCACACTAGGAAATATTTTCTGAAACTTGTTATTTGAATAAACCTTCAGTTATTCGAATAAATCTTAAAAAACATGTTCTGGAACGTTTTCTGGGATGTTTTTATTCGAATAAATACATGTTTATTCGAATAAACTACTCTAGTTTCGAAATCTGACTTTAAATGGTCATAATTTCTTCATTTTTCATCCGTTTAAAGTAAATGACCATTCATTAGAAAGATCTTTGAGTCTATTTTCAAATGAAACAAGTTTCAGAACAAAATTCAAAGTATTTTAAAAGTTATAATCAAAAGAGTAACCAAAGGTCAGTGTTGCAAAACTCAAACTTGACTATTTTTAATAGTTTTGAATTACCACCATGACTAACTTTTCCAAACATGTTTGTTGGGTATTTTAGCATGTGAAAACCATTTGTAAAGATTTGAAAACATATTTGAGATATCTAGAAGGCTTCTTACATAAAGACCCTAAGTCCTATAAGTTATACCATTTAATCTTCTTTTAGACTTGGTCTTTGACATGTCTTTGTTGTTATCAAAACCTTCATGAGATAGACATGCACATTCTCCTTGAGTTGAACATAATTGAGATATTTTACTTTTTTTTTGCAATGCTCACTCTTGATATTTGGACTATTCTTCAAAGTATTGCTCACTTAAAACATAGTTAGTCCAAACTCATAATTCAATATCTTCATATAATTTATTAAGTACATCTATGTAGCATAAGTATCATTCTTTTTGTCTTGTATTTGTCATCATCAAAATTTAATATATTAAATTATTGGGACAAACTTATTTTCACAAAAACAAGTATCATAAATTAACTAAGAGTAAAACACTACTAGAAATTTGGGTTTTAAAGACTGATTTAGAGACCGATTTATTTCGATCTCTATAGAGACCGAAATAGAGACTGATTTTAAAAAAATCAAATTTGCTACTGAAATAAAATCGGTCTCTAAATTTTTTAGAGACTGAATTAGAGACCAAAATTATGTTATAAAAGAAATTATAAAAAAATAAAAATGTATCTTGTTGTTAGAGACCAATATCTTGGTCTCTAAATAAAAAAAAATTATAAAAAAATAAATAAATCAGGAAAGACCACAAATTCAGGTTGCTAAAAAAAATAAAAAAAATTTGGAGACGATATTTCGATCTCTAAATAAAAAAAATTATAAAAAAAATTAGAGACCGAAAATTTGGTTGCTACATCCCGTACTCACCATCGAACCCGCCCTTTCCCAAATTTTCCCTACATATTCTCTCGATTCTCCCCCTCACTCAATCCCCTCATTCCCCCCTCTATTTCCCCATTCTCTGGTTTTTGCACTGTCCAAGGCTCCACGATCTGGTCCACTGTCCAATCTGCTCCACCTTTAACCGCCGCTCTCTCTCGCCGCGCATCTTTCCCTCTGCTTGGGTCATCCGTTCATCCGCACCATCCACTCCACGGGTTATGCACCAGAAACTGGATCTGCTCTATAGGCCATGCACCAAACGCCGCGAACCAGACCGTTGCACCAGACACCAAGAACAGTCGTCGCACCCCGGATTTGCTCCACCACTGATCGTCGTTCTCTCTTGCTGCGGGTCTCTCCCTCAGCTTAGGTCATCAGTCCATCCGCACCACTATTCTAAGCTTATTTCTATGCATTTCTTGTTTGGGTCAATGTTGATTTTTATTCTTTATATTTATTTCCAAAGAGGATTGGTGGCAAGTTTCTGATTTTGGTCTTTATTCAAAATATTAGAGGTTTAGTTCTCTTCCTTATGGTCCCAAAAATCAGGTTGTGTCTCCAAATTGGATAAATCTATTGATTAAGTAATTAAGTGTATGAAGTTCCTTATTGGATTTACATTGGTCCTGCTTCTTCTAACTACAACTAGTCCCCAAGTTGCAATTGTATATCTTCTCTGAGCTTGGGTGTTCACAACAAGATTATGTAGGCATAAGCTTCGGATGAACTTTACTAAGTTATTGTTATCTGCATCACAGTCTTTTGTATGTGTGTATATATATATATATATATATATATATATATATATATATATATATATATATATATATATATATTATGGATTTGTATGTATTATTTTTCTTTCTATGTCCTCATTTCTTTACAAAACTACTGTTGGTATGCTACTATGCTTTATTCTGATTCCTTAATTGCGTAACATATATGCTTGTTATCAAGTGGCCTCGAGACTCAAGAGGGAGGGTGAAATTGAGTTTATAAAAACTTTTCGCAAATCTTTTGAAAAACTCTTGATTACCAATTTTCGTTGAAGCTATTAATTGATAGAAATGAATGAATGGATAAGATAGAAAGATATTGCCCACCAATGAACCAACCAAGAGAGAAATAATCAAGTAAGCAAATAAACCAATGCACAAATGTAAAGAGAATGGTTTAGAGAATCAAACACAATGGTTTATCCTGGTTCAGTCACCAATCTACTTGTGACCTACGTCTTGTGCTTAAGCAATCACTTGAGATTTTCCATTATATCTTCAAGCTTCAGTAAGTGCTTGACAACCTTTATAAACTTAAGCACTCAACACCCTGGGATACCTCAACCTTTATACTTGAGCCTCTTTAAATAAGGGATGCCTCACCCTTTACAATTTGGAGGGATGACTCACCCTCTTTTACAGAACAATCAAGATTAGTAAAATGAAACTCTCACAAGAGTGATTGATACAAATTGAAACTCTAAAATGCTCTTCAAAGATATGTTAAGATTTTCACAAAAACAGAGCAAGAAGGGATTTCAAAGATTGAATCTTGTATTAAAGTATGGGCAATCAGTTTTAGGTTCAAGGTCAACCTTTAATGTAGCCCCAAGTCAAGTATTTATAACAGTTTTGATCAATTTAAAGCATAGCATTTAATGCACCTAATATAGTCGTTGGGCAATATCAGATCACTAGTAATCAATTACACAATCTTTGTAATCGATTACATGACTGTTTGAACGTGTTCTTGGCTTTCTAGGCAGGATGTAATCGATTGTCAGCCTTGTGTAATCAATTACATGGCCTCTGCCAGACTTATAATCGATTACAGCCTCAGTGTAATCGATTACAAGGTTTCTGCCATGCTTGTAATCGATTACATGCTCCATGTAATCGATTACAAGGCCTCTGTTTGGCTGGTAAGTGATGTGTAATCGATTACCTTGTCCTTTGAACACATTTTTCAAGCCCAATTAAGTATCCATGCCATTTTTAACTTTGTGAAACTTGGATTAAACAATGTTGACATATGTTTAACACAATCCAAGATTGAAAACAACGTTTTTTTAAAATATGAACATTGAAAAACATGTTGATTTGAAAGGATCTTGAAAAATCATTTGAGGATTATTGAGATACCTTAAGAGCATTTTACATTGATATCCTAGGACCTATATCTAATATACCTTTTTTGATTTTGGTTCTTTTCTTTTGATCTTGATCTTAAACTTGACTTTGTTATCATAAAAAATCATTTGATATACTTCAAGACATAAGTATTCACATTCTTCCTTTTTTTATGATGACAAAATCAACATTGAAAAGAAGGGAAACATTTTCATATATTTATCAGAGATTTAAGTGCAACTCTCCTCCGTAATGTATGCATAAGATAAGGTTATTAAAATGGTCATGCAAAAGCTCAAAGCAAGCTCCCCCGTACTTATGCAATCACTAATCTCTCCCTCATTGGCATTATAAAAAACATAAGGATTTAGTTTAAAAAAAAAATCAGCAGCATTTTAGCATGATTTCATGATTTCCCAAAGATTAAATATCAGAAAATAGTCATTTCAGCCTAGGCAGGTTTGTCAATCAGAGTACAAATAATCTAGAATATAACCAGCTAGACCAAGATATCAATATAATCAACAGACGCACATGAGAAACACTATATTGATTTTATAATGATTAAGATAAAATAAAATCCAATGTCATATACAATCAAGAACAAAAAATAAAGAAACATTATGACAAGGGTCCATGATCACTGGCAGTCGCCTCGTTGTCACTATCCTCATCAGCATCCACACCATCAAGGTCGACATCATCGTCATCGGTGTCTAAATCATCCTCCGAACCAAGAAGATCTCATCATCAGCAAGAACTCCAGCTGCAGTACCAGAAGGATCAGCAAAGGATAGAGGAGCAGGAGGGGCAGTAGAGGTGGTGTGTGCATCAACTGTTCTTCGGGGTATATATCCTGGACTCTCTAGAAAAGAGCGAATAGAGGCAAGCTCCTGATCGGAGTAATCCATCCTCAATTCAAGATGATCTACCTTCTGCTCAATGTGATCCATCTTGACTTCCGCTATGGTTGCTAAATTTTACATTTCTTGAAGCAGGAAGTCCAAAGTAGCTGGAGTTGGAGCATGCTGCTGGCCTTCTTCTTCATCATCATCCTCGAGGTCATGAGGAATATGACTATAGCTTCCGTGGGTGAGATAGTACCATCTACCATCCACCTTATTCAGCTAAAGCTTTTTCAAGGTGTGCAGGCCAATGGATTGTGGCCTTTTGGAACTCCTGTCCCTTGACTCTTCATAGAAGGAGATGTGACAATGCTCCAAGATTGTTGTCACAAGCATGACATATGGGAGGACAAAGTTTCTCTTTTTCTTGACATCCAACATGTGCTGAGTAATGTAATGGGCCCAGTTGATTGGCCTACCCGTGGTCAAAGCCCATAAGACCACCACATCATCTCTTAGGACTTGGGAGTAATTTCTTTCCCTAGGAATCAATCCTCTGACCACCAAATAATGAAGCACCATGTTTTCTATGGTTAACCTAGTAGCCATCACCCTTTTCTTGTTCCTTGGAATTTCATAACTAGATCTTAACAGGGAGGTCAAAGCAGCTTTGTACTCAAAATCAACTCCCCAAGCAGTCTCATTTCCATAGAAACTTGTTCCATCATATGAAAGCTTAGTTAGCCTACATCAAGTTTCCTTAGCGATCCTAATATGTTGCTTTTTGACCTTAGAGATTAGGCAATTGTCCTCATACTTAAGGTTGGCATAAAATACTCTAACTAGATTAGGGTAAATAGCCTTCTGAATACTAAAGAAACCAAGCAATCCTAACCTTTCAATAAGCCTGAAGGTATCTAAAGGTTCACTTGAGCAAAATGACTAAGTGAGATACCTTGGAGAGATGAGCTTTCTCAATTAGAAGTTCTTCTGGAACAACTCTGTCTTCTTGGTGGTGGAGAAGTGACGCGTGAGGTCAAACCCTTCTTGTTTCGAGTATATAGGAGGTGGAATGGAGTGATTTGGTTAAGATTTGAGAAAAAAATGAGGGATTTGGGATAATGGGGTTTCGTGGGTGTAGAGAGAGAATGAATAGTTTTAGATGAAGAATGACCTTTCGCGTGTCTGAAAACCTTTTAAAACCCCTGTGTAATCAATTACAATGGGTGTGTAATTTATTACCAGCCTTCTGTTAACCTTGAAATTGATTACAAGTTTAGTGTAATTGATTACCATCCTTATAGGAACCTTGTAATTGATTACAGGGTTGGTGTAATCGATTACCTGTGTTCTGGGTTTATTGTAATCGATTACATGTTATGTGTAATCGATTACTTGCTTGACAAAGGCATTGTAATCGATTACCAAGTTCTTGTAATCGATTACCAGCTTACTAAAACTAAGTTTCTGCATTTTAAACAGTAAAGGACCAATCTTAAACCTTTCAAATATGTTTCAAAACATCTCAAATCAATTCCAAACATCATGCAAGCATAGAAATTGATCAGATTTCGATCCAACACTCATGTTTATGCAAAATTACTACTTTTACTAAGAATTACACCATTTTGATGGATTGGTGAAGTTTTGAGCTTGTTGGACATCTTTGGCATTATGAAGTACCTGCAAAAACAACTAAGGGGAAACCTCCGATGCTCAAGTCAGTATTGGATTCAAGAATGATTATGAAACACGAAGGTATATAATAAACATCATTATTATGCAACAAATGATATATTTATGCAGCAAATGAATTGATTGTGCAGCAGTAATGATATATTATGCAGCAGATTGAGATTGTGCAGAGACTCAATTTATGCATGATTGATTCAATATGTCAAGTTCATTTATTATATAAAAGAATGCTTCTTTTGCCAAGGGTTTAGTAAAATGTCAGCTAGTTGCTTAGTGATTTCAACAAATTCAAGTATGTAATCACCCTTTTGAACACGATTTCTTATGAAATGATGTCTTATTTCTGTGTTTTGTTCTTGAGTGCAAAATGGGATTTTAGACAAGTTGATTGCACTAGTGTTATCACATCTTATAGGGATATGATCAAGCTCAAGACCATAGTCAAGAAGTTATTATTTCATCCAAAGGACTTGAGCATAACAACTTCCAGCTGCAACATATTCAACTTCAGTTGTAGACAATGCACACTATTTTGTTTCTTGCTATGCCAAGAAACTAGTGAGCTTCCAAGCAAGTGGCATGTCTCACTAGTGCTTTTCCTATCCATTTTGCATCCAATAAAATTAGAATTGGAATAACTAATTAGGCTACAAGAGGCACCTTTAGGGTACCATAATCCTATTTGTAAAGTACCTATTAGATATTTCATGATTCTTTTAATAGTACTTAGGTGTGATTCTTTAGGATTTGCTTGAAATTTAGCACACATGCACACACTAAACATGATACCTAGCCTACTTGTGGTAAGATAAAGGAGTGAGCCAATCATACCTCTATATTTTGTAATTTCTACATATTTACCTCCTTCATCCTTGTCCAAGTAATAAGAAATCCCCACTGGTGTAGCCATTTGCTTGGCACCTTCTATTCCAAACTTCTTGAGCAACTCCTTGCAATATTTGGATTGACTTATAAAAGTCTCATCCCTTGTTTGCTTGATTTGAAGACCAAGGAAGAAGTTGAGCTCACCCGTCATGGACATCTCAAACTCATTTTGCATAATATTAGCAAATTCTTTACAAAGAAAGTCATTAGTAGCACCAAATATAATATCATCAACATATATTTGAACAAGAAAGATGTTATGCTTTTTATGCTTGACGAAGAAAGTAGTGTCAACTTTCCTCTAGAAAAGCCATTTTCCAAAAGGAACTTGTTCAACCTTTCATACCAAGCTCTAAGAGCTTGTTTCAAACCATACAGGCATTTTTTCAATTTAAAAATATGGTTGGGTAGTTCAAAGTTTTCAAAACTAGGAGGTTGTTCCACATACACCTCTTCATGTACAAAACCATTTAAAAAGGTACTTTTGACATCTATTTGAAAATGCTTAAAATCCATGATGTATGCATATGCAAGAAACATTCTAATGGCTTCTAATTTAGCTATGAGAGCATATGTTTCTTCATAATCTATGCCTTCTGTAACACCCCGAAATTTCTCGTTTTTCAGTAAAATATGATCTTTCTGATTTTGTGATTTTCTGTGCACTGTAAATTTATTTTGACTATTCTGTGACTGTTTTTGATCTTTTTGTGTGATTTGCTCTAGCCTGGAAAATAAAAATTTTCGGGCTGGAGAAAATCTTTGATGATTTATTCGGAGCTAGAGGAGCTTACTAAACCCGAATCTAAGAGATATGTTACCAAATCTCTTAATTTTTAAAATTTATCTGACCAATAAAAGTTTTCTATATTTTATTATCCATTGGATAGTAATCGCTAGTATTGGAGCAGTATACTTTGTCCATTGGATAATAGCTTCCAAAAATATCTAGTGGATGGTTATCCATAAGCCAAAATATCTTGGAGCTCATCATGAGTAATCATGATAAGCTTTTGTGTTACACCAATAGGAGAGCTTGCTTGCTTAGCAAGTTGTTTGAAAAGTCAACAAAGGTGGCTTGCTAAAAGGTGGACCAATGGAGAGGTTGTTTGGTGGCTAAGCTTGGAGGCTATGGTGGAGAAGTTGGATACTCCTTCTTTGGAAAAATATCTTCTTTGTAAATATCTCTTTGGAAATATCTAGTGTGATAGTTCTAGACACAAGCCTAGTCACTCACTCTAGAATGTTCTAGAATGATGAGTCATCGTGTAATGACTCACCTTGTATGCACCAATGAGGAATTGGTCAAACTTGGTGGCTGTGACTCATTGTGGAGGACCAATAGAAGCTGGACACCTTGTGTGACACCTCAGCACCTATGACTCAGCACATTCTGGAAGCTTGTAGAAACGATGACTCGCTATGTTCTAGAATGGTGACTCACCACATTCTAGAAGGATGTAGAATGCTGACTCACCCTGTGACTCGCCACAGTGAGTCACACGTTCTAGGAGCTTCTCTTGATGACTCAGCACTATGACTCACTATGTTGACTCACCTGTTCTAGAAACTTCTCTCTGATGACTCGCTTTGTGACTCATCAAGGGTAACTAGTAGAAAATGATCAATAATAGTTGTTGCCCAAATATGAACAAGTCAATAATACTGACTAGTCTTGCTTTGTGTGAACCAATTAGGAAGTAGTTATCTAAGGAAAAATATTTAGGCTAAATATCTTAAGTGTAATCATGAACCATCATTACATAGCTTTATGACCAACCAATTAGAATCAAACTTGTTTGTTGAAAAGTCAATAATAATGGCTAGACTAGTTAGCCATGAAACTAGATGACCTAACTAAGTTAGCCTAAAGCTTAAGTAGTAACTAAATGGAACTAACTTAGTTTGCCACTCCATTTTGCTCCATGGTTTCAAGGAGTTCTTGAACCTTCTAGAATGCATGATTCACCTAAGTAACTAAATGGTTAGCCATGAAACAAATTGAACCAACTAAGTTAGCTTAAGCTTAACTAGGAAGTAAATAAATCAAAGCTTGGTTACCTTTCTCCATGGCTCACATGACCACCTAGTGTTCTAGGATGTTCATGAACAAGATATTCATCTAATTGTGACCATTGCATGACCATTCCATGACATAAGCCATGTGTTTATGCATAATTCTAGAAAATATGCATTAACTCTCCATTTGTGAAGGAACCTACAACCAAGAGAGCAAAGAGGGAGAGCTTGGATAATTCACTTTGATAACTACATCTTATGACTAGTCTTATGCCTTCTTCCTAGAGTAGTTCCACGGCCAACACCCATTTGGAGAGTAATCTTTCATGTTTCATTTCATGAACAAAATATCTTGTTTCAAGAACCAAATTCTCTTCATTCTTTCTCCTTTAAGAACAAAGCAAACCTTTCCATTTCTTTCTTCTTTAACCCCACTGCCAAATCACCCAAATTACCATTCAAGCTAGTTTAATTTTATCTTACCATAGATCTAGTATCAAAATACTAATTCAAGATACTTTGGTGTTGTGATCATCTTCATCTTTCTCTTAGAAAACAAAAAGCTTTCACCTTGTTCCACCAAGGAAGCCCACGGCCAAAACCCATTGAAGCACCTTCCAAGCTTCAATAATTCTAAACAACCTTAGATCTAGAATCTAGACACAATTCTACAACTTTTTCATGTTGATATCTTTTCCCAAATCATTCATCTTCAACCTTGTTCTTCAAACTAAAGATTGAAGCTTTATAGGTGAAGTCTTTAGTATTTACTTCTAAATTCATTTTAAAAGTTCTAAACCATGTTTTGATCCATGGTTTTCTAGTTTCAAGCTTTATTTATGATGTTTGTGTATTTGAAGTTTTTATAGGATTTTGTGTGGTGGAGGACGAATTCATCAAGAAGGCAACCAAGAGGAGTTTTGATCTTTCTTTGAGGTAATGGGGGATTAACCTCATCGGCCATATGTGGTGGTGAGGGAATGGATTTGTTGTGTTTGTTAGTGAAAAATCCTTTTAAGGATTTATTCACTTGATTGTGTATGTTTATGTGTTCTATGTTTTATTCCATGTGATTTTGTTGTTTATTAATTATGCATGATTCTATTGTTTGAATAATTACATGAGTTGTTTATTATAATTTTATTGTTTTCATAGTAAGCATGAACATGTGATAATGAAAACATCACGAGTGATATGTTATATGATGAGAATCATGTGGAAAGGAAAACTGTTTTAGTTCCAAAGAACCTTGAGGATCACGACCTTCATGCTTGATATGGAACAAATCACTTAAAATTATTTTACTAATCATGAATTTTAGATGAGTAGGTAATAAGTCAATGATTTAAGGATTTGCAAAGAAAGTGAACATGAAAATGAACAAAAATTTTATGATGAAGTCATATGTGATTTTCGGCCAACATGCCAAGAATTGGTATTTTAGATCAAAAATATTTTATTAAGTGTATTCTTAGGTAATTAATTAACAAGAACTCATTTTAGTGGGTTTTGAAATATAAAATGAAAGTAAACTAATTTTCAGGAATTAATTAAATTAGTAGAACTAGGCCATGATGGGAAATAAATTTATAACTTAAAGTTTACTAACGTATAGCTCACCCTTTGGGTTTTGAAATGCGTTGAAAAATTTTGAGCTGTAATATCTAATTAAACCAAAGAAGTGCAATTTTGTGAGAAATAGTAGAAAATACTACTAGAATTTTTAGTAGGAAAATATTCTAAATAAAGCCAAAATGCCTACATTATGTAAAGAGTTTTATAAATAAGTTTAGAAAGCTAAGAAATATTTTACGCAAGTGAAAAATATTAGAAAAATCTTATGCAATTTCAAAATAATGATTTTTAAGCTACGCGATTGAGAAAATGATTTAAAATCGCTGTGCAATGAGAAAATGTTTAAAAATCTCTACGCAATTTAGAAAACGTTTGAAAACATTTCTATGATTGCAAAAACGTTGGAAAATACTTGCACGATTTGAAAACGTAAGAAAAATGTTACGCGATTGCAAAAACGCGATAAAAGTGTTACACGATTGAGATTTGCAACAGTTTGCTATAGGGCCGATGTACTGGACCCGGATGCATAAGTGATATTAAGTAATTGTTTAGGCGTTATTGAACATCATTGATTCTAATGATATTAGACAATTGTATGGGCGGTTGTTTTAATATCATTGGGGACAGTCAACGGTGGTTTGATTTCATGACATTGAGCATGCATAGAAAGTCGTGAAGACTATATTTGGTAACATAGAGTTGAATATTACACCTTCAGTGCGGGTGCGGTATATGTGGTGTTGGTCACTAGTTGATCTTTGGAGATGTCGGGGCGTAGAGATCCATGGGGGTCAGATGACTATCTCGACAAAATACTGTTCATACTCCTGGTCTAGCGTAGAATGTCTTGTATAGCCATGTTGCACATATTATATTTTAAAAGCACTTGATTTGAGGCTAAGACATATCTTCTGGATCATTCTCTCTAATGTTGATGTTGGTTTAGCTCGATGGAGTAGGGGTTGTCCTTTGTGAATGTGACATGATCATTATTGCATTTGTTGTGCATGGTCAGTATACATATGCATAGTCAGCATTTATATTATTGTGATATGATATTATTGTGGAATTATCGTTATGCTGGTAATTATGAAGCATATTCTTGTATTGCAAGTTCATTAGATTATTTATTTACTGATATCATAAATGTATCTGCTGATTTATGTTATTCTAAGTTGTTTTCTGTATTAAACTAAAATGCTATATTATCGTTTCTTTGCTGCCATGTTGGTCCGCTTTGCTGTATTAATTGTCTATTATGTTTTTATGTTTATGTTTGATAAAGATCGTAAGAAGGAGACGAGATTGGATCGCTTGTGTTGGTTTTGGATTAGTATTCTGCGATGATGACAAGACAAGATTTCACCGAGTACGTGTAAGCGTAGTTCTTATATGACTCGACTAGGGACTGTGTTTGTAGAGAATTCAGGAGAGAATCAGGTTCAAGACCTTTCTCTTCATGTTTTTGGACTTGCCCAAGGTCGAGTTTTGTTTGGTAGTTGCATAATAAGTTGGAAGTTTGTAAAGTCTATGTATATATGATGTTGATGACTATGTTGTATTTATGTGTTGTGTATTAATTAGTTAATTATATTTTATAATCTCTAAAGGTTTGGTAAGTTTACATTATCCACGAAAAGGAATTTTGGAATCCGTGTCGTACAAGGTTAAAGCTTTTATAACTTGGGATAAGTTGTAGAAGTTTTAATCTTAAATGTGATACCCTAAGGAGAGTGTTACACCTTCTTCTTGATTATAACCCTTAGCTACATGCCTAGCTTTGTTTCTTATTATTAAGCCTATTTCATCAAGTTTGTTCCTAAAGACCCATTTAGTGCTAATTATGGAATAATCATTGGGCCTTAGAACTAACTCCCAAACTTGATTCCTCTCAAACTGGTTTAGTTCATCTTGCATAGTTAAGATCTAATGTTCATCATTAATGGCCTCATTTATGTCTTTAGGTTTAACTTGAGAGACAAAAGCCATATGGTTACATGCATCTCTAAGAGAGTTACGAGTGATTACCCCTTTTGATATATCACCTATCACTTTGTTAAGAGGATGATATCTTGAAGTCCTTCATTCTTTGGGAAGGTCCATGATTTGAGAATCCTCTTTCCTTGGGGGATTATATGAGCTTTCTTCTTACCTTTTGACATTCTTTTCCTTGTTCACTAGGTGAGTCCTTGATAAGATTTCTGTAACATCATTAACCAAATCCTTTCTTGGACTATTTGGGTTAGTTTTATCAAATGCAACATGTATGGACTCTTCTATGGTCATAGTTCGTTTATTATAAACTCTAAAGGCTTTACTATGTATAGAATAGCCAAGAAATATTCCTTCATCAGATTTTGCATCAAACTTCCCCAAGTTATCTTTTCCATTATTCAAAACAAAGCATTTATATCCAAAGACATAAAAATGTGAAACATTTGACTTCCTTCCTTTGTATAATTCATAGGGGATTTTCTTTAAAATTGATCTTATTAGAGCCCTATTCATAACATAACAACTGGTGTTAACTGCATTCGCCTAAAAATACTTAAGAATGTTAGCCTCATTGAGCATAGTTCTTGCTATTTCTTCTAAAGATCGATTTTTCCTTTCTACAACACCATTTTGTTGTGGTGTTCTAGGGGTAGAAAAATTATGCTCAATGCTATGTTCATCACCAAAGGTTTCAAATTTATGAGTTTTCAAATTCACCATCATGGTTACTTCTTATGGATGCAATACAAAAACTTTTTTTGTTTTGGATAACTTTAGTAAGTTTTTTGAATGATTGAAAAGCATCATTTTTGTGAGACAAAAACAATGTCTATGTAAACCTAGAAAAATCATCCACAATCACTAAAGCATAGTAATTCCCACCAAAGCTCATAGTTATAGAGGGGCCAAAAAGATCCATGTGCAAAAGTTGTAAATGTCTAGATGTTGAAACTATTTTTTTAGTTTAAAAAGAAACCTTTACTTGTTTTCTCTTTTGACATACATCACAAAGTTTATCTTTTTCAAATTTGAGCTTTGGAAGTCGAATTACTAGTTTTTTAGAAACCAATTTATTTAAGTGATCCATGTGAATGTGAGGAATTCTTTTATGCCATAACCATGAATCATTTTCTTTAGTCATAAAGCATTCAGCATCATTTGAGGAAATGTCATCAAGACTAATCATATATATATTATTGATCCTATGACCAACAAACTTAACATGCTTATCATCTTTTCCTTCAATTATGCAATAATTAGAATCAAATATTACTCTATTGCCCTTATCACACAATTAACTAATGCTAAGCAAGTTATGTTTGAGTCCTTCAACAAGCAAAACATTATCAATGGATAAGGAAAGGATCTTACTAACTTTACTAACTCTAAGGATCTTTCGTTTATTGTTCTCACCATGTGTCACCTGACCACTCTTCTTAGGGACAAGGAAAGAAAACTTAGAGTCATTACTGGTCATGTGCTTGGAGCAACCACTATCAAGATACTAACTTGAGCTTTTGGTCTTCAAACACACCTACAACACACATTCAAGTTTTAACATTTGGTCCCCAAATTGTCTTGGGTCCTTGTGTGTTAGAGTTAGGCAAGGTACCCTTTGGTGTTTATGTTCTTTCTAGTATTACATGTAGATGCACTATGCCCTTTCCTACCATAATGAAACCATGATAAAGGGACTAGTTGATGTACTTGAGGAAACAAATAAATTCTTATAAGATTTTTGTTGGTCATTAGGATTATACCCCAAACTGACCTTTTGAAAAACACATCTTTATTTCTTTAGTAACACATTCAAATTGTCTATTCCCAATGTAAACTTTGCAAGTGTATTTTTCAAATCCTCAATGTCATTTTCAAATCCTTTACATGATGAACAAGATGAGGATAATGGAGCATTATCATATGAAGAACAAATCATACATGATGAGTTAGCATCAATAATTCCAAGAGTCTCATTTTCAACTTTGAGTTCTTCAATCTCATTGGTTAAAATAGAAACTTTGTTTGCCAATAAGGAGATTGTTTTGTTGGAAGCTAAAACTATTTTAGTGAGTCTCATAGATTCATCATGTAATTCTTGAAATGCATCTTGTAATTCACTATATGAAGGAGAAGGTTCAAGATTAGATGAGGTTACCTTGGTTTCACTTTCTTCTTCTTCTTGTCCACTTGCTATGAGGCAAAGATGAGCTTCCTCACTCTCCGAATCATCGGTGGAATCCATATCATTGTCTTCCCAAGCAATTTATGATCTCTTTCCTTTTCTTTCCTTAGAAGGTCTCTTTTCATACTTCTCCATTTTCTTTTGATAAGTTGAACAATCCATCTTCATGTGCCTCAGTTTTCCACATTCATAATAAGTTGGAGTGGATGAAGTTTCTTCTCCCTTTTGATATGTCTTCTTAGGAGGAAAATGTAGTCTTCTTTGATTGCCTTTCTTCTTGAGAAGGAGGCTGAAATTTTCTTCATTCATCTCAAGATTGTCAATGCCATCTCCATCATCTTCATCTTCCTTTTCAATTGAGGAGAAAGTGGCTTTGAGAGCAATTCTTTTTTTCTTCTTATCTTTCTCCTCATTTTGACTTAATTTATTTAGCTCCAATTCATGCTCTTGAAGCTTTCCAAAGAGAGTAGCCAAGGTCATTGTGGCTGGATTCCTTGACTCCGATATGGCCGTCACTTTAGGTTACCAATTCCTACTCAAGCATCTTAAAATCTTGTTAATAAGATCTTCATTAGCAAAAGTTTTTTTCAATGAAGCAAGATGATTAACTATATGAGTGAACTTCTTTTGCATTTCTTGAATACTTTCTCCTTGGTTCATTCTAAACAATTCATATTCATGAGTGAGTGTATTAATTCTAGATCGTTTTACCTCACTTGTACCCTCATGGGTTACTTGCAATGTATCCTATATTTCTTAGGCGGTCTTATAATTTGACACCCTAAAGAATTCATCATGCCCCAAAGAAGTGGTGATGATGTTCTTGGCTCTCAAATTGTATTGGACCTTTTTCTTGTCTTCATCGGTCTATTCATTTCTTAGTGTATTGGTTCTTACATCATCAACCATACGTGTGGGGATAAAAGGACCATTTTCAGCAGCATCATACACATCGATATCAATAGTTTCAATAAAAATTTTCATTCTCTCTTTCCAATAGGCATAACCATCCCTATTGAAAAAAAAGTTTGTTTATTGAAGAACCTTTGTTTGAAAAATCATTTGAAGTCATCTTTTCTCTTAAAGCTACTAAGCTCTTTATACATGAGTCTAGCTCTGATACCACTTGTTACCAAGTGGCCTCAAGACTCAAGAGGGGGGGTGAATTGAGTTTATAAAAACATTTCACAGATCTTTTGAAAAACTATTAATTACCAATTGTCGTTGAAGCTATTAATTGATAGAAATGAATGAATCGATAAGATAGAAATATATTGCCCACCAATGAACCAACCAAGAGAGAAATAATATAGTATGTAAATAAACCAATGCACAAATGTAAAGAGAAGGGTTTAGAGAATTAAACACAATGGTTTATCCTGGTTCAGCCACCAATCCACTTGTGACCTATGTCCAATCCTCAAGCAATCACCCAACACCTTGGGATACCTCACCCTTTGTACTTGAGCCTCTTTAAACAAGGGATGCCTCACTCTTTACAACTTGGAGGGATGCTTCACCCTTTTTTACAGAATAATTAAGATTGGTAAAATAAAAATCTCACAAGAGTGATTGATACAAATTGAAACTCTAGAATGCTCTTCAAAGATATGTTAAGATTTTCACAAAAATAGAGCAAGAAGGGATTTCAAAGATTGAATCTCGTATTAAAGTACGGGCAATCAATTTTTGGTTCAAGGTCAACCTTTAATGAAGTCCCAACTCAAGTATTTATAAGAGTTTTGATCAATGGAGCCGTTGGGGACATTAAAGTCCAGCATTTAATGCACCTATTATAGCCGTTGGGCAATGTCAGACCACTGGTAATCGATTACATGGCTGTTTGAATGTGTTTTTGACTTTCTGAGCAAGATGTAATCGATTACTAGCCTTATGTAATCGATTGCATGGCCTCTTCCAGACTTGTAATCGATTACAACCTCAGTGTAATCAATTGCAAGGCTTCTACCATGCTTGTAATCGATTACATGCTCAATGTAATTGATTACAAGGCCTCTATTTAGCTTGTAATCGATTACAACACATGTGTAATAGATTACTTTGCCCTTTGAACACATTTTTCAAGCCCAATTAAGTATCTAGGCCATTTTTAACTTTGTGAAACTTGGATTAAACAATGTTGACATATGTTTAACACAATCCAAGATTGAAATCAACATTTCTTTAAAATATGAACATTGAAAAACATGTTGATTTAAAAGGATCTTGAAAAACCATTTAAGGATTATTGAGATACCTTGAGAGCATTTTACATTGATATCCTAGGACCTATATCTAATATACCTCTTTTGATCCTGGTCCTTTTTTTTTTATCTTGATCTTCAACTTGACTTTGTTATCATCAAAAACCATTTGATATGCTTCAAGATATAAGCATTCACAATGCTTTCCATGCTTAATCAAAAGTTGTTACCTGGGTTGAAGTATGTCTTCCTTACTCCATGTTCCTAAGCTTCCCTGTTATGGTTTTGTGTTTACTTTTTATTAGCTACCCAACAAAGATGAGTGAATGCGTCAGTCCATAATGTCAGCTTGTGAATTTGTTTTCTGACCTTAAAGGGGAAATATGTTGTGTTAGGCAAAATGTTTTGAGGAGAAAGTAGCTCTCCAATCCAAATCATTTGGGCCACTAAACCCTGCTTCTTACCTATCCTTGAGACACTGCAAGTGCAAAAAAAGCTCACAGGCTGTGGACCAGTTTTAGTTGTTTTGGAAATGTAAGCCCTTATTGTTGGCTTTCTCTTAGTACACTTTTTCAGGTTTTGTCATATCACTGATTGGAATAGTAAGCAAAATCATTGTTTTGATTGTCAACAACGAAATGCATGCATAACTCAGCTTTTATTATTTCTGATGGTTTCTGAGAGTTTACTCAGCTTTTTCCTCACTCTATCAATTTTTACAACCTATGAGCTTAATTGCCTTTTTCAATTTTTACAATCTTATCATTTTCTTTAATTGGCTGAGGAACTTCAGAATCAGATGGATAAAAGCTACGATATTGGGTGAGCTTAACTGCCTTTTACTTGTGTGAACTGTGTCGTTCGTTGATGGTGATGCCAATTGTATCACATGAAACCAAACTAATCTAATTATTTTCATATATAACTCTTATCTTTTAGATTTTGATTACGACACTTTGTAAATGTGAGTTTTCTTTTTCTTTTCATAGGAATCAAACCTATGATCTCTACCTTAACCCCAACTTATCCTTTCCATTTGAGCTATGCCCAAGTGGCTGGTTGAGTGATTCTTTATTATTGGAAGATAATCCTTGTGAATGATCTTTTTTCTTTGCCTTGCCAAAATTGATTGATGGGTAGGATCGAAGGAATAAATTCTTTTTCATTTTAACTACAATTTTTGTATTTGTCAATTTGTTTTATTTCTCAGAAGGAAAACTTGTATTAGAAGCCTTCAGTTAATTGGTAAATGACTGATATATGGTGCCTGACATACTTAATTTGCAATTCAAATTATGTTCATTATGGTTCTTGTTCACCACTATGCCTGGATGGCCTTTCTTCACTTCATTATGAACATAAATGAACTCGTAAATGTGCCTGGATAATCCAAACGATGTTACTATTTTCAACCATCATATCTTTTGAATATGCAGGCAAGCTAGAGATGTTAAAGCCATCAAAAACAGGCTGGGTAGCAAACACCCCAATACTCAAGTTCATGTTGTCATGGTAAGTATAAAGACTTTGTCATGAATTTGCTTGTTCATAATTTTATGTAATACAAGTGGTTGTATAGGAAATTGGGATTACTTTTTTTGTCAATACTAGTTGTTATATGTCCTATGAATGCCAATACTAAAGCCAAAGCCAATTATGACATTGTTTTGTCCTTTTTTTTTATAGAGTTTTGGAGTGGAGTTTCCTCAAAGGGCTCAAGTGGTCCAATCAAATCATCTTAGTTCATAACCTAGTAGGACTAGTAATGTACCAAACAGGGAGTAGGCCTCACCTAGACAAGAAGCGGTTGCTCAGCAAGAAGAGTCTTAGACTGTCCCTGAATCTAGGTGTTAAAGTATCCCTCCTTCCTATTCTCATACTTAGTTCCACAAAAATAACTGATATTTGTATTTGTGGTTTTATTATTAAGTGGTATTTCTTCAAAGATATGTATATAATATTAGGATAAGGATTTGAAATGTATTTTATATGGATGGAGAAGATTCTATAAATCTATAAATATTTTATTCCTTAGGCAGGGTGTGTGCTAATGTCTTTGAAATTTTGTTCTTGCAGATTTCTGGAGTTGTTTTGCTTCAGCTTGGTACTGCTACTTTACTCAGCGATGCGGGCTGGCTGAAGATATTTCCAGTAGCCTACTTTTTTGGCTCTTTTCTCAACCACAATCTCTTCTTGGCTATCCATAAGCTCAGTCACAATCTTGTCTTCTCAACTCTAGTCTACGACCGTTAGCTAGGGATTTTTGCTAACCTCCTTATAAGTGTTCCCATATCTATAGGGAGTTTTTATGATTAGAGTTTAGTTTGTGTTGTGTTCAACTTTCTTACATTTGAAATGTTGTAGTAATGAGATATTGTAGATAATGCTTAATTTAGTTTATTCTAGAATGTCTTTGATGTTTAAATGAAATATTCTAAAGACTAAATTAGTTTAGTTTACATTATTTTTTATTTATGTGTTTGGTTATATATGAGATTATTGATTTTGTTTATTAGGTGTTTTAAAAATTTAGATTTTAATAAATTTAAAAATAATTACAAATTCATATCACAAATTAAAGACCGAATTAGAGATCGAATATATAAAAAGACATTTAGCGACCGATTTAGAGACTTAAAACTAGTCTCGTAATATATTGAGTCTTTTAGAGACTGATAAATCAATCTCTAGGTTAGAGACCGATTTAGTGACAGATTTTATAAATATATAATATATTCAAAGTTTTAAAGACTGATTTAGAGACTGATTTAGAGACAGATAAATCAGTCTCTAGTTTAGAGACTGTGTTAGCGACTGATTTTACCAAATATATAATATATCCATGTTTTAGAGACTGATTTAGATACCAATTTAGAGAAAATCAATTTCTAAATCAGTCTCAAATATACTTTTTTGAAATATAATTGACTGATATTTGACCAAAAATTAGTGACCGATTTAGAGATCGAAAAAATCAGTTTCTTTAAAATCGGTCTTAAAATCGGTCTTAAAATCGGTCTTAAAATCTAATATTTAGCGACGAGGCTTTTAGAGACCGATTTAAATCGCTCTCTAAATCGGTCTCTAACTATTTTAGAGACCAATTTTCTTAATTTAGAGACTAATTTTTTAGTCTCTAAAACCCAAATTTATAGTAGTGAAAATAAATTTGGCCATAATTTAATTAGTGAGTTACTCTCCTAATTCGAGCAAGAAAGGAATTAGCCACTCATGGTCATCAAACAACCCACAAAAATTATGGAATACAAAAGAAACATAAGGAAATTCAATAAAGGAGAAATAAAACTATATTAGGCATTTGAATCCTCCTCAAAGTCATCCTTCAACCTCCTCTCCAAGAATGCAGTCATCCTCTCTTCGTGGCTTTCTCATACGTAAAATTCAAAGCATTCTCTAGAGCATATAATGTAATCTCTATCTTATTCTTTTTGACTCTTCACTTTTTTTTTTATAAGGATCCTGTCATACCAAAATCTATTTCTTTGATTTTCCATTCATTTGGCTTCTAACTGTCTAGCTTTCTGATAAGGATAACAACCTAAACATAAACACCTTTAAGTCTTCACTAACAGTTTAGGCTATGGATAAGATGACTTCTCTCCAAAGATTTAGATTTTAAGATAACTCCCGATTTAATCCAAAACTTGTTAGATTACACCCGAAAATTCAAATAAAATGATAAAAGACATAAGGATGATAAAATTATAAAAAAAATTTAAATAAAATTAACTAAAACAAAATAAAAGCAAATAAAAGTAAGTAAATACCCTAATAAATAAACCAAAAAATGTGTGCCATTTTACATCACATCAAAATCGCCCAAACTTGAACATTGCTTGTCCTCAAGCAATAAAAATATAATAAAATTAAGATTAAGCACTAATGAGGGAAAATTTTCCTTTTAACATAATGCAATTGCAAAGGATATTTTTAAACAAATTTCAAGGTGCTCAACATGCCGAAAGCCCTTCAAAGCTTGAATGATGAATCACTTCATCATGCATCCATGCTAAACTCATACAAATCATCAATTGAGACAAAACTTTCAAAAATAAGTTCCATGAACTCACTTGCTCTCTTAAAGAGCATAAGCATACTTGGCAACCCCTAATCATATCCCCAAGTCAAATAGGCTAGACCGCTACTCAATTCTTTACTACTTCAAGTACACACCATGCTAAAGATCATTAGGCTTTGAATTTGAGACTTTTAAACCATACATTTTTTTTTTTGCACAATAGAGACTTAGACTCAACAACGCTCAAACTCGTGACCATTCACTCAATCCATACATTATGAGCTCTTGATGGAGTGCCCAACCTACACAAACTTGATAAAGACTTTCTCTAAATTCATGACCATATGCCTACTCCACACGTCAAGAACTCTCATCCTGCCTGATCCAAACTCCATGCTTTTTATTTATATCTCACTTTCACCACCCCCAAACTTATTTCATTTTATGCACTTGGGTGGTGAGAACAACTTCATTATTTATTTATTATTTTTTGCCTGTTTCCTTAACTCAATGCTTCCTAGCACTTGCTTCAAAAAGCATAGAAGAATTATCCATGACTAGGGAGGCTCCTAGAAAATCACACAGATAGTTCCACAGTCGTGGCCAATTCCATAGCCTGGGAGTGGAGCTTATTGTTTTGCACTTAAGTTGCCTCACGACCTCTCAACCAAAAAGTTGTGTTAATTTATTACTTTTCTTCACACCCGTGGCCTATACCACGACCTAGGGGTGGAACTCAATGACTTCACACCCATTTCATAGTGTTTTTGGGGCACGGTTATGGTTTACTGTGCCCCGATCACGACATGAGAGTGGATTGCACTGCCAAATAAGCAAAGTCCCATATAGAATTTTTCTAAGTGTTAGACTTAATCTTAGACATGAAATTTTCCATTCTTAAGTTGAAGAATAGATCAAAACATTCATCAACACTCAATCATATGCAATCTAATCAACCTCAATGAAGATTTTAACAATAAAATTGATCAATTCAATACCCAATATCTTATGACAACACAAGAAAATGCATAAAAAGTTATGAGTACTCCCCCTTGAAGCTTGCTTTTACTCATGTCACTTGTAACCCCACTTTCTTCCCCCAGTTGTTTCAAGTATCGAAATTTAGCTTGAAGGATGTCTGCATAAAAGAAATAAAACAAACTAAATGTAATTTAATATAAACGAAGAAGCTAAAAAAAAAGTAATAAACTTCGGTTCCTCCCAAGAAGCACTAATTTAGGGTCATTATCTTGACCTTTATTCATTATATGATTCATTCCATGAAAGAGTCTCCTAAGTGCAAGAGCTTCGATTTATGCTCGTTGACCTTGCCGCAATCTGCTAATCATTTCTAAATTTCAACCCCTACATGTGAAATCCAAAAAGCTTGTGGAGTAGGTTTGTTGAGACAGGATTGTTGAGACATATACCCCAACTTCGATGGAGTAGGTTTAAGCTTCATCTTTGGAACTTCGTAATCATGAAATGGAGGTTCAAGTGGAGTTGAAATTGAGTTTTGCTTTATGTTTTCAGGTTGATGTTTAGTTGGAGAGTATATCGGGCTTCTTTCAAGCTTTTGCACACAAACAACTACTTTGGTATCTTTATATTTGGTATTCACACTTTGCATATTACACTTCTCAGGTGGATCTTTTATGAGTGTCACTATGCAAGTCTCTCAAACAATCTCTTCAACCTCATCAACTCTAAAGCAAGCATCAATGACAGAACGTTGTTTAGTAAGGCTAAACACATTGAACTACTTATCATCTTCAACCTCTAATGTGATCTTTCTTTACTTGACATCAATCTTGGCTCTAGCAGTTGCAAGAAAAGGACTTCCCAAAATGATTGGGATTTGAGTATCTTCCTCCATCTTTAAAACTTCAAAATCGACAAGTATATAAAGATTGCAACCTTTAAGAAGGACATCTTCTAATTCCTCCACATCTAGTTTCTTGCATGTTGACAAGGACATCAAACGGATGTTAGCTCCTAAATCACACAAGGCACGATTAGTAGAGAACTTTCCAATTGAACAAGGAATTGAAAAACTACCTTGATCTTTCAGCTTAGGGGGAAGCTTTCTCTAAATTATTGCACTTGACTTCTCAGTGAATGCAATTGTCTCATAATAATCCTCAAGTTTCTATTTGTTGGATAGAATCTCTTTAAAGAATTTTGCATATGCTAGCATTTGCAAGAGGGCTTCAATGAATAGAACAATGATGTACAACTTCTTTACAACCCCTATAAACTTCTCAAATTGCTTGTCGAGCTTTGCTTTTTGTTGTCTTTGAGGGAAATGCAAAGGTGGTTTGTATAGCTACATATGGCTTCTCTTTCACTTCCATTGGATTTTCAACTTCCTTCTCCTTGGTCCTCCCTTACACAAATGGAATAGTTTCTTCCTCAGTCAAAGGTTCTTTGTGGTGCACAATACCATTTTTTGGCTTTCTAATTTCTTTTCCATTTCTCAACATAATAGCATTAACTTGTTCCTTAGCATTGGGCTCTGGTTGACTATTTCATCCATCCTTTGATCAAAGCGATCCAAGCGATTTATTCTTTTATCCACCTTTTTGAGGAGACTTTCTAATAATGCCTCTGCCTTGGAATTTGGTTCTTGAATTGGAGGCTAGAATTGTGCATTGGAGGTCAGATTAGTAACTCTTGGTTGAAATCCTTATGACAACCTGTTATTGGATGGTTGTCTATGATTCTGTTGCTTTCCCTATGTAGGATTAGAGTGATTCCACTAATTTTGGTTATAATTTTTGGAATGAGAGTTCCCTTGCCCTCGGAAGTTGTTATAAGGAAAGTTCAGTTATAGTCACTTGCTCATAAGAGTTAATGAATTGGCATTTAGAGCTAATGTGTCCTCCTCCATGTACTTTGCAATGAAGGACGTAAGCTTCTTTCTTTTATGTAGCAAGCTTGTCAATTCTTAAGTTCATAGCTTTTACCTTGGCATTTAACTGTCATGCTATCTACATCAAGCATGTCGGCTACTTTCTTTGGAACTGCTCTTTCAGATGACCAATAATGATTGTTGGTAGCCATAGATCCAATAAGTCGATGAGCTTCTTCTGTAGTCTTTACCATGAATGATCCATTGGTTGTTGCATTAAGATTAATGCGAATTGAATTTGGCAATGCTTTATAGAGTGTTTGAATAATAAGCTAATCAAGAATGCCATAGTATGGACATCTTCGTTGTAGGCCTTTGTATATCTCTCGTGCTTTATATAGAGTTGTGTCATCATTAGAGTTGTGCACAGATCGCACTTGTAGTGTAGTTAGGAGTCAGATATCGTTCCCACGAGGATGTTGACTTCCAGTGCTAAGTATCAACCAATAGCTTATTTAAATTCTATTCAAGAACATATAAAATAAAAGAAGAATGCAATGAAGCTAATCTACAGATAAAAAAGTGATAAATGAAAATAAAGATAATGGTTTAGAGATTTATGGAATCCTTCTTCACCTCATACTTCAATTAACAATATGTAATCCTTATAAGCAACATTAATGAATAGTTAAGTTAGCTTGAGAATATACTTTAGTTAAAAGCCTATGTCTAGCGCAATCAACCATAGCTTCATTTACCTAATTCACTATGTTTCCATGAGAACTAGTGCAAACTCCACTCATTAAGATCTATTCTCAAACACTCGCTATGCATGGATAAGAGGTATATTTTTATCCCATTAGCGAATCAACTTATCCAAGCTAATTAAACTCATCGAACATGCATCAACCATACCATATGTAACACCCCAAAAATTAGCCATTATCACAGTAACAATGAAATTGTACTGTTTTGTGATTTCTAAGTGTTATAAAATTATTTTGACTGTTCCGTGATTGTATTTAATTATTTTGATAGATTTGCTCTGTGTCAGTAAAATAATAATTTTCTGGCTAAAAAAAATCTTTAGGCATTTATTCGGAGTCGGGGGATCTTACTAAACCCAATTCCGAGAGATGCGCGTCCTAATCTTTTAATTTTTAGAATTTATCTGTAGAATAAAACTATTTTATATTTTTATTATTATTTTATTATCCAGTGGACGATACCTACTGACTTATGAGTAGTAGCCTTTGTCTAGTGGACAATAAGATCCAATAAAGTCTTGAGACTTACTGATAATGGGCCAATAGGAACCAAGTCAACGTTTCTAACTTGAAAATCTCTAAACCAATAGAAACTAGTCAACGTTAGTGGCTAGGACTTTATAAACCAATGAGATGTAGTCAAATTAAGTGGTTGGACTAGTTACTTGGTAACTAAATGACTTAACTAGGTTAGTTTATGTTTTATGTAGTAACCAAATAGGATGGAAACTTAGTTTGTCATTCCTTAGAGTTTCTAGTTACAAGAAGCTTCTACAATGTTCAAGAATGGATGATTAACATCAAGGTAACTAACTAGTTAGTAATGTAACTAGAAAGCTTAACTAAGTTAGCTTGATAGAATTAGGAAAAGCTAACTAGAATTAAGCTTAAGTATGTGTGGAAAACTAAAAGAACCAAACCTAGTTAGTTCCCTAAGTGCCACACGGTTTTGGTGGAGTCTAGGGTTTTCTAGAATATTTGATTCAAGCATAGAAATCTATTTAGTTAGCAATGTAACTAATTATCCTAACTAAGTTAGCTTAAGTGTACATAGAAACTAAACGAGATTAGTAACTTAGTTAGCATCTTATGATCACCATTAGGTTAGAACCTTCATGAACATGTGACTAAGGCTTGATTGAGCCAATTAGAAACAAGCTTAGGGGAGAAGTTTTGCATGTGAACCTTTGATACAAGCTAAGACTAGGATGGAGTCTTGAAGAGTCAAAGAAAGTAGCCACCTCCTTTGGTGAGTTCCACAACCATAACAAAGGGAAACCAAATGTTTTCACTTCATTCTTCATCTTCACCAAGTCTAAGAAAGCCTTTTCTCTCTAATCTTTCTCTTACAAAAATAAAAAACTCCATTGTTGTTTCTTGGAGAGCTCTCGGCAGCCACACCATTTGATAACTTCCACTTACCTATAATTTTATCCAATATCATTTTCTAAACCTAAACCATATTCTAAGAACATCTCTAGTTGTGAGTTTTCACAAAATCAACCATCTTGAGCTTGAAATTCAAGCTTAAAGTTTCTACCAAAAAGGGTAAACTTCTTGTCCAATCTTTTAGGTTTGATTTTCTAAGCTTGTTGTTAATTTTAAAATTTGTTTAAGATTTTTTGGGTTTTTCCAAAGAACTTCACGAAAATCATAGGAGGGAAACTTGAAGGATTTGTCTCCTCTTTAAGGTAGGAAGGAGATTTATCTCACTAACCAAGTATGGTGGTGAGAGATGTATTTGTTTGTGAAGGATGGTGAATCCATATGAGGGTTCATTATTCATGGTTATGTAATTATTTTGAGTGTTTATGTGTTTTGATTTATTTGTTTATGCCTTGTATGGTTTGCATGGTTTATTGTTTTATGGTATGCTTATGATATGTATAATGTGAATATATTGTATATGCCATGATGGAAGTGAACAAGGAAAATAATTTTGGTTCCAATGACCAAGAGGCTCACGGCCTCAACACCTCAAAATAGGTGTTTCCAAATTAAGATTTTCGTGAATGGTAAAATTGAATGATTAGAAGGAAAAGGAAAAGAAAAGATATAATGGTTCCAATGGCCATGTAGTTACGGTTTTGGGAGTTTGAAAATAGTTTTACTTTATGTAAAATTTTGATTTAGAAATGAAAAGTTAATGGATTTAGTACTAGAAATTTATAAAAGAATTTAAGAAATGGAAGAGAAATACTTTGTCACTTGAGAGATGAAGATTTCGTTTATGAAAGAAAAGAGAGGTTGAAAATGTTTGAACCTTAACTTATTTTAAAGAGAACTGAGTTTTAGAATTGATTTAGAATTATGGAGAATACGTTGGTGACTTGAAATTTACTAACGTATAGCTCACTCATTGGGTTTTTGAGCGCGTTATAAAATTTTAAGAAAGAAAATATGGAAAAGTAAAGCAAAAATGAAATTTAGAAGGTTGAGAAATATTTTACATAGTGAAAAAATGGTGAAAAATGCTTTTTGTAATTAAACGTGATTTTTAAGTTACGCGATTTCAAAAACGTCAAAAAATCGCTACGTGATTAAAAAACGATAGAATATTTTTACGCGATTGAGAAAACGATGGAAAATCGCTATGCGATTGGAAAAACGCGACAAAAGTGTTGTGCGATTGAGAAAACGCGATAATGTGATTACGCAATTGAGTATACAGTAGGATTACTGTTAGACCAATATATGGACCCTGTATGAGAAATAATGAATTTTGCCTGTGATTGGCTTTGGTGCATTAAACATACATTGGAAAAGTCCGATGGACTGGATAAGGCCATTGGCCTAGGAGAGAATACACCTCTTGAGTGGGTGCGATATGCGTAGTGTAAGTCATTTGTTAACCTTAGGGGCGTCGGGGTGCGGTTTATTCACAATGGGCAGTTGGTAGCTTTGCTGCACCGTGGATTAGACCGATGCAACGCACCGATGATCTGGAACGAGACACTATTCTTAATCAAGATCTGGTAAAGACTATCGTGTATATGCTAAATGTGCAAACACTTATGAGAATTGTGGCACGTGGTCTGAGGCATATTGGTACAAACAGATCTTTTAGATCAATCTCTCTAACCTAAGTTTAGCTCCATAGAGTAGGAAAATGAGTCAGTGAGTATATGCGTAACTTAAGCATGTTTGAATATTTAATGATATATTATCTGTCAAACGTTGATGAATGTTGAATAGAATGATTATGTTTACTGTTCATTATATCTGTATCATGGTATGATATATATGTATGATGTGTTGTTTATCTTATCTCTATGCTGCCATATTGGTAATGGTGTAGATGATCTCACCTCTTTGTATATTATTTTGTATTGTATTTATATTTTGGTAAAGACACTGAGCGGGGGTACCGAGCAAGAAAGTGAAGAGGAACAAATTCTTACTGAGGAGACTGAGTTTTGATAAGATGACAACCCGGTCGAGTTTCTTTGGATATGTGATACTACAGTTCCATGGTGGAGCTGGTGCTTGGAGGATTAGTCCCAATGAGGAGGGACTAATATATTAGGGACATTTGACGGTCAACATGAGCAAGATATTTCATGGAGATCCATTCTTTTCTATCACTATTTATGTACATGTAGAATTTTCGTTGTCGATTAGACAGTATTGGGGTTGTAGGTACCACGTCCTAATGGAGATTAGTATAGTGTCATCTGCACGGACACCGGTCCGTAGGACTTCGCGTCAAGTTGGATTTCTGCCTGCTGAGGAATCTGAGGAGGACCCGTCTGAGGGTTCTGCTGTCTAGTCATACTTGGGCAAGTATGTTAGTTTAAATAATATTTAAATACTTTTGAAAACTAGGTCTGTAAGTATTTAAGTATGTCAGTACTGAAATTTATGTATATGATGTAAATTATTTGTGATGTTGTTTAGGATTTTTATATTCTGTTAAGTTTATGTTACTAATATTCTAGAAATGTTATAAATCATATTTTATAATATTTAGGTAATTTGATAATTAAGTAACATAATATTTAGGTAATTTTATAATATTACAAATCATATTTTATAATATTTAGGTAATTTGATAATTAAGTAACATAAATGTGATACCCTATGGTGGGTGTTACACCATATCTATATTCACAAATCCCTACATCTAATTCATTTGAAGTACTAAGATCATACCATTAATGGCCAATCAAGAGCAAGCATTAAGCATAAGTATTGAAGAACAAAACCAAAATCAATTTATACTCAAAGTAATACAAAATCATTAATATTCATACAAAGATTCAAAGTAATCCCTAAACACAACTCAGCTAATCATTGAACATGAAAATATACACAAAATCAGTGCTCAAAGGATAAGGAAAGAGAAGAAAACTAAGAGAGAAGGAAGGAAGCTCATGGATGTGATCTTCTATGCTTGAATCTTCTTCTATGAAGAAAATAGTCTCTAACCTTGGCTCCCTAGGCCTTTAATCTACCCAGAAATAAAGTTCTAGCCGCAACTTTTCTAAACCCAAAACGGCTCTCGTGGAGCTCTCCATAAAAATTTACTAAAACAATATTTATAGGTCTTGAAAACAGAGTCACGCCGCAGCATTAACATGCCTACGCCGCGGCGCATTTCAATTTAGGTCACCAACGCCGCGGCGTGAAAATTCATAGCTCTCTATCTGAATCAGGAGAAGTCACCATGTCGTGACATTAACATGCCTATGTCGCGTCGTTGAATACTGGCTTTTACACTTGACTTTCTCTTGGGCTTCTTGGTCCACTGCTAGTCCAAATTCTTCAAGTTTAAGCCTGATCGGAGCCCTTCCTGTAATAGAAAAATCACCAGTTTAACAAGTAAATGCAAATGTACTTAATTTATCAAAGATTAAGCAATTTTTCCTCAAAATCAAAATTGAAGACATCAATATTGAATTATATGGAATTAAAGCTACAGTCTTCTATTCCTACTTAAAAACAAGGACCAAGCAATCATTATACAATTGTAGAGCACAAATAGCTACATCTTGTGGAGTTATCAAATGTGTAGATGTCTATCCTAAGCCTTGTGACCTTACTTGGAAGAAAATATTACACCAAGAAAGATTGGGATAAGTTTTCCTAATTAGAAAATGTGCCAGGAGCCATTTATTGCAACTAAGTTTTTGCTTTGACTCGAAGGGAAAATGGGAACAATCGAAGTCAAATAGCATCGTCTAAGGCTCCATTAATGTGAAATACATCACAAAGCTCCAAAATATGAGCCATGTGGGCGTTTAGATCTTCTATTGTATCTCCCTCAGATTTAGCTAGTTGAACCATCTAGATAAGAGGTGGTTTTAGTTCAAGATTATTGGCTTGAATAAGAGGTTTTGGCACACTTAATTGGTAGCCTTGGGCATTCAGGATTGAGTAGTCTTGAAGCATCCTATTACTATTATTTTTGTTATTTGTTGCCATGTTGCTAGTCACATCTCTATGCTGACATATTTCTTCTCATAATTCGGCAAGTGTCTTATTGAGTTTGGGATCATATACTCTTATAAGTTTCCTAACTCCAGTTCTTGTCATATAATATAGAGATACCTGAAAGGGACAATCACATCAAATAAAGTTAAATAAAAAGGAAAAATAAATGTCTAGAGCAATCAAATTATCACCAAAAACTTGTATTGCAAAATCCGCAAGTATATAGGTTGTCACAAGTAATAGGGTAATGAGTAGAGTGTCGATCCTATAAGGACTAGTGTCGAGTACTAAACTATGATGATTTTAATTTTCTAGACTAACAATTTAAGCAAGAGTTAAAACAAACTAAATTAAATGGTAAATTAAGTAAAACAAATATAACAATTAAATAAACTAAAATTATGAAAGCAATGAAATTGAATTTGAGAATTCAATCAACTAACACCTAGGATCAAGATTTCCCTACACTAACTAGTCGCAACCCTTTCTAATTCCTTCTTAGTTTAGATTGATATAGCTTATGAAGGTAAATCATCTTATTGTAATTCTATTCCCTTTACCGATTCCAAGAGAATGTGTTAGAATTAAAGTAATACCTACTTTTGTTGTAGTAAGTTAATTAAAACCCATTAAGATCTTTGACAATTCATTTGCTCCTTGAAGGTTTAAGCCTACCTCTGTGGTCATAATTCCTAAGTTCAATTGTTAGAGGTTCAAATAATCAAGTTTCATCTTTCGATCCTTTACCCAATTATCTTAGTTTTATGCTCATTTTGCAAACAACATATGGAAAGCAATGAGATCACTACAATTGAATCAAGAAACAAATATCATCAATTAACTAAGAGTAAAAATAGATCCAGTACAAATTCATTAGTGAGTTACTCTCCTAATCCTAGAAAGAAAGAAATTTGCCACTCATAGTCATCAAACAACCCACAAAAATTATGAAATCAAAAGGAAACATGAGGAAATTCGGTGAAGGAGAGATAGAACAAGAGTAGGCGTGCGAATCCTCCTCGAAGTCGTCCTTCAACTCCAGCCCTTCTTCAAGTGTAACATTCTAATACCAATAACCTAGTATATCTGCCATATACCTGGATAAGCAGTATTAGCCATGCTACTTCTAACTTAAATGTCAACTAATCCATATCATTTAAACGAATAATTATGGAGAGCCTTGCGGAAACTAAAGGTTATATATATACATCATTCCCTCAAAAAGGGCACATTGTAATACATAAACTTCATATACAAACTTAAAGCAGTGTAAAATAAATCAAACTGTAACTACTAAGCATAAAAACTACTCTAGTCTTCATACTTTTTCTTATTTCCTTTGGAAGTGCTTCCACCTGGATTTACATGGCAACACACAAGGTGAGAAATCACAATTCTCAGTATAAGTATACCAAAACCAGAGTTTAATTATCCACAATGAGTAAACCAACTAACTAAAACATCAGATCATACCCATAACAGATAAATGAGCCTTTCCTGAACGCCATTATAATATATACATTAGCTCTATGCAATTTTCACAAGGCAAGCTATAATCTTATCTCATTAAAATGAACAATGATATCGAACATCCGCGCATACAATCGTAAGATATCATTAAACAAGACAATCGCTCATACAGCTGTCACCGAAGGCAAATGCAATACATGCACAAAAGAAACATAAATTACCTATAAATAATTACCAAGAGAGTGCAATGATTATGTTATGTATGGTTATGCTCAAAGAAAAATGTATGATAGTGAGGATGCAATATCATGAGACTTGACTATTCCTCTGGGTAGGGAGAGAATTTGTTACCTCTTTAACCTACCAGGTATGGAGGGAATATGTTACCTTCTTAACCTACCTTATACTGAGTGGACTTTTCCACTACCTCAACTATTAGAAATAGCAAGTGTGTGAAAAATGTGATGCTACATCTAACTTTTACATAACCACCACATAAAAATATATACTAAGTCAATCTTTGCATTACTGGCTCTACCTCAACTCTATGAGAGCACTTCATGCACTAAGGCACTCAATTATTTCCAACTAGACTTAGTATACTTTCTATCCTTTCATTACTAGCTCTGCCTTAACACTATGAGAGCATTTCATGCACTATGACACTTTTCTGTTGCCAACAAACTCAAAATACTCGTATCTAGTATTCCACCTCCTCATCACTCCACAGGTAATATCTAATGCAACTCTATATTGCATAAAGGTCTAGATACCTATCTAAGGCAATCCATAGTTAATGGATGCACAAGGTCTGCTTACTTTCTCTTATATGCTATATGGTCTTTCTCCCTAAGAAATACCCTTACTAGTGTCTCAACACACTCTACAAGGCATATAAAAGGGATCCTAACAAGTAGGGAACTCAATTCATCAAAATAAGCATTCTGGTGAATTCTTGGAACTAACACCTCGGCGCAACCTTGTCACGTCGCAACGCCAAGCTCTATGCTAACTCATGCCTCAACGTGGATTTAGTCACGCTACAGTGCCCAGCTCTTGGTCACTCTCACGTCTCGGCATGGTTCTCAGTCACACTGCGGCGCGAGGAGCTTTCTGCAGAATTCTGCAAAAAATGCACTGTTCCATTAAGGAACATCTCTCTTCCAATATTTAATCTATGAATTCTAAGTGATTACTTATCACATAAAAGGTCCCTAAACACCTCTAATAATCAATTAGACCTCATGTATAATTTTAACTCATCTAAGCTTGATTTTAGGAACCTAACCCTAAACTCTAAATATCCAATCACAACTCCTTAACCAAGCTATTTCATGAATATTTCTATGATCCAAACCAATAATCATGCATCGCCTAGCTCAAATACAATCCTATCTCAAGTTTCCTAAGAGTTCCTTCAACTTAAACTCTAAGAAAACTCAACCAACCATTTGCCACTCCAAACTCTCAAACCATAAACATGTAAAAAAGGATAGAAGTTGGAGGAACAAGATAGAAATCACCTCTACCTCTTGAAGATGAAGCTCCTAGCTTCCCTTCCCCTTTCCTTTCTTTATTCTCCTCTTTCTCTTATTTCTCTCTTCTTTCCCCTTTGATTTCTGCTTCAGCCGTGAGAAATTGGGAAGAGAAGTCTAATTTGACTTCTCATAGATGACCACTAATATGTTAGTAAAACTCCCGATCTACTAAGAACACTTTGATTTCTCCAAATCAAGTTTCCTAAGTTCCAACAAATTTAAAATAGATCCTAAGATTCATAAAAAATCTTATTTAACCATTATCTCATCTTTTCATATCTGTTACTAGTCAATCTGACATTAAAACACACAACTAGTATGTTTAAAAATACCAAACTAACTCTGATTATCCTCAAATTTTAACTACAACATACTTAGCTCATTTGTGACCTAGAAACAAATTATCCATATCTCTTTCCCTTAACTTAGCTTTTAAAGTCATTATCTGAGTCACTTTAAGCCAATTTCCACATTTTGTGTTACAATAAAGTGTCTAAACTAACTCAGTTTGTCACAAAACTACTCAGGTATGTCAAGCAAGTATTAGGCTACTTCTGTAATCATATACAAACCTAACATGATATTGAGGGTGTTACATCAAGCACACAATTGTCGTATCTTTGTGGCTTTCCCATATGTAAAATTGAGATCATTCTCTAGAGTGTGTGGTGTAATCTCTATCTTATTCTTTCTGAATCCATTTTTCTGATACGAATTCTATAATACTAGAATTTGTTTGTTTAATCTTCCATCCATTTGGCTTCTAACTACTTGCCTATCTTATAAGGATAACAACCTAACCATAATCAACTTTAAGTCTTCATCAATAGTTTAGGTTTTGGATTGGACTAGGATAAGATAACTTCTCTCCAAAGACATAGCTTTCAAGATAACTCCCACTTTAATCAAAAACTTCCTAGATTACGCATGAAAATTCAAATAAAAAGATAAAAGATATAAGGAGGATAAAGTTATCTAAAAAGTAATCTAAATTTAACTAAAATAAAATAAAAGTAAATAAAAATAAGTAAATATCCTAATAAATAAAACCAAAAATTTATGCAATTTTGCATCACATTAGACAAGTATAGTAAGCTTTCAAGTATTATAAAGCTAATTTATTATAGATCTAAACTATCATAAAGCTTTTAGCAGGAAGTGTAGAACTTTGAAATTGCAATAATGACATCATTAACCAAGAGTTCCAACCATAAATGAGCTTCAACAACTACATTTTGTAGGCTTCAAACAATTCTAGTCATTGGTATGCATTCAATGTAGTTACACCATGCTTTAAGAGTTGTTGGAGAAATGTAGCCGTTACTTTGTCTTCTAGTGGTAACTTTTGCAACTTTCTCATAACAATCATAGCAACCTTTGTACTTGTGCTAGAAAAATGTTTTTGATAATTGACTTCCTAATTTTCTTCCCAAAGTACATCAAAGCTTCTAAGTTGAACTTCTTCAAAAATAGGTTTTTAAACAATAGCATTTTGATGGGTAGCTTTTTGAATATGAGTTTGATTGAAGACAAATGTTTCTTTCAAGATTTGATTTTTAAGTCCTTAATACACTTCAACAAATAGTTAGAACAACTTATATAGTTCAAAAATTCATAAGCTCAAGATAATATGATCATGTGAGTGTAACGAGCATAAAACATACGAGTTTTCTATTGTAATAAACAATAACCATACTTGAAGAAATGTGTTTGTTAGCCATTGATAAACACAATTTTTATATATTAGTTGACCCTTATATTTAGTCTCTTAGACCTATTATATGCTTAATTAATTGATTTTAGTCACATTTTATAAGTTTAGGTTCAAATTAGGCTTAATTGTATTTTTCAGCATTATTGGAAATTTTATACTATTTTTGTATTTTGGGCATAATTTGAGTTCTAGACATATAAAAATTATAGATTTTACCTTGTAGGAAAGCTAATATAAAGATCTACAACTTTGATGAAGATCTTGAAGGCTGAATCGGAAGTCTAGTAAGTCATATTAGGCCATGAAGTCATAACAGAGATGCTATCGTTAGAACCTGGATGATGTGCAAAGATTGGGCCATAATTTGAGTTGTAGGTGTAATATGCACCTGAAACCGGTGATATTTGAAATGTAAGACATACATCTTCACTTCTTATGAAAGATAATAGGTACTTGAACTCAACCTTAATGTTTTTTTATTCTCTTTAGGCATAACTTGAGTTCTAGACATCTAAAAATTATGAATTTACCCTGTAGGAAATCTGGGATAAAGATCTATAACTTTGATGAAGAGCTCAAAGGCTGAATTGGATGTCGAGTAGGTTAGATTGGGTCACGAAGTCAGAACAAAGATGCTATCATTGGAACCTGGATGATGTGCAAAGATTAGGTCATAATTTAGGTTATGGGTGTGATATGGACCTGAAACTGGTAGAATTTGAAAGTTAAGACATATATGTTCACTTATTATATTATGAAGACCACTTATCAGAACGATGACGTTTTGATGGTATTTTCACCCTTTAAAGTCGGTTGACAAATTTAGAGAGTTGTTAAGAATGTTTTGGGCATAACTCTTTCATCATAAGCCCAACTTATGCGAATTAGGTGTCCAGTTAAAGATAAGTGAAAGAGGATTAACCCTAAGCTGAGGGAAAACTTAGATTTTTAATTTTAGAGATAGTTATTTAAGCAGCAGCTACAACCATGAAACAGAACCCTAATTTTCTCTTAGTTGCTCTTGCTTGCACTTGCTCTCCCCTCCCTTCTCTTTTCTTCTTACTTCTCTTTTACAATTCTGTGCTTTTACTTTTTTGTTTGTGCTCTCCATTCATGGAGAGCTAAAACTTTGTAATCAATCCTATGGATTGAAAAATTTTTCATGTTTGATTGTTAGACCTTGTGATGAATGTTTTCATTCTTGTTAATCAAATTTCTCTCATCTTTCTCTTGATTTTGTTGCATCTTGATTGAGTGCTTGACTTAATTTTGGTGTTCATGTGTAGTTTCTTAGCTATCACATGTTTGTAGAAAGTAGATAACACATCAAATGTGTTTGATGTATTGTCCAGCTAGCATGAATTCTCGAATGATGTTGATTTAGGGTTAAATGGATGTTTAATCCATTTTTCGTTGATTGAAAAAATCCTAGGTGCTTACCTAGTAGAGAATTCATGCTTGGATGAAGACTTCACATGAGATTAGGCAATGCACCAAAGGTGTTTGATGAATTGCCTAACTTGGTTAAATATTGAGTTTTAGGTTAATTTAGGTTTGAATGAATGCTAACTTCATCTAACGTTGATTAACTGAAAGTAGATGTGTATCTAGTAGAGCATACCAATAATCTAGTTAGCATGTGAATGAGTTCATAGTCGTCAACGATGATTAAACTCAAGTGTTGTTGATTCCCTTGAATTGGTTATTTTTCCTCATCTTGTTTACAATAGTTTACTGTCTTTTAATTATTGTCTCTTAATTACTCTTGCAAACAAGTTAACCCCTTAATATTATTGATTAATTAGAGTGATCTAAGGACTCGTCCCGATTACACCGCATACGACAAGTTTTTGGTGAATCGGTTAACAAATATCATCTACTTTGGTAGCCCTGACAACTATTAGTCATCAAAACTTAAGAATTTGACAAAGATTAAGATATGTATAGGGGTCTGAAGACTTTGTAGCTTACAATCTCCCCGTTTTTGAAGATGGCAATCAATTTCTTAAATTCTGATCAACCAACAAATCTTTAATGTTCTCCCTCAACTTAACCATAAACAAATGTTAGTCTTGAAAGACAGTTTATATAGGGTTCAAAATAAGAATATTAGAGCAAATTTTAATATTAAAGTAAGGAGAAAAAAAGTGCAATATGCTAATCAGAAAACTACATAAACTTGGGGGAGGTTTATGGAGAAAAACACAATTGGGAGAGGTCCTCCTCTTCGGAGCTAGACAATACCGCAACAGATTAGTCTTTCGTCTTTCGGGCAGGGAGATACTATGGGGAAACCTAAAAAAAGATATTTATCATTTCATACTTAATTATAAAACTGCATAAACATCAATACATATATGATTAAGGGTTTCAGGAGGGAATTAACCATTCTTTTCCTTACTCCCTCTTTGTCATCACAAAAAGATAATAAAAATGCAGTTTCAACATCATTGATATGCATATTTTTTAAGCATCAAAATCAAAAGAGATTGGAATTGGATTAGAAGGATTGGGGCGGCTAGTTTGAAAAGGTCTTGGTCTATAGGATAGCATGGTTGTGATGTAGAAGTAACAACAATATCATAGTGATCTGGTTCATATTTAGGGGCAGCAAGAGCGTTAGTAGCAGCATCAGGTTTCTTAACTTCAGAAACCATTTCAACTTCATCATCAGGATGATGAACTTCTTTTTCAGCAGATTTTTCAGTATCCTCAGGAGGGTGAAGTAAGGCTTGCTCCATCATGGTAGTAACCTCAACAATCTTGTCTACCAGCCTAGAGATTGCTTTAGCAATAACAATTTCAACATCAACATCAATGGAAGGAGCATAACCCAATTGCAGCAGTAATTTTAGCATGACTTTCACAACGTGCCATACCATTACACTAAGTCGTTTCTCATAGGAAACAGAAGAACCATAACCCAAAACATTGTCATAACTTTCAGCCTTACATCATCATGGTTGGGATGTACATACTGGTTTAGGCTAGATCTCAATTGGAACCGAGTAACCTCAATGTATTTTACACTTAAATCAAAACGAACTGAAGACTAGAAGAAAAATCTAAACCAATGTCTGTTAAGGTACTAGTTATACAATGTCACATTCTCTCAAATAAGATTAAAAAGTAAACTAGTAAAATAATTACATAAACTAAATTCTATTAAGATCACTATAATTACATAAACTAGTTAAATTTTTCTCTATAATAATGTATATTTGTCAAGTTCCCTATAATATAATTTATACTAAATGAGTTTTACAATGTGAGGAAAAAAAAAGGCATAAAGATTTGAATAAAAGTTCAATAGTATGATACCAAATATATGGTAGGCTACGATAAAGAGAATTTGTTGCTGGAGTGAAATTAGCTAAATGGTTTTTACTACAATGTATTATGTATAATCATAAAATGATATATAATTGACATGATTGATTTTTGAGTCGTGTCCAGCAACAGACTAGGTTGCATTATTAGAGTCATCTACTCTCGTAAGCTTACTTTTCTAAAGTGACCTAAAGAGAACTTTGAGTGCAAGGGTCATAAGAACTTAAAAGAACAAGTAACAATCAACAGGTTCCAACTCAAGTGGTAACCATGCTTGAGTTTAGCAGCTGAGGGATTTTAATTTCAAAGGTTCTAGCCCCTCAAAACTAATTGCAGGGGGGATAGTCTTAATACCTTGAATGTGATTAATCTTACACTAAAAGGATATGAGAGCATAGTTGTGCTGACCGAAAAACCCATGACTTGACCTCTGAATCAGTCTAATTCATGTTTATAATGGGTTTTCACATTAAATCGGTCAAATCCGAGTGACCCAGGTAAACTGCCCAAGTGGATTAGGACGATCTGACCCGATTCTTATTTTTTTTTATTTAATTGATGCTTTACAAATATAACTTATTGGATTTGAACACAATGCCTAGTTAATTTTTTCTTTATAATAATGTATATTAGTCAAGCTCCCTATAATATAACTTATACTAAATGAGTTTTACAATGTAAGGAAAAAGAAAGCCATAAAGATATGAATAAAAGTTCAACAGTATGATACCAAATGTATGGTGGGCTACGGTAAAAAGAATTTGTTGTGGGAGTGAAATTAGCTAAATGGCTTTTACTACAATATATTATGTATAATCATAAAATGATATATAATTGACACAATCATTTTTTGAGTCGTGTCCAGCAACAGACTAGGTAGCATTATTAGAGTCATCTACTCTCGTAAGCTTACTTTTCTAAAGTGACCTAAAGAGAACTTTGAGTGCAAGGGTCATAAGAACTTAAAAGAACAAGTAACAATCAATAGGTTCCAACTCAAGTGGTAACCATGCTTGAGTTAAGCAGTTGAGAGATTTTAATTTCAAAGGTTCTAGCCCCTCGAAACCAATTGCAGGGGGATAGTCTCAATACCTTGAATGTGATTAATCTTACACTAAAAGGATATGAGAGCGTAGTTGCATCAACCAGAAAACCCATGACGCGGCCTCTGAATCGGTCTAATTCATGTTTATAACAGGTTTTCATGTTGAACTGGTCAAATTCGGGTGACTCGGGTAAAGTGCCCGAGCAGGTTAGGCCGATCTGACTTGATTCTTTTTTTTTATTTAATTATTTAATTAATGCTTCAAAAATATTACTTATGGGATTTGAACACAATGCCTAGTTAATGGGAAAACTTCTAAAAACCCCTTATATAATACGAAATGTGCACTTTGGTTCTGTTACTTCAAAAATATGCAAAAAAGACCTGTTACTTTGCGTTTTGTGCAAAGAAGTACAAAATGGTAATAGACGTTACATTTTGGATGGAAATGCACACGTGCAATGTACGTGCACGCCTGAAAATTTGGCCCCCAAATGCAGTCTTCTTCTTCCTCAAGCCTAAACCCTAGATCTCCAGAAACCTACACCGTTGCCCCAAATATGGTCTTCTTCTTCCTCCCACCCACAAGCCCAGAACCGTGCAACCGCCGTCCACACCATAGCCACCAAAACCTTGGACTGTCAGCCACCATCATTGTCACTATGCCTTCACCACGCCACCCCTATTTCTCTGCCACACTCCAAAACAGGACCCGCAAATACCCAAATCCACCTTGTGCGAACTGCCACCGTGCACCACCTGCGAGCCACCTCGCTATACTATTCTAAGCCAGTCGTGAGTCATACTTCCAGATCTGCAACCCACGAGCTCTATTGCGTCATCCAGACCTGCCATTGACTCCCCTACTGCGATGCTCCACCTCGTGCAAAACACCATCGTGCACCACCCGCGAGCCACCACGCTCCACCGTTCGAAGCCAGTTGTGACCCATACGACCCACTGTCCAAAATATGTGCTAGATCTGTAACCCACGAGCTTCGTCGAATCTCCCAGATCTGCCATCGAGCTCCATTGCGTCGCCTAGATCTACCATCTCGCGTTGCACCCATTGTTGAACTAAACCCAGTCACTTGAGTCTCAGTCGTGGTGGTGCGCAGATCTGGCTTGGGTGGCTGAACGGCGAGATTCATTGCCATGGTGGTGCAAGGGTGTATGTTCTACAGATCTAGGGTTTGGGTGAGGAAGAAGAAGACTGCGTTTAGGGGCCAATTTTTCAGACTTCCACATGCGTTGCACATGCGCGTTTTCATCCAAAATGCAACGTCTGTTACCATTTTGTACTTCTTTGCACAAAACGCAAAGTAACATGACTTTTTTGCACATTTTTAAAGTAATAGGACCAAAGTGTACATCACGTATTGTACAAGGGTTTTTTTGAAGTTTTCCCCTAGTTAATTTTTTTCTCTATAATAATGTATATTTGTCAAGCTCCTGTAAGGAAACAAAAAGCCATAAAGATTTGAATAAAAGTTCAATAGTATGATACCAAATGTATGATGGGCTATAGTAAAGAGAATTTGTTGAGGGAGTGAAATTAGCTAAATGGTTTTTACTACAATATATTATATATAATCATAAAATGATATATAATTGACACAATCGATTTTTGAGTCGTGTCCAACAACAATCTATGTTGCATTATTAGAGTCATCTACTCTCGTAAGCTTACTTATCTAAAGTGACCTAAAGAGAACTTTGAGTGCAAGGGTCATAAGAACTTAAAAGAACAAGAAACAATCAATAGGTTCTAACTCAAGTGGTAACAATGCTTGAGTTAAGCAGTTGAGAGATTTTAATTTCAAAGGTTCTAGCCCCTTGAAACTAATTATAGGGGTGATAGTCTCAATACCTCGAATGGGATTAATCATACACTAAAAGGATATGAGAGCATAGTTGTACCGATCGGAAAACCCATAACTCGGCCTCTGAGTCAGTCCAATTCATGTTTATAATGAGTTTTCACGTTAAACCGGTCAAATTCTGGTGACCCTGGTAAATCGCCCAAGCAGGTTAGGCCGATCTGACCCGATTCGTGTTTTTTATTTAATTATTTAATTAATGCTTAAAAAATATAACTTATGGGATTTGAACACAATGCCTAGTTGACTCTTATTGTGTTGAAATGCACACTACCACTAGACCACATGCTCTTATTAGGTAATATTCTTAGTTTTATAATTTATATTATTATCACCACTAATATTTTTCTATAAAATATTTTTATATGAAGTAATTTTTTTGTATAATATATTTCTTTTAAAAAAATTCCTTCTTCGTTCGAGTTTTTTGATAACTCTCCTACGGGTAGTTATTTATGCCCTATATTTGTACTCTTTTGGTAACCTAGTCCTTGATTGTTATGCATATTTGGAAGGTTTTAGGCTTATATTTGTGATATTCCATTTGGATATCTTCCTTGATGCTTTTGCGATAATATTTCTTATTCTTTGTCGGATTAAGTGGATTTGCACTTGTATTTGATTTGGTGACTTTTTTAATGCAGGATAGACTCAAAAGAGATATTTAAAGCAAGCCAAGGCCCAACATTGGAAGAGAAAACTCAAGGTGCATTCCAGCAGAGCGCGTCGTGGCACAAGGAGAAGCACGCCACGGCTCTGTGATCTCAGCTTTGCTGCTCAGTTTAGTACCCGGGGCTGGTACGTCGTGGCACAGGAGGAGTGAACGCTGCAGCATTGTGCCCTAATTTCAGCACGCGCAGCGATGCCACTTGTGTAACGTTGCAATGTGATGCACAGAGCTGAGCTTATAAATACGTTTTCATTAGTTTTCTTAAAGAGCTTTTTCTTAGTTTAGGTTTTCTGCAGTCCTAGAGTTAGATAGGCGCAGTTGGGTCATCATTTAGAGGTAGAGAGGAGGCTTGGGGAGCCAAGAATGGAGGCTATCTTCCTCTTGGAGGAAGATTCATGCTTCAAAGACCAAATCCATGAGCTTCCTCCTTCTCCCTTTACTTTTCTTTCCTCCTTTTATCTTGAGCATGTATTTTGTATGCTATTTTCGTGTTCAATGTATAGCCAAGCTATATTTAGGGAGTACTTTGGATCTTTTTATGAATATTAATGATTATGCATTTCCTTTGAGTTTCTATGGATGTTTGATTTTGTTCAATCATATTGTTCTTAATGCTCTTGAGTGCTTGGTCAACATTTAAGTGATTTGTTGAAATGTGATGAGCCTAGACATAGGAATTTAGATTTGAGATCATATGTATGGTTGACACATGTTCAGCTTCATTCTCATGGCGTGGATAAGTTGATTCGCTAATGGGATAGAAATACATCTCTTAGCCATGCATAGCGTGTGTTTGAGAATAAATCATTCATGAGTGGAGTTTGCGCTGGTTCTCATGAAAACATAGTGAGCTAGATGAATGAAGCCAGAGTTAACTGACCTAGACATAGGCTTTTAGCTAATGTAGATTCTCAAGCTAACCTAATCATTGCATTCATGAGGATTAAAAGGATTGCATATTTTTGATTGAAGTAGGAGGTGAAGAAAGATTTCCTAAACTCTAGCCATTATCTTTATTGCTTTCTAGTCTTTAGTTTATATCCATTTTCTTTATTTTTATGTTCTTGAACAGAATTACTTAAACTATCAATTAATACTTAGTATTGGAAATAAACTTATCCTCGTGGGAACGATACTTTACATTTCACTTTATTACTTGTTTGGCCCGTGCACATGCGGCCTTAAAAAGGGATAACATTTTTCTATTCAACAAGTTGACCTGTGCTCGGATCGTTGACCCGATGACCCAACCTTCTAACTGGGTTAACCTTTGGTCCGAGTTATACAACCATGTGTAAGAGTACTAGGGCAACAGGAAAAAAGGAAAAAAAAAAAGAACAAGTAACATTCACTAGTTTCATTATTAAATATGTGAATTAGTTGTAGTTCAAATCACAAGAAAACCTCAACTTTATTCATTTGTTCAATAATTAATAACTAGACCCACACTTCCTATTTCAACCATAGTTGTATGAATCAGACCAAGCAAGCCGATCCGACCTGAAAACCCGTGACCCGACCTCTGAGCCGGTCTAGTTCATGTTTATAATGGGTTTTTGTGTTGAACCATGTTACCAAGTGGCTTCAAAACTCAAGAGGAGGGTGAATTGAGTTTTTTAAAACTTTTTGCAAACAAGCCTTTTTTGATTTTTGTTGAAGCTATTTTCTTATGTAGTGAATGGATTTATGATAACAAAAGGTTCTTGCACAAGTTTAAAGAAAGTGAATGAGTAGAGGATGAAGTAACAAGTATGCAAAATCAATAAACAAGTTTGAAAGTAAAGAGATGAGGGTAGAGAAGAGTACAAACGAGATTTATACTGGTTCAATCACCCTTGTAATCTACGTCTAGTCCCTAGGATCATCCATCCAGGAGTTTTCACTATTTTTTAATCTTCAATAGGTGCTTGACAAACCCTTACAATATTTGATCTCTTCTTACACTTTAAGGATCATCTACCTCTATGTGAAGAAGCCTCTTTGTATTCTCAAGGGATCCTCCACCCTTTCAAGTGTTTACAATATATAATAAGCTCTCTCTAAGAGTAGATTATACAAATTGAGGTACTATGGTGCTCTTAAAGATATCTCAAAAGTGATGAAAAATAGAGCAAGGTAGATGAAAGAATTAAAGCACAAATTTAATGCTTGGGAATGACTTGTTAGATGTTCAAGTGTTAGCATTAAGTGCCCTAAACCTTGTATTTATAGTCCATCACTGAAATAGAGTCGTTAGAGAGAGTTAGTGCAACATTAAATGCATTGAAAACTAGTCGTTGCTAGTTTCAGAGGTGTGGTAATCAATTACAGGCATATGGTAATCGATTACCATGCCTTAGAAAGCTTTCTGGGTGTTTGAAAACATTTAGTGATCAATTACCACTCATGTGTAATCGATTACCAGCTTGAAGAATAGCTTCTGGGCTCGTGGTAATCGATTATCAAGCCTGGTAATTATTTACCAAGCTTCTATTTGAGAAAAAATAGGTTTTCGCATGCTTGTAATCAATTACAAACTCATAGTAATCGATTACAATCATTCTAAAACCAAAGAGTTTCATGATGGACTTTTCAGAAAAACATTTTAACTTTTTGAGATATCTTAGATTACTTCTTACAAAAAGATCCTAAGTCTTATAAAACTATTTCTTTGTAGCTTATTTTGGACTTAGTCTTTGTCATGACTTTGTTATCATCAAAACCTTCCTGAAATAAGCCTTTACATTCTCCCCCTTTTTGATGTTGACAAACTAACAAGGGTAAAGAGCATATATAGAATAATTCAGAGTTAAAAGCATAACACTTCCCCTTAATCCATGCATGAGGTTCAACCAGAAAAGTTCAAGCAAAGAGGTTTATGACAAAAGATTTTCATATAAGACTCCCCCTTACTTATACAATTGACATTCTCCTTCTTTTGGCATTATAAAAAAGGCATCATGAAATAACCATGAAAAACACAACTCAATATTGTGGACATAGGTTTGCCCCAATGGTTTAATATGTTAAGTTTTGATGATGACAAATACAAGACAAAAAGAATGATACTTATGCTTGATAGATGTGCTTTATAGATGACAAATGTATTACAAAAAGAATATTGATCATGTTACATAGATGTGCTTAATGAGATATATTGTATCATGCATATGAATATATTGAGTTATGAATTTGGACTAACTATGCTTATGTTAAGTAAGTAATACTTTATAGGATAATCTAAATATTAAGACTGAGCATTGCAACAAGAAAGCAAAAGATCACAACCATGCTCAACTCAAGAAGAATGAGACTGATAAGATGTTCCAAGCATTTACAAGATTTGAAGAGAATAAATTTTTGGAAGCTTAGATTACATCAAGTATTGATGATGGCAAAAGATCAAGTCCCAAGGTTCTTCAAGAATAGCTTATAGGACTTAGATCTTGTGTAAAGGTAAAAAGGAATCACACTAAGCTTAAATATGTTTTAACATCTTTAAAAATTGTTTCTTACATGTTTTAATGCCCAACAAACTATTTTTGGAAAGTTAGTATTGGTGGTAGTTCAAATTTTTGAAAAATAGCCAAGTTTGTGTTTTGCAAAACTGACATTCAGTTACTATTTTGATCATAACTTTCAAAATACTTTAAGTTTTGTTATGAAACTTATTTCATATGAAAATAGACTCAAATATCTTTCCAATGAGTGATCATTTACTTTAAACGGATAAGAAATGAAGAAGTTATGACCATTTGCTTTAAACTATAAAATATAGTCAAGTTTGAGTTTTGAAAAATAGACCTTTATTCAATATTTTAATCATAACTCTCAAAATACTTTGATTTTTGTGATGAATCTTTTTTCATTTGAAAATAGATTCAAATATCTTTCCAATGACTGGTCATTTGCTTTAATCGGATAAGAAATGAAGTAGTTATGACCTTTTAAAATCAGTTTTCAAAACCAGAAATGCTGTAATCGATTACACAAGTCTTGTAATCGATTACAACATTGACAGAAGTCATATAATCGATTACCAGAAGTGTGTAATCGATTACCAAGTGCACAGAAACATTTCTAATAGCTATAAACGGCTAGTTTTCATAAAAAATCATTTCTAAACACTACCAACGACTATTTTATCACTTGGGCTCTATGTATAAGTCATATTTGAAGCATTTACATCCTAAGAAACACAAGAACACTATACTTGATCCTTGAATCATCAAAATCATATTTTGAGCTTTAAAGTGTGAATCATTGATACCAATAGAGCTTCAAGTTGTATTATCCACTCTTGAGAGAGTTTTTTATCATCCATACTTTGTTCTTCAAGTTATATATTTACTCTTGTGAGAGTTTCTGATCTTTCTCTTCATCTTGAAATCATTGTAAGAGGGTGAGGTATCCCTCAAAATTATAAGGGTGAGGTATCCCTCCAAATTGTAAAGGTGAGGCATCCCTTTGTTTGAAAAGGCTCAAGCTCAAGGGTAGGCATCCCAAGGAGTTGAGTGCTCAATTTTGTAAGGGTTGTCAAGCACCTGTTGAAGCTTGAAGATATAGTGGAAATTCTCGAGTGAATGCTTGAGGACTGGACGTAGGCCACAAGTGGATTGGTGGCTGAACTAGGATAAATCTTGTGTTTGATCTTCTCAACTCTATCTCTTTACATTTGTGCCTTAATTATATATGCTTGAGTTGAATTTGATATCTAGCTTATTTACTTGATTTATCCAATAGCCCAAGTAGTATTTGTGAAATCTCTAATAGTTGCACCTTTGTTAAACTTATTCCACTGCATTTATTAATTGAGTTATTCAAAATGCTTAATTTTTCAAAGGTGTTTTAAAATTTGTAATCACCCAATTCACCTCCCTCTTGGGTGATGGTTGCCATGACCAATAAATATCATAACCAAATTATCATAAAGATCAACATCTATAAAATATGAACCCATATATCAGAGTTAACCAAGAGTAATACCAACATGCTAAACTGATAAAAAAGTATCAATATGTTCAAAATCAAGCTAATGGTTAGACAATTGTATAAAAGATAGAATAAAAGAGTCATCATGATTAAGCCCTATTAAGTCTTCTCACTATCAACATTATCTTCATCCTCGTGCTTGAAGCCATCATCATCATCATCAGTAACTGGTGGAGGCTGAGTAGGAGCAGCAGTAGTGGTAGAAGCAGTAGCAACCCCAGTTTGCGCTATCTCAGCTCCTTCCATCATGGCGTGAACAAAGGCTATCTCCCTATTAGCATAATTTATGCGTTGAAGCACATTCCCTTCAAACTGATCAAGTCAATCATGAACACCTCCTATAGTCACTCCAATGTAAGTCCTAAGGCTTCTCATATCTTGGAACAACTGATCCAAGGTGACTTGAGATGGAGCGCCTTGTGGTGCAGCAGGCATGACTTGGTCTTCAGTATTTTCTTCCTCATCTTTATTGCCTCGGACAATGTTCCCATCCACTTCATGATCAATGTAGAACCACTCATCACCAATCTTCTTCATCTTAATTGTGGTGAGAGTGTGCTCATCAATAAACTCCAGACCATCTAAGCTTTGGTCCTTCATTTCCCCAACAAGTGAAACATGAAAATGTTGGAGTATCTTGGTGATAAGCATGGCATATGGTAGGGGATGGTAGCCCTTTTGTGCCTTCAACATATGATTTATGACATAGTAGCCCCAGTTAATTTGTTTATCAGTGTTCAGAGCCCACAAAGTTAGTATGTCATCTGATTGCACTTGGGAGTAGTTTCCTCCCTTTACAATAAGAGCTCTGACTAAGATATAATGTAATAAGCAGTTCTCAAGGGCCAAGCCACTAGCCATTACTCTTTTTTTTGTCCTATAGCTAGCCCGAAGCAGAGTATTCAAAGAAGTTTATAATCATATTCATCAGCCCATACCTCAGCACTACCGCTGAAATTAGCCTCATCAAATCTTAACGTAGTCAACCTTGACCACAATTCATGAGTAATTACAATCTTTACTTTCTTAACTTCAGAGATCAGAGTTGCATTCTCATACTTCAAGTTTGCATAAAACACTTTAACTAAATCCAGATATATATCTCTTCTAATACTCAGAAAAGTAATCAACCCAATATCTTGTAGCAACTTATAGCACTGAAATGGTTCATTAGAGAAAAAGGTATTGTCCAAATATCTTGGTTGAATTATTTTTTTCATTTAGAAGTTCTTCTAGTAGTTCTCTACTTGTTTTCCACTATTGAATAGGTGAGAGATGTCCAAACCCTGAAGGGGTGCCTGTGGTGCCTTTCCTACAACATGCCCTGTTCTTGGCCTCTGTTGTGATATTGACAAGTTTACCAAATTACAAAAGTAATAAAATGATGAGTAAGACTATTGTCCCACAAAGATTATTTTGTCAATTACTAAAATCATTAAATTAATACTATTTAAGTTATCGAAATATTAGAATTGATAAGAATGTAAATAAAAGAATACACCAACAAGAAATTATCCAAAATTAATAAGAGTAAATAAATCAATTAGACAAAGGATGAAAGATATTAATATCAAAGTATTAGGGTTCAAACTTCACCTAAACTCTTTTGATGCAAATTCAAATATTAGTTTAACTAAGTTCTATTCCATGATTCATGATCAAATTCTCAAAATTTATTAATATCCAATCCCTTGGTATATTAATCCTCTTCACACTACTTTGAATTAACCAATCCCTTACTATAACCCAAAATAGAGAAGGCTTTATAAAAAATGAGAGAATAAGGAGCAAGACCACACAACCTATAACATATATTCCTAGCGATTGTAGAAATTGAGGTGTTTATTACAAGTTCTAGGTTCGTGCACAATTTTTCCAAATCATACATAAACTTTAAAATCATTCCAAAATTGGTCAAATCAAGAAAAGCATTAAAAGAAGAGATAAACATATAAATCATGAAATAGAAACTTAGTTTAAACACAAAAATGAATTTACATCATCCAAGTACAAGATCCATCATTACCCTAACTAGAGAAGTTTTGCTACACATGAAAAAGAAGAAAACAAAGAAGAAATTTCAACAAACTCCATGGAAGATAAGTGGAAAGGTTGAAGGAAACTCCTAATCTTCAAGGCTGGATGCTCCCACGTCGAATTAGGGTTCGTGCCTTTGCTTCTCTCCTTGAATGTCTATCCAAAAACATCACTTTTACTATTTATAGGCAAAAAGACGCATCATTAAACGTACTGAGCACTTAAGTACTCAATTTTGGGCGCTCAGTATGAAGCATTTTGTGCTTGATTTAATTGCTCATAAATTAGGCTCTTAAGCATGCAACCCTTAGCATTCCATGCTTGGGCGCTTAAGTGGTGGAAAGTAGCACGCAACACCAGAATCTCCCTTTTAGCTTTTTGCTCCTTGTTCAAGCATTTAGTCTTCTTCTATGTGTAATCACCTAATAAAACAAATAAAACACGTAATGAAAATAAAGTTTAAAATAATAAAAACATGATAAATTTTGAGAATAAAGCTCAATCAAAATGGATTGAAAAAATGTGAAAACCAAGATTTAAAATGGAAAAACATGAGTTTTTACCATTTCATCACTCCCCCAAACTTAAGATTTTGCTTGTCCTCAAGCAAAACAAGACAAAAAATTCAAAACAAGACAAAAAGAATAAACAACTGAAAACTCAAAACATACAAACTCAAACAAGGCAATACAAGTTGTTAAAAATCATTCATATCTTTAGAAACTGCTTCACAACCTCATTTCAGGGTATTACACATGTACAATCCTATTGTTACATCGACTATTGTAGCATTCACTTTAATCTAATAATCCTAATTAGGGTTATAGAAGCTGAGTAATGCTAGTAAGAATTATCTGTTAATTTATATAATTTTCTGAACTAGTTTGGGCGTAATTCTATAACATTGAATACAAGAGAATAATTAAAGTATCTACTGAATTAGTTGATATAATGGAAATAAATATGAAAAATTTATTTCCTAGCTAAGAACCAATAATAAGAGTTGTAGAAAATTTCGAAGTAATAATAGAGCAAGTTTGGTATTTTTAAGGATACCGATAAGAAATTAATAGAATAGTTAAGTATCTCAAAAAATTATGAAATTTCATAGAAATGATAAATAAAATATGGAGAATATATTGGTATAAAATACCAACTAAGATAAGTATCAGTAAGCATAATTACTCAATCCACGATTTAATTTAACTTGAGATCGAGTAATAAAGCTTAACTAATAAATAGCAGTATATGGAGAATTGTAGAAAAATAAATCCAAGGACTAGGTTGAGTCCTAAATTTTTCTTAATACCTATGGCAACTTGAAATCTTGGTATTGAAAAATTAAAGAATGCTTAACAGATATAAAAGTTTCAGCATCAAAAGTTAAGTTATAACTTGGTAAAAAATGTTAGTCGTCCAAGTCTAGAAATTTCTCCGCTTTTCCTCTATTATTTCCCCTTCATCTCTCTCGACTCATGCACTTCATTCTCTCTATTTTTGCTGAACGAAGTCGTAGCCCCAAAGAAGGATAAAATTTACAAAGAAAATCAAGAGGAAAACAAGAAACAAGAGCAAGAAACCAAAGGCAAGAAAGGAAAGGAAGTGGTGATAAGCTAAAGGCTTGAGGTGGGGGTTGTTTTTCCCTTATTCTTCCATGTTTATTGGTGTAAAAAAATTGTATATCTCTCTATGATAGCTCACAATTAGAGCTTGATTTGGGTAGATGGTTGTTGGTTTCAATTTGTGTCTTCTTCCATTAATTATTGTGATGAATTTGTGACGTTGTGAAGCAAAATTTTAAAACCATAAGGCTAGGGCTCACGGCCAAAACAGGGCAGCCAAGGGAAATGATGATTTTGTTTGTGTTCTAATGAATTTCTATTACCTTGAACTTGTAAATTGATTTTAGCATGTATAAAAAGAAAATGCTTGAATTTGGCATTATTGGAGGCTCACGGCCATACCTAGGGAGGTTAACAAACTTTGTTAATTTGTGTAACTCTTTGGATTATTATATTATTTGTTATTTGAATTGATTATAGAAATGTTGATTGAGAATGAATTTATGACCATGACAATTTAAATGAGACATGGTCGTGACTTATGCTTGGATGTGTATGCTTCATTTTTGTATATGGATTGTTATGTGAGGTTATGAATTGTTTCCATTTTCTTGTTTGTATAATACATCTTGAATATGAATTGTTATGTTAGAAATGCATATTTATTCTTGTGAGAGCCATGTAGTCCGAATTAAAAGCTAATGGAGATATAGAAATCTCAAGGCAACATAGATGTGTATGAGAAAGGATTATATTTGTTTGAAGTATAATTGAATACTTGATCATGAATTAAATGAGTTTGGTATTGTATATTTGATGAGGGTTAAGAAATGTGATAATAGAATTTATATAGAATTTATTATAATGCTCCCTTAATTAATGAGATTGAGCTTGAAGATGTGATAAAGTAATCAGTGCTCATCGAATTGAATTGTAAATAAGAATAAGACTTGGACAATTATCCTTAAATGAAAAGGTAATTAGTCCTAGCTTTCCCACTTAGTATCCTTTGTATTTATGTAAACTGTGTTTCTCTTTAGTATAGTGGATTTCGGAGATAATCTTATATGAGCGCAAGGTATTCAGAATCTCATTTGAACCATAGAGATGACCTCTTGTGAGGAAAAAGAGATCTTGTGTTCTTGAATAAATTCCTCATAGTATTAGTATAATCCTCACATATTAATTCCCTCATAGGATACAGTGGTAGTGTGAGGCCCTGAATCACTCCCTACCATGAGAATATAGGACCCGAGTTATATGAGGTGGATCTCATCCTTGTGATGCTTGAGATATGGGTTATGTGGGAAAAGAAATAATTTGATGAATAAGCAAGAATTTGACAGTCAAAAATTTGAATGAGCACTGAAAGTTGAATTGAATATGTATGTTATGATTATGGTTTGAATTTATAGTTGAGTCTTTGAATGAATTTGACATTATAGTACTCTTATTGAAGATGTTTTCTAGAAATTGTTTGAGTATAGTATGTATTATTGATAAATGATATTTTTGAAAACTATTAACTAGAATTCTGTTTCAGGAAGAGGAAAAACTAGATTTGGCAGTTTGCCACCTTCCTATTTATGTATAAATGTATTTATTTTTTTTAATTTTAAAAGAATGTAAATTTTTCCCGAAACAACTGGAATTATTATAATGATACTATTTTTTATAATAGAATATACTGAGAATTAGTATTCTCACCCCCATTATTATTATGTATTTCAGGATAATTCCAGGTTTAATACTTGCAGCGCCATGGTATGAGCTAAAGAGGATATTTATTTTGTTTCTTTTGGAATGGAATGTTGTATAATAGTTGTATGAAAAAAAATGCCTACAAGGCATAGAATATGTAGTTGTATTATGAAGTGCACTTATATAAACTCCTACAACGTATGTAAATTATTATTACACATTGATCAGGCTCATACTTTTATATAATATTATAAAGTATAATTTAAAATTTTTAATAAATATCTTACGTGATGTGCTTACTATTACTGCTATAATGTATTTCTGGAAACATGAATAGAAATAATAGTAAGGGCGTTACAACTCTTACATGCAACTTTCATACATAAATGACATCCCATAAATATGAATGTAAGACCAATTCCTATTCATGAAGTATAAGTCCAGATAGGTTTATAAAATTACAAATGCATATCAAACCCACATCCATAGGGTTGTTTTTCATCCCTCTCTCCACTAATGTAAACAAAACATAATTAAGAATTAAAATGGTCTTTTTAATCTTGTAATGTAAGGCCAAGGGTGGGGGTTGACAAAGAAGGGGTAGGATAAAAAACTCAAGTTGAGATACAAAATTATGCAAATTTTAAAATTCAAGCCACACAATATTAAACAAGTGCAAAATGGAACATAAGAATCAATAACTTTATTTTTTTGTTTTCATGAAATATTTTTCATTTTATTTCCTTCCATTCTTTTTCACTCCTTTTTTTGTTTTTTTAAGCTCCTTTAATACTTTATGCACAAAAATACTAATTAGATGGCTTGAATATTAAAATAAAAGAAGATATGCACTCAACAAATGGTGTATGAGAGGGAATTTTTTTTATGTAAGGGAAAGGAAAATGTAGGTAAAGAATGGAAATAAAGGCCAACCATAAACAAGGCTACAAAAGGAGACCTAGTGATTTAATATTATTCAAAGGTTGTCTTGAAAGACTCAAATGGTCTAAAGAATGCCCTTATCATTTCCTTGATCATGCATTGTCTAGGATTTCGCCTCAAAAGAGAATCTAAACAACTTTTAGATGCAAGTAATTCACATATATGCATTTCCATAAACTTTTTCTAAGCTTAACATGTATTCATATTTCAAGGTCTACCAAACATAAAGATGGGAGATGCATTCATACATAATTGAAGAAATAGAGATAAACACAACTCCTGAATTCTCATGTGATTTCCCAAGAAAAAAAGATCAGTCCACATTTCATGCAATTATTGGATATTCAAATTAATACACTAGTATGCTCAGTTTCAGCAACGTGACTCAAAACAAAATACTAACAAACAACAAAAAATAAGAAAACTAAAAACAAAAATAGCAAAGCTACTCCCCCAAACTTAAGATATACAGTTCCTTCACTGTGTAAACAAAATAAAAGCAATTAACAAAGAAGAAGTAAAAACAATAAAATAAAAGTGAAGGGCAAAGAAAAGCTCACTATTTGGCGGTTGAATCAGTCTTGCTCCTCATCATCATTATCATGCTCCTCCTCATCATCTTCTTCCTCTTCTTGCTCGTCTTATAGGATGTAGAGGGGAAGGTCTCCAAGCTCGTATGGATCTAATTTCAGCTGAGAAGCTAGGTTACTCTCATTCCTTCCATTTCAATCATGTAGTGGGTAAGGTGGGTTAACATCCCTCTGTAGTCTCGCACTTCTCGCTCAATCCTGGTTAGTCTTTCTTTGATTGGTTGTCACTACCTCCTCCTTCTAACAGGAGCTGGTGAGGCAGGATGTTGGATTGGCACATCGTCTTCACTGAAGTATGCCTCCAGCATGGTAGAGTCCACTGACAAAGCTGGTCTTTCTTCCACATCATTTTCCAGTGGGATGCCTTCCTTTAAGTAGAGTTTGGTGATGATAGAGGGGTATGCCAACTTAGTCACGTCACTGTGAGCTAATTCATTAATGTGAGATGCAATCACTTATCTCACATTCACTGGCAAACCAATCACAATGGCATAGATAAGTAGAGCTATGTTTACAATTACTTTATAGGTGTGGGAGCAGGGAAGCAGTGTGGCTTGTACAAAGGTGCACCGGGTCTTGGGAATAGGATTCAAATAACTCTTTTTAAGGTGTTTTGGTGCATCATTGATATTGCATTCCTAAGCAGCACCTTCCTTGCAGAGTTCTTGAAGAACTCCCTCTTGGTCCAACTCTTGGTTGGCTAATCTAACGTATCCACAATACCCAGCTCTTTGAAAATCGACTCATGTACCAAGCTGCTCATTCAATTCATCCTTACTAAACAAAAACTCACGACCTCTCACATAGGTCTTGAATCTTTCAACATATGTCAATGGAAATCCTTTTTTCTTCTTCTCATTGAAGTTGTTAGTGTAGAATTCCTTAACCAATGTAGGTCAGCTTAGTTGAGGTGGTGCACAGAATCTTTCCCAGTTTCTCCACCTAATTTCATTAAGAATAGGGCGGTACCTCTCGCCCTGCAGTTTAATTCCTCTTTCTCTGATTGTGCCTTTTTTCCTACTACTTTCCTGCACCACTCTTTATGTTGAGGAGAGCGGAAATGGTGGTCATCAAAAGCAACGCTTCTAGAACGGGACCCTGTCGTCTCTTTTCTTTTTTTGTTTGGAGCTATTGGAAAGAGATATTCCTGCACAAAAGAAGAGTACAACCAGTGAATCTTTTCTCAATTTATCATATGCACTATACCACATCACGAGTAGGCAATTAAGCAAAAAAGGAAAGACAACAATGCATACTATGATCAAATGCAAAGCTAACTCTTCAATTCAAAACACAAAGACAATAACCACCTATCAAATATGCAGAAAAATTGCCAAGACAAAATCTAAGCATTCACAGAATCAACTCAACTCATCAGACATTTTTAGAATTACAACAAAATCACTCATCAAAATCAATCCATTAAAATTAATCAATTAAAATCTAATCATCAACAACCTTAACCCATCAATATCAAAGCAAGTATATCATAGTGAGAATTTGATCAAACACATGGTGAGCATGGTGAGCATTTCAAAGTGCTAGTAAACTTAACAAATTAAGCACCAAAAAATTGTAATCACAACAATCCAACAACTCATAGTGAGAATTTATCCAAGTTTTTCTTTAACAAACAAGCTATCAAACTTCAAAAACCCACCAAAATTCAGAAAACCCCAAATTCCCCAAATGTCAAAAGCTTCACAAAGGTATTTAACAAATTCTAATGTGAAATCCTAACCTTAGACAAATAAGAATTGAAGAAAATACCAAAATAAAGGAATTTTATGGGTTAGGTGAGCACAAAATGGAAGTTCCCACGTTTTCCCCAAATTTCATGCCATAGGTCTGCAATGGGTGATTGAATGGGGATTTCTCACGAATTGGGAAGCTAAGGATGGGGATTAGGTGCATTTTTGGTGTGAGAATGGGGTTGAGTTGGTGTTTGGGTGGATTAAGAGTGATTAGGAAAGATTTGAGTTGAAGGTGGGAAGGAAAGTTAGGTCTTTGAAAGAGGAAATTGAGGGAAAAATGCAGAAAACTCTCTTAAAACTGCGTATCTGGTGTTGCGCGCTTAAGCAGTGAAAAACTCACCGCTTAAGCGCTAGCTCACAAAATGCCAAGGCATTAAGCTCTTAAGCGCTCATATTTGGGCGCCTAAGCGTTGGCTGGCAAAGAGCAAAAGAGATTAGCACTTGAGTGCCTAGTTTTTGGGTGTTTAAGGTAGGAAAAAAAGAACTCTACCAACTAACTCTATTATTGACAAACACTCTTCTGCTAAACAACCAACTAAAACGATCACCTCAAAATTGAGGGGGAAAACTTCATGAACACTAATCAAATAGACAATCAAATAACCAAAACAAATAATTCAAAAGCATTGCAATAAAGTAAAATCAAAGGGAAAAGAAATTTGAGTTGCCTCACAAAATAGACTCAAATTGTCTATTACAGAAATGCTTCCCACCATTACTAATTATTGCCCTAAGGGTACTAAATCTAGTGACAATGTTCTTTTTATTGAACTTGACAACTACTTTAGCATCATTAGTTAGTGTGGCAATTGTAATACCCACCGTAGGATATCACATTTAAGACTAATCCTAATATAACTTACTCAAGTTGTAAAAGAATTAATCTTATAAAATACTGATTTTAAAATTTCGTTTGTGGTATAACTGAAAATAAATAAAAACCTTAAACATAAAACGTAACTAAAAATAAACTCGTCATAATTTACATACATATTGAAACATTGTTTACAAATAATTTGCATAAATACACACTTACTCCCAAAAGATAAGATATACAATACACACGATTGAACATAAAATACTAAACCATAACCTCTAAAAAGCATGACTAAGGATTTGGGCCCTCAGCAGGATCCTCCTCCTCCTTAGTATCATCACTAAAGAACCCTGGCAGATATAACATACGCATGGCTAGCGTCCTAGCACAACACCATAGAATCCTCATGTGGGGTATAGATACTTCCAACCCAAAGTTCTTTTATTGGCATAGTGAACTCAAGACGCACAGACGCATGTTGCGTCAGAACAAGAGTCTAATCCCTAGTACCACTAATGTTTAAAGTTAAGTCCCCGGTGTGAACAAAATGTTCATTAACAAAATCAAATCTCCAAGCATCAGTTCCACTGTGAAACTGAACTCAGACAAAACCCAAAACTTGATGTCTCGCCGCCATACAAACAAACACAACAAAAACTGTCACTAATGGTAAAAAGAATTATCAGCTTCCTCGTCTCCTCAATCTTCATCAACATATACAATAAAACAAATATAACACAACAAAGAAGTGAGATCCCCTACATCAATACCAATGAGGCAGTATATAAAATGACGATAAACAGTACAAATACCATATTATCATATATAGTCATATTATCACATCATAAATAATCTATCAGATAAGCATAATTATCATATCAATATGCTGACCCACTATGCATGTGCATAAAGACCAAATCCTACTCCATGGAGCTAAACACAATTTCAGAGAGAAAGATAGGGAGTACATGTCTGTATATCATCAGCCTTAAATCATATACCAATATATCATATCAATGTGTGCAACATAACTCATACAAGACACTCTCAACCAATCATGAAAAGAGTAGCAACTCCATCTAGACTGTCGTTATGTTTGCATAGGTTACCACGGCGCAGAGGTGCTACCAACTGGCCATATATGACATTCTACACCCCGACGTCTCCAAGATCACTGAAGATCGTAATTATACAATTCTCACTTGCACGAAGGTGTAAATTCAATCTCATAGGCACATTGCCTTAACCAAATAAGCTAACATGCTTTTCTATGCATGATGTATGAATCAAAAATATGTACAAACATTACTTTCACAATATCTCACATACACATGTAATTTCTTGGCGGTAACACTTTCCAACATAACTGGGCCCACTACAACAGCTCGATAATAAACTGCTGTTATTTCCAATCGTGTAAACATTTTATCGCATTTTTGAAATCGCGTAACATTTTTTTGACATTTTCAATTGCGTAAGTATTTTCCAACGTTTTCTAAATCGCGTAAAGATTTTTAAACATTTTCTAAATCGCATAAGATTTTTCTAGCATTTTTCACTTGCATAAAATATTTCTTAGCTTTCTAAACATGTTTATAAAATTCTCTACATAATGTAGGCACTTTGGTCTTATTTAGAATATTTTCCTACTAAAAATTCTTAAAGTAATATTTTCTACTATTTCTTACAAAAATTTGACTTCTTTGATTTAATTAGATATTACAACTCAAAATTTTCTAACGCACTTCAAAACTCAAAGGGTGAGCTATACGTTAGCAAATTTCAAGTTTTAATTTTATTTCTCATCATAACTTAATTATGCTAATTTAATTCTAAACACTTAGTCCATTTTCCCTTTACATCTAAAAATCCATTAAATTGAATTCTTGTTTAATTAATTACCTAAGTCTACACTTAGGAAAATAATTTTGGATCTAAAACACTAAACCTTGGCATGTTGACCAAAAATCCATTTATGCTTCATAAATCATATTTAATCATTTTCTATCACATAATTCTTTGTAAAAAAAAATCCTTAATCTAATTTCTCATCATTAAATCACTTAATCCATGATTATGAAAATAATTTAGAATATTTTGCTCCAAAAATGGTTGTTGAGGCTGTGAGCCTCTAGGTTCTTTGGAACCTTCATACAATTCCTCATCATGTGAATCACATCCTACTTTATATAATAATCAACATGCTTCCATAAATCACATAAACAAGCATAAAATCAAAGTCAATAAAGCATACCAACTAAAAATCATCACAAACAAAACAAGCTTAAACCACACAAGTGAATAAATCCTTATAGATTTTTCACCACAAACAAGTCATTTCCTCACAACCAACACTTGGTTGATAAGGTTAATCTCTCTCTTACCTCAAGGAAGACAAAATCCTCTTAGTTGCTTTCTCCAAAGATTTCGTGTAGCCTCCAAAGAAAATCCTAAAAAGCTTAAACCAACACAAAGTCATAAACTAAGCTTGAAAAAGAGAAACCATGGATCAATCATGGCTTAGAAACTTAAGAACTAAAATTTGAATCAAGAAACAAGGCTTTTACCTTTAAGAGTAGAAAACTCAAGCTTGATTTCCAAGTACTAGATGGATGAACTAGACTTTGTTCACAACATGAAAAGTTCTTAGAATGATGTTTAGGTTTAGGAAATGAAGTTAGATAAAATTTTGAAAACTTGGATGATGTTTCTATGTGGGTTGGCTGAGAGCTCCAATAAAGAGTGAGTATGGAGTTTTTGTTTAAGTTTGGAAGAAAGAGAATGGAGAGAATGGTTTCTTTGTCTCAAAATGTGATGAAGATGAAATGGATATCCTCTTCCCCTAGTGATTGCTGTGAAAGTGTACAGGAAAAGGAGAGTCAAAGACTTTGCTAACAATTATGATTAGCACATGGCTTATGTTATTAAGTTATCATGCTTTGATCATTTAGTTTTCTATTGGTTTAGACTTAAGAGTCATGCAAGTGAATCACCTAATTCTAGATGGTGCATAAAGCTTCTTGGCTGTGGAACTCAGTGGGGAAGGCTAACCAAGTTTTGATTCAATTAGTTCCTAACTAGCTTAAGCTAACTTAGTTAGATCACTTAGTTCCATTGCTAACCATTTAGTTACTTAGGTGTGAATCATATATTCTAGAAGATACTAGAAAATTCTTGTAACCATGGGCTCTAAATGAGTAGCAAACTAATTTTGTTACATTTAGTTACTACATAGGCTTTAGGCTAACTTAGTTTAAGTCATCCAGTTTCATAGCTAACTAGTCTAGCCATTTTCATTGACTTGATTCTATTGGCTTATATTAAGTTTCAAGTCTTCTAATTAGTTCACAAAACAAGTCATCAAAACTTTTTCTAAAGGTTATTATCCAATGGACAATAGTTACAGAAACTATTACCTAATGGACAAAATATACTGCTCACAAGTCAGTAAGTATTGTCTGCTGGATAATAAAATACGAAATATTTTTATTTCACAGATAAATTCTAAAAATCAAAAGATCAAAACATGTATCTCTCGGATTCGGGTTTAGTAAGCTCCCCCGGCTCCGAATAAATTAGTAAAGATTTTCCTGACTCGGAGTAAATCACACACAGCGATAAAAAATAATCATAGAATAGTCAAAATAAATTTATAGCACACAAAAATCTCAAAACAGTACAATTCAGTCATTACTGTAAAATAGCAAATTTTGGGGTGTTACAGTAATGTCCTCCATGTAACACCCTGGAAAATATTTTAGACTTGTAAAGGGTTACCGAGGTAGCCTAATGCTTGCTTAACATGCCTGATGAGTTTTATGACTTTCTGAACCCATTTAGTCACTTTGTTGTAGCACTATGTGTGAAATATAGCTGTTATTAGCCCTGTAATTGACTTGAACTACTTAGTTAATGGAAATAAGTGTGGAGAACTTGTTTCTAGGTCACAAATATGTTGAAAAAGGTACAGTTAAAATTTGAGATTTATCGGAGTTAGTTTGATATTTTTAAGCATATTAATTGTGTGTTTTAATGCCATATTGACTAGTAGCTGATATGGAAAATGGTGGTTTTGGTGCAACAAGATTTTTGATGAATTTTGTGATTTATTTGTACTTGTTGGCATTAAGAAAATTGGGTTTGGTGGAACCTAAATGTTCTTAGCATATTGGGAATTAACACATGGTCACTTAAGTGACCAAAGTCACTCACAACTGCCTTGATATTAAGGCATAAGATGATATATTTGTTTCTCATTTTTCACTCTTTTCTCTCATCTTCCCTTACAGTTGCAGCTGCCAAAGGAGAGGCAAATGAAAGCCAAATAAGGAAGGAGAAAGAAGAGGAAAGGAAAAGGAAAGGGAAAGCTAAGGCTTCATCATCCTCACCATCCTTGATCCAAGAGGTAGGGATTTTTGTGTTCTTCTTAACTCTTTTCTTCCATTTTCACCATTGAAGCACATTTGGTGCTTGATAGGCCATTTTGGATTTTAGAGTGGCTTGAAGAGTTTTTCTTGCTTGGAAAAGTCTCTTTGGTTGTTTATGACTTGTTCATGGAATAAGTTTGAGTTAGAAGCTTAGAACTTGTCATTTGAACCTTTGATGCTAAAAGTGAGAAAGTTAGGTCATGGATGAGGGTTTTAGTTTTTGGATCCAAATTGGAGGTTTTTGTTGGTGATTAATGATTCTTATGTGTTAGTAAACTTGTTAGGGACCTTAAATCACCTAGAAACTGAATTAGAGTGGCCAAATCCATGAATTGTTCTAATGGAACAGTGGCTCGGTTCTGCATAATTTTTTGCATAATTGACCATGCCTAGGCACAACTTTTCCACGCCTACGCATAGAGCGATTAGGTTTTGGTACAGACGAGACAGAGAGCACCATGCCTAGGCATGATAAAACAAGCCTAGGCATGAGACACGACATCATCCTAACAGCTTGTAGTATTTGATGCATAACTTGAGCTGTAGTTATCGGATTAACTTGATTCTTATCATATTTGAAAGCTAAGACATAAGGCTTCATGTAGTAAAAAAATTAGAATTTTAGTCTAACCTAATCAGTACCAATTTCAGTTGGAAGTTGAGTCAGATTCTACAGAAATAGGTAGACTGACACCCTTCAAACTAGATTGCATAACTTCCTCCTCCGAGGTTGTGTTTGCATGAGACCAGTGGAATTTTGAAGCTAACATGTAAGGCTATAAGTGGTAAAAATTTCAAGAAGTTTTCAGTCCTCATGTATTCTCAGTTTCAGTTTAAAGTAAAGTCAGATTCTAGAAAAATAAGTAGTTGCTCTGTTTCAACCTCTGTATTTTGTTGCATAACTTTGGCTACACTAAGTCAAATGAGGAGAGCTTTGTGGCATTTTAAAGATATGTGATAAGACTATTTGCTTATAAAATTTTAGAATTTTAGAAGTTAGGATGTACATTTGGTGCATTCTTGAAAATCAGCCTTTCTAAGCGCTCAGAGTAGTTGCCTAGGAAGTTTATTTTGGGGAATAAGATTTTCCTACTTGCTAGAATCCCATATACATGCCTAGTAAAGTGTGTTGAGGTACCTATGGGAGTATTTCAAGGAGGAAATTACTACCTAATTAATGAGAGGAAAGTGTGAAACCTTAGGAACCCAAATGGTTTGGGGAATGCCATAGACTAACACCTAAACTCTTGATCCATATAGGATTGTTTTGTTATCACTTAAAATACTGATAGGTGGTGGGAATGACACATAGTGTGAGTATGTGAGTATTCCATAATCAGTAGTTGAAAAACCTTGTGGAGGGGAATAGTCACATTTAAGGACATTGGTTATGAACTCATGTAGGAGACTATCCGATGTGGCGTTGAATATGTGTTAAATCTCACTTTGCATGTTTTTACACACACTTGTTATTTCCACATATTTATGAATGGTATATGATATGGTAATAATACACTCATTGTTGTGAGATGGAATAGTCCATTCATTACTATGTAGTGTTAAATGGTTGGAGCCATACTATGTAGTGTGAAATGGTTGAATGCCATACTACTCAGAAAATACAATGAATGAAATTCCTGGAAATAGTCAAGTTTCATGACATTGGACCAACATTATTTTTACTTCATTGCATATCCATTGTCGTAGGACATGTTAGGCATAAACATATAACATAACAAACATTGCATTTGCAAGGTAATTGTATGGGCAGTTACCTTAATCAACGATATTTATGATTGTATGGGCGATTATATAATATTGTTGATAGTTTTTAATGTGTTTAGGAATATGGTTTGCTTGAGACAGTGGTGTATATATATAACTTTTGCTATCGTGGCTCTCCATAATTATTTGTATAAATATTATGGGTTTTTATGTGTATATGATATTAAAGTAGCATGACTAATATTGGTTATTCTTATATATGTTGATATATCGGGATAGCAATATTGGGATGTTACACTCCACCCATTTAGACACATAATTAACAACCACTAATATGAATTGATTAGAAAATGAAGAAGGGAAAAGGCGCATGAAATCAATTCCCTAGATGTCAAACAACTCCACTTCAAGGATGTTGTTAAGTGGCATTTCGTGCTTTCTAGAGATGTTGCCAACTTTTTGGCACATGTCATAGCTTTCAACAAACTTATGAGCATCTTTAAACAAGGTAGGCCAATATAAACTAGATTGTAATACCTTTTATACTGTTTTATTTCCTCAGAAGTGGCCTCCAACATCAGAACCATGATAGTGCCATATGATGCTTAGCGCTTCTTCATCCGAAATGCACCTTCTCAACACATTGTTAGCACATCTCTTAAATAAAAATTATTCATCCCAAATATAATACCTGGCATCATGTAGGAACTTTTTTCTTTGTTGCCATGTCATCTCAGATAGGATGAGTCCAACAACCTTATAATTTGCAAAATCTGCATACTAAAGGAAGATTTGAAGGGTGAACAACTATTCATTTGGGAACTCTTCCTTTATTGGTACATGTTCTTCTTAGGAGCCTCCTTCTTGCATGATCCTTGACAAGTGATTTGCTACCAGATTTTTTGTTCCTTTCTTGTCTCGAATCTCCAAGTCAAATTCCTGTAACAGCAAAATCCATCTAATTAGTCTAGGTTTTACATCTTGTTTAGTCAAGAGATATTTCAAAGCTGAATGGTCAGTATAAACAATAACTCTTGACCCAACCAAATATGAACAAAATTTATCAAATGCAAAGACTACTACAAGTAATTCTTTTTCTGTGGTTGCATAGTTAAGTTGTGCATCATTTAAGACTCTACTTGTATAATAAATGACATGCAAAACTTTATTTTTTCTCTATCCTAGAACAGCACCCACGGCAAAATTACTTGCACCATATATTAATTTGAAAGGTTAATTCCAGTTAGTAGTAGCAATAATGAGAGCAGAAATGAGCTTGTTTTTCAAAACATTAAATGTATTTAATAGTCATCATAAAAAACAAATGGTCAGGTTTGGTGTGTAACACCCCAAAATTTCTGTATCTCTTAAACAATAATTTTGATAGTTAACAGAATTTTACTGTTTAATAATTTCTGTGCACTGTAAAATTATTTTATTTATTCCGTCAGCGTATTTGATCGTTTTGAGTGATTTACTCCGTGTCAGGAAAATAATAATTTTCGGGCTGGAGAAAATCTTTAAATATTTATTTTTCATGACTGTTAATTATTTTTAATAATTTGACTTGATTTTCATACGTTTTCTAATATTTGTGATTTTTGTGGATGATTATTAAATTTTTTACTGTTTGTGGGCCTAGGGGGTGTATGTGGGCCCAGGTGGCCATACGTGGGCCCAGGTGGGTCCCGCAAAGTAAAAATTTTTCTACGCATAGAAAAATTTGTACTGTTTAGACAGAGACAGGGGATCTTACTAAACCTGAATCTGGAAACAGTTTTAGAAATTTTCTTGTACTGTGTTTTGTACTGTATTTATTTATCGGACGATAAAAATACAGTAAATATATTCTTTCGTGGGGTTTTAGCAGATAAAAATAGAAATTATACTATTAAGTCAATATTAGTGATTGTGACAATTTTTTATGGACCAATAGGAAATAAGTTCAATATTGAAGACTTTAACATCAACCGTCGATTTAATCAACGATGTAGGATAAGTTTAATAAAATGGCTATGACCATTTATAACCATTGGATTTGGATTTAATCAATGGTAGAGATTTGGTCTCAAAAAGTGACAAAAACCATTTATGACCATTGGATGAAGAATTAATCAAGGGTGGAGATTTGGTCTTGTAAAGTAACAAGGACCATTTATGACCATTGGATGTAAATTTAATCAATGGTGGAGAATTAGCCTTAAAAAGTAGCAAAGACTAATTATGACCCTTGGATTAAAAGTAAGAAGGAGTAATCTTGACCCTTCATTTTGGAGACACATCTAATGGTTAGAATTTAAAGGAGAAAGATCCAATAGCCTAGATTAAGTCTTCTAAATCAAAAGTTTACCTAAATCCTAACCATTGAATTAATCAATGGCTAGAAATGCTCTAGATGGTGGCTAATAATGATGACAACTTCATGAATGCATTAGGAAGAGGGGGGACGGTTTTGTGAAGCATTTTGGTGCTAAAGGAAAACTTTATGTCATTGTTAAGTGGTCTTGGTCAATGTTGCATCATTATTGATCATTATTGATCAATTTGCACTCAAGGAGAATGCATTGGAGGGGGGCTACGGTTTTGAGGAGCTTTAGGACATAGGAAAGTTTGAAGACCATATTATTGATATCCTTTATTTCCTTTGTCTTCTCCAAAACCAATAACTCATCAAGCTTTTCTCTCCACTTTCTTTTCATGGAGGTTTCGGCCAAGCACTTCAAGAACACCTTCCATCACTCAAAAATTTTATCCAACCTAGTTTCTTGAATCCTTACCTTATTCTAAGAACATCTCTAGTTATAAGTTTTCTCTAAATCATTCATCTTGATCTTCAAATCCAAGCTTCAAGATTCTACCAAAAATGGTAAATTTCATATTTCTTCTTCTAATCTTCTAGTTTTGATTTTCTAAGCCATGATTGAACCATGGTTTACCTATTTCTATACTTGTTATTGATTGTAAGATTTGTTTATGATTTTTAGGAATTTTCCCAAGGAGCTTCACAAAATTTGTGGAAGGAAAAACTAAGTGTTTTCACTTCATCTTTTGTCTTAACCAAGCCTAAGAAGCTTTTCTCTTACAAAAATCAAAAATTTCATCTTTGTTCTTCAAGAGGAATTTTGGCCATACCATCCAAAATTACCATCCAATCCTTTTTAATTTCATCCAACCATAGATCTTGAATCTACATGATATTCTAAGCAATTTTCTTGTTGGAGATTTTCTCTAAATCATCTCTCTTCAACCTTGTTCTTCAAGCTAAAGATTGAAGTTTTAATGGTGAAGTTTGTTACTCTTCACTTTTCTTTTCATTTTCAAGGTTCTAACCATGATGCACATCCATGGTTTTCTTATTCAAGCTTAAGATACTAATAAATATATGTGTTGTTTTGTGTTTAAGAAACCCTTGGTGGTAAAGGACTTGGAAAGAGAAGCAAATCAATAAGCTTTTGAGGATCTTTAAGAGGTAAAAGGGAGATCCATCTCACCAACCAAGCATGGTGGTGAGAGATGGTCTTATATTTGATGGATAGTGAATCCATGTGAGGATTCATATCCATGGTCATGTAAATTATTTGTGTGTGTGTTTATGAACTTTGATTATTTGCCTATGCTTTATATGCTTTGCATGATTTTATGGCTTATATGGTATGCTTATAATATGCATGATGATAATATGGTATGCTTATAATATGCATGATGAGAATATGTTGAAATTATGTATATGTATGCCATGATGTGATGATGAAAAAAAAATCAATTTTTGGCTTCATTGGCCAAAGGAAAGGAAATACGGTTTTGATACCCATGAAGAGGGTTTATGTTGAAAATTTTTAAGAACAAGGGAATTAATTTTTGGGTCCCTAGAACATTGAGAATTTCGGCCAAGACACCTCAACATAGGTGTTTATAACTTAATATTTTCATGGAAGAATAAAATTGGATTGATTTGAAAAGCATGGAAAATGAACAAAGGATATATTTTTCAAGAGAACAAGAACATGGTTTTGAAGGATTTTTATTGATTTATTTTGTGTAAAAAGATCCTAAGTGTTTTTCTAAACATGAGTTTTGAATGAAACAGGCAAATGTTGATTTTAAGGATTTGCAAAGAAACTGAAAAAGGATTTGTGAAGAAAGTAAAAATGAATTTGAAGAAATGGGTTTGGTTTTTATGACCATCGGTATTTCGATTTGTTACTCGAAAGATTTGACAGTTTTCAATGAACACGTTCACGGTTTTTGTAAAGGATTTTTAATGGTTTTGTTTGTGTAAAACCATATTGACTTAGAAGGAAAAATGTTTTGATGATTTCAATAGTCATGTCCACGTTTTTGGGGACTTGCATTTCCTTGATTTTTTATGAAAACAAAGTGGAAATATAATTGATTTGGTATAAAGAATTTGGAAAGGGAATTAGAGCTTTTTATCACTTGAGAGAGAGTAGAAATTTTCATAACGGAAAACAAAGAGAGGTGGAAAACGTTTGAATTTCAATTTATTTTGAAGAAGATTGATTTTGGAGATGATTTGGGAAAAATGGAGAATATAGTGGTATTTTGACAATTTACTAACGTATAATTTATTTTTGAATTTTGAAATACGTTAGAAAAAAATGTTAAATTTTAAAACGTTGATTTATATCAATGGAAAAGTGATTTTTGTGGATTATATTTTGGAAAAAGATTTTCTTGAGTAAGAAAATGTGAAAAATGAAATATAAAGTTATATTATTTTGAGAAAAGTTGAAAAGGAATTTTTGAAAAATTATTTGCGTAGCTTAAAATCGATTTGAAATGCAGTAAAATATTTTTACGCAATTTGAAAAATGTATTGAAAATAATATTGATTTATTTAAGTCCAAAATAATGTTTGGAATATTGAAGAATATTTTACGTGATTGTAAAATGTTGAAAAATATTTTACGTATCTTAAAAATGATTTGAAATAGAGTAAAATATTTCTATACGATTTGAAATATGTTAAAATGTTTCTACGCGATTTAAATTACGTTTAAATATTTTACGTGATTTGAACTATTGTTGAAAAATCACTACGTGATTGAAAAGTGATAGAATATTTTTACGTGATTGTGAAAATGACGGAAAATCATTATGTGATTTGGAAAGTGTTTGAAATATTTTGAGAATGATGGAAAATGATTTATGCAACTTAAAAGAATGTTTTTTAAGATACGCGATTTTGAAACAGTGAAAAAATACTATGTGATTTGAAAAACGTATATTTTTACGTGATTGAGAATAACGTTGAAAAATTAGTACGTGGTTTAAAAATGCAACAGAAGAGTTATGGTATTTTGAAAACGTAACAAAAATGTTATCAGATATTTATGAAAGCGTAACGTATTTTTAGTGTTACAAAATATTATGAAAATATAACTAAAACGTTTTGGAATTGTGAAAACGTAACAGAAATGTTGCGCAAGTTTGTGAAAACACGACGAAAGTGTTTTATAACGATGAAAATGTGATAATATGATTTTCGCTGTTAAAAATACAGTATGAATACTATTGAACCAGTGTCCATACACTATTTGTGAAAATGACTAGTTTTGCCTGTGATTGGCACTTGGTGCATTTTACATGCATTGGAAAGATATGCCTGTGATTGACATTGGTGCATTATACATGCATTAGAAAAATATGCATTGAGGCATATGATTACATTGAACAAATGAAATTGAAAAGAATTTGGCCCTTGTGGTTGGACTTGCACTGATATATTCGTGCATTGTATAAAGTATAGCTAATAAGCTATTTTGGCCCTTGTGGTTGAAGAGGGAATGAGAATTGATAGTGAGGTCTATGATGGATCTTGGGGGCGTCAAGGCGCGGCGGTCAACCAGTGGATATCTGTCTGTGGGCAAAGGCTGGATCATATGCCACTTGGCGATGCAGTCCATTGCAACGTATTGACGATACCCGACAAGAACACGATTCTTTTCTACGACTGGGAGATTGTCTGTGGGCTTAGGCTGGGCAATTAACCAGAGCATTCTTCTCGAAATTGTGAAAACCTCCATGGAGTTGTTTTTGAAAAACTGAGTCTATGTGCACATGCATGAATCTGAACATTGATATCTATATGATATATTAATTGAGGAATATTGGCTATGACAACTGTTTTGAATACTTGGATTGATATATGATTGGATGATGATAGTTGATTAATATTGAATATATTATTGGAAGTCTGGTATGATATCCCTGTATGATATTGCTGTTTGTGTTATCTCTGTACTGCCATGTTGGTATTGGTGTAGGTGATCTCACCTATTTGTTATGTTGTCTTGCTGTGTCTGTATTGTTAAAATTAACAGTAGAAGGAATGAGTTGTCTTAGACATACCAGGAGGTAGATATTCTGAGTTCGGAGACAACATCAGAGAATGACTATTCCAGAGTCGATAACGTGCAGTGTTGACAAGGAACAGATGTCTGATGCATCAAGAGGAATACAAAAAGAAATAAGTATGTTAAGTTTTCTCGTTAGTGTTATACCGTGCTATTAAGTAGGACCCGTCATAGGGTTTGCTACTGTTAAAAAGAGTATGTTAGTTTTATATTTCTCTTTAAATTGTGAAATATTAATTGGTGTCAATATTGCATAATGAATAGTTAAAATATGATTTTCAATATTACCTAATATTTTCAGTAAGTTTATGTTTCAGCAAGAAAGAAATTTTAAAACCCATCTTTTATAACTCAAACTTTGTGCGAACTTCTTTTCAGATTTTGAGTCGGGAGTCAGACATGTGATACCCTAGGGAGGGTCTTACATTAGTTGGTATCAGAGCACGGTTTGAGTCTTTTGGGGTTTGTGGTTAGGTCTATTTTGCTTGTGTTGTATTCTCTGTGTTATTGTTTTCCGAAAGGAAACAATGTTGTTTATAATGGATATCAGATCCATTGTATTTCGATGCGCTCGTCTCTGTAGGAAAAGGAAAAAAAAAAGGAAATGGCTCAGGATAGTTGTACTTGTGTGGAAGTGGAACATGTTACTAGTAATGTAGTTGTAGCTACGGGAGCAATGGGAGCAATGTAGAAAGACGACTGCACGAACAGAGGATCGCTGAACAGCGGAAACTGGAAGTTGAAGTTCAGGATCTGATGGAAGAGAATCAGTCTTGGAATATAAGATTTCGTAATTTTGGAACTTGGTATTTTTTTTTTAGGATATTGAGAAAGTAATTGATTTCGATGGAAAATGTATTTACGACCATTGAGAAACCAGAAGCAGTACATGATGTGGAGAGGGGCACTTAATGAAGGATTGTACGTTAAAGAAAATAATTTGTGAAAAGTTTGGACACATTTCCAGAGATTGTGTTCCATTGACAATAGAGTTTTCTGTTAGTAAAATCTCAGATAGTAGAGAAAGTCGATACGTCGAATGGAACGAGAGTGTTCTGAGCTGAAGATTTAAACAATGGAGATTGTGTCATTGGAGCTAATCCTATAAACTATCCTGTATATTTCTGGGGGTAACCTATTCTTTATGGCATATGATTGAGTAGATCAATTATATGTTAGAGCTATCCGTTAACCTCTGATTTGTTTACTTCTGTTTCTATTCTTAGCCTATCGAACTACACATGTTATTCAAACTGTTGTTATGGATTAAATCTTTGGGTTGGTTTAATCTGTTTATTTCTTCCATAAATAAGACGTGATCTTTGAAAAACAGATTGGTTATTTTTCAACCATATCCTATGAGATTGTCTCAATAAGGTGTTAATAATTCAGAAAAAAATTCATTCCTGAAAATCAGGCAAAATCAAATTCTTGTTGAATATGTTTGATAACATATCAGATCATTTCGCTACCTTTTCTTCCTAAACCTCTATAATGTTCTTTCATATATTGCATTTGCAAGAAAGAATATTTTGCAAGAAAGGATATTCCTATTTATATCCATGTCATAGTATCGGAGTGGCGCAGCGTGAGCGTGGTGGATCCTTTAAAGTTTGAAAACAATTTCTCAGTGGAAAAGTCAAAAAGATAGTAATGGAAATCCTGAAAAAATTTTGGATCATAGGACTTCTCACCCAGCTTATCAAAAAGGATTAAGCGTTCGTATAGACTGATGCATATAAGAAAAATTTTTAGGAATTGAAATATGTTTGAAGTACTTCTCTAGTATTAGTTTTATCTAATCCTAGTGAACCATTAGAGGTAAACAGTGACGTATTACATCGGAGCTTAAGATATGTGCTTATGCAGAATAGAAGAGTTGTAGGGTATGATTTTAGGAAATTGAAGTCATTTGAGAAAAACTATTCTAGGCATGAATGAAGGTTGGTAGCCGCTGTATTGGTATCAGAGATATGGAGATACTTTCTTTCTGGAGTAACATTCAATATCTTCAGTAACTAGGAGTTTGAGATATCTATTTGATTAGGAGAAGTTGAACGTCAGGCAAAAAGATTTTGTTGGTTAGAATAGTATAGAAAGATGTAAGAGAGGAAGCTACATGGGGACTGGAAGGAAAGATGAAAGAGTAATATTCATATTTATTCGAGGGTGTGAAATATGTTTGTCAAATTTCGAGGACGAAATTTCTTTTAGAAGGGTATTGTAACACCCCAAAATTTATGTATATCTTAAACAATAATTTTGACAGTTAACAGAATTTACTGTTTAGTAATTTTTATGAGCTGTAAAATTATTTTGTTTATTCCGTCAGCGTATTTGATCGTTTTGAGTGATTTACTCCGTGTCGAAAAAATAATAATTTTCGGTAGGAGGAAAAATCTTTAAATATTTATTTCTCTTGACTGTTAATTATTTTTAATAATCTGACTTGATTTTCATATGTTTTCTAATATTTGTGATTTTTGTGGATGATTATTAAATTTTTAACTGTTTATGGGCCTAGGGGGTGTATGTGAGCCTAGGGGGTGTATGTGGGCCCAGGTGGCCATACGTGGGCCCAGGTGGGTCCATAAAGTAAAAATTTTTCTACGCATAGAAAAATTTATACTGTTTAGACGGAGACAAGGGATCTTACTAAACCTGAATCCGAAAACAGTTTTAGAAATTTTCTTGTACTGTGTTTTGTACTGTATTTATTTATCGGACGATAAAAATACAGTAAATATATTTTTTCGTGGGGTTTTAGCAGATAAAAATAGAAATTATACTATTAAGTCAATATTAGTGATTGTGACAATTTTTGATGGACCAATAGGAAACAAGTTCAATATTGAAGACTTTAATATCAACCGTCGATTTAATCAATGGTGTAGGATAAGTTTAATAAAATGGCTATGACCATTTATAACCATTGGATTTGGATTTAATCAATGGTAGAGATTTGGTCTCAAAAAGTGACAAAGACCATTTATGACCATTGGATGAAGAATTAATCAAGGGTGGAGATTTGGTCTTGTAAAGTAACAAGGACCATTTATGACCATTGGATGTAAATTTAATCAATGGTGGAGAATTAGTCTTAAAAAGTAGCAAAGACTAATTATGACCCTTGGATTAAAAGTAAGAAGGAGTAATCTTGACCCTTCATTTTGGAGACACATCTAATGGTTAGAATTTAAAGGAGAAAGATCCAATGGCCTAGATTAAGTCTTCTAAATCAAAAGTCTACCTAAATCCTAACCATTGAATTAATCAATGGCTAGAAATGCTCTAGATGGTGGCTAATAATGATGACAACTTCATGAATGCATTAGGAAGAGGGGGGACAGTTTTGTGAAGCATTTTGGAGCTAAAAGAAAACTTTATGTCATTGTTAAGTGGTCTTGGTCAATGCTGCATCATTATTGATCATTATTGATCAATTTGCACTCAAGGAGAATGCATTGGAGAGGGGGCTACGGTTTTGAGGAGCTTTAGGACATAGGAAAGTTTGAAGACCATATTATTGATATCCTTTATTTCCTTTGTCTTCTCCAAAACCAATAACTCATCAAGCTTTTCTCTCCACTTTCTTTTCATGGAGGCTTCGGCCAAGGACTCCAAGAACACCTTCCATCACTCAAAAATTTTATCCAACCTTGTTTCTTGAATCCTTACCTTATTCTAAGAACATCTCTAGTTATGAGTTTTCTCTAAATCATTCATCTTGATCTTCAAATCCAAGCTTCAAGATTCTACCAAAAATGGTAAATTTCATATTTCTTCTTCTAATCTTCTAGTTTTGATTTTCTAAGCCATGATTGAACCATGGTTTACCTATTTCTACACTTGTTATTGATTGTAAGATTTGTTTATGATTTTTAGGAATTTTCCCAAGGAGCTTCATAAAATTTGTGGAAGGAAAAACTAAGTGTTTTCACTTCATCTTTTGTCTTAACCAAGCCTAAGAAGCTTTTCTCTTACAAAAATCAAAAATTCCATCTTTGTTCTTCAAGAGGAATTTCGGCCATACCATCCAAAATCACCATCCAATCCTTTTTAATTTCATCCAACCATAGATCTTGAATCTACATGATATTCTAAGCAATTTTCATGTTGGAGATTTTCTCTAAATCATCTCTCTTCAACCTTGTTCTTCAAGCTAAAGATTGAAGTTTGAATGGTGAAGTTTGTTACTCTTTACTTTTCTTTTGATTTTCAAGGTTCTAACCATGATGCACATCCATGGTTTTCTTATTCAAGCTTAAGATACTAATAAATATATGTGTTATTTTGTGTTTAAGAAACCCTTGGTGGTGAAGGACTTGGAAAGAGAAGCAAATCAATAAGCTTTTGAGGATCTTTAAGAGGTAAAAGGGAGATCCATCTCACCAACCAAGCATGGTGGTGAGAGATGGTCTTATATTTGATGGATAGTGAATCCATGTGAGGATTCATATTCATGGTCATGTAAATTATTTGTGTGTGTGTTTATGAACTTTGATTATTTGCCTATGCTTGATATGCTTTGCATGATTTTATGGCTTATATGGTATGCTTATAATATGCATGATGATAATATGGTATGCTTATAATATGCATGATGAGAATAGGTTGAAATTATGTATATGTATGCCATGATGTGATGATAGATAGAAAATCAATTTTTGGCTTCAATGGCCAAAGGAAAGGAAATACGGTTTTGATACCCATGAAGAGGGTTTATGTTGAAAATTTTTAAGAACAAGGGAATTAATTTTTGGATCCCTAGAACATAGAATTTCAGCCAAGACACCTCAACATAGGTGTTTATAACTTAATATTTTCATGGAAGAATAAAATTGGATTGATTTGAAAAGCATGGAAAATGAACAAAGGATATATTTTTCAAGAGAACAAGAACATGGTTTTGAAGGATTTTTATTGATTTATTTTGTGTAAAAAGATCCTAAGTGTTTTTCTAAACATGAGTTTTGAATGAAACAGGCAAATGTTGATTTTAATGATTTGCAAAGAAAGTGAAAAAGGATTTGTAAAGAAAATAAAAATGAATTTGAAGAAATGAGTTTGGTTTTTATGACCATCGGTATTTCGATTTTGAGAACAAAGATTTTAATGGTTTTGTTTGGGTGAAAATAGAAATGATAAATAATTGAGTTAGAAGGAAAAATGTTTGATGACTTCAATGACCAAATATACTACAGTTTTGAAAAACTGGTTATGCCTAAATTTTTATGGAACAAAATGATATTTTATAAAACGAAGTGTTTTGTTACTCGAAAGATTTGACAGTTTTCAATGAACACGTTCACGGTTTTTGTAAAGGATTTTTACTGGTTTTGTTTGTGTAAAACCATATTGACTTAGAAGGAAAAATGTTTTGATGATTTCAATAGTCATGTCCACGTTTTTTAGGACTTGTATTTCCTTGATTTTTTATGAAAACAAAGTGCAAATATAATTGATTTGGTATAAAGAATTTGGAAAGGGAATTAGAGCTTTTTATCACTTGAGAGAGAGTAGAAATTTTCGTAATGGAAAACAAAGAGAGGTTGAAAATGTTTGAATTTTAATTTATTTTGAAGAAGATTGATTTTGGAGATGATTTGGGAAAAATGGAGAATATAATGGTATTTTGATAATTTACTAACGTATAATTTATTTTCAAATTTTGAAATACGTTAGAAAAAAATGTTAAATTTTGAAACGATGATTTATATCAATGGAAAAGTGATTTTTGTGGATTATATTTTGGAAAAAGATTTTCTTGAGTAAGAAAATGTGAAAAATGAAATATAAAGTTATATTATTTTGAGAAAAGTTGAAAAAGAATTTTTGAAGGTTAATAAATATTTTCTCAAATGAAATTGTGGTGAAAAATTATTTGCATAGATTAAAAATGATTTGAAATGCAGTAAAATATTTTTACGCAATTTGAAAAATGTGTTGAAAATAATATTGATTTATTTAAGTCCAAAATAATGTTTGGAATATTGAAGAATATTTTACGTGATTGTAAAATGTTGAAAAATATTTTACGTATCTTAAAAATGATTTGAAATACAGTAAAATATTTCTACGCAATTTGAAATACGCTGAAATATTTCTACGCGATTTAAATTATGTTTAAATATTTTACGTGATTTGAACTATTGTTGAAAAATCACTACGTGATTGAATAGTGATAGAATATTTTTACGTGATTGTGAAAATGACGGAAAATCATTATGTGATTTGGAAAGTGTTTTAAATATTTTGAGAATGATGAAAAATGATTTACGCAACTTAAAAGAATGATTTTTAAGATACGCGATTTTGAAACAGTGAAAAAATACTATGTGATTTGAAAAACGTATATTTTTACGTGATTGAGAATAACGTTGAAAAATTAGTATGTGGTTTAAAAATGCAACAAAAGAGTTGCGGTATTTTGAAAACGTAACAAAAATGTTACTGTATTATGAAAACGTAACAGAAGTGTTACGGTACTATGAAAATATAACTAAAACGTTTTGGAATTGTGAAAACATAACGGAAATGTTGCACAATTTTGTGAAAACACGATGAAAGTGTTTTATAACGATGAAAATGTGATAATATGATTTTCGCTGTTGAAAATACAGTATGAATACTATTGAACCAGTGTCCATACACTATTTGTGAAAATGAAAGTTAGTTTTGCTTTGATTGGCATTTGGTGCATTTTACATGCATTGGAAAGATATGCTGTGATTGGCATTGGTGCATTATACATGCATTGGAAAAATATGCGTTGAGGCATATGATTACATTGAACAAATGAAATTGACAAGAATTTGGCCCTTGTGGTTGGACTTGTACTGATATATTCGTGCATTGTATAAAGTATAGCTAATAAGCTATTTTGGCCCTTGTGGTTGAAGAGGGAATGAGAATTGATAGTGAGGTCTATGATGGATCTTGGGGGCGTCAAGGCGCGGATCGACCGGTGGATATCTGTCTGTGGGCTAAGGCTGGACCATATGCCACTTGGCGATGCAGTCCATTGCAACGCATTGACGATACCCGACAAGAACACGATTCTTTTCTACGACTGGGAGATTGTCTGTGGGCTTAGGCTGGGCAATTAACCAGAGCATTCTTCTCAAAATTGTGAAAACCTCCATGGAGTTGTTTTTGAAAAACTGAGTCTATGTGCACATGTATGAATCTGAACATTTATATTTGTATGATATATTAATTGAGGAATATTGGCTATGACAACTGTTTTGAATACTTGGATTGATATATGATTGGATGATGATAGTTGATTAATATTGAATATATTATTGGAAGTCTGCTATGATATCCCTGTATGATATTGTTATTTGTGTTATCTCTGTACTGCCATGTTGGTATTGGTGTAGGTGATCTCACCTCTTTGTTATGTTGTCTTGCTGTGTCTGTATTGTTAAAATTAACAGTAGAAGGAATGAGTTGTCTTAGACATACCAGGAGGTAGATATTCTGAGTTCGGAGACAACATCAGAGAATGACTATTCCAGAGTCGATAACGTGCAGTGTTGACAAGGAACAGATGTCCGATGCATCAAGAGGAATACAAAAAGAAATAAGTATGTCAAGTTTTCTCGTTAGTGTTATACCGTGCTATTAAGTAGGACTCATCATAAGGTTTGCTACTGTTAAAAAGAGTATGTTAGTTTTATATTTCTCTTTAAATTGTGAAATATTAATTGGTATCAATATTGCATAATGAATAGTTAAAATATGATTTTCAATATTACCTAATATTTTCAGGAAGTTTATGTTTCAGCAAGAAAGAAATTTTAAAACCCATCTTTTATAACTTAAACTTTGTGCGAACTTCTTTTCAGATTTTGAGTCGGGAGTCAGACATGTGATACCCTAGGGAGGGTGTTACATGGTGATCTTGGAGAAATCTTTTATAAATCTCCTGTAGAACCAAGCAGGCCCGAGGAAACTCCTTACTCCCTTGACATTGGTGGGAAGGGGTAGTTTCTTAATGATTTCCACTTTTGCTCGGTCCACTTCAATTCCTCGTGAGGAGATGCGATGTCCTAGAACAATTCCTTCCTGTACCATGAAGTGATATTTCTCCTAATTCAATACTAAGTTAGTCTCCTAACATCTTTCCAAAAGAAAGATTAGATAAACAAGAATCAAAAGAAGATCTAAATACAGAAAAAACATCCATAAAAATTTCAACAAACTTTTCAATCATATCAGAAAAAATAGAAATCATGCACCTTTGAAAAGTTACGGGAGCATTGCATAATCCAAAGGGCATCCTTCGATATGCGAAGATTCCATATGGACAAGTGAAAGTAATCTTCTCTTGATCCTCAGGTGCCACCAAGATTTGATTATAGCCAGAGTAGCCATCTAGAAAGCAATAATAGGTGTGACCTACTAACCTCTCTATCATCTTATAAATGAATGGAAGGGGAAAGTGATCCTTCCTTGTTGCATTGTTGAGCCTCCTGTAATCTATGCGCATTCTCCATCTGGTGATAGTCCTTGTGGGAATGAGTTCATTTTGTCATTAACTATCACTGTCATCCCCCTTTCTTTGGAACAACTTGTACTAGACTTACCCACTAACTGTTTAAGATAGGGTAAATAATGCTTGCATCATAGAGCTTCATCACTTCCTTTCTCGTCACTTCTTTCATGGTGGGAATATTCAATCTTCTTTGTGGTTGAATCACCGCCTTGAAGTCATCTTCCATTAGGATCTTAGGCATGCAAATTGTGGAACTAAAGCCCTTAAGATCCTCAATAGTCCACCCAATGGCTGATTTGTGTTCTCTCAAGACTCTCAAAAGCTTCTCTTCTTTAATTTTTCTGCGCTCAATATTCACAATTACTGGAAAAATGTTGTTCTCACTAAGAAAAGTATACTTGAGATTAGAAGGAAACGTCTTTAATTCTAGCTTTGGTGGCTCCTCTTTGATTGCATTTTCTTTCTTTAGCTCTTCTTTCTGCAAGTTTAAACGAGGGGAAATTGGCAAAGCCTCCAAACTAGCTAAGCATTCAAGTATATATGATGTTGCCTTCTTATCATCATCCACTGAGGCATTGGAGTTAACTAACACTGTTTCGAGTGGAGATGTTGGAAGGCTCTGCTCTAATGCTTTATTAACTAAAGAATCAATCATGTCCACCCTAAAGCATTGTTCTTCCTCCATAGGATGTTTCATTGCCTCAAAGACACTGAAGGTGACCTTCTCATCTTGCACTCTCAACATGAGCTCACCTTGCTGCACATCAATTAATGTTCTTCCAGTTGCTAAGAAATACTTGCCCAGAATGAGAGGGATGTCTGCATCTTCTTCCATATCTACAACCACAAAATCAGATGGAAAAATGAACTTATCCACCTTAACTAACACATCTCTGACTATATTGTAAAGGTGTTTAATATATTGATCTATTAATTGAAGGGCGATCATTATTGAGTTCACTTTTCTAATTCTCAGCTTGTGCATCATAGATATCGGTATGATATTTTTACTCACCCTAAGATCACAAAGAGCTTTCCCAATAGTGAGCTTCCTAATAATGCAAGGGATAGTAAAACTACCTGGATCTTTCAATTTAGGTGGCAATTTCCTCTGAATTATAGTGTTGTACTCCTCTGTCAACATCACTGTCTCGTCTTCCTTGAGTTTTCTCTTCTTTGATAGCAAGTGCTTCATGAACTTAGCATAAGATGACATATGTTCAAGAGCTTCAGCAGAGAGGGTGTTTATTTGAAGTTTCTTAAAGACATCTAAGAAATTTAAGAATTGCCTCTCTTAGTTCTCATTCTTCAACCTCTGAGGGAATAGGATCTTAGCTTACGGTGATGGATCATATGTTGTGTTCTGCTCAAGATCTTTATTCTTTCTGTACATTTTCAGTTGTTCTTCCTTAGCTTCTTCTTCTTTATTACTATCTTGAATTGAAGCATCTTTAGTAGGAACATTATCTTTCTCTTTCTCAATTCCTAAAGAGCTGGGTGCTTCTTTCACGTGTCCTTCTAATATCTTGCAACTTCTCAAAGTGATTACCTTACAATGCTCCTTCGGATTAACCATAGTGTCACTAGGTAGGCTACTTGGAGGTCTCTATGCAAGCTATCTTGATATCTGCCCCATTTGTGTTTCCAAACTTCGAATAAATACCTATTGATTTTTAAAGTTGGCCCTTGTTTCCTGTATGAAACTGGAAGTTTATTGTACCAATGAATATGTTTTTTGAGAAAGCTTCTCAAGAGCAATCTCTAGAGGAGATTTCTTCTCTTATTGAGCAGCTTGTTGCAACCATTGATTATTCCAAGCAAAGTTGGGATGATTCCTCCACCTTGGATTATACGTGTTCAAGTATAGGTTACCTTAGGGTCTTGAAGGATTGCCCATGTAGTTGACTTGCTCTTGAGAAATGAAATTTGGGTTGCTTGCCTCGCATTCACCATTGACATGATTGCCCCCACAGAAGTTGCAAGTTAAAGCTTGATGGTTGACTGAGCTCACTTGCATGTTGTCAATTTGCTTGGTGAGATTGACGATTTGCTACGAAAGAGTCTAATTTTGCGAGAATGGCATCAAAGGTACCGAGCTCCATAACTCCCTGTTTAACCACTGATCTTCCACTAGGCATTTGATATTCATTTGTAGCCATAGTTTCAAATAATTCTTGAGCCTCTTTAGGAGTTTTGGTGTTAAGAAACCCACTGCAGATGCATCAACCATAGCCCTGGTGGAGTGATTCGAACCATTATAAAAGATTTGGACTTGCTGCCATATTCCAAATACATGATGAGGGCATCTTCTCAACAATTTCTTGTATCTTTCCCAAGCTTCATACAAATATTCCCTATAGTTTTGAGCAAAACATGCAATTTCACTCTTCATTTTCACAAACATGAATAGAGGAAAATATCAAGTGAGGAACTTGCTAACCAAATCATCCTACGTAGTGATGCTTCCTTGAGGTTGAGCTTGTAACCAGCTCTTAGTTTTATCCCTTAGAGAGAATAGGAAAAGCCTTAGTCGTATAGCATCATCACTTGCTCCATTGAATTTGATGGTGTCACAAAGTTGTAAGAAATTGTTTATGTGCAAATTGGGATCATCTGCCTGATTACCGCCAAACTGATCTTGCTGAACCAACTATAGAAGAGCTGTTTTAATTTCAAAATTATTAGCTTAGATTGCAAGTCGCACTATACTGGTTGCAACCATTTCAGTATAAGGAGTAGCATAACCTCCCAAAGTACGTCTTCTTTCCACATTTGTTTCTGCCATTTTTTCTTTTTCAATTATTTTCTCTATCTTACTGTTTTTGTGTTTGCCCTTTTTGCTTTCTTAATTTTTAGATCAAAGAGTAATGCTTCCGGATTTACTATACCTTGCATAAACAAAGCACACAAGAGTGAATTAAAAAGAAACAAATCAAAAATAAAATTAAAAAATTAAAAATAAAATTAAAATTAAGCAAATAAAAATAAATGCCTAAATTAGTGTATTTCAAACTACTCTTTAATATTGACAACAAATAATCCCCAACAATGGCGCCAAAAACTTGTTGCACTATTGGCAAGTGTACCAAATTGCAAAAGTAATAAAATGATGAGTAAGAGTATTGTCCTACAGAGATTATTTTGTCAATTACTAAATTTGTTAAATCGACACTATTTAGACTATCAAAATATGAGAATTTATAAGAATGTAAATAAAAAAAAAACACTAATAAGAAAATATTTAAAATTAATAAGAGCAAAATTAACCAATTAGACAAAGGATGAAAAACAATGATATCAAAGTATTAGGGTTCAGATTTCACTTGAACTATTTGATGCAAATTCAAAGATTAGTTTAACTAAGTTCTATTCTATGATTCATGATCAAATTCTCAAAATTAATCAATATCTAATCCATTGGTATATTAATCATCTTCACACTACTTTGAGTTAACCAATCCCTTAGTATAACCCCAAATAGAGAAGTCTTTATAAAAAACGAAGGAATAAAAAGCAAGACTGCACAACATACAACGTCTATTCCTAGCAATTGCAAAAATTGAGGTGTTTATCACAAGTTCTAGGTTCATGCACAATTTTCCTAAATCATACATAAACCCTAAAATCATTCCCAAATTGGCCAAATCAAGAAAAACATTAAGAGAAAATATAAACACGTAAATCATGAAATAGAAACTTAGATTAAACACAAAAATGAATTTACATCATCCAAGAATAAGATTCATCATCACCCTAACTAGAGAAGTTTAGCTACACATGGAGAAAGAAGAAATTCTAACAAACTCCATGGAAAATAGGTGAAAAGGTTGAAGAAAATTCATAATCTTCAAGTTTGATACTCCCACGCCAAATTAAGGTTTGTGATTCCGCTCCTCCCTCTAAATCATAACACAAAAAACATCACTTTATTCTATTTATAGACAGCAAAATGTGTCATTAAACATACTGAGTGCTTAAGTGTTCCGTTTTTAGGCGCCTAGGCACGCATCATACTCTTCTCTATGCTTGGGCGCTTAATCAGTCAAAATTAGGCACTTCAGCGCGCAGTGTGATGCATTCTGCGCATGGGCACTTAATCAGTCAAAAGTTGGGCGCTTAAGCACCCAACACCAGAATCTTCATTTCATTTTTTTCTCCCTTGTTCAAGCATCTAATCTTCTTCCATGTGTAATCACCTAACAAAAACAAATAAAACATATAATGACGACAAAGTTTAAAACAATAAAAATATGATAATATTAGAGAATAAATGTCATTAAAAAGGGATTAGAATAGGGTAAAAACCAAGATTTTGAACAGTAAAAACATTAGGTTTTACAAGTTCATCACCTGGATTATATGTGTTTGAGTATGTGTTACCTTGGGGTCTTGAAGGATTGCTTATGTAGTTGACTTACTCTTGAGAAATAAAACCTGAGTTGCTTGTCTTGCATTCTGTAATGCCCCTTTTTGAGGAGGGAACGTCACACCAAGACCACAATGCAGAAAATAAAACACAAGCTAAGGCCCAGTTCATTTTAATATAGGTAAGCCTGTTCATTTATAAACGTATAATTAATTTGGCGAATTTTTTTTTTGGTCGTTTAAAAGAAAATGATGAAACATAATTATAGCGAAAATTAATATAAGAAGTAAACTATACATCATATATATATATATATATATAAACTTATACCATACTTGTTTAGTTACATCAGCAGATATACAAAAAGCAAAAGCTTTGCATGCCTCAAAATAATTACACATATACAGTCCACCAAAAGACAAAACATCAGGCCCCCAAAAAGATTTACAGATAGCCATCAGTAGCTATCAATAAAACTAACAAGAAGGAATCATGGTTGGATCCTCCTCGGGGTCTTCCTTATTAGAGGAAATCATCATCGGAGCAACCGAGTTACGAGCGAGGGCTCTTGCAGAGGATAAGAATGAATCCTCTTATGGGGAGTAGCAACACTCACCCCACATATCACGAATAGGCAAGTAAAATTCCAAATATATATGTGCATTAGCAGTAAAAATAGGCAGATCATGACGACCCCATGCTAGAGGCACCGTCACGTCTCCGTGGTAAACGCAGTGATCCGTACTCAGGTTGATGTATCAACAGTCCGGACCTCCATGAAATGTTAGCTGAACATACCCCAAAAAGCCACGTGGATAGGACGTCATGTTCCAAACAGGTACTAATCAAAGTCAGGCTAGAAACTAGGGAATTCGTGCACTTCCCCTTCCTCACCAACGTCTTCAGAGAAACACATAAATATACAGAATAGCATAAATACAGAAAAGAGGTGAGACATCCTACATTCAGTACTAATTATGGCAGTAAAGAAACAGAACAACGCAAGACGCCCACATAACATAGCATGAATAATAATTCGCATCAAGATTCACATAATAAACAAATTCTAGCCAGTTATACATCAGTAAACAACAGTTCCATCATCATATGAATAAATAAATGCCAAATAATATGTTGACTCACTATGCACGTGCACATGGTACCAAAATCCAACATTTGGTACTAGAAATACTGCTCCATGGAGCTAGACAAAAACATCGAAGAGAATGATCAAGAAGACATGTCAGTATCTCGTCAGCCATAAAAGCAAGTGCTTTCTTGAAAATTCAATCATTTGCACAACAAGGCTTTATACAGCGACATTCTCACAAGATCGTGATATAGGACAGTGTCTCGGTCCAGATCGTCGGTGCGCTTGCATTGGTCTATCCCACAGCCCAGAGGAGCTACCAACTATCTGTAACACCCCTTTGGAGGATGTCACACATAAAAGAAAATAAAAGAAATAGAAATAAAATCTACCCAAGTTGTGAAACATTTGTTAAATATTATTACGGGTTGTAAAATAATTCCCGATAAAAGAAAATATGATATAAAAAGATAATGCGAAAATACGAAATAAAAAAAAAACATCATCACTAATAATATACATATGATTAAGTTATTATATACAAATAATTTACAACAAAAACTACAAATATTTAAACAAAAACAAGAAAGAAAGCAAGAAAAGAGTTAATATATACCATACATCATGGTTATCTAATCCTACATGGATCACTCTCGGATGAAAATGATCATCGGGAGATAGATATCCCTGGATGTCTCGACACACGGCGATAACGGGATCGCGCAATTACGATGCTTATCTCACTAGCGGGGTTTTCAACACCCCGGTCGTCTAATGGATAAGGGTAACTTTAAGTGCAGAAAAAGTGTCGTAGTCATGACAGGCTCTCCATCAAAACGTTGACGTAGAATCATGGTCACACGTCCTGCATACATCACAGAATCACGATCGCCTCGTAAATGCCAAGCCAGAGAACCTCCATGAAATACTAGCTCTACGAATCCCAAAAATCACAGCGCGCCATCCTCACAATCAATCCAGAGGATATGGATGATCGGATGGTTCTTGATCGTAAAAGCGGTCGTCACCGTCATCTTCCTCCTCCTCGGGGTACACGATCTCAAGGGGCTGTTCCTCTTCCTCGAAGTCTTTACCGCGTAAAATAAATAAACAGAAAATACATATAACAAAGAGGTTTAACAATCAACATATATACAGATTGAAGTTCATGCAATATGAAAAGCTTTAACAATTATAATAACAGATTGAAGTAAAATTTAGATATCATAACAATATATCACACCACGATAAAACCTCACGGATAAAATAAGAAAGATAAGAATAAACAGATAAGATATAATAACCAAATATAGTAACAAACCAGATAAAATAAACAAATAAAATACGATAAACAATAAATAGATAAGATGGAAATAAATAAACATAGAGTAAATACCAATATGACAAAACCCTACTCCATGGAGCTAAAGAAAACACAAGTATCGAGAGAGGAATGACTCGCAAAATCTATTAGTACCACGGCTGCCCAACCAACTATTGCGTTGTCACACGTTGCGTCTATAGCCCCACGACACGAGAATCCAGGCGTGGTGTAGTTCACGGTCCTCACGTTGTGGCACTACAGGGCAAATGTACTACTAGATTTCACAAATCTCGATTAAATATAGTGCGTGTCGAGTACCATAGTGTGCTATCGGTTTATCACGGCCCAAATGATACCAACATCCACATGTGGGATCCCGTACACTAAAGTCTCCAAGTTCATTAGAACAATGAACCACACTACGTTTATCGCATCGACAACACGATGTGATTCGTCTCGTCAACCAATCCACCAAAAACTTGGCACACATAAATAGAAAGCCATGTTCACATTTTCCCGAAAATGAAAGATCCTCAAAAATAATCATACGGGTTCACATTTTCCCGCAAAGATAAAATAAATATAGTAACGGTTAATCGCGTAGAAATTTTATCGCGTTTTCATAATTCCGTCGTTTTTACAAACGTTTAAAAAATCGGGTAAAGATATTTTTCTGTTTTTAAAATCGCTTAGCATTTTTAATACGTTTTCTCAATCGCGTAGGATTTTCAAATCATTTTCTTATTCGAATGCCTTTAAAATTACTGTTTAAACAAACAGAAATAGTACTTAGTACATTCAAACTACGTAGAATAATTTTTCATACCGCATACTGTCCTTTGGATATTTTTGCTATCTTATTGGTTCATTTTTACTAAAAATTGACAGTATTTTGTTTAGAATATCATAATAATGGTTTACTAAATTTTTCCATAAAATTTCTATTTACCTAATTTTTAACCATATTATTTAATTCTCTTTGAAATCTCTAACATGCTTCAAAACCTAAAGTGAGCTATATGTTAGAAAATTTCTCAAATTTACTGTATTTTACTTCCTAATGATAAAACTATTAGTTTTAATCCTTTAAGCTTAATTCTACTCAATTTGTTTCTTCAAAAACCATTATAGAAAATTTCTTCTTAACTTGTATTGTCTCTTTTTGATTGAAAAAGGTTTGGAATCAAGTTTTAGAAATCATGATTACCTATATTAGCATGTTGGCCAAATTTCAGCATTTGATTTCTAAATTGTCTTTCACCTTTCAAATCATATCAAATGTATTATATTGTCTAAGTTCATTAAATCATATTAGAAAATAGTTAGCAAGAATCAATTTAATCCTTTAGGCATGTTGGCCCAAAATACTAAGTCTTTACTATTTGATTTCTAATTGCATTTTCTTTGATCAAATCAATTTGAAACTTTCTTGATTCTCCTAGGTTAATTAATTTTCACTTTAGGAAAAATCAAGAGAACATTTTGGTCCTCCAAATTTGTCATTGCCGTGAGCTATTGGATTGTGCTCTTTGGAACACTCATGCAAACTTAAGCATGTTATTCACATCCTATACCTTATCATACAATTCTAACACATGCATTGTATTTTCTAACACATGCAATATATTTTCTAACACCTAAACCTAAATTAAAGCTTATAGATTCAAAAGTTAATAGATATGCAAAAATTATTACAATCATCAAACAAGAAAACTACTAACAAATACCACATAAACTACTAACAAACACAAAAATTAACAAATACACACATAATTAACACATGACCACTGAATCCTTATGGATTCTACAAACATCACAAATGGCTCCGTCTTCTTACCACCATCAAGAGATGATAAGAATTGTCTTCCTCTTACCTTAAATGAAGACAAAAGGCTTGCTTTCACACCTCCTAGGTCACTGCCACCACCAAAAATACCTAGAAATCTCAAACAAAATCTACATGTTACTAACCATGAAAAAGAAGCTAAACCATGGAGAAATCATGGCTTAGAACTTTGAAAAAGAAGAGAGAAAAGAAAAGCATGAAATTTCACCTTCTAGGTAAAAACTTTCAAGGTTGATTTCCAAGCCCTAAATGGAAGATTTTGAAGAAACTCCCAACTAGAAAGGTTCTTAGAATAGTGTTTAGGTTAGGAAAACTTGGTTAGAAAAATTTTTTGATGGTTGGATGGTGTAGATAGTGTCTTGGCCGAATGGTAGGGAAAAGAAACAACAATGTGCTAGGGTTTTTGGAAGAGAGAGAAGAGAGAAAAGTGATGAAGATGAAGTGTTGTTTTGGCCTTCTCACTCCTAATGGTGTATTCAAGTCATTTTGGCTTCATCAAGCCATTGAATGCATCAAAGGCTAGGATTAAATCTTAAACAAGCTTGATTTCTATTGGTTGGCTCATGATGACTCACATTCAAGTCACACAAAATGATCATTTGCTATAGGAGTCAAGGCATTTCAGAACGGTGATTAATTAAACACCGATCTAACTTTATTCTCGCAAAAATATTTGGGTCCACTTTACAATATTCGACTAATAAAATAATATTATAATAATATAAAATTATTTTATTTGATGCTTAAATCCTAAAGATTATTTTTTTAATACAAGATTCATCCAAGTAAGATCCCCAATTCTAAATAATAAAATAAGATTTTGCATGCCTGAGCAAATCACACATCCATTAAATCAAGAGAACAATCGCATTTTCTTGTAGGTAATCGTCCAAAACGTATCCCATGATTATATAGCTGATATCTTTCACATTGCCGATTAAATAAAACGATCAAATAAAATTTGAGCCATTTCGTAATTGTTTTCATCGATCGAGACACCACAATGTCAGCATGAAAAACAACAAACAAGATACATTCGGTCAACAATTATCCATTAGTGAGACACCCGCACTCGGCTTGCCCAAATCAACGATATGACCTACACTTAGTCTATTTGCATTCGCACTAAGGTGTAATTCAATCTCCTAGGCATACAGCCTTACAACAGAGTCAACCGGATTTTCACAATGCATGATGACTCAATGTATATCCATGTATATTTAACAATAATATACTTTCTCAAAACATGCCACACTTTGGCCAAGTTAAACATCAACAGAATTTTAGTCCCACACATGGACCCACAATAACATATTATCAAATTCTCAAATATGACAATACACTTTTTAAGGTTCATTATGGAATTTCACTTTAACTTAACACTTCTTATAAAATCTCTCTCTAGAGAAATTCTCTTGAAATTCTCATTCAATCTTTATTTCTCTTAATTAATCAAGCTCTTTACTTTTACTTATTCATAATCACTTAGAAAATCATTCTAAAGATCTCTAAGTCTCACTCACTCTCTTGTTCTTTCCTTAAGTCCAAAATTGTTCTAAGTTATCGGATAAAGTCTTATTCTTTATTCTTCCCATTTTATGAACTTCTAATAAATCTCTAATTTTCTAATTAACGAAGTCTCCATTTTAGCATTACATTTTTGGCATTTCCACCTTAAAAGGCCGTGAGCCTCAAAGAATTTAGGGGTTCTAGATTTTTATTTCTCCATTGATTGTTATTTACTTGATTAGTTATCTTTCCAACTCTTTACAAAATTTTAACCATGAGCACCCTATTAAAGGGGTTATCGTCGTGAGCCTCATTTAAGGAGAGCAAGGAATCCTTGCTGCCAAACCACATTTGGAATCCATCAAAATCAATCCAAGATCATCAATACACATAAATACAACCAAATAAATTCATACAAGTCAATTGACACAAAGGTCATTCGAAAAATCATACAATCGAGAGAGTAACTCTAACATTGGTTTCTCAAAATTAACACATAAACAAGCTTCCTACTACTAATAGAGGTTGAAGTAGACAATCTCCCTCTTACCAAGAGAGAAAACAAGAAAAACAACCTCCTTTTTCTATAGGAATTTCCTCCTCCACCTTCAAGAAACCCTAAGGACATCAAACTCACAGGAATCATAACCAAAGCTTGAAAAAGGCATCCATGATCACCAAAGTGACCATGAATCACTAAAATGAGATACAAAAATGAAAGCTATGAACTTTTACCTTAAAGTCTCCAACATTAAAGCTCGATGGAAGAAAACGAAAATGATGGATTTTGGTGATAGTCACAAAAGAGAAAATGTTCTAGGTGATGAGAAATGGTAGGAAATGAGGTTGGTTAAATGAAAAAGCTTGGATGGCCAACAATGGTGGTCTTGGCCATGGAAGGGAGGAGAAAATGGAGAGGAAAGTTGAGTTCTTTGTAGGTGATCTCAACAAGAAAAGAAAAGCTTCAAGGGAGAAATGGATTCAAGCAAGATGGTTGCTTGAAATCAAGCAACAATGGAAGAGGAAGAATGGTGTGAGTGTCGTGGAAGAAGAAGAGAGAAGGAGGAGAAAATGCTTAAGAGAAAATGAGAGCAAAAGTGCAGAGAGAGAAAGTGATCGCTTTTTGGTGAGTTTGAAATTAGAATGAAAAATGTGATAAGTGAAAAGCATAATTTTGGGCTCCAAAATTAGCTCATTGTTGTGTAGAGGTGAGAGGGAGAGGAGGGAAAATTTGCTTCATGCATGCTTGGGAAGTTGCTAGGAAGCTTCCTCCAAAGCTTCTTCAAGAAGCCAAAAACCCACTTTTTGAAAAGTCAAAGGTGATGACATGATGATGTCACTAAAGTGAACATTCTAGAACACTTATATTTTACTACAAGTTATTATCTAATGGATAATTGTTACAATTAACAGAAATCAGTTTTTATTGTCCAATGGATAATAAATTGTACAGCCATTTTATTTATCAGATAAAAATCTCGAAAAACATAAACTTCGTAAACTGTGCCCAGCCTCGGGTTTAGTAAGATCCCCAATCGACATTTCCATAGGTCAATGTTCACCATCCTTGGGGAAAAGATTTCATTTTCCTAGCTCCGCTCAGCGTGCACGTAAAATGAAGAATATATTAAAATATTCAATATTTTCGAAAAAATCCATAAAAATTCACAAAAATTATAAATATTATAAAATGACTATTTATCATGAAATTAGCAATTTTTGGGGGTGTTACAACTCTCCCCTTCTAAAAATAAATTTCGCCCTCGAAATTTTCATACCTTAGAATAGTTGTGGATGTTACTCATTCATCTTGTCTTCTAACTCCCATGTTGCATCTCTAGTTGTGTCATTCCAAATTACTTTTACTAACGGGATCTCCTTCCCTCTGAGTTGCTTTACCTTCCTATCCTCAATCCTTACAGGAGATGCCTCATAGGTTAAGTTCTCTTTCAATTGTACTGTGTCCGGTGCTATGACATGGCTTGGGTCAGGAATATTTTTTTACAATTGCGATACATGGAAAACATTGTGAAGGTTAGAAAGAAAAAGTGGTAAGGCTATTTGGTAAGCTACTGAACCTATCTGGCGAAGAATTTGGTAAGGTCTAAGGAATTTGGGAGTAAGTTTTCTAGATTTCAGAACTTAGCCGACCCCAGTCGTAGGCGTGACTTTCAAAAACACATGCTCGCCTTCCTCAAACTCAAAAGGCTTTCTTCTTTTGTCCGCATAGCTCTTTTGTCGACTTTGAGCCGTCCTCATCTTTTCTTGAATCATCTTGACCTTCTCAGTCGTTTGCTATATAAGATTAAGTCCAATAGTAAGGCGCTCGCCATCTTGGTACCACCACAAAGGTGTTCTACACTGTCATCTGTATAGAGCCTCATAGTGTGTCATCCCTATGCTCAAGTGAAAACTGTTATTGTAGGTGAACTCTACCAATAGTAAAATTTTATCCCAATTTTTAATTTGTTCCAAAGCGCAAGCTCTGAGCAAATCCTCCAATGATTAAATCGTCCTTTCCAATTGACCATCGGTTTGAGGATGATAAGCAGAACTCAATCGAAGCTTAGTGATAATCACATATTTTATTTATTAAGAAACCCTTATTTTTAGTCATTTACACTCTCCATATTCTTAATTGATTGAGTTTGGTATGATTTTGTGAGTTTGAGCTCAAATTGGTCCTAATTGAATATTTCCAGCATTATTGAGATTTGACACTGTTTCTGTATTTTGGCCATAACTTGAGTTTCTAATATCTGATGAACATGAATTTTATCTTGTAGGAAAGCTAAGAGGAAGCTCTACAACTTTGATGAAGAGCTCGAAGTCTGATTCAGATGTCTAAGGGACCTAAGTTGACATGGAAGTCAGAATACGGGTTCTGTCAGTAGAATCCGAACAGTGTGCACTCAAAAAAATCATATCTCAAGATGTAATAATGGAGATGGGCTGAAATTTGGACATTGGATAGTCAAGATCCAAATAAACAACTTTCATGAAGACACATTTTGAGAAAAAGAAGTCTAGTAGGTCATTTTGAGCTTGCAAGTCGGAACAGAGGTGCTGAAGTTGGGTTTGAGCAACCTACGGTATTTGGGACATATCTTGGGCTTAAGGAAGCCAAATTGGACGAACCAGCTATCCATTTTATAGCCAAGACAAGGATCTACAACTTTTATGAAGAACACTTTTCGTGATTCTGAAGTATAGTGGGTCGTTTTTGGCTTCCAAGTCAGACACGAAATTTTCGTCCTCAACCATCCACTCATCCATCCACTAATCCACTCATCCATCCACTAATCGACTCATCCACTCATCCACTCATCCACTAACTCACCCACTCATCCACTCATACACTAATACAACCACTTAACCACTCCACCCACTCATCCACTAATTCATCCACTAATCCATCCACTCACCCATTCATGTCCATAATTTCCCACTCACCAAAAGTCCTTTGGCATTTTTCACTAATTCAACCACTCAACCATTCCACTCACTCATCCACTAAACCAATCCACTAAACCAACCCACTAATCCATCCACTCAAACACTCCACTCACCCATCCACTCATCCACCCACTTCCCTTTGTCATTTTGTTACCTTAGACTTCTATAAAAGGCACCATTTATCATGAACAACATGTAATTCTCCTTCATTTCTCTCTAAGTTTCTTCTTGCTTCTTCATAGTTTCTCATAGTTTTGTATATTTTGATGCTCCCCTTCATGGTAATGGAGGGCTAAGCTACTTTGGGTCAATTTAGAACTCTTGAAGAGATTGTGGTTTGGATTCTTGAGACCTTGGTTATGCATTGTATTTGATTTGTAATTGAATTCCTCTTTTCTTCTTCTTTCTTCTTCTTCTTGATCTTGAATGCATGAATGGTGATTCTATTTATGTTGATCTGATTGATCTTGGTTTAAGATTGAGATTTGTGATGAAACTTAGAACTGATTGATCTAAACTAATCACATAAATGAAGATTGAGATTTGTGATGAAACTTAGAACTGATTGATCTAAATTAATCACGAGAATTGAAAAAGGTTAGGTTCTTGATTTGTGCCTAAGTTAATTGAATTCGGTACTTGAAATTAACATAGATCTTCATGAATGGTGCGATTATGCGGATTTGTGTTTATCACTTGTTAATTGAATTCTAGACGATCGTCTAGTATGAATTCTGGATTTGATGCGAGAGATCTCGGTTAGATCCAAATTAACAATTCAATTGCGCTTCAAGTGTTCTATGAAGGGTCTATGATTGAATCCACCCAATCTTGGATAGGTTTCTAAATTGACTACTCTTTAATTGTCATTTCTTCCGTTAATTTTGTTAAGTACGATATTAAACTGTCAAACCCCCTTTGCTAACTTTCACTTGATTTGATTAAATTACATCTACGATCCTTGAGGAGACGATCCGGTGTTGTCACTGTGCTACAAGCTTAGGTAATAACTTCGGTTATAATTTTGAGTTGAGTTCGGCGCTTCGTCAAAATTTTGGCGCCGTTGGTCTTAGGGGATTAGTAAGTGTAATCTTTTCATTTGAAGTGTTTTTACTAACTTTTGCTTTTTATTAATTTTTCTAACATTTTTAACCATTGTCTAGTGTATTTTGCTTATTTATTTGTTTTTGTGTGATGCATGACTAGGTCTGAGCTGATAACTTGGTTGACTTTGATCCTGAGATTGATAGAACCTTGCATAGCTTGATTAGAGCTCGTAGGCTAAGTGCAAGAATTGCTTCTCGAATTTGATCTTAATATTGAGAGTGAACTTGAGATCTTGAATAATTCTGAAACCATGGCTGATAACATGCAAAATAGAACTCTTAAGGAACTTCTTTGCTCCCGATATAACTAACCGGTCTTTGTGTATTCAATACCCGGATCTTGATGCTTGATTTTGAATTAAAATCTGGATTGATACATTTGTTGCCCAAGTTTCACGGTTTTGCGGTGAGGATCCCCATAAGCATCTAAAGGAGTTCCATGTGGTTTGTTCAACCATGAAGCCACATGGGATCTCGAAGAACACATCAAGCTAAGGGCATTTCCTTTCTCACTTGCCGATACAAACCAAGGATTGGTTATTTTATCTTTCACCAGGTTCGGTAACAAGTTGGACCGACATGAAACGGTTGTTCTTAGAGAAATTTTTCCCTCGCCTCTAGAGTTTCTTGCCATTAGAAAAGATATATGTGGCATAAGACAAATGACAGGGGAGACTTTGCATGAATATTGGGAAAGATTCAAGAAGGCGTGCTCGAGCCGTCCCCACCACCAAATCACCGATCGCTCTTAATTCAATATTTCTATGAAGGCTTGCACGCCAAATGACGAAGCATGGTGGATGCTTTGCCTCTGGAGGAGCCTTAGTAGACAAGACCCTGCAGCGGCGATGCGAGAGATTTGATAGCAAACATGGCAGCCAACACCCAATAATTTGGCACACGAATTATTACCTCAACCGAGAGGAGTCAATGAAATTCAATCGTCTCATGTAGACCAACGAGAGAATGGAACACGGACTTGATGAATTAACTTCTTTGGTGAGGCGGTTAGCGATGGCACAACAAGCACCAATGCAAATTGCTTTGCAATCGTGTGTGGCATTTGCTCTTGTTCATCTCATCCCTCTTGATGCATGCCCTACACTTCGGGATGGTGGTTCTATTATTCCCGAGAACAATGCACATTGCGAATGGTGGTATTTTTCTTGGTAGAGCCCAATATCGGTAATCACGGCGAAGACCCGGATATGATCCATTTTCTAATACCTATAACCCAGGCTGGAGGGACCATCCCAACTTTGAGATATGGAAATTACGGTCAACAACAACAACAAATTTCTACCAACAAGAAGCAACCACGGTTTAGATACCAAGCTACGAGGCCCTAGCAACAAGTACCAACCACCAGTATTTAGGCAAGCACACAACTGCGCCGCCACCCATACTGACAATGACCCCTCCAGGCTACTGTTCCAGCGACCCACTCCAAATTTGAGCCACCTTTCGAAGACTTGATGAAACAGTTTCAGCAGAATGTCAATGCCACCATCCAGAATTTACAAACTCAAATTGGGCAGATGGCAACTACTCTGAGTGAGCTGAAAAGTCAAGGGTCGAACCAATTGCCTTCACAAACAGTCAACAACCCAAGAGGCAATATAAGTGCCATTAGCTTGAGAAGTGGTAGAGAAGTTGACGGTCCTACTCCACCACAACCTGAACTACAAGTGCATCAACCAGAAGGTGACCAGAAACAAAAGAAAGTGGATAGCTCAGTCCAAAAATCTGTGATACAGAAGAAATGTGCAGAGAATTCAAATCTGGCTATTCCACTACCTTTTCCACACAGAGTCACACAGTCCAAGCATACTACGCAAACAGAAATAGAAAGAGAAGTCATGGACACATTCAGGAAGGTGGAAATCAATATTCCCCTCCTTGATGCAATCAAGCGATTCCCAAGTATGCCAAATTCCTCAAAGAGTTGTGTACTCACAAGAGAAGACTTAAGGTGCGAGAAAATAAGCATGGGCGAAATGTTTCTGCAAGCAATGATTCTACCAAGCATGCCACAAAAATGCAAAGATCCTGGAACTTTCACAATTCCTTGCACGATAGGTAACTCCAAATTTGAACATGCAATGCTAGATTTGGGTGCTTCGATTAATGTCATGCCTATGTCAATTTATCGAGTCCTTGAACATTGGCACTTTACAACCCACCGGTATAGTGATTCAATTGGCAAATAGGACCACTTGCTTATCCCGAGAGTACTAGAAGATGTGTTAGTTCGGGTGAATGATTTAATTTTTCCGGCGGACTTCTACGTCTTGGACATGGAAGATGAGTCTTGACAACCCATGCTCCATTAATTCTAGGCGACCATTCCTCAAGACCGCTTGAAGACCAAGATAGATGTGCATGCTTGGCACCCTTTCTATGGAGTTTGGCGATGATTTGGTACGATTTAAAATTTTTGATGCCATGAGACATCCCCAGAGGAGCATTACATTTTCCATATTGATGTGATTGAGATCTTTGGTTGATGATGTTTATCTTTGATTTATATCTTTGAATTCCCGATATTCTTGACTTTCTCGGATTCTGTTTCTTGTGATACATGTGTTGCTTGTGATGTTGAGCCATGTGCTTTGCATGTCTTTGAGATTTATCTTGGTATAAGTAATGATGCAAGCTAGCCGACTTGAATGGTACAACATGTGAAAATGAGAGTCGAAGTATGACGAATTTAGTGTTCTTTGAGTTAGTTGTTTCAAATAGCTTCTTTGCCTTCCATTGTACAGCCTCCATCCTTAGAGTTGAAGACTTTGCGGACCATCTTAAATATGCATATTTAGGAGATGGTGAGAAGTTCCCGATGATTGTTGCTAAGAATCGCAACTTTGAACAAGAAGAAAAATTGCTGCGGGTTTTGAGGCAAAATAAGCAAGCCATCGGATGGACACTTGCGATCTTCCCGGTATTAGTCCCTCCACATGCATGCATAGGATTTTATTGGAAGAGGATACGAAACCAGTAAGGCAACCCCAAAGGAGACTGAACCCCTTGATTCTAGATGTGGTGAAGAAGGAAGTGACCAAGCTACTTCAAGCTAGCATTATTTATCCCATATCATACAGTAAATGGGTGAGCCCGTGCAGGTTGTTCCCAAAATGCGGGGTCACAGTAGTTGAGAATGAGAATAATGAACTTCTACCCACAAGAGTTCAAAACAGTTGGCGGGTTTACATTGATTATAGGCGGCTTAACCAGGCTACCAGAAAAGATCATTTTCCGCTACCTTTCATTGATCAGATGTTGGAGAGGCTAGCTGGCAAGTCACATTATTGTTTTCTGGATGGATATTCAGGTTATTTTTAGATTCATATAGCCCCAGAAGACCAAGAGAAGACTACTTTCACTTGTCCATTTGGCACATTTGCATACAGGAGGATGCCGTTTGGTCCGTGCAATGCTCCTTATCAGGCACCTTTCAAAGGTGTATGGTAAGTATCTTTTCGACTTTTTAGAGAATTGCATGGATGTGTATGGATGATTTTACCGTCTATGGTTCTTCCTTTGATGCATGCTTGGATAGTCGCTCGGGTTTTACATAGATGCATTGAAACTAACCTTGTTCTGAATTTTGAGAAATGTCATTTCATGGTAGAACAAGGTATAGTTTTAGGACATGTAATATCTAGCAAGGGTATCGAGGTAGATCCCGCAAAAATAAATGTTATTTCATGCTTATCTTACCCCACATGCGTGCGGGAGGTTCGTTCTTTCCTTGGTCATGCGAGGTTTCTATAGGCGGTTCATAAAAGATTTCAAAGAAAAATTGCTCTTCCACTATCCAACTTGCTACAAAAAGAAGTGGAGTTCCATTTTGACCGAAAATGCAAGGATGCCTTCAATCACTTGAAGCAAGCATTGACCAAGACACCTATCATCCAGCCACCCAGATTGGACACTTCCATTTGAGCTCATGTGTGATGCCTCTAATTATGCTTTGGGAGCTGTTCTTGCACAAAGGGTCGGTAAAATATCTCATGTCATCTCTTATGCTTCAAGAACTTTAGATCTGCACAAGTCAACTACACCACCACCGAAAAAGAACTTTTAGCAATTGTTTTTGCTTTAGACAAATTTTGATCATATTTGCTTGGTTCTAGAGTGGTTGTGTTTTCGAGATCATACGACTACAAGTTTCTCCCGAAGAAGCTTGATGCAAAGCCTAGATTGATTAGGTGGATTTTGCTCCTCCAAGAGTTCGATATTGAAATCCGTGATAAAAGTGGAGCGGAGAATTTAGTGGTGATCACCTAAGTCGTATTGAAAAGGAGGCGGATACTTTACCTATCCATGATGTCTTCCATGATGAGCGGCTTTTCAAGGCTGCAAGGTAACACTCCTTGGTTTCTTTGATTTGATAAATTTCTTAGTTCTTTGGTGTTTTCCCCTGCACATTTTATTAGGGCTCGATTGATAAATTGAAAAGTGAGTCAAAATATTATGTGTGGGATGACCCTTATCTGTGGAAATTTTGTAGTGACCAAGTCATTAGGAGATGTGTGCTTGATAATGAATTCCATTCTATTCTTAGCTTTTGTCATACACTTGCATGTGGCGGTCATTTTGGTCCCCAAAGGACTGCTAGGAAAGTTTTGGAATCTGGATTATATTGGCCCACTCTATTTCATGATGCATATGTGTTTTGTAAATCTTGTGATCAATGCCAAAAAATAGGAAACACTTCTCGAAGGAATGAGATGCCCCGTAAATCCTTATTGTTACGTGAGATTTTTGATGTATGGGGTATTGATTTTATGGGACCCTTTCCTGTTTCTTTTGGTTTTGTTTACATTTTGCTAGTTTGTTGATTATGTATCCAAGTGGGTGGAGGCGAAAGCTACTCGGATGATGATTCCAAAGTTGTTGTGGATTTTGTTAGATCACGATTTTTACTGCGGGTTTGGAGTTCCAAAGGCCATCATCGGTGATCGGGGTTCACATTTTTGTAATCGAAGCATGGAAGCTTTGATGAAAAAGTATGGGGTCTTGCACGAGTTTCTACACCTTACCATCCCCAAACTAATGGGCAAGCCGAGATTTCCAACGGGGAGATCAAGCGGATACTCCAGAAGACAGTTCAACCTAACGAAAGGACTTGGAGCAAGAGGCTTGAGGATGCTTTATGGGCTTACTGGACTGCTTATAAGACACCAATCGGGATGTCTCCGTATCGGATTGTTTTTGGAAAAACTGCACCCTACCGGTGGAAATTGAGCATCATGCATTTTGGGCGGTAAAAGGTGCAACTTGGACCTAGATCAAGCGGGTATGGAGAGGAAGGCTGCAGTACTGCGGCAATTGGAGGAGATTCGCTTGGAGGCTTATGAAAGTTCCAAACTTTATAAGGAGAAGACCAAAGCCTTCCATGATAAGTTGATTCGAGGAAAACATTTGAGATTGGTCAAAAAGTTCTCCTCTATAACTCCCGCCTCCGATTCATGCACAGGCAAATTAAGGTCTAGATGGGATGGACCATTTATTGTTACTAAGGTTTTTCCTTCAGTGTCTTCGGATTAAAAGTGAGGTCACCGCCAAAGCTTTCATCGTAAATGGACACCGCCTCAAACAAGATATCATGAACTTTCGGAGAATGCGAAGTGGAGGTGATGAACCTTCTCCATCCGCATTATGAATAAAAAAAAAAAGAAAAAAAAAAAAAAAAAAAAAAAAAAACAGTTGTATGCCCGACAATGAGGAAGGTAGTGCCATTCAATTTTGTTACTCGGAAGCAAGTGGAGGTCACTTTTTCTTCAACGACAACAACAGCGAAAATCTTGCAGTATGAATTTTATTGACCCACTTTATTCAAGGTCTGTTACACCTTTTGTAAAAGTTGCGGAAATTGGTCAAAAAGGTTCTGCTTTGAGATTATCATCTGCACCTACTCCTTGAAAAATTGAGATCTAGGTGGCGCGGTTCTTTTGCTGTCAAACACGTGTATCCTCTGGGGCCGAATATATTGAGGATCCTAGGAATGGTAATGCGCTTAAAGTTAATGGACAAAGACTCAACCATTCCTGGAAAACCAAGTTCTTGAGTTCTTTGTGTTGCTTAGGTTAAGTGGCGGATACGGTACTCCGTGACTCTTAAGTCGGTTTATTTTTCGGTTTCCCAAAATAACCGAATCCTTCTTCTCCTTCAAAATGGATGTCATTCTTTCAAACACGAGAAAACATTTTCCTTCTCTTCCTCAAAATGCTACGAGAAAAATCTACAAAGTTCGATGTGAAAGATTGAGACCGTTAATGCACAAAGGTATGCCGAAGATGTACGATGGATAATTGAAGCGAAGGTCCGATTAGCGGTGAGTCCTCAATTTCATTTGACTCATATATGCCCTGGTCTTGGAAGAAGTTCATATTCTAAAAGGAGAAGAGCAAAAATGTTACAAGTCTGTCACAAATGTGGACGATGGAACCGTAACAAGCGATGTCGTACTAAGGGGATGGTTTCCGCAAATAGAGAAGATAAAATTTTCTTCATTAAGAATGAATCGAGTAAGGAGTCATTAGATGATATCTTATTGACTCTTGAGACGCATTCTTGTGGATTGGTGCATCGTGAAATTCTTAAATTGTGGAATCTCTTCAAGGATGAAGAACAACGCTACGATCTTGGGAATCGACTCTAAAAGACCACATGTTTGCCAATTTATAAGAAAATTGGATGGGAAGCTTATCCTCGACTCATAGAAGATGTTTAAGCCGTTCTTGGACGTTTAACCGAGAGGCGATGTGAGCCATATCCACAAACAATCAGTACATATCTTCTTCTTCTTCTTCTTCTTCATGTCATGTCTCAAAAAAAAAAAACAAAACAAAAACAAAACAAAACAAAAAAAAAAAAAAAAAAAAAAAAAAAAAAAAATGTATACTTCTTAGGGTTGGCTTTGGTAACACACACCGTGAATGGGAAATGCATGCATCTGATCCACCTTCTTAATTGAAAAACAAAGAAGGTAGATTGTATTCCACATGTGAGCGACCCGGTCGTATTATGGCCACTTGTCCCTTTTGGGAGCCCTATTTTACTGGTCTTGAATGGATCGAATACTGGTCAACAATGCTTTGGCACAAAGCCGAAAGAGCAGACTACCTCAATCCCAATCTTAAGTAAGTATACACTCATCTTTCATCAAGTTTTTCTAACAATTTCACAAAAAAAAAAAAAGAAGGACGTGATGTCTACTGCACTCATGACGCGTGCAAAGTATAAAGATACGCCATGGAAACCGTATACATACAGGTATGTCATCATTTTCTATTTCTTTTATCTTTGTATCATTTTGTTGTATTTTGATTTTTGTACAGACGATCCTTTGAGCAGGGTCCTTCAGGGGTTTCTAGACTTCTTTACCTTGATGGTTTTCTTGAAGTCAAAAAAAAAAAAACAAACAAAAAAAAAAACAAAAACAAAAACAAAAAAAAAACAAAAAAAATAAAAAACAAAAAAACAAAAAAAAAAGATTTTGTGTTTCTTAATTTCAACCTTTTCTGACAACAGCCAACCTACCCTCATAGGTGCAATTATTCCCCTTTCCATTCTTTTTCCTATTTAAACACTCCATTTTCTCCATTTTCCTTCAACTAAGAAACACTCAAAGGGAGGAAAAGTATAGAATGGGACCTCCTATTCGTAACCTAAAAAATGTCTGTGTTTTTTGTGGGTCGAGTTATGGGAAGGGATTAGAATTTGTAAACGCTGCTAGCACTCTTTGTCGATCACTTGCTGCGAGGAATATTCATCTTGTATATGGGGGAGGTTGTCATGGGTTAATGGGGGCTGTATCACTTGCTGCCTTTTTAGGAGGCAGTCAGGTTTTAGGTGTTATTCCTAAACCTTTAGCTGAAAATAACATCACTGGAAGGACAATTGGAGAAGAAATTCAGGTAACATCTATGCATGGACGAATGAAAACAATGGTTGACAATTCGATGCATTTCTTGTCTTACCTGGTGGTTTTGGTACTTTGGAAGAGATTTTTCAAATTGTCTCTTGGGCTGAACTGAACATCCACCATAAACCCATTGGTTTGTTGAATGTTAATAATTTCTTTGATCTTTTGTTATTTTTTCTTGACAAAGCTGTGGAACAGAAATTTATCACTCCTTCGGCAAGACAACTTCTTATCTCTGCCTCCACTATTGATGAGCTCATTGATAAATTAGAAGCTTTTGAGTATGTACACGATAAGGTATTAGCTCAGATAGATTGGTCAACAGGAAGCAGCGAAGGAAGTAACAAGAAACAAAAGCCCGATCTGACACTTTCTCTTTAATGGGTTTGATTTTATTAAAAAAAAAATTTGTTCTTTTGTTTGGAAAGTATGATATGATTGTCATGGACTTATTAAACCAATTAGTGATGGCAGAGTAAGGAGTAATTTTACTCTTGAGACGCATCTTAATTGGTGGCGAGTAAGGAGTTTTTTTTTTTTAGGTAGTAATTAATTAGTATTAAATTGTGGAAGTACTAACGTTTTCTTGTTTGATTTCTTTTCGAGTGGTCGATGCGTAATCGGCAAAGGTGCTTCTTTTATGCTTGGCGTTGATTCACTCCTCATCAGGTTGTGTTGCTCTTTTCTTTCCGTTTTATTTATCACTTTCACATTGAGGACAATGTCTATATTAAGTGTGGGGGAGAGATTTTAGCAAGTTTCTTTTTTGTTAAAAAAAAAAAAAAAGAAAGGGTTCATTGCATGATTGAATAACTTTTCTCCCTTCTTGAACTGATATGCTTGGAGATGGATGATTGAATTGATGAATTGAGTTTGATGGATGCATACCTTGTGAGATTTTGAGCCTAATGGATGGATTTAACATTTATGCCATTCTCTTCTTTCTTGTGTGATTTTCACTCATGTTAATGACCACTCTAGAACTTGCTTTGATTCTTTTTGAGGCTACATTTCACTTGCATGCATGAACATGATTGAGGCCCTCTTTCTTAATTAGCTAGTTTAACCAAATAGCCAACCTTGTTTTCAATATGATATCAAGCACTCTTTTGACTTCTTGAAAATTCTCTGATTCTTGTCAACCTTGTATATTTTCCTTTGCTTAACCCCTTTGAGCTTATTTGACCATTCCTTGTTTCTAGCTCATTATGTGCCTTAAATGAGAAATCGTGTTCTTACTTTACCTTAGGGAATAAAAGAACATTAGCTTGGTTAATGGATGAGTTTTTGAACAAGTGTGGGGGTGTGTGTACAAAATGGTTGTTGAAAAAGAAAAGAGTACCGAAAAAGAAAAAAAAAAAATGTATGTATATAGTTATGTTCATATATATAAAAGAAAAGAAAAAAAAAAAAAAAAAAAAAGAAAAAAAAAAAAAAAAAAAAACCAAGTATTTAAAAAAAAAAAAAAAGGGTTTGGGAAATGAATATGTAAAGGGATATACACTAGAGTTGGGATGAACTTTTATGCTTGTTATTTGAACTCACTCTCATTTGCTTTTATTCTCTTTAGTATTTATCTTCTCATATCCATTTTATCCTCTCCTGTTACCTTGACCTCACTACAACCTTGAATAAAGTCCTCATGATTTGTGTGTGCATGTGTTTTGAGTAGTGGAGAAGTAGAAGATAAGCAAGCTTATGGTAGTGCAATTTTCATGGGTTGAATTGAGTGAAATACCTACCCTTTAAACACTTGAGAGATTGAGAGGGAATCTTGTGAAGATCTATCATTCTCGATTCATGTTGAAGATACCTTGCTTGTTGGTTTGAGATGTGGAGAATTGTTAACTCATGAATGTTTTGATCCTTGAACCTTTGGTTGTTCTTCTTGATTGTAAAATTTTGGTCTTGAGTTTTGCTCGGGAGTGCAAAAAGCTAAGTGTGGGAGAATTTGATAATCACATATTTTATTCATTAAGAAACCCTTATGTTTAGTCATTTACACTCTCCATATTCTTAATTGATTGAGTTTGGTATGATTTTGTGAGTTTGAGCTCAAATTGGTCCTAATTGAATATTTCCAGCATTATTGAGATTTGACATTGTTTCTGTATTTTGGCCATAACTTGAGTTTCTAATATCTGATGAACATGAATTTTACCTTGTAGGAAAGCTAAGAGGAAGCTCTACAACTTTGATGAAGAGCTCAAAGTCTGATTCAGATGTCTAAGGGACCTAAGTTGACATGGAAGTCAGAATACGGGTTCTGTCAGTAGAATCCGAACAGTGTGCACTCAAAAAAATCATATCTCAAGATGTAATAATGGAGATGGGCTGAAATTTGGACATTGGATAGTAAATATCCAAATAAACAACTTTCATGAAGAACACATTTTGAGAAAAAGAAGTCTAGTAGGTCATTTTGAGCTTGCAAGTCGGAACAGAGGTGCTGAAGTTGGGTTTGAGCAACCTACGGTATTTGGGATATATCTTGGGCTTAAGGAAGCCAAATTGGACGAACCAGCTATCCATTTTATAGCCAAGACAAGGATCTACAACTTTTATGAAGAACACTTTTCGTGATTCCGAAGTATAGTGGGTCGTTTTTGGCTTCCAAGTCAGACACGAAATTTTCGTCCTCAACCATCCACTCATCCATCCACTAATCCACTCATCCATCCACTAATCCACTCATCCACTCATCCACTCATCCACCAACTCACCCACTCATCCACTCATACACTAATACAACCACTTAACCACTCCACCCACTCATCCACTAATTCATCCACTAATCCATCCACTCACCCATTCATGTCCATAATTTCCCACTCACCAAAAGTCCTTTGGCATTTTTCACTAATTCAACCACTCAACCATTCCACTCACTCATCCACTAAACCAATCCACTAAACCAACCCACTAATCCATCCACTCAAACACTCCACTCACCCATCCACTCATCCACTCACTTCCCTTTGTCATTTTGTTACCTTAGACTTCTATAAAAGGCACCATTTATCATGAACAACATGTAATTCTCCTTCATTTCTCTCTAAGTTTCTTCTTGCTTCTTCATAGTTTCTCATAGTTTTGTATATTTTGATGCTCCCCTTCATGGTAATGGAGGGCTAAGCTACTTTGGGTCAATTTAGAACTCTTGAAGAGATTGTGGTTTGGATTCTTGAGACCTTGGTTATGCATTGTATTTGATTTGTAATTGAATTCCTCTTTTCTTCTTCTTTCTTCTTCTTCTTGATCTTGAATGCATGAATGGTGATTCTATTTATGTTGATCTGATTGATCTTGGTTTAAGATTGAGATTTGTGATGAAACTTAGAACTGATTGATCTAAACTAATCACATAAATGAAGATTGAGATTTGTGATGAAACTTAGAACTGATTGATCTAAATTAATCACGAATTGAAAAGGTTAGGTTCTTGATTTGTGCCTAAGTTAATTGAATTCGGTACTTGAAATTAACATAGATCTTCATGAATGGTGCGATTGCGGATTTGTGTTTATCACTTGTTAATTGAATTCTAGACGATCGTCTAGTATGAATTCTGGATTTGATGCAGAGATCTCGGTTAGATCCAAATTAACAATTCAATTGCGCTTCAAGTGTTCTATGAAGGGTCTATGATTGAATCTACCCAATCTTGGATAGGTTTCTAAATTGACTACTCTTTAATTGTCATTTCTTCTGTTAATTTTGTTAAGTACGATATTAAACTGTCAAACCCCCCTTTGCTAACTTTCACTTGATTTGATTAAATTACATGTACGATCCTTGAGGAGACGATCCGGTGTTATCACTGTGCTACAAGCTTAGGTAATAACTTCGGTTATAATTTTGACTGAGTTCGGCGCTCGTCACTTAGCTCCCAACGCTTCTTGCAAACTTTACCAAAACTTTGATATGAACCTTGGATCTTTATCAGAAATGATACTAGTAGGCATACCATGCAGCCTAACGATCTCACCAATATACAGCTGAGTCAACTTCTCCATGTTGTACCTTATGTTGATGGGTAAGAAATGTGCTGACTTCGTGAGTCGATCAACAATTACCCATATTGAATCGTAATTGGTAATCCAACCACAAAGTCCATCGCAATATTATCCCACTTCTATTCGGGAATAGCTCGGGGTTGCAACATTCCATAAGGTCTTTGGTGTTCAGCCTTTGCTTTTTGACAAACCAGACAAGACGACACACATCTGGTAATATCACTCTTCATTCTGTGCCACCAAAATAACCGTTTCAAATCTTGGTACATCTTGGTTATTTCCGGATGTATACTCAACTGGCTCGTGTGAGCATGTTCGAGAATATACTTCCTAAGTTCTTGATCCTTGGGTACACAAACTCTGCCTCTGAACCTTAGAATTCCATCAGTTCCTTCCTCTAATGTTGTCACACTGCCTTGCTTCATTAGCTCCCTTTCTTCTTGCAAAAACTTGTCAACTTTTTGTTTCTCTCGGATGTCTTCCATTAAGTCATTTGAAATAGTGACCATGTTCATACAGATCTTCCCCGGTGCCAATTCCACAAAGGACCATACATCCCTGAATTGCTCTATCAAATCCTTTTCATTGATCATCATAGCAGAGATACTAAGCATCTTTCTACTTAAAGCATTTGCCACAACGTTTGCCTTTCTAGGGTGATACTGAAGTTAAAAATCATAATCTTTCAGAAATTCTAACCACCTTCGTTGTCTCATATTCAGCTCCTTTTGGTCATACAGGTACTTTAAGCTCTTGTGGTCGCTAAAGACATTGGATGTCACCCTATAAAGAAAGTGCCTCCATATCTTCAAAGTGAATATCATAGCTGCTAACTCCAAGTCATGTGTTGGGTAGTTCTTCTCATACACTCGCAACTATCTCGAAGCGTAAGCCACCACTTTCCTATTTTGCATAAGCACACATCCTAGTCCTTGGTACGAAGCATCGCAATACACCTCGAAGGGTTCACTCGGATCATGTAGAAGTAACACTGGTGAAGTAGTTAGTCGTTTCTTCAATTCTTAGAAACTTTCTTCGCAAGCATTAGTCCACTCAAAGGCTTGATTCTTTCTTGTGAGCCGAGTGAGAGGTCCTGCTATCTTAGAGAATCCCTCAATGAATCTACAGTAATATCCAGTTAATCTCACAAAGCTCTGAATTTCTGTCACTGTCTTCGGTCTTTCCCATTGCAGAATCACTTCCACTTTTGACGGATCTACTACAATCCCTTCCTTCGCGATTACATGGCCTAAAAACTTGACCTCTTCTAGCCAGAAGTCACACTTTGACAGCTTGGCGTATAGCTTCTTCTCCTTCAGAATCTGGAGAACTATACTAAGGTGTTCAGCATGGTCCTCCTGATTTCTAGAGTAGATTAGAATGTCATCAATAAAGACAACTACAAATCTGTCCCAGTAAGGACAAAAGATTCTATTCATGTAATCCATGAATATGGCAGGGGCATTCGTCATACCAAATGACATCACAAGATATTCATAATGACCATAATAGGTATGAAAAGCCGTTTTGGGAATATCTTCCACCTTTACTCGAATATGATGGTAGCCCAATCGCAGATCGATCTTAGAGAACACTGCTACTCCTTTCAGTTGATCCATCAAGTCATCTATCCTCGGAAGTGGATATTTATTCTTGATTGTGACCTTATTCAGTTGGTGATAGTCCACACACAATTGCGAAGTCCTATCCTTCTTTTTGACTAGCAACACTGGTGCTTCCCATAGCGATACACTGGGTCTAACAAACTGATTTTCCAAGAGTTTTTCTAACTGCTTCTTGAGCTCAACTAACTCTGATGGTGACATCTTGTAGGGCGCTATAGATATAGGACTAGATCCAAGCACAAGTTCAATAGTGAACTCTATCTCTCGCTCTGGCGGTAGACTAGGTACATCATTAAGAAAGACTTCGGGAACTCGTTAACCACTAGAATTGCATTCACATCGACCTCGCCCTCAACTTTTAAGGAAGACAACAGCATGTATCCCTGAGCTCCTTCTTTCAAGAAAGCTTGAACTTGGTTGGCCATCAAAAATCTAGAAACTTCATCCATAGGAAAAACTATGGTCTTACTAGAACAGTCTAACAGGACATGGTTAGAAGACAACCAATCCATTCCTAAAATTACATCTAATTGGGAAAGAGGTAAACATATCAAATCAACAGAAAAGATTCGACCTTCAACAACTAAAGGACAATCTAAACAAACTTTGGTGGTAACAACAGACTTAGTTGTAGGGGTAGAAACAGTCAAATCAAAAGGTAAGGAAGACACAGGTAAACCAAGTCATCGCACACAGTCATAAGAAATGAAAGAGTGGGTTACCCCAGAGTCATACAATACAGTTAAAAGATTACTTCCTATGGTACCCTCTCCTTGTATTAGATCTTTAGATTCGGAGGCTTCTACTCTACTCATGGTGTAGACTCGATGTAATATCCCAAAGACTAACACTAATGACGTAATCGGTTTATGCATCAGTAATTAGGATTTGGTGCATTACTTATGAATATCCACAAAATTTTTAAAGAAATAATTTAATAATCTCTAAAATACGAGCCTTTAGCAGAAGCATATTACATATATAATATGAAATGAATCATATACAAATTATATGATCACTAGGTATTACATAGTAATCTACCTCATTGTACAAAAATCTAGTCTAAGAAACTAACTATCACTTCGTCTTTCAGCTCTATCATTCATCTTCTTGCTCAACCTTTGATCTTTCCTGGAATTATCATAGAAATCAAAGGTGTAGGGGGTGAGAATAAAAAACTCCCAAGTTATAAAAAATCATGTCATCACAATAATTCCAGCTGTTTCGGGGGAAAATCATTTCTATATAATCCGTAGGAAGGTGGCTAAAGCCAAACAGGGTCCTTCCTCTTCCCGAAACAGAAGTTCATTTAATTATGAAAATCATTTATAATCATCAAATATCATTAAAATTCTTGTCTTGAGAATCATTAAGTGCATCATATCCAAAGTCATTAAGACTCAAATCAAAAAATCGAAAATCATATCATCAAATCTCATATATTTTCCATTCTCAAGAAATATCAAGAAATTCTCATGTAATCTCATATCTTAAATGGTAATTCAAATCATCAAGTCTTGAGTTGTCAAATCATAAGTATTTTATCAAAACTAAATGAAATCTCATTTTTTAAGATTCATATCTCAAATCATCAGGAAAATCTCATTCGATGGAAATCATGTCTCAAAACATGTTACAATTCATTAAATCACTAGGACACATGTGTCATCTCAAATCAAATGGTATGGAGGGAATGTCCATCCTCACCATACCAAATCACTTGGTAGTAGCCTGCTTTCGGGTTAGTGCACTTCAACCCATTTATAGCTTTTGCTACACAGGACTACTCCGGGTAACTAGACCAATCTCAATCAACCACAACGATGAGGGAATGTCTGTCCTCCTTTCAAGTGGTGAGTAGAGAGGGAATGTTCATCCTCAACTACTTTTGATAGGGAAAGAATATCCATCCTTACACTATCGGTCATTAAAGATAAGATAAGTTTAATCCGCTCCCCGTAATCCGAGGGTTTAGGATAACCCCAAGTAAAGAGGTCTTCCTCTAATACTTAATGTCTAGGGAAGCATGGGTAAAGAGGGAGGTCTCCCTCAGCCTCAATTACTCTGGTGTAGAGAGATTCTCAAATTCTCTCTTACAATTATCCAAAACTTACCCTAGTATAAGGCATATCCAAAACCTCACTCGGTCTAGTTCCACAAAGGGATACCCATGAAAATCAAATCATTTTGTTCATCAAATCATAAAAAATGCAATATAATGCATAATCCAATCATTCTCATCATGGGTATTCAAATTCATCAATCACATATCTTAGCATCATGCATTGATATCTCATCAATAAATCTCAATTCATAGCATAATGCATTGATATTTGATTCATCATTCTCATATCACATTATCATGCATAATGATCAATTCATTTATACTCATGATATTTATCTCATCAATCTCATTTGATTCAATCATGTCATGAAATCATTTTCTCAAATTTATTTGGATGCATTATCTTTTCACAATCTAGTGAATTTCAATCATTCAATTCAAGGTCTAAGGTTTGTATTTAGGTCCCATGGGGTTAAGAACTCCATTCCCATCAATTTTGGATCAAAAACCCTTATTTGGGGGCTTGGTAATCGATTATATGACTGATGTAATCGATTACATCTCAACTAGAAGCTATGTAATAGATTACATCTAGGATCTAATCGATTACATCTCAACCAAAGGCTCTGTAATGTAATCGATTACATCTAAGATGTAATCGATTACATCCAGCCCAGAAACCATTTTTGCAACTCCAGAAGCATTGTAATCGATTACAAGGGCTATGTAATCGATTACAAGCTCGTTTTATGCAGAAATCAGAGTTCTTAAACAATTCTAACTCAAATCAAACCAATAATCATCAACAACAACATCAAGTCATCACAAAAATGCATCCAAAACACTCATAAAACAATAAATCTCAATATAGGTATGAAACCCATTTTTCCAAATATCAAAAGTCATCAAGATCTAAACCAAGAATCAAGTTTTCAAATCATAATCTTTATACAATCATCTTTTCCATTACAAAATCATCATTCAAATCTCAAGTTTCCAAGAATTTGGAAAACAAAGAAATAGTAGAAAAGATGAAAGAAAAACCCCTACCTAGTTTCCATGGTGTCTTGATCTTATTTCTAGCTCCTCTTGGCTTGGTCTTCATTTCTTCCCCTTCCATGGTTCTTTGCTCTAGCTTCTACTTTGGGTGTCTTCTTTCTTCTGTCTTTTTCTCTATTTTCTGCCACATCTCACTTTTCCCTCTCCTTATTTCTCATTACCTCTCTTTTCTTTCTTATCATCTTTCTTTTCTTTGTTTCTTTTGTCTCCTGATGACTTAACGTGAGTGAGGGGAGAGAAAAAAGAGAAAAATATCTCTCAAGAGCAATAATGAGGGGAAGACATGAGGGAGGGAAAAATAGGAGGGAAAAAGTGAAATCCAGCAGATAAATTTTTAACTGCTAAAGACACTTTAATCTTTCAGAAATAGATTTTTCCAACCTCCATAGGCATTATGGAAAATTCTAGGATTTCACGCATTTCTCAATTTTATTTTTCCACAATCATTTATATATACCTTTATCTGACACTAAGCTTTACTATTCATCTCTGGGTTAAATTAAACCATATAGAACTGAATTTAGAAGCTTATAAGTGTCCATTTCAACTTGTTTCTACTATCAAATTAATCTTCATTCTTCTATATTACACTTGCTCATACCCCTATGATTTCTGATCCATTTATCTGATTAGTTTTGTCTTTAAACACTATCGCAGTGTTATTAAAAAAATGTCAAACTAACTTATCTGATCTTCCAAAATTCTATATAGCTCATTTCATTCCTTAATGACCTCAAAATAACTTTACCATATTTATTCCCATACATTTAGCCATTTAAGCTAAATTCTGAACTATTTTAAGCTATTTCTCATATTCAGTGTTATAGATTTACGTTCAATTCAGCCCAAACAATTACCAAAATCATCAGGCAATTTATACCAGACTTATTAAGCTACTATAACCCTGATTAATGTCATTACGTCAGAGAGGATGTTATACTCGGCCTCCCGCTTGCGGTTTTGCAGCTCTTGCAGTGTTGACTGAAGGTTCTGTCTTGGCTTGGTTGCAGTCACGAGAGATATGCGCAGGCTTCCCACATCGAAAACAAATGATTCCTTTGATGGTGCACTCACTCGTTAGGTGATCCTTCCCACACTTCATACACTTTGGCGTAGACGCCACATTCTGACCAGATCGATTTCCACCAGGGCCTCTGCTAGGACCTCCACTAGATGATTGTTGTTGACTTCTCGATGGTCGGGAATATGGTTTCTTCTGAAAGCGGTTTGCATTGTTGCCACCTCCTCTTTGGAACCTAGTAGGTCCAAAGTTACAATTTCTCATGTCCCGCCCCTGATCCAGATCTTTCACTCGATAACACGTGTCCAACAACTTTGAAAACTGGTTTATCCTCAAAATTATGACCACCCTTTTCATGTCATGCCTCAATCCTTCCTCAAATTTTTGACACTTCCACACCTCATCTGGTTGATGTTGGAAATATGTTAAAAATTTGGACAAGCTCTCAAACCTCGCAGCATACTTGCTGACAGTCATGTTCCCTTGTCTCAAACTAAGGAACTCCATCTCTTTTACATGTCTTGCACTTGCTGGAAAATACTTCTCCAAGAATCTATCCTTGAATACCTCACAGGTGATTACATGACTTTCAGCTTGTAGTAGTCTCTGTGCTCTGTTCCACCAATCTTATGCGTCTCCGATCAGCATGAAAGCAGCATAGGTTACCTTATTGTCTTCTGCACAGTTCATGCCTCTGAAAATTTTCTCCAGCTCCTTGATCCAAAGACTAGCCTTCTCTAGATCAAATTCCCCCTTAAACTGTGGAAGGTTGTTACGACGGAACTCTGACAGATTTTGATCATCAGCAGATGTTTCCAACTGTTGTGCAGCTCTTTCCTGCTGTTGAGCAGCTCTTTCAGTTTGTTATGCGATAACGTCCGTCATTCGATGTATGTCTTCAACAGCTACAACAAAACCTCCACCGCGTGCCATTACGCTTTTTCAGAGTAAACTGAACAAAACACAAGGAAAAATTATATGTATCCTTTCGGAAATACCAAACATAGAGAATCACACAGTACAAACAAGACAGACCTAACCACAAAGACCCAAAAGAAAACTTAAACCGGGGCTCTGATACCAAACTAGTGTAACGCCCTTTTTTTAGGAGGGAACGTCACACCAAGACCACAATGCGAAAAATAAAACACAAGCTAAGGCCCAGTTCATTTTAATATAGGTAAGCCTATTCATTTATAAACGTATAATTAATTTGGAGAATTTTTTTTTTGTCATTTAAAATAAAATGATGAAACATAATTATAACGAAATTAATATAAGAAGTAAATCATACATCTCACACACACACACACACACACACACATATATATATATATATATATATATATATATATATATATATACTTATACCATACTTGTAGATATACAAAAAACAAAAGCTTTACATGCCCCAAAATGATTACACATATACAGCCCACAAAAAAAACAAAAACATCAGGGCCCCAAAAAGATTTACAGATAGCCATTAGTAGTTATCAACAACATCAGCCCCTAAAACTAACGAGAAGGAATCGTGGTTGGATCCTCCTCGAGCTCTTCCTCATAAGAGGAAATCATCATCGGAGCAACCGAGTTACGAGCGGGAGCTCATGCAGAGGATCAGAATGAATCCTCTTGTGGGGAGTAGTAATGCTTACCCCACATATCATGAATGGGCAAGTAAAACTCTAAATACAAATGTGCATTAGCAGTAAAAACAGGCAGATCATGACGACCCCATGCTAGAGACACCGTCACGTCTCCGTGGTAAACACAACGATCCATACTCAGGTTGATATGCCAGCAGTCCGGACCTCCATGAAATGTCAGCCGAACATACCCCAAAAAGTCACGTGGACGAGACGTCATGTTCCAAACAGGTACTAATCAAAGTCAAGCCAGAAACTAAGGAATTCGTGCACTTCCTGTAACACCCTAAACTTTTGGGTGAATTATCGTTGTGTCCCAAATGTACTGTTTTCTGTTTTTCAACTTTAGGATAAATGATTGTTATGTCCTTTTTGTACTGTTTGTTATTTTTCTGTATGAAATACTATTTTATTTTACTGTCTGTGATTTTATTTGAACTTTTTGTGTGATTTGCTCCGGGACAGGAAAATAATATTTTCGGGGCCGGGGAAATCTTATTTTAATTATTCAGAGCTGGGGGATCTTACTAAACCCAATTCTGAATGATACGGTTAGTAATCTTTTAATTTTTAGGATTTAACTGTGCAATAAAATAATTTTATATTATTATAATATTATTTTATTAGTCAGTACAAATAAGCGGTAATGGACCCAGAAATGTTTTGCGGGATCCACGGTTAGCGAAACAGTTAACGTTTTGGAGTAGTAGCTTAATGACTAGGCTTAATGACTAGGCTTAATTAGTGACAAGGCTTAATGACAAGGCTTGGATTAGCCAATGAGAGCTAAGCTTGGTGATCAAGTTTTAATCCTCACCATTGATCATATCTAAGGCTTGGATGGAGCCAACCAAGGGGACACCTCCCTTGCATGATGTCTACGGCCAAGTGCCCTTGGAGAGCCAAGAATCACTTCATTCTCTAACACTTTCTTTCTTCTCTCCCTTTCGAAAACACCAACCACCATTGATGCTACCTTGAAGGTCCATTCGGCCAAGAACCCTAGTTCACCATCCAACCACCCAAAATTTTATCCCACCTACTTTTCTAAACCTAAACACAATTCTAAGAACATCTCTAGTTGAGAGTTCTTGCAAAATCCATCATCTTGAGCTTAAAAAACTACTTGAGAGATTCTACCTAGAAAGTGAAAATCCTTGTTTTTCCTTTCTAAATTCTTTTTCAAAGTTCTAAGTCATGATTGATCCATGGTTTAAGCTTTCTTTCATGTTAATAACTTGTAGAAATTTGTTTGAGCTTGATAGGTGTCTTGGAGGGGTGAAAACCAAAACCCTAGAAAGGAGTGAAAGAGTGTTTGTCTTCACTTAAGGTAAGAGGAAGACTTGAATCTTATCATCCTTGTGTGGTGATAAGAAAATGGAATTGGTTGTGGTTGTAGAATCTATAAGGATTCTTTTGTGTTATTTGTTATTAGCTTTCCTATTTGTGATTTGTATTAAATTGCATGTTTACAAGCTTTAAATATATTGTATGTGTTAGAAATGCATGTATAATTAGTAGGATGTGAATAACATGTCAAGGATTGTATGAGTGTTCCAAATAACACCAATGAAGGCTCACGGCCTCAACATCAAAGGAGAACCAAAATGTTCTCATCAATTTTTCAAAAGTGTGATTTAATTAACTTAGGGGAATGGATAAGATATAAATTGTTTTAGAACAAGAAAAAAATAAATTTAAAGATTAAATGTCAATTTTATATATTTCGGCCAACATACCAAATGTGAATGTTTTTATTTCTAAAATTATTTTTCAACAAAGGTTAGGTAATAATGCTAAAAGAAATTTTATTACAATGAATTTCAAGGAATAAAAATGATTAGATTAAGTTTAAGGAACTAAATCTAAGAGTTTTACCATTTAAAAGAAAATACAAGTAGTTTTGTAAAATTTCTAACGTAGTATCATTTTATATTTTGAAGCACGTTAGTAGTTTTCAAAAGTATAATTAATTGGTTATAATATAAATAAAAGGAATTTTTACAAAAAACTTAGAAAACCATTGTTATACAATTTCTAAGAAAATACAAATAATTTTTGCTAAAAACAGACAAATAAGAGAGAAAAAATATCTATTATATTATATACAAGTATGAAAAATATTCTACGTAGTTCAAACATATTAAATATTATTTTAATAGTGATTTTTAAGGAATTCAGACAAGAAAATAATTTAAAAATCTTACGCGATTGAGAAAACGTTTGAAAAACAGTACGTGATTTCAAAAATAGTAAAATATATTTACGCGATTTAAAAAGGTTTGTAAAAACGATGAAATTTTGAAAACAAGATAAAACTTCTACGCGATTGACGAAAACAACAGATTTTACTGCCGGGCCAAAGTGGTGGACCCGGACAGATTGTGGAACAGTATTGTCAGGTGGGACATGCTGTATATATATTTGGAATTTTTGCCATTGAGGGCATATTTAGAATTTTTGCCATTGAGGGCATATTTGGAATTTTTGCCATTGAGGGCATATCTGAGATTTTTGCCATTGAGGGCATTTGCATAAATACACATATTTATACCATTGAGGGTATTCTGGTAATTTTTATCATGCATTGAGTTGTGCCAGTTTGGTTGATAATTGGTGGATTGATTGACGAGGTGAATTACATCGTGTTGTCGGTGTGATAAGCATATGTGGTTCAACCTGAATGAACTTGGAGACATTAGTGTGCAGATTATTCCATTTGTGGACAATTGGTCGCTCTTCTGGGCTGTGGTAACTGACAACACACTAATGGACTCGACACGCACTATACTTAATCAAGATCTTATGAAATCTATTTAGTACAAGCCTATAGTGACACGACATTTTGACAGTGTGCTATACCACGACGTTATGACAGTGGGCTATAGATGCAACGTGAGACAGCGGAATAGCTTGGCGGTCGATGGTACTAATAGATTTTGCAGATCATTCTCTCTGATGTCTGTGTTTTTAGCTCCATGGAGTAGGGTTGAGTCACATTTCATTTACTTTTATGTCATACATTTTAATGCTATTTATCTATAACATTTTATCCATCTGTACCATTATTAATTCGTACCATTTTATCTATCTGTACCACTATATGTTATTGTTACGTTGAGTTCTGTGTTATATTACATCCGTGTTATCTTGTATTTTTATTTATGCTATTATAGTATGCTATATTGTATGAACTGTTATACTTGTTATATTGTCATTTTCTTATTTTACCATGTTTGTGGTGATATAGATTGTCTTACCTCTTTCTTTTATGTGTTATCTCGTATATTTTAAATTATGTGATAAAGAGTTTGAGGAAGAGGAACGACCTCTTGAGTGTGAGTATCCAGAGAGGAGGAAGAGCAAAGAAGTCAAGAAGATCGCCTACGAGCAAGAACCATCGATCATCCATATCCATTGGATTGATTGTGTGAGTATGACACTACCGTTTCTTTGGATTCGTGCAACTTGCGTTTCACGGAGGCTCAAGCCCGCGTCTATGAGAGGATAGAGACTCGATGACGTACGTTATACGTTTTGATGGAGTGTCGATCTTTTCTACTTTGTTGTATTTACATGTGGAGTTGTCGCTATCTCTTAGGCGTCATTGGGGTGGTATGTTTGATGCGCCTAGCGAGATCGAAGCAGTAGACTGCACGGACTCGTGTCCGTAGAGGGTCGAGGCATCCTGGATATCTATCACCTGAAGTTTCATCTGAGAGTGATCCTTCAGAGGGTTAGATATTTAAGATGTGTACTTGGGCGCGTCTGCGTTTGTATATATTGACCTTTTACTGCTTTGTTTACTATTTTGGTTTTTAAATATTTGTAGTTGTACATTATTTGTATAACCTATGATGGAACCATATGTATATTATGTGTGATAATAGTGTGCTTATTTTATGTTCCGTGTTATTTTATCTCGTAATATTCTGTTTAACCGAAAAAAATTTATAACCCGCATTAGTATATAATAAACGTTTTACAACTTGGGTAGATTTTATTTATCTTTATTTTATTTTCTTTATAAATGTGACATCCCCATAAGGGTGTTACATTAGTTGGTATCAGAGCCCAAGTTAGAGTCTTTTGGGGTTGTGGTTGGGTCTGTTTTTGTTTGTGCTGTGTGATTCTCTGTGATCTACTTCCGAAAGGACGTATCTAACTTTGTTTTGTTATGATTGAAGAAAGAAGATGTCTGGCGGAAGAGGAGGACGTGCGAACGTAAATCGTGCAGTGGATCCAATGATTGCGACTGCTGAAACTATGCAGCGAATGGCTGAAGTAATTACTCAGCAGAACCTGAGAGCAACTCAACAACAAGATGCTACTGCTGATGCCCTAAATTTATCTGAATTTAGGCGTAACAATCCACCGCAGTTTAGAGGCGAGGTTGATCCTGAGAAAGCGAGTCAATGGATACAAGACTTGGAGAGAATTTTTGAAGGAATGAGATGCTCCGATGAGAAGAAGGTAACGTATGCAGCCTTTATGTTAAGGGGAGATGGAGAACATTGGTGGAGAAGAACCCACCGATTATTGCAGACTGAAAGAACAGAAATTACATGAGAGGTATTTTCTAATGCATTTCAGGAAAAGTATTTTCCTAAGAGTGCTAGACATGCCAAGGAGATGGAATTTCTTGGTTTACATCAGGGTAATATAATGGTGAATGAGTATGCTACTAAATTTGAGAGCTTGTCTCAATTCTCAGATTATGCTCAAACTCGACCGGATGATGCGTGGAGAAGTCAGAAGTTTGAGTCGGGGTTGAGAGTGGAACTGAAGCGAGGAGTGTTATCCTTGAGAATGAATCAGTTTCATGCTTTAGTTGATGCATGTGCACGACTCGAGGAATTAGAGCTGTCACGAGATCAGAGGAATCGTAACTTTGGACCAACAAGGTTTCAGAGGGGTAGTAGTAGTAATAATAGTCGGTTTCAGCGAAAGCCGTATTCTAGACCACCAGGGAATCAACCTCAACGACCGTCAGTCGGGGGAAGTGCTAGTGGTAATAGAGCTGGACCGGGGGTAGCGTTCACGCCAACATGTTTTAAGTGTAGAAAGAAGGGTCATCTTTCTACTGAATGCTCTATTAGAGGAACAGTTTGTTTTAATTGCAAACAGCCTGGGCATATATCTAGGGATTGTACTCAGCCAGAAAGGAAGCCAGCTATGGGAAGTGTTCGTGCTACTCAGCCAAGGTCAGGAAGTACTCAATCGAGGTCAGGAGGGCGAGTATATACTATGACTGGAACGGACATTTCTCAGTCTGATGACCTTATTCAGGGAGAAGGTGCCATTGGAGGTAATCTTCTGACTGTATTATATGATTCTGGTGCGACACATTCATTTGTTGCATATGATTGTGTGGAAAGATTGAAGTTGCCTGTGTCTTCTCTGAATGTTAAATTGAGTGTTTCTACACCGACTGCTAAACCTGTAGTTACATCTAAGATATGTTTGGATTGTCCTATTATTATCAAGGACCGTATGTTTTCGGTCAACTTAATTTGTTTGCCTCTTGTTGAGATAGATGTAATCTTAGGGATGGATTGGTTATCTTCTAACCATATCCTTATAGATTGTGCAAGCAAAACTATAGTTTTTCCTAAGGAAGAAAAGTCTGGATTCTTGACTGCTGTTAAAGTCAAGTCATTGTTAAGAGAGGGAGCACAGGGATATATGTTATTGTCTTCTCTAGAAGTCAAGAACGAGAAAGATGTGAATACTATTCCTGTTGTCAATGAGTTTCCAGAAATTTTTCCTGATGACGTACCTGGTTTGCCTCCTGAGAGGGAGATCGAGTTTTCAATTGATTTAGTACCAGGAGCAGGTCCTATCTCAATTGCGCCATATCGAATGTCGCCAGCAGAGTTGGTGGAGCTGAAACAACAATTAGTGGATTTGTTGGAGAAACAGTTTCTGTGACCTAGTGTTTCACCATGGGGAGCGCCAGTACTTTTGGTCAAGAAGAAAGACGGAACTTCTCGACTTTGCGTGGATTATCGTCAATTAAACAAGGAAACTATCTAGAATAAATATCTGCTTCTAAGAATTGATGATTTGATGGATCAGTTGAAGGGAGCAGTGGTATTTTCTAAAATAGATCTGAGATCGGGTTATCATCAGATTCGTGTTAAGGGAGAGGATGTACCCAAAACAGCTTTTCGAACTTGTTATGGACATTATGAGTATCAGGTAATGTGATTCGGGGTGACGAATGCTCCTGCCATATCCATGGACTATACGAACAGGATTTTTCGTCCGTATCTAGACAGATTTGTTGTTATTTTTATCGATGACATTCTGATCTATTCTCAATCTAAGGAAGAGCATGCTGAACATCTCGGTAATGTTCTTCAGATTTTGAAGGAAAAGCAGCTGTATGCGAAATTAGCGAAGTGTGAATTCTGGTTGGAGGAAGTCCAATTTCTCGGTCACGTGATCTCCAAAGAAGGTATTGCGGTAGACCCATCGAAAGTGGAGACTATTTTACAGTGGGAAAGACCTAAGACGGTGATGGAAGTTCGAAGTTTTGTTGGACTTGCTGGATATTACCGGAGATTTATCGAGGGTTTTTCTAAGATTGCTGGACCGCTTACGTAGCTCACGAGGAAAAGTCAAGCTTTTGAGTAGACGGAAGAACGTGAAGCCAGTTTCCAAGAATTGAAGAAGAAGTTAACAACTGCACCAGTGTTAATTTTACTGGATTCTAAGGGAACTTTTGATGTGTATTGTGACGCTTCTTACCAAGGGTTAGGATGCGTATTGATGCAAAATCGGAATGTTGTGGCGTATGCTTCTCGACAGTTGAAGGTTCATGAGAGGAACTATCCAACACATGATTTGGAATTGGCCACAGTAGTTTTTGCTCTAAAGGTGTAGAGGCATTTTCTGTATGGAACGATGTGACAGGTGATGTTACCTGGGAGTTGGAAGACAAGATAAGGGAACAATATCCTCATTTGTTCTGAGGAATAACGAATTTCGAGGACGCAATTTTTGTTTGTTAGGGAGAGTTGTAACACCCTAAACTTTTGGGTGAATTATCGTTGTGTCCCAAATGTACTTTTTTCTGTTTTTCAACTTTAGGATAAATGACTGTTATGTCCTTTTTGTACTATTTGTTATTTTTCTGTATGAAATACTGTTTTATTTTACTGTTTATGATTTTATTTGAACTTTTTGTGTGATTTGCTCCGGGACAGGAAAATAATATTTTTCGGGCCAGGGAAATCTTATTTTAATTATTCGGAGCTGAGGGATCTTACTAAACCTAATTCTGAATGATACGGTTAGTAATCTTTTAATTTTTAGAATTTAACTGTGCAATAAAATAGTTTTATATTATTATAATATTATTTTATTAGTCAGTACAAATAAGCGATAATGGACCTGGAAATATTTTGTGGGACCCACGTTTAGCGAAACAGTTAACGTTTTGGAGTAGTAGCTTAATGACTAGGCTTAATGACTAGGCTTAATTAGTGACAAGGGTTAATGACAAGGCTTGGATTAGCCAATGAGAGCTAAGCTTGGTGATCAAGTTTTAATCCTCACCATTGATCATTTCTAAAGCTTGGATGGAGCCAACCAAGGGGACACCTCCCTTGCATGATGTCTACGGCCAAGTGCCCTTGGAGAGCCAAGAATCACTTCATTCTCTAACACTTTCTCTCTTCTCTCTCTTCGAAAAACACCAACCACCGTTGATGCTACCTTAAAGGTCCATTTGGCCAAGAACCCTAGTTCACCATCCAACCACCCAAAATTTTATCCCACCTACTTTTCTAAACCTAAACACAATTCTAAGAACATCTCTAGTTGAGAGTTCTTGCAAAATCCATCATCTTGAGCTTAAAAAACTACTTGAGAGATTCTACCTAGAAAGTGAAAATCCTTGTTTTTCCTTTCTAAATTCTTTTTCAAAGTTCTAAGCCATGATTGATCCATGGTTTAAGCTTTCTTTCATGTTAATAACTTGTAGAAATTTGTTTGAGCTTGATAGGTGTCTTGGAGGGGTGAAAACCAAAACCCTAGAAAGGAGTGAAAGAATGTTTGTCTTCACTTAAGGTAAGAGAAAGACTTGAATCTTATCATCCTTGGGTGGTGATAAGAAAATGGAATTGGTTGTGGTTGTAGAATCCATAAGGATTCTTTTGTGTTATTTGTTATTAGTTTTCCTATTTGTGATTTGTATTAAATTGCATGTCTACAAGCTTTAAATATATTGTATGTGTTAGAAATGCATGTATAATTAGTAGGATGTGAATAACATGTCAAGGATTGTATGAGTGTTCCAAAGAACACCAATGAAGGCTCACGACCTCAACATCAAAGGAGAACCAAAATGTTCTCATCAATTTTCCAAAAGTGTGATTCAATTAACTTAGGGAATGGATAAGATATAAATTGTTTTAGAACAAGAAAAAAAAAAACAAATTTAAAGATTAAATGTCAATTTTATATATTTCGGCCAACATGCCAAATGTGAATGTTTTTACTTCTAAAATTGTTTTTCAACAAAGGTTAGGTAATAATGCTAACAGAAATTTTATTACAATGAATTTCAAGGAATAAAAATGATTAGATTAAGTTTAAGGAACTAAATCTAAGAGTTTTACCATTTAAAAGAAAATACAGTAGTTTTTGTAAAATTTCTAACGTAGAGCTCATTTTATATTTTGAAGCACGTTAGTAATTTTCAAAAGTATAATTAATTGGTTATAATAGAAATAAAAGGAATTTTTACAAAAAACTTAGAAAACCATTGTTATACATTTTCTAAGCAAAATACTATCAATTTTTGCTAAAAACAGACAAATAAGAGAGAAAAAAATATCTATTATATTATATACAGTATGAAAAATATTCTACGTAGTTCAAACATATTAAATATTATTTTAATAGTGATTTTTAAGGAATTCAGACAAGAAAATAATTTAAAAATCTTACGCGATTGAGAAAACGTTTAAAAAACAGTACGTGATTTCAAAAATAGTAAAATATATTTACGCGATTTAAAAATATTTGTAAAAATGATGAAATTTTGAAAACACGATAAAATTTCTACGCGATTGACGAAAACAGCAGATTTTACTATCGGGCCAAAGTGGTGGACCCGGACAGATTGTGGAACAGTATTGTCAGGTGGGACATACTGTATATATATTTGGAATTTTTGCCATTGAGGGCATATTTGGAATTTTTGCCATTGAGGGCATATTTGAAATTTTTGCCATTGAGGGCATATCTGAGATTTTTGCCATTGAGGGCATTTGCGTAAATATGCATATTTATACCATTGAGGGTATTCACGTAATTTTTATCATGCATTGAGTTGTGCCAGTTTGGTTGATAATTGGTGGATTGATTGACGAGGTGAATTACATCGTGTTGTCGATGTGATAAGCGTAGTGTGGTTCAACCTGAATGAACTTGGAGACATTAGTGTGCGGATTATTCCATTTGTGGGCAGTTGGTCGCTCCTCTAGGCCGTGGTAACTGACAACACACTAATGGACTCGACACGCACTATACTTAATCAAGATCTTGTGAAATCTATTTAGTACAAGCCTATATTGACACGACGTTTTGACAGTGTGCTATACCACAACATTATGACAGTGGGCTATAGACGCAATGTGAGACAGCGGAATAGCTTGGCGGTCGATGGTACTAATAGATTTTGCGGGTCATTCTCTCTGATGTCTGTGTTTTTAGCTCCATGGAGTAGGGTTGAGTCACATTTCATATACTTTTATGTCATACATTTTAATGCTATTTATCTATAACATTTTATCCATCTATACCATTATTTATCCATACCATTTTATCTATCTGTACCACTATATGTTATTGTTTCGTTGAGTTCTATGTTATATTACATCTGTGTTATCTTGTATTTTTATTTATGCTATTATAGTATGCTATATTGTATGAACTGTTATACTTGTTGTATTGTCGTTTTCTTATTTTACCATGTTTGTGGTGATATAAATTGTCTTACCTCTTTCTTGTATGTGTTATCTATATATTTTAAATTATGTGATAAAGAGTTTGAGGATGAGGAACAGCCTCTTGAGTGTGAGTATCCAGACGAGGAGGAAGAGCAGCAAGTCGAAGATCAGTTCTACGAGCAAGAACCATCCGATCATCTATATCCATTGGATTGATTGTGTGAGTATGACACTACCAGGATTCTTTGGATTCGTGCAACTTGAGTTTCACGGAGGCTCTGAAGCCTGGCGTCTGCGAGAGGATAGAGACTCGGTGACGTACGTAGGGCGTCCCGACCGTGTGACCATACGTACGGAGTTTGATGGAGTGCCGATCTTTTCTACTTTGTTGTATTTACATGTGGAGTTGCCGCTATCTCTTAGGCGTCATTGGGGTGGTATGTTTGATGCGCCTAGCGAGATCAGCAGCGTATCGACTGCACGGACTCGTGTCCGTAGAGGGTCGAGGCATCCTGGATATCTATCACCTGAAGTTTCATCTGAGAGTGATCCTTCAGAGGGTTAGATATTTAAGATGTGTACTTGGGCGCGTCTGCGTTTGTATATATTGACCTTTTACTGCTTTGTTTACTATTTTGGTTTTTAAATATTTGTAGTTGTACATTATTTGTATAACCTATGATGGAACCATATGTATATTATGTGTGATAATAGTGTGCTTATTTTATGTTCCGTGTTATTTTATCTCGTAATATTCTGTTTAACCGAAAAAATTTTACAACCTGTATTAGTATATAATAAACGTTTTACAACTTGGGTAGATTTTATTTATCTTTATTTTATTTTCTTTATAAATGTGACATCTCCATAAGGGTGTTACACTTCCCCTTCCTCACCAACGTCTTCAGAGAATCACATAAATATATAGAATAGCAGAAATACAGAAAAGAGGTGAGACATTCTACATTCAGTACCAATTATGGCAGTAAAGAAACAGAATGGCGCAGGATTCCCACATAGCATAGCAGGAATAATAATTCGCGTCAAGATTCACATAATAAACAAAATGGTAGTTCCAACTAGTTATACATCAATAAATAATAGTTCCATCATCATATGAATAAATAAATGTCAAATGATATGTTGACTCACTATGCACGTGCACATGGTACCAAAATCTAACATTCGGTACTAGAAATCCTACTCCATGGAGCTAGACAAAAATATCGAAGAGAATGATCAAGGAGACATGTCAGTATCTCGTCAGCCATAAAATCAAGTGCTTTCCAGAAAATTCAATCATTTGCGCAACAAGGCTTTATACAACAACATTCTCACAGGATCGCGATATAGGACAGTGTCTTGGTCCGGATCATCGATGCCCTTGCATCGGTCTATCCCACGGCTTAAAGGAGCTACCACCTGTCCATTTGTGAGACACCCGTACCCCGACGCCCCCAAGGTCAATGATATGACCTACACCTAGTCTATTCGCACCCGCACTAAGGTGTGAGTCAATCTCCAAGGCATACAGCCTTACAATAGAGTCCATCGGACTTTCACAATACATAATGACTTAATGCATATCTATGTATATTTAACAATAATATACTTTCTCGTAACATGTCACACTTTGGCCAAGTTAAACATCAATAGAATTTTAGTCCCACACATGGACCCATAATAACATATTATCAAATTCTCAAATATGACAATACACATTTTAAGGTTCATTATGGAATTTCACTTTAACTTAACATTTCTTATAAAATCTTTCTCTAGAGGAATTCTCTTGAACTTCTCATTCAAACTTTATTTCTCTAAATTAATCAAGCTCTTTACTTTAACTTATTCATAATCACTTAGAAAATCATTCTAAGGTTCTCTAAGTCTCACGCACTCTCTTGTTCTTTCCTTCAGTCCAAAATTGTTCTAAGTTATCGGATAAAGTCTTATTCTTTATTTTTCCCATTTTATGAACTTCTAATAAATCTCTAATTTTTTAATTAATGAAGTCTCCATTTTAACATTACATTTTTGGCATTTCCACCTTAAGAGGCCGTGAGCCTCAAAGAATTTAGGGGTTCTAGATTTTTATTTCTCCATTGATTGTTATTCATTTGATTAGTTATCTTTCCAACTCTTTACAAAATTTTAACCATGAACACCCTATTAAAGGGGTTATGGTCGTGAGCCTCATTTAAGGAGAGCAAGGAATCCTTGCTTCCAAACCACATTTCCAATCCATCAAAATCAATCCAAGATCATTAATACACATAAATACAACCAAATAAATTCATACAAGTCAATTGACGCAAAGGTCATTAGAAAAATCATACAATCAAGAGAGTAACCCTAACATGGGTTTCACAAAATCAACCCACAAACATGCTTTCCACTACTAATAGAGGTTGAAGTGGACAATCTCCCTCTTACCAAGAGAGAAAACAAGAAAAGCAAGCTCCTTTTTCTTTGGGAATTTCCTCCTCCACCTTTAAGAAAACCTAAGGACATCAAACTCACAAGAATCACAACCAAAGCTTGAAAAAGGCATCCATGATCACCAAAGTGACCATGAATCACTAAAATGAGATAGAAAAATGAGAAAGTTATGAACTTTTACCTTAAAGTCTCCAATTTTAAAGCTTGATGGAAGAAAACGAAAATGATGGATTTTGGTGATGGTCACAAAAGAGAAAATATTCTGGGTGATGAGAAATGGTAGGAAATAAGGTTGGTTAAATGAAAAAGCTTGGATGGCCAACAATGGTGGTCTTGGCCGTGGAAGGGAGGAGAAAATGGAGAGGAAAGTTGAGTTCTTTGTAGGTGATCTCAACAAGAAAAGAAAAGCTTCAAGGGAGAAATGGATTCAAGCAAGATGGTTGCTTGAAATCAAGCAACGATGGAGGAGGAAGAATGGTGTGGGTGCCGTGGAAGAAGAAGAGAGAAGGAGGAGAAAATGCTTAAGAGAAAATGAAAGAAAAAGTGTAGAGAGAGAAAGTGATAGCTTTTTGGAGAGTTTGAAATTAGAATGAAAAAGGTGATAAGTGAAAAGCATAATTTTGGGCTCCAAAATTAGCTCATTGTCATGGAGAGTTGAGAGGGAGAGGAGGGAAAATTTGCTTCATGCATGCTTGGGAAGTTGCTAGGAAACTTCCTCCAAAGCTTCTTCAAGAAGCCAAAAACCCACTTTTTGAAAAGTCAAAGGTGATGACATGGTGATGTCACTAAAGTGAACATTCTAGAACACTTATGTTTTACTATAAGCTATTATCCAATGGATAATTGTTATAGTTAACAGAAATTAGTATTTATTATCCGACGGATAATAAATTGTACAACGATTTTTATTTATCATATAAACATCTCGAAAAATATGAACCTAGTAAATTGTGCCCGGCCTCAGATTTAGTAAGTCCCCTATCAACATTTCCACAGTTCAAGATTCACCAGCCTCAAGAAAAATATTTCATTTTCCCAACTCCGCTCAGTGTGCATGCAAAACGAAAAATATATTAAAATATTCAACGTTTTCAAAAAAATTTACAAAAATTTATAAAAATCACAAATATTATAAAATTACTATTTATCATGAAATTAGCAATTTTTGGGGTGTTACACATTCACCATTGACATGATTGCCCCCATAGAAATTGCAAGTTAAAGCTTGAAGGTTGACTGAGCTTACTTGCATATTGTCAATTTGCTTGCTAAGATTGTGGATTTGCTGCGAAAGAGTCTTATTTTGCGCAAGTATGGCATCAAAGGTGCCAAGCTCCATAACTCCCTGTTTAACATTGATCTTCCACTAGGCATTTGATATTCATTCATAGTCGTAGTTTCAAATAATTCTTAAGCATATTCAGGAGTTTTGATGTTGAGACACCCACCTGCAGATTCATCAACCATAGCCCTGGTGGACTGATTCAAACCATTACAAAAGATTTGGACTTGCTGCCAAATTTCAAATGTGAGATGAGGTCATCTTCTTAACAACTCCTTGTATCTCTCCCAAGCTTCATATAAAGATTCCCCCTGATTTTGAGCGAAACATGCGATTTCACTCTTCATCTTCACAAACATTGACGAAGGAAAATTTTCGAGTAAGGAACTTGCTAACCAAATCATCCCAAGTAGTAATGCTTCCTTAAGGTTAAGCTTGTAACTAGCTCTTAGCTTTATCCTTTAGAGAGAATAGAAAAGCCTTAGCCGTATAGCATCATCACTCGTTCCATTGAACTTGATGTTGTCGCAAAGCTGTAAGAAATTGTTAATGTGCAAATTTTGATCATCTAACTGATTTCTCCCAAACTGATCTTGTTGAACCAATTGTAGAAAAGCTGGTTTAACTTCATAATTATTGGCTTGGATCGCAGGTCACACTATACTAGTTGCAACCCTTTCAACACTAGGAGTTGCATAATCTCCCAAAAGACGTCTTCTTTCTTCATTTGTTTCTGCCATTATTTCTCTTTCAATTCTTCTTCTCTCTCTTACTACTTTTTTATTTGCCCTTTTTGTTTTTAATTTTCGAATCAAAGAGTAATATTTTTTAATTTACAGTACATCGCATAAACAAAGCAAACAAGAGTGAAATAAAGATAAACAAATCAAAAAAGAAAAGTAAACAAAGAAAAAAAATGTCTAAACTAGTGTCTTTCTAACTACTCTTTAATATTGACAAATAAATAATCACCGACAATCGTGCCAAAAACTTCTTGTGATATTGGCAAGTGTACAGAATCACAAAAGTAATAAAATGATAAGTAAGAGTATCGTCCCACAGAGATTATTTTCTCAATTATTAAATTTGTTAAATCAACACTGTTTAAGCTATCAAAATATGAGAGTTGATAAGAATACAAATAAAAGAAAACACTAACAAGAAAATATCCAAAATTAATAAGAGTAAAATAAATCGATTAGATAAATGATGAAAGATAATAATATCAAAGTATTAGGACTCAGACTTCACTTGAACTCTTTTGATGCAAATTCAAAGATTTAACTAAGTTCTATTTCATGATCAAATTCCCAAAATTAATCAATATCCAATCCCTTGGTATATTAATCATCTTTATACTACTTTGAGTTAACCAATCCCTTAGTATAACTGCAAATAAATAAGCCTTTATAAAAAAACGAGGGAATAAAGAGCAAGACCACACAACCTACAATGTTTATTCCTAGCTATTGCAGAAATTTAGGTGTTTATCACAAGTTCTAGATTCGTGCATAATTTTCTCATATCATACATAAACCCTAAAATTATTCCAAAATTGGCAAAATCAAGAAAAACATTAAGAGAAGAGATCAACATGTAAATCATGAAATAAAAAATTAGATTAAACACAAAAATAAATTTACATCATCCAAGAATAAGATCCATCATCACCTTAACTAGAGAAGTTTAGCTACACATTGAGAAAGAAGAAAACAAAGAAGAAATTCCAATAAACACCATGGAAGATAGGTGGAAAGGTTGAAGAAAACCCCTAATTTTCAAGCCTAGATGCCCCCACGTTAAATTAGGATTTGTGTTTATGCTTCTCTCCCTGAATGTCTAGCCAAAAACATCATTTTTCCTATTTATAGGCAAAAAGACGCGTCATTAAACGTACTAAGCGCTCAAGCACTCAATTTTGGGCTCTTAAGCACGCAGCCCTTAGTATTCTATGCTTGGGCACTTAAGCGGTGGAAAGTTGGGCACTTAAGCGCCTAACACCAAAATACCCTTTTTAGCTTTTTGCTCCTTGTTCAAGCATCTAGTCTTCTTTCATGTGTAATCACCTAATAAAACAAATAACACGTAATGAGAACAAAGTTTAAAATAATAAAAGCATGATAAAATTTGAGAATAAAGCTCAATCAAAAGGGATTAGAAGATGGTGAAAACCAAGATTTTGATATAGAAAAACATGAGTTTTTACAGCTTCATCAGCTTCTTAGTGCCTTTCGAAGATTCAGCCATTTCAAGAGGAATTTGGGTATAGAATTGAAGTAGGAAGAAATGAGGAAGTGTTTACAGATTGACTGAGACAAGAACGAGGGAAATTGATGGAGATTTGAGTGAATTTGGGAGAGTGGGTCACGAGTTCTGAAAAGAGAGTGGAGAGAGAGTGTGAAAGGTTGAATTTGGGTGATTGCGTTTTTGGTGAGTGGGTTATTGGGGGAAATGGAAGAAAGAGCGTTTGTGGTGATTTGGAGGTGGAATGGAGCGATTTGGTGGAGAAATAAGGTAAAAATTTGAAGAAGGGTTAGATTTTGGAGTTTTTAGAGAGAGATAGAGAAGAGGGTGTTGGAAATGGCTGATGAAGGGCATCTAGTAGCTTTAAAAAACAAGTTGTAATAGATTACAGCAAGCCTGTAATCGATTACCTGGCTGTTGTGACCCTAGTAATCAATTACCATGAGGGGTAATCGATTACCACGCTACGTTGGGCACTTCTAGTTTCTTGTAATCGATTACCATCCTTCTGCCTCCTTTCTGAACACCTTCCAAGGGCTATGTAATTGATTACACACCCTTGTAATTGATTACCATTCTTCTGTCTTCAAAAATTTCACATTTCAGAGCCTTTATAATTGATTACCATCTCTTGTAACCGATTACCATGTTCCAAAACCACAATTTCTTCACTCCATGATGCAGAAACCAAGTTTCAAACTATTCCAATATCCTTGCAAACCATTATGCCTCCTTGTAATCCATCAAAATCCACATCTCTTGTAGTTCCACAAGCTTGCAAAACTTCAGCAAACTTCTTTGAATCAAAATCCATATTCCAAGTAAACCATAACTATATCAGAAAACTTAAATTTCAGCAAATTTCAGCAAACTTCTTGAGAAAATTGGAGGACTTAATTGTTACCAAGTGGTCTCAATACTCAAGAGGGGGTGAATTGAGTATATAAAATATTTTTACAAATCTTTCGTAAAATGTTTGATTATTAATTTTCATTGAAGTTATTGATTAATAGAAATGAATAGATAGATAAGATTAAAAGCTATCACTCACAAATAAAACACCCAAGCAAGAAAGTATACAAGCAAGCCAATAAAACAGTGCACAAAAAGAAAATGAGTAGAGTTTAGAAGATGAAACACAAGGTTTATCTTGGTTCAGCCACTAATCCACTTGTGACCTATGTCCAGTCCTCAAGTAATCACTTGAGATTTCCATATATCTTCCAGCTTCAATAGGTTCTTGCAACCTTTACAAACTAGAGCTCTCAAAACACTTTGGGATACCTCACCTTTTGTGCTTGAACCTCAACAACAAAGGGATAGCTTACCCTTACAAAATTCATTAAGGGATAACTTACCCTCTTTACAGATTAATCAAAGCATAGATGGAATAAACTCTCTCAAGATTGAATAATACAAATTGAAGTTCTATGGGTATCAAGGATTTACACACTTATAGCTCAAAAATAGGGGTTTTGAGAAAAAGATAGTGAAACACGAATTTAATGCTCAAGAATGATTTTCATATTATCCTCCAACTTTTTTTAATGTCCAACCACTTTTATTTATAGCCCAAACCTTTTTAGAGTTGTTGGTAGTTGTTGGAGGCATTAAATGCTCTCAATAAAGCTGTTGGGAGATGATTTATGCTATCCCAGATAACAAGTTATTGGTTTCCAATAACAGGTTTGTGAATGCTTATGTCTCGAAGCATATCAAATGAATTTTTGATGATAACAAAGTCAAGATGAAGACCAAGATCAAAAGAAAAGACCAAGATCAAAAGAAGAAGACCAAGATCAAAAGAGGTAAGATATAGGTGTTAAAATATCAATGTGAAATGCTCTCAAGGTATTTCAATTATCTTTAAATGGTTTTTCAAAATCTTTTTAAATCAACTTGAAATTCAAAGTTCATATTTTAAAGAAATGTTGATTTCAATCTTGGATTTTGTAAAACATATGTTAATCTTGTCAAATCCAAGTCTCTCTAAGTTAAGAATGGCATACATACTTAATTAGGCTTGCAAAATGTGTTCAAATGGAAAGGTAATCGATTACACATATGTTGTAATCGATTACAAGCTAAACAGAGGCCTTGTAATCGATTACATTGAGCATGTAATTGATTACAAGCATGGAAGAGGCCATGTAATTGATTACATGCTGGCCAAAAAGCCAAGAACACGTTCAAACAATCATGTAATCGATTACAGGCATTGTGTAATCAATTACAACAGGTCTGACATTGCCCAACGGCTATATTAGGTGCATTTAATACTGCCCATTAAAGCCCCCAACGGCTCCATTGATCAAAAACTCTATATATACTTGAGTTGGGGCATTATTAATGGCTAACCATCAACTTGAAACTTGTTTCTATCATTCTAATCTGAGAATCAATCACAAAACCCTTATTGCTCTATTTTTGTATAATCACTTGAGATATTCTTAAGAAGCATTATTAGGACTTTAATTTGTATTAATTACTCTTGTTAGAATTCCATTCTATCAATCTTGATTATTCTGTAAAAGAGGGTGGGGCATCCCTCCAAATTGTAAAAGGTGAGGCATCCATTAAAAGTAGAGACTCAAGCTCAAAGGGTAAGGAATCCTAAATTGTTGAGTGCTCTAGTTTGTAAAGGTTGTCAGGCACCTATTAAAGCTTGAAGAAATAGTAGAAAATCTTGAGTGGTTGCTTGAGGACTGGACGTAGGTCACAAGTGGATTGGTGGCTAAACTAGGATAAACCTTACTCTTTTACCTTTGTGCATTGATTATACTTGCTTGCTTAAATACTATCTTATTAACTCTTTTATGAGTGAAAGTGTTCAATCTTCATTAGTCATTCATCTCTATCAATCAATAGCTTCAACGAAAATCAATAATCAAGTGTTTTGCGAAAGATTTGCGAACTTATTTTATAAACACAATTCACCCCCCTCTTGAGTATTGAGTCCACTTGGTAACAAGTGGTATCAGAGCTAGACTCTTGTATAAAGAGCTTAGCAGCTTCAAGAGAAAAAAATGGCTTCAAATGATTTTTCTAGCGAAGGTTCCTTTATAAATAGACCTTCCTTTTTCAATAGGGATGGTTATGTCTATTGAAAAGAAAGGATGAAATTTTTTATTGAAGCTATTGATTTAGATGTGTGGGACACCATTGAAAATGGTGCTTTTGTTCCAACATGTACTGTTGATGGTGTAAGAACTAATACACCAAGAAGTGAATGGACCGATGAGGACAAAAAGAAGGTTCAATACAATTTGAGAGCCATGAACATCATCACTACATCCTTGGTGTATGATGAATTCTTTAGGGGTATCAAATTGTAAGATCACTAAAAAAATGTGGGATACTCTACAAGTTACCCATGAGGGTACTAGTGAAGTACAACGATCAAGAATAAATACTCTAACTCATGAATATGAATTGTTTAGAATGAATCAAGGAGAAAGCATTCAAGAAATGTAAAAGAGATTCACACACATTGTAAATCATCTTATTTTTTTGGGAAATACTTTTTCAAATAAAAATCTTATTAACAAAGTTTTTAGATGTTTAAGCAAGAATTGGTAACCCAAAGTAACGGCTATTGTGAAATCAAGGGATTTATCAACAATGTCTCTAGTCACTCTCTTTAGAAAGCTCCAAGAACTTGAGTTGGAGCTTAATAGGCTCAATCAAAGTGAGGAACATGACAAAAAGAAAAAGGGGATTGCTCTCAAAGCTACTTCATCCATAATTGAAGATGATGGTGAAGTTAATAAAGAAGGAGTAGGAAACCTTGAACTAAATGAAGAAAATCTTAGTCTTCTTGTGAGAAAGTTTAGAAGATTTCTTAAGAAAAAAGAAATTCAAAGAAGGCTACCTTTCCCTCCTAAGAAGACCTATCATAAAGGATAAGGAATCTCATCAACTCCAACATGTTATGAATGCGGTAAACTGGTGTATATGAAGATAGAATGTCCCATATATCTTAAGAAGACAGAGAAGTTTGAAAAGAGACCTTCTAAAGAAAGGAAAGGAAAAAAGGCTTACATAGCTTGGGAGGACAATGATATGGATTCCATTTATAGCTCGAAAAATAAGGAAGCTCATCTATGTCTCATGGCTCAAGGAGAAGAAGAAGAGGAGAGTGACACCGAGGTATGCTTAAAGACTAAAAGTTTAAGTTAGTATCTTGATAGTATATGCTCTAAGCACATGACGGGTAATGACTCTAAGTTCTCCTTTCTTGCACCAAAGAAGCATAGTCATGTCACATATGGGGACAACAATAAAGGAAGGATCCTTGGTGTTGGAAAAGTTAGTAAGGATTCCTCAACTTCAATTGATAATGTCTTATATGTGGAAGGACTCAAACATAACTTGCTAAGCATTAATCAATTATGTGACAAAGTTAATAGAGTTATATTTGATTCTAATTGTTGCATAATTAAAGGTAAGGATAGCAAGCAAGTTAAGTTTGTTGGTCATAGAATAGATAATATATATATATGATTAACCTTGATGATATTACCTCTCAAAATGCAAGATGTCTTATGAGTAAAGAGAGTGATTCATGGCTATGGTATAAGAGAATTGCTCATATTCATATGGATCATCTAAACAAACTTGTTTTTAAGGATTTGGTGATTAGTCTTCCAAAGCTCAAATTTGAGAAAAACAAACTTTGTGATGCATGTCAAAGGGGTAAATAAGTAAACATTTCTTTCAAAACTAAAAATATTGTTTCCTCTACCAAACCTTTATAACTTTTGCATATGGATATTTTTGGACCATTAAGAACTATAAGCTTTGGGGGTAACTACTATACTTTTGTGATTGTGGATGATTACTCTAGATTTACTTGGACATTTTTCCTTGCTCATAAGAATGATGCCTTTCATGCATTTAGAAAACTTGCAATGGTTATTCAAAATGAAAAGAATTGTAGCATCGCATTCATAAAAAGTGATGATGGTAGGGAATTTAAAAAACATGAATTTGAAATGTTTTGTAAAGAAAATGGCATTGAGCATAATTTTTTTTGCTCTTAGAACTCCACAACAAAATGGAGTGGTTGAAAGGAAAAATCAATCTTTAGAAGAGTTAACAAGAACTATGCTCAATAAGACAAGCTTTCCTAATTATTTTTTGGCAGATACGGTACATACTGCTTGTTATGTTATGAATAGGGTTCTAATAAGACCAATTTTAAAGAAAACACCCTATGAACTATACAAAGGAAGGAGACCAAACATTTTGCACTTTCATGTCTTTAGTTGCAAATGCGTTATTTTAAACAATGGAAAAGATAACCTAGGCAAGTTTGATGCTAAATCTGATAAGGGAATATTTCTTGGTTATTCACTTAGTAGCAAATCCTTTCGAATTTACAAAAAGCAAATCCTTTCGAATTTACAAAAAGAAAATTATGACTGTTGAAGAATCAATACATGTTGTTTTTTATGAAACTAACCCAAATGAGCTGAAAAAAGAGCTTGTTGATGATGTTGCAGAAATCTTGGCAAGAACACACTTGAAGAATCAAGAGAAAGAGCCCAAGAAGCAAGAAGAGAGACCTCTTGATCCCTCACGGTAAGAGGATTTAGAAATCATGGACTTACCCAAGGAATGGAGTACATCAAGATGTCATCTTCCTGGCAAGGTGATAGGTGATGTATCAAAAGGCATAATTACTCAAAACTCTTTTAGAAATGCATGCAACCATATGGCCTTTGTCTCTCAAGTTGAACCTAAAGACATAAATGAGGCCATTGATGACGAACATTGGATCTTGGCCATGCAAGATGAACTAAACCAATTTGAGAGAAATCAAGTTTGGGAATTAGTTCCAAGGCCCAATGATCATCCTATAATTGGCACCAAATGGGTCTTTAGGAACAACTTTGATGAAACGAGCTTAATAATAAGAAACAAAGCTAGGCTTGTTGCTAAAGGTTATAATCAAGAAGAAGGAATAAATTATAAGGAAACATATGCTCTCGTAATTAGATTAGAAGTCATTAGAATGCTACTTGCATATGCATGCATCATGGATTTCAAGCTTTACCAAATGGATGTTAAAAGTGCATTTTTGAATGGTTTCATACAAGAAGTATATGCAAAACAACCTTCCGGTTTTGAAAACTTTAAACTGTCCAACCATATTTTTAAATTGAAAAAGCTATTGTATGGCTTAAATCAAATTCTTAGAGCTTGGTATGAAAGGTTGAGCAAGTTCCTTTTAGAAAAGGAATTCTCTAGAGGAAAGGTTGATACCATTCTTTTCATTAAGCATAGAAAGCATGATATACTTCTTGTTCAAATATATGTTGATGATATCATATTTGGAGCCACTAGTGAGTCTCTTTAGAAGGAGTTTGCTAACATTATGAAAAGTGAGTTTGAGATGTCTATGATGGGTGAGCTCAACTTCTTCTTTGGTTCTAAATCAAGCAAACAAATGATGAGACTTTCATAAGTCAATCCAAGTATTGCAAGGAGTTGCTCAAAAAGTTTGGAATGGACAATGGCAAGCATATGGCTACACCAATGAGCACTTCTTGTTGTTTGGACAAGGATGAAGGAGGTAAATCTATAAAAATCTCAAAATATAGAGGTATGATTGGCTCACTCCTTTACCTTACCGCTAGTAGGTCAGATATCATGTTTAGTGTATGCATGTGTGCTAGATTTCAAGCAAATCCTAAAGAATCTCACCTTTGTGCTGTAAAAAGAATTATGAAATATCTAGTAGGCACTTCACAAATAGGTTTGTGGTACCCTAAGGGTGCCTCATGTAGCCTAATTGGTTATTCTAATTTTGATTTTGCTGGATGCAGAATGGATAGGAAGAACACTAGTAGGACATGCCACTTGCTTGGAAGCTCACTAGTTTCTTAGTATAGCAAGAAATAAAATAGTGTGGCATTGTTTACAGCTGAATATGTTGCAGTTGAGAGTTGTTGTGCTCAAGTCTTTTGGATAAAGCAACAACTTCTAGACTATGGTCTTGAGTTTGATCACATCCCTATAAGGTATGATAACACTAGTGCAATCAATTTGTCTAAAAATCTCATCTTGCACTCAAGAATAAAGCACATAGAAATAAGACACCATTTCATAAGAGATCATGTGCAAAAAGGTGATTGCTTGCTTGAGTTTATTGAAACCACTAAACAAGTAGCTGATATCTTCACTAAGCCTTTGAATAAAGAAGTATTCTTTTATATAAGAAGTGAACTTGGCATATTGAATCAATCATGCATCTAACTTAGTTTTCTGCATAATTTGCCATTCTACTGCATAATTCAACATTATGCTGCATAATCTGATATAAGTTGGTCATCTACTGCATAAAGTCACATATTTGCTGCATAACTTGGTCATTTGCTGCATAAATTGGTGATTTGTTGTATAAACCCATAATTTGCTACATAATATGTTGTATTCTTACATAATTATCTTGCTATTTATCACGTTTTGAATCTAATACTGACTTGAGCATCGGAAGTTCCCTCAAAGTTTATTTTGCAGGTACTCTATCATAACAAAGTCCTCCAAGAAGCTCAAATTCATCAATCCTGCCAAAATGTCTTAATCCTTGGTAAAAGTAGTGATTTTGTAAAAACATGTGTTTTGGATCAAGAACTAATCAGTTTTTATGTTTACATGATGTTTGGAATTGATTTGGGATGTTTTGAAAATAATTTGAAAGCTTTGAAATTGGCCCTTTACTATTTAAGGTACAAACACTCAGTTTAGTAAGCTTGTAATTGATTACAAGAGCCTTATAATCGATTACCAAGGCTTTGCCAAGCATAACAAGCAAAGTTAGAATGTTTATAATCGATTACAGGAAACCCAGAACGCTTGTAATGTGAATGCTTATGTCTTGAAGCATATCAAATGGTTTTTTATGATAACAAAGTCAAGTTGAAGACCAAGATCAAAAGAAAAGGACCAAGATCAAAAGAGGTATATTAGATATAGGTCCTAGGATATCAATGTAAAATGCTCTCAAGGTATCTCAATAATCTTCAATTGGTTTTTCAAGATCCTTTTAAATCAACATGTTTTTCAATGTTCATATTTTAAAGAAATGTTGATTTCAATCTTGGATTGTGTAAAACATATGTCAACATTGTTTAATCTAAGTTTCTCAAAGTTAAAAATGGCTTGGATACTTAATTGGACTTGAAAAATGTGTTCAAAGGGTGAGGTAATCGATTACACATGTGTTGTGATCGATTACAAACTAAATAAGATAGACAGAGATATATAAAGATAACCAGTACTAGAGACGTCACTTCTATACTACATACTAACATATATCTATAATCACAACTGAGTAATTATAGAAAGCCTTGAGAGATTGCGGAAAAACTTAAACTCATACATATACATATACAAACTTAGCCACCTGAGGGCTTATTGTAATACATATAAAATAAAACTTACAGAACAAATATAAACTTATTACATAAGTTCTGTCTACTTAAAGCAATAAAAACTACTCTAGTCTTCATGCTTTATCTTCTCATCCTTAGCAGGGTTTGTACCTCTGTACCTGAGCCTTTGCCTGCATCTGAGCCTGCATCGGTACCTGCATCTGAGCCTGCATCTGGATTTACATGGAATAGCAACTGGGGTGAGAATTAACATTCTCAGTAAAAGCAATTCCAATACCAGTTCTCTATAACATTGTATATAACAAATATATAACAAATGCTATAATTCTAACTTAGAGCTTTCTCCCTTTTCTCATAACTATTTCTATCTTAGGAGTTTCCTCCTTTTTTCTCATAACTTAGGAGTTTCCTCCTCTTTTCTCATAACTTAGGAGTTTCCTCCTCTTTTCTCATAACTTAGGAGTTTCCTCCTCTTTTCTCATAACTTAGGAGTTTCCTCCTCTTTTCTCATAACTTAGGAGTTTCCTCCTCTTTTCTCATAACTGCACACTTTCTTATAGTGTGATATCAACCGATAGCCTACACACTTTGTTAATACATACAACGCCCATACAACAGTACATACATACTAACGACTAACAATGACGGACAATGCCCATACAACTGTCCGTGAATGCAATGATAATGATATGTAATATGAATATGCCTAAGGAATCCTAAAAGCATGTGAATGAAATGCAAATGCAAAAGTCTATTCTAAGAACAAGGAAGTTTGCTAGGAACTAGTCAGTATATCATCTAGTGGTAATTAGAGGAAAACTCATCCTCACATTACACATATCCTGGCACACTGAGAAATTCGGGCTTCATCCTTGCTCAAAGAGCGTCTTTGGATTTCCCACTTATCTCCTTTGGCCTTGGCATTATCGAGACATCAGGGTTATGTCCTTCTCAAAAGTCCTTCGGACACCCATCTTATCTTCTTTTTGCCTCCATGAATGAACATCAAAGGATATCCACTAGATCGATACTACTTAACTAATTCATAGACTTTCATTCATACTTATATACTTAGTTCCTCTTTGATCTAAGCATATTCTACTAATAACTTTGGCTTCTTATGTTTACCCTTTGCAATGAGGAGAATCTGTAACCTCATACTATATGTAACCTTAGCACTTGGTTAGGAATACTTGTCCCCTAAGGAACTTCTCTGATTCCTTACCTTCTGGCTAAATGACCTCACGTCATATAACGTTACATTCTCAGGTAAACATCACCAGGTTCATTTCTCATACTTGTACCTAAACTCCACCTCATCACTTCCTATCTCTTAAGTGATCTCTAACGCAACACTATGTTGCTTTGAGGTGTAAGGTACTTACCTATGGCAACCACTAGTCTTAGTTGCACTAAGGTTCTTTCTCTTCATATACATACTAGCTTAACTGACTAGTGTGTGAAAAGCTTAGTGTTATGTTTAACTCTTACATAAACACCATCTTACTTTCCTATAGACTCAACTCATCCTAGTGAAAGAGTCTATCTTAACTAATGCCTCATCTATCCTTGCTTAAGGACATAATGAGCATCTCTCTAAAACTTTGCATAATTAACTCAACTTTAACTAAAGTGAGTAATTCATGCATCTAACTTTCCTTTTCTATCACACTTCTGGTAGTAGCTTATACTACACTTGTGTGCTAACATACATATTCTAGTTGTATCTAGCTTTCCATTCTATCACACGTCTGGTAGTAGCTTATACTACACTTGTGTGCTTAAGGTTCCAGATACCTCTTTAACTATTCCAAACTCATGGAATGCTTAAGAACTTAACTTCCACACTTTGGTTAGTATCTAAGGAAGTAAATTCTCTTTATCTTGCATTTCTAACTCATCTTTACTAATACATGAGTTATTGCACATTTCTGCTCTACCTTATGATTATGACATCTTCTTAGTCATATATCATCTTATTGTGTATTTAGCAATGCACCAAGTCTCACTTAACTAGAGACTTAGTACCTAAACGTTCCCTCTTTGGAACCAATACACAATCTTGTCTCCACTCAAGTAACTCTAATGCAAGAGTGGTTCTTACTTGCAACTCTTTGTTGCCTAAGGTTCTAGGTACCTTCCTAAGGTAATCCACTATTCTTGGATCTCCTAAGGTTCATACCTTTCTCATTCTCTACTAGAGTGCATACTACTAATACACTTGTCTTCATTGCACCATCTCATCACATCTTAAGTGATATCTAATGCAACACTAAGTTGCCTAAGGTGCAATGTCATTACTTAAAGCAAACCTTTCCTTTAGGATGCTTAAAAGCCTATGCTTTCTCATTCTTGATGGGTAAGTATTTTCCACTTGAAAATATCCCCATTTATGCCTTATTACACTTAGGAAACATAAACATATGGATCCATCAAAGGCAATATATCTAATGGTGAGATAAAACCATTTTTCATGGTTCGGGCAGCACGCCGCGGCATCCTTCTCTCAACGCCGCGGCGCCCGTAGCTGAAAACGTGATTTCGACTCCTCACGCCGCGGCGCCACTAAGCCATGCACGGCGCTCATAGCGAACCCAGATTCTGCAGAATTCTGCAGACTACGGGTTTCTTTGTTCTTTTAATCATTTTCTTGGATTTTGGCCATTTCTTACCAACTTCTAAGTGATTCTAGGTTCCTAACTAGTTTCTTAACCATTAGGAATCATCAATCACTAATTTAAACCTCTTAATTTGGATTATGGCTCAAAATCCTTCATTCTATGGCCTATGGCTTACTTTGTGAATCAAGGGTCTAAATGAGTTGTTCTAAGTTCCTAACTTAATCTTATGCTATGAACAAGTCATAAATGACCAAAGAAACACGTCTATGCAAGCCAAACACATCTAACATCTCTAGAACTCAATTTGGCATATTATGTTGTTTATATGCATACATAGAGAAAGAGATGAATAAAGGCTCTAAACCCCTACCTCTTGAAGACTTGAAGCCTTGAACCTTGAAGCTTGATCTTCCTCTTCTCTTCTCCCTTCTTCCTTCTTCCCCTTTCTCCTTCTCTCCCTTTCTCTCTTTCTCTTTTCTCGGTTTCTCCTTCTCTGTAGAGAGAAGATAGAAATAGGGGGGTGGGACGTGAAGGTAATTACGAGAAAAGATTAACTTAAGTTTCTACACTGAAACTTATATCTGCTATGGACACCCGAATTATGCTAATTCGAGTTTCCCTGCTTCTAACAACTTTAGAATAAATCATAAGATTCATCTAAATTGTTGTTTCACAATTCTCATCATTTTCTATATCTGTTAGGGATCAATCCGGCATTAAAAGCACAACCTGTATGCCTAAAAATACCAAACTGACTCCGATTCTCTTGAAACTTTTACCACATCTTACTTGGCTTATTTGTGACCTAGAAATAAACTCTCTATGTTTATTTCTCTTAACTCAGCAACTTATGCTATTATCTGAGTCATTTTAAGCCACTTTACAACTTCTATGTTGCAACTAAGTGCCTAAATGAACTCAGATTGTCACAAAACTTTACTGACATGCTAAACAAGTCAAATGCTACCTTCGGTAACCATTTACCAGTCTAACATGTACTTAAGGGTATTACATTTCTCCCCTCCTTTTTAAAATTTTGTCCCCAAAATTGTTCACCTCACGTAAACAATTCTGGCTAAACAAAACTCTACATGGAACTTCTGCTTCTATGCAGTCCTTCTTTAGTACCAGCTTCTCCCAACCATTCCTCTTGAGGAGACTTGCTATCTCAAAGCTCTTGATCTCTATGCTTTATCTCTATGCTTATGGATGGTAAGCTGTACTAAAACATAACTTAGCTTTGAACTCCTTCTTATAAGGCTTTCAAAACCAAGTGTGAATCTAGTATCTCTCTCAGACACTATATTCACTGAAACTCTATGAATCCTAACTATTTCCTTCAAAAGTAGTTGAACTACCTTATCTAGAAAATAGCTATCTGTTCTTGGCAAAAGATTGGCAGATTACTTAATCTTACCACCTTTATCTGCCGCTCAACATATTCTCTTATGTTCTTTAACATACTATGCTACTATACATCTTCCTTAACTCTTGGAAAACCTTAGTAGCCTCTTGATAGATGGTACACTTTCTCTGATGAGCTTCCTCTGGAATCCTTTTCTTGATTTTTGACCCTCTTGGAAGACAAAGTTGTCTCTAAACTTCGTCATTCCCTCTTAGTCATAACAAAATCCTTAAGGGTTCCTTTGAAAATCTGCTCACACTTGTCCCTTAGAGCTTCATTCTCCTTCTGAGCTTCAAAGAAATCTGAGCCTTTAGGCCTCTTACTATGTCCACCTTGCTCACTAAGAGACTATCTGGAATCATAGTCACCGCTAGACTCAAATTCTCGAAAACTCTCAAGAAATTCACTCTCTCTTGGACTATCATCTAGGATAACCACTACATTGGCATTACCCGAATGATATCTCAACTCAAGGTTATGAGCCTTGAAAAACTCTATCCATCTATTCTGCTTCATGTCCAGCTTCCTCTGATCAACAAGCATCTTGAGCTATCATGATCGCTGAACATCTCTAACTAGACTCCTTATGAGTTATGTCTCCAAAACTATAAGGTAATCACTACTATGGCTAATTCCAAATCATACCTAGGGTAGTCCTTCTCTTGCAGACTGAACTGCCTTGATGCGTAGGCATCTACCTACCTCTATTGCATCTAACATACCCTAGTCCCATCTTCGAAGTATAACTGTCTACCTCAAAGTTCTCTCGGGAATTTGGAATTACCAAAACTAACGTAGTAATCAACCTTCTCTTCTACTCTTGGAAAACAAACTCACTATCTAGAGTCCATTCTTTGGGTACTACCTTTTTTTAACGGCCTAAACCAGGTAGCACTAACTTAGAAAATCTACTGATAGATTCTCTGCTCTCGGATACAATGGCTACTCTACCCATTGTACCTCTGCTTAAACTCTGCTGGGGTTCTCTGCAATTTCTGTCTTAAGAAATTACATAACTCTTAAACTGTACCACTTGTAATCCAAAACTGACTTTCGGCTTTCTTGGTACTTAACCCCTTCTTTTCAAAAGTTTCCAAAACTACCTTTGACATACTCTTCATGTCCTTTCGTAATTCTGGAAAACTCTCGAAGATCTGCTTTACTTTACTATGCTTCTATGACAACCAAGTCTTAGATCATCTCCTGAGAAAATTCAAAGATTCTCTCAACTGATCTTACCTGATCATCCTTCTCTCTAAAACAACCAAACCATACCAACAAGGTAAGCAACTAGATTCACAAAGTAAATCAACATGATCTACAAAGTAAATCTATTCTCTTCTTATACACACCTTAAAAGATTTCTCTTTACATGTGTTCTCATCTCATACCAAGTTGGAAGATTTCGTCGCTTTCTTTGTCCAAGAACCATCTCTCTTACGATGTCCTGGTTACTTACTTATGTAGCACACGGATTACCCATCAAAAATGGTCTACATCCATGTATCTTACCACATCTAGCACATCTTAGTGACTTGAAGCTTGATTTACCTTTTTCCTTAGAGTTGCTCCTCTACAAGCACTCTACTTATACTTATCATCTCTCCAAGCTTCCACTGTGCAACTCTATAACAAATTGAGATCAAAAGGCACCCTTACTGATCTCAACATCTAATCTCTTCCTCTTTAGGAACCTTCTAACTCTTGTTCCATGGATGCTCTGAGATTATCTACTTCTACAACTCTACATTCACTTACTAGAGCAAAGAAGTCCATAATCTTCTTTTGCATTGCAACTCTTCTAATGCCTTCTCCAAGTTCTACTTCAAATTTTACTCACTTCCAGTCTTTATCTGGATTGGACGTAAAATAAGAAAAGAACTCTTGACATTCTTGAATTGCTTTGCATACTGGTCTTCAGTACTATCCCCTTGCTCTAACTTTAGGAATTCCTATTCCTTTGCTTTCTCTAACTCAAGGGAATAATACTTATCTAGGAAAGTAACTCTAAACACCTCTCAGGTGGTTCGAGTACTAACCATCTCTAATAACCTCTCTGCTTCATCTCATCAGCTTTCGGCTTCACCTACTAACCCTTACGAAGCAAGGTCACCTTCATTCATCAGCGCACGACATGATCTCAAGGATCTCTTCCATCACATGAAACCACCTTTTGGCTCGATGAACCAACCTCTCCTTTCAAGAACAAAGGAGTAACTTTCTTGAACTCTGAGAAACACTAATTCCTCAAAAGTTCCTTCTCGTTCCCGCAACTAACTATGCGAGTCCTGTTCTATCACTTCTGATAGACTTCTACTAATGGCAGTCTGCTCTCTCAACACAACAGCCATTTCTCTAAAAGCTCTGGTTATCTCCTCCTTTACCAGACTCCTAGTCATGCAATTCCATCTGCATATCTCAAAAAGAGATAAAAGAATGCATAACTTTCTACTAAACTGCTACTTATGCCTAAGCACGGTCAGTCCATACCCCGGCTCAACAGGATGAACTGCTCTGATACCAAAATGTAACACCCTAATACAGATATCCAGATATATCCTAGATAGACAGAGATATATAAAGATAACCAGTACTAGAGACGTCACTTCTATACTACATACTAACATATATCTATAATCACAACTGAGTAATTATAGAAAGCCTTGAGAGATTGCGGAAAAACTTAAACTCATACATATACATATACAAACTTAGCCACCTGAGGGCTTATTGTAATACATATAAAATAAAACTTACAGAACAAATATAAACTTATTACATAAGTTCTGTCTACTTAAAGCAATAAAAACTACTCTAGTCTTCATGCTTTATCTTCTCATCCTTAGCAGGGTTTGTACTCTGTACTGAGCCTTTGCACACGTCTCGAGCCTGCATCATCGGTACGACTGCATCGAGTACCGCATCGGATTTACATGGAATAGCAATCGGGGTGAGAATTAACATTCTCAGTAAAAGCAATTCCAATACCAGTTCTCTATAACATTGTATATAACAAATATATAACAAATGCTATAATTCTAACTTAGGAGCTTTCTCCCTTTTCTCATAACTATTTCTATCTTAGGAGTTTCTCCTCTTTTCTCATAACTTAGGAGTTTCCTCCTCTTTTCTCATAACTTAGGAGTTTCCTCCTCTTTTCTCATAACTTAGGAGTTTCCTCCTCTTTTCTCATAACTTAGGAGTTTCCTCCTCTTTTCTCATAACTTAGGAGTTTCCTCCTCTTTTCTCATAACTGCACACTTTCTTATAGTGTGATATCAACCGATAGCCTACACACTGTTAATACATACAACGCCCATACAGCTGTACATACCAACAGTGACGGACAATGCCCATACAACTGTCCGTGAATGCAATGATAATGATATGTAATATGAATATGCCTAAGGAATCCTAAAAGCATGTGAATGAAATGCAAATGCAAAAGTCTATTCTAAGAACAAAGAAGTTTGCTAGGAACTAGTCAGTATATCATCTAGTGGTAATTAGAGGGAAAACTCATCCTCACATTACACATATCCTGGCACACTGAGAAATTCGGGCTTCATCCTTGCTCAAAGAGCGTCTTTGGATTTCCCACTTATCTCCTTTGGCCTTGGCACTATCGAGACATCAGGGTTATGTCCTTCTCAAAAGTCCTTCGGACACCCATCTATCTTCTTTTTGCCTCCATGAATAAACATCAAAGGATATCCACTAGATCGATACTACTTAACTAATTCATAGACTTTCATTCATACTTATATACTTAGTTCCTCTTTGATCTAAGCATATTCTACTAATAACTTTGGCTTCTTATGTTTACCCTTTGCAATGAGGAGAATCTGTAACCTCATACTATATGTAACCTTAGCACTTGGTTAGGAATACTTGTCCCCTAAGGAACTTCTCTGATTCCTTACCTTCTGGCTAAATGACCTCACGTCATATAACGTTACATTCTCAGGTAAACATCACCAGTTCATTTCTCATACTTGTACCTAAACTCCACCTCATCACTTCTATCTCTTAAGTGATCTCTAACGCAACACTATGTTGCTGAGGTGTAAGGTACTTACCTATGGCAACCACTAGTCTTAGTTGCACTAAGGTTCTTTCTCTTCACATACATACTAGCTTAACTGACTAGTGTGTGAAAAGCTTAGTGTTATGTTTAACTCTTACATAAACACCATCTTACTTTCCTATAGACTCAACTCATCCTAGTGAAAGAGTCTATCTTAACTAATGCCTCATTATCCTTGCTTAAGGACATAATGAGCATCTCTCTAAAACTTTGCATAATTAACTCAACTTTAACTAAAGTGAGTAATTCATGCATCTAACTTTCCTTTCTATCACACTTCTGGTAGTAGCTTATACTACACTTGTGTGCTAACATACATATTCTAGTTGTATCTAGCTTTCCATTCTATCACACGTCTGGTAGTAGCTTATACTACACTTGTGTGCTTAAGGTTCTAGATACCTCTTTAACTATTCCAAACTCATGGAATGCTTAAGAACTTAACTTCCACACTTTGGTTAGTATCTAAGGAAGTAAATTCTCTTTATCTTGCATTTCTAACTCATCTTTACTAATACATGAGTTATTGCACATTTCTGCTCTACCTTATGATTATGACATCTTCTTAGTCATATATCATCTTATTGTGTATTTAGCAATGCACCAAGTCTCACTTAACTAGAGACTTAGTACCTAAACGTTCCCTCTTTGGAACCAATACACAATCTTGTCTCCACTCAAGTAACTCTAATGCAAGAGTGGTTCTTACTTGCAACTCTTTGTTGCCTAAGGTTCTAGGTACCTTCCTAAGGTAATCCACTATTCTTGGATCTCCTAAGGTTCATACCTTTCTCATTCTCTACTAGAGTGCATACTACTAATACACTTGTCTTCATTGCACCATCTCATCACATCTTAAGTGATATCTAATGCAACACTAAGTTGCCTAAGGTGCAATGTCATTACTTAAAGCAAACCTTTCCTTTAGGATGCTTAAAAGCCTATGCTTTCTCATTCTTGATGGGTAAGTATTTTCCACTTGAAAATATCCCCATTTATGCCTTATTACACTTAGGAAACATAAACATATGGATCCATCAAAGGCAATATATCTAATGGTGAGATAAAACCATTTTTCATGGTTCTGGGCAGCACGCCGCGGCATCCTTCTCTCAACGCCGCGGCGCCCATAGCTGAAAACGTGATTTCTGACTCCTCACGCCGCGGCGCCACTAAGCCATGCCGCGGCGCCATAGCGAACCCAGATTCTGCAGAATTCTGCAACTACGGGTTTGCTTGTTCTTTTAATCATTTTCTTGGATTTTGGCCATTTCTTACCAACTTCTAAGTGATTCTAGGTTCCTAACTAGTTTCTTAACCATTAGGAATCATCAATCACTAATTTAAACCTCTTAATTTGGATTATGGCTCAAAATCCTTCATTCTATGGCCTATGGCTTACTTTGTGAATCAAGGGTCTAAATGAGTTGTTCTAAGTTCCTAACTTAATCTTATGCTATGAACAAGTCATAAATGACCAAAGAAACACGTCTATGCAAGCCAAACACATCTAACATCTCTAGAACTCAATTTGGCATATTATGTTGTTTATATGCATACATAGAGAAAGAGATGAATAAAGGCTCTAAACCCCTACCTCTTGAAGACTTGAAGCCTTGAACCTTGAAGCTTGATCTTCCTCTTCCTTCTCCCTTCTTCCTTCTTCCCTTTCTTCCCTTTTCTCCCCTTTCTCTCTTTCTGTTTTCGGTTTCTCCTTCTCTGCCGAGAGAAGATAGAAATAGGGGGGCTGGGACGTAAAGGGAATTACGGGAAAAGATTAACTTAAGTTTCTACACTGAAACTTATATCTGCTATGGACACCCGAATTATGCTAATTCGAGTTTCCCTGCTTCTAACAACTTTAGAATAAATCATAAGATTCATCTAAATTGTTGTTTCACAATTCTCATCATTTTCTATATCTGCTAGGGATCAATCCGGCATTAAAAGCACAACCTGTATGCCTAAAAATACCAAACTGACTCCGATTCTCTTGAAACTTTTACCACATCTTACTTGGCTTATTTGTGACCTAGAAATAAACTCTCTATGTTTATTTCTCTTAACTCAGCAACTTATGCTATTATCCGAGTAATTTTAAGCCACTTTACAACTTCTATGTTGCAACTAAGTGCCTAAATGAACTCAGATTGTCACAAAACTTTACTGACATGCTAAACAAGTCAAATGCTACCTTCGGTAACCATTTACCAGTCTAACATGTACTTAAGGGTATGTGAGGTATCCCTTGTTTAAATAGGCTCAAGTACAAAGGGTGAGGTATCCCAAGGTATTGAGTACTCAAGTTTGTAAAGGTTGTCAAGCACCTATTGAAGCTTGAAGATATAGTGAAAAATCTCGAGTAATTGTTTGAGAACTGGACGTAGGTCACAAGTAGATTAGTGGCTGAACCGGGATAAACCATTGTGTTTGATTCTCTAAACCCTTCTCTTTACATTTGTGCATTAGTTTATTTTTTTACTTGATTATTTCTCTCTTGGTTAGTTCATTAGTGGGCTATCTTATCCATTCATTCATTTCTATTAATTAATAGCTTCAACGAAAATTGGTAATCAAGAGTTTTTCGAAAAATTTGTAAAAAGTTTTTATAAACTCAATTCACCTCCCTCTTGAGTCTTGAGGCCACTTGGTAATAAGTGGTATCAGAGCTAAACTCTTGTATAAAGAGCTTAGCAGCTTCAAAAGAAAAGATAGCTTCAAATGGTTTTTCAAATGAAGGTTCTTCTATAAACAGACCTCCTTTTTTCAATGGGGATGGTTATGCCTATTGGAAAAAGAGAATGAAAATTTTTATTGAAGCTATTGATATTGATTTGTGGGATACTGTTGAAAATTGTCCTTTTGTCCCCACACATATGGTTGATGGTGTAAGAACCAATACACCAAGAAATGAATGGACCGATGAAGACAAGAAAAAGGTCCATTACAATTTGAGAGCCAAGAACATCATCACCACTTCTTTAAGGTATGATGAATTCTTTAGGGTGTCAAATTGTGAGATCGCCCAAGAAATGTGGGATGCATTGCAAGTAACCCATGAGGGTACAAGTGAGGTAAAAAGATCTAGAATTAACACATTCACTCATGAATATGAATTGTTTAGAATAAACTAAGGAGAAAACATTCAAGAAATGCAAAAGAGGTTCACTCATATAGTTAATCGTCTTGTTTCATTAGAAAAAACTTTTGCCAATAAAGATCTTATTAACAAGATTTTGATATGCTTGAGCAAGAATTGGCAGCCCAAAGTGACAGTCATATCAGAATCAAAAAATCTAGCTGCAATGATCTTGGCTACTCTCTTTGGAAAGCTTCAAGAGCATGAATTGGAGCTAAATAGATTAAGTCAAAAAGAGGAGCAAGATAAGAAAAAAAAAAGGAATCAAAGCCACTTCCTCCTCAATTGAAAATGAAGATTGAAACACCTCAAAAATTCGTATTTTAATTATTTTTGTTGATTCTTAATTATTTTTATTAATCTGACTTGATTTTCGTGAATTTTATAATTTTTGTTATTTTTAGAAATTTTTGTGAGTTTTTACGTTTTTGATTATTTTAACATTATTTTTGGAATTGTATATGAGCCTTTGTATTTTATTTATTTCTATCAATCCTTAATTATTTTTACTAATCTGATTTGATTTTTATGAATTTCATAATTATTATGATTTTTGTGAATTTTTGTAATATTTTAGATATTTTGAATATTTTAATATATTTTAGATATTTTAAGATATTTTGAATATTTTATTATATTTTAGATATTTCAAGATATTTTGAATATTTTAATATATTTGAGATATTTTGATATATTTTGAATATTTTATTATATTTTAAATATTTTAGAATATTTTGAATATTTAATATATTTTTATATTTTTGGGTTGTGTGTGGGCACAGGGGCGGGCCGAAAAAAAAAAAAAAAAAAATTTGGAGCCGAAAAATTTTGTACTATTGATTCGGAGACGGGAAATCTTACTAAACTTGAAATAATTTTTAAAGTTTTGTTTTCTATGATTTTATCTAACAAAATAAAATCAGGGTATGTTTTATTATCCATTGGATAATATCTTCCAAAAAAATATCGAGTGGATGATTCTAGATGCAAATCTAGTCGCTCACTCTAGAATGTTCTAGACGATGACTCATCATTTGGTCACTCACCTAGGTGACTAGCCTAGTGACTCACATGTTCTAGATTATTCTAGAAGATTCTAGAAAATATCTAGTCATCAAGTACTTGAGTTCTTACTTTATATGTGGACCAATGAGGAACTAGTCAATGATTGTGGCTGTGACTCATCGTGGAGGACCAATAGAAGCTTGATACTTGGCGTGACACCTTAGCACCTGTGACTCAGCATGTTCTGGAAGCTTGTAGAAACGATGACCGGTCATATTCTAGAATGCTGACTCGCCACATTCTAGAAGGATGTAGAACACTGACTCACCCTGTGACTCACCGCAGTAAGTCACACATTCCAGAAGGTTCTCTTAGTGACTTAGCTAGTGACTCAACGCTACGACTTATCATGCTGACTCATTTATTCTAGAAGTTTCTCTCTGATGACTCGCTATGTGATTCAGCATATGACTCAATGCTAAAGGAAGGTTCTAGGAGACTTTAAAAATATCTAGTGCAAACTTAGAGGTAAAAGCTTTGATTATCTACCCTTGATTTAATCAATGGTTAAGGCACCTTTAGAAAAGACCAATAGAAAGGAAGCTTGCTAATGAAGCAAGATGGAGTCAACAATAGTGGCATAGGCTTTTGTTTGCACCCTTGGATGGCAAGACTTAGAGGAGAAGGATTTGATTTCAACCCTTGATGGAATCAATGGTGGTGGTGAGTCTCACAAAGTGACAAAGACTCTTGATAGCCAATGGATGGAAAACTTGAAAATCAAGCATAATGGCTTGAAATGAACTTGGACACTCCTTGGACCAAGGGGGCTCACGGCCATGGCTTCTTTAGCAGGCCAAAAATGTGACTTAATTCATTAAATGCATTCCTATCATCTTTCCTAAAGCCATCAATAACGCAAAGCTCTCAAATTTTCTCTTCTAAGCCTCATGACCAAACCACCTTGCACCATCCACCACTCTTCTATAATTTCAAACAACCTTACATCTAGTATCCTTACATCATCCTAAGATACTTTGGTGTTGTGATCATCTTCATCTCTCTCTTGGAAATCAAAAAGTTCTCACCTTGTTCTTCAAAGGAAGCTCACGGTCACACCCTTCTAAAATACCTTCCAAGCTTCAATAATTCTAAACAACCGTAGATCTTGAATCTCCATGCAATTCTAAGGAACTTTCATGTTGAGACCATCTTCCAAATCATCCGTCTTCAAGCACTTTTCCTAAGATCTAAGTTTGAAGGATAAAGGGTGAAGTTCTTGATATTCTTTTCTAATCTTATATTCAAAGTTCTAAACCATGTTTTGATCCATGATTTTCTTATTCAAGCCTTAGATATTGATTATGTGTGTTTACTTTGATTTTTAAGAAGCTCTTAGTGGAGAAAAATGGATTCAAGAAGGACATACAAGGAGCTTTGGTGGATTATCCAAGGTAAGAGAGAGATTAACCTCATCAATCATGTGTTGATGGTGAGGAATGGATGTGTGTGTGGTGAAAAATCTATAAGGATTTATTCACTTGTTTATTTAAGGCTTTTTGTAACACCCCAAAAAGTGTTTGTTTAATCATAAATGATCATTTTATAATATTCTTGATTTTTAGGAATTCTTTCAGAATTTTTCGAATACGTCGAATATTTTAATATATTCGTTTTGTGTGCATACTGAGCAGAGACCTGCAGAAGTTAGTGTAACGCTCCGGAAATCATTTATTTTATCATAAATAGTCATTTTCTAATATTTGTGATTTATGTGAATTCTTTCGGAATTTTTAGGAAATGATGAATATTTTAATATATTTCTCATTTTGCGTGCGCACTGAGCGGAGCTGGGAAGATGCGATATTTTCTTGTGGCTGGTAAACTCTAAATTGTGGAAATATCGATGGGGGATCTTACTAAACCCGAGGCCGATCACAATTTACGAGATTTACGTTTTTTGAGGTTTTACCCGATAAATTAAATCGCAGTACTGTAAAATCATCTGATGAATAATAAAATATTATTTTCATCATCTGTAACTCTTTTACACTGGGGGAAAAATAATGATGACAGTGTAAATATTCATTTGTGTTAGTGTGCTTAATTAGGAGATAACCTTACTTTCACTTTATCGTGAAACGTGCGAAACTTACAAGCTTGGAGTAAGCTTCTAGGAAATTTCCTTCCCTCTTTCCTAATGCAAGAGACACTCTCCCTTCTCTCTCTCTTCATGCACGGCTGGAGCACCAAATTTAGGGGGAAATTGTTTTATTTCACTTAATTAATCATAATACATAATTTCAAAATATCACCTAATGCACCTTCTCTCTCTACTTTCACCTTCTTCTTCATTTTAGATTTTCTCCTCCCTCTCTCTAGGAGCCTCATGGCAGCAGCAGCCCTTCCCCCCTCATCCATAACAAAAATTCCATCCAACCCCATTTTCTTCATCCTCTCCATCTCCTAAACACTTTTCTTGCTTGTGGCTCTTTGAAAATCCACCATTTTCACCATCTTCTTCAAGTTTCAAGCTTAGGGTTTTTGGGTAAGCTTATTCATTCTTCACTTTCTTTTCTCATTTTCTTTTTTATGGTCCTCTTGGTGACCATCCATGCTTTATTTTTCAAGCATTGGTGCTATTTTGATGAAGTTAAATTTCTAGGGTTTTTGGTGGTGCCCAATCCGAAAATTGCAAGAAGTTATTGGAGGGTCCTCTTGTTTTCTTCACTTTGGTAAGAGGAAGACACTCCTCCTCAACCTCTATTAGCATTTAGGAATCTTGTTTGTGGTTGATTGTGAGAAAATCCTAATCAGGGTTATTCTTTGATTACATGATTAGTATGCTTGCATGTTGTTTGTACTTGGTTTATGTTATTGGATTGATTGTTGATGTGTATTGGTATATTGGAATGGATTGGAAGACATAAAATGGAAGAAAATGATTTGGGATTTCCTCTTGGAAGGCCACGGTTTTGAGGTCCAAAATTTGGGTTCTTTGTGAACCATTGTAACAAGGGAAAGACTTAAATTCATCAAGTGTGTAACATAAAATCAATGGAATGGAAAAATTGGGAGCTGTAATACCCTTGTGGGGATGTCACATATATAAATAAAATAAAAGAAAGATAAATAAAATCGACCCAAGTTATAAAACATTTGTTATATAATAATACGGGTTGTAAAATTTTTCCGATTAAACAGAATATTACGAGATAAAATAACACAGAACATAAAATAAGCACACTATCATCACACATAATATACATATGGTTTCATCTTAGATTATACAAGTAATATACAAGTACCTATATTTAAAACTAAAACAGAACAATAAACAAAGCAGTAAAAGGTTTATATATACAAACGCAGACGTGCCCAAGTACACATCATAAATATCTAGCCCTCTGAAGGATCACTCTCAGATGAAACTTCAGGTGATAGATATCCAGGATGCCTCGACCCTCTACGGACACGGGTCCGTGCAGTCGATACGCTTCTGATCTCGCTAGGCGCATCAAACATACCGCCCCAATGACGCCTATGAGATAGCGGCAACTCCACATGTAGATACAGCAAAGTAGAAAAGATCGGCACTCCATCAAACTCAGTACGTATGGTCACCGTTAGACGTCCTACATACGTCACCGAATCTCGATCCTCTCGTAGACACCAGGCTTCAGAGCCTCCGTGAAACTCTAGTTGCACGAATCCAAAGAATCCTGGTAGCGTCATATCCACACAATCAATCCAAAGGATATGGATGATCGGATGGTTCTTGATCGTAGAATTGATCTTCGGCTTGCTGATTTTCCTCCTCCTCAGGATACTCACACTCAAGAGGCTGTTCCTCTTCCTCAAACTCTTTAACACATAACTCAAAATATACAAATAATACATACAAGAAAGAAGTAAGACAATCTATATCACCACAAATATGGTAAAATAAGAAAATGACAATACAACAGGTATAACAATTCATACAATATAATATACCATAATAACATGAATCATAATATTAGATAATACAGAAACTCAATACCCTAACAACATACAATGATACAGATAAATCAGATGGTACAGATAAATAAAATGATACAGATGGATAAAATAGTACAGATAAATAACATTAAAATGTATAGAATATAGATATATGAAATGTGACTCAACCCTACTCCATGGAGCTAAAAATACAGACATCAGAGTGAACGACCCACAAAATCTATTAGTACCGTCGACCACCCAATAACTATTCTGCTGTCTCACGTTGCGTCTATAGCCCACTGAAATAGCATAGTGGTGTAGCACACTGTCATACGTCGTGTCACTACAGGCTTGCACTAATAGATTTCACAAGATCTTGATTAAGTATAGTGCGTGTCGAGTCCATTAGTGTGTTACCAGTTACCACAACCCAGAGGAGCGACCAACTGTCCACAAATGGAATAATCTGCACACTAATGTCTCCAAGTTCATTCAAGTTGGACAACACTAAGCTTATCACACCGACAACACGATGTTATTCACCTCGTCAATCAATCCACCAAAATTGGCATGACTCAATGCATGATAACATTTCCAAGTATGCCTTCACTGGCAAAAATTCCAAATATATAGATAGTACGTCCCACCTGACAATACTATTTATATACTATAGTACGTCCCACCTGACAATACTATTTATATACAGTACGTCCCACCTGACAGTACTGTTTCACAATTTGTCTGGGTCCACCACTTTGGCCCGACAGTAAAAAAATTTGCTGTTTTCGTCAATCGCATAGAAATTTTATCGCGTTTTCAAAATCTCGTCGCTTTTACAAACGTTTTTAAATCGCGTAAATATATTTTACTGTTTTTAAAATCGCGTAGAGTTTTTAATACGTTTTCTCAATCGCGTAAGGTTTTTAAATTATTTTCTTGTCTGAATTCCTTAAAAATTACTGTTTAAATAAACAGAAATAATATTTAGTACTTTTGAACTACGTAGAATATTTTTCATACCGTATAAAATATATTTGCTATCTTTTCTATCTTATTTGTCTATTTTTAGCAAAAATTGACAGTATTTTGCTTAGGAAATGTATAACGATGATTTTCTAAGTTTTTCGTAAAAATTCCTTTTATTTATATTATATTCATTTAATCACACTTTTGAAAACTACTAATGTGCATCAAAATATAATATGAGCTCTACGTTAGAAATTTTACAAAAGCTACTGTATTTACTTTTAACCACTAAAAATCATTGGTTTTAACTTTTTAAACTTGTTCTAATCATTTATAATCCTTACAACTCATTGTAATAAAATTCTTTTTAGCTTCATTACCTAACCTTTGTTGAAAAACAATTTTAGAAATCAAAATATTCAACTTAGGCATGTTGGCCGAATTGGTCAAAAATTTGATATTTGATCTTTGGATCATTTTTCTTCTTCTAAATCATGTTGTATCTTGTTATTTTTCCTAAGTTAATTAAATCACTTTTTTAGAAAATTGTTGAGAACATTTTGGTTCTCCTTTTTAGTTGAGGCCGTGAGCCTTAGAGGTGTGTTCTTTGGAACACTCATGCAATCCTTGACATGTTGTTCACATCCTACTATTTACACATGCATTTCTAACACATACAATATTTTTAAAGCTTGTAGACATGCATATTAATACAAATCACAAATAGGAAAGCTATTAACAAACACACAAATGAATCCTTATAGATTCTACAATCACAAACAATTTCCATTTTCTTACCACCACCCAGGGATGATAAGATTAAGTCTTCCTCTTACCTTAAATGAAGACAAATACTCTTTCACTCCTTTCTAGGGTTTCAGTTTTCATTCCTCCAAAACCTAACAAGCTTAAACAAAATTCTACAAGTTATAACCATGAAAGAAAGCTTAAACCATGGATCAATCATGGCTTAGAACTTTGAAAAAGAATTTAGAAATGAAAAATAAGAAATTTCACCTTCTAGGTAAAATCTCCCAAGTAGATTTTCAAGCCCAAGATGAAGGATTTTGCAAGAACTTGTTGGTGTATGCCCTAGTGGCCAATACATTTTGTTTGTATTTACATACATTATATTATGTTATTTTATATGAGGCATTTCATTTATTGTGTTCTTTTTGGTAGACATAATAAAGTCCTTAGAATAGTAAGTTTGATACCATAGGACATCAAGTGGATGACTTGATCGTGAGATCCTATTGGATAAAACACTATTCTTAAATGTCCCTAGTCAAGTATTATTGTTAATGAGGACAACAATAATGCATTGAGACTAGTATGTGCATAGACTGATGACCACATCTCACGGGTCATGGATATGAGATATCAAGTCTACACATGGATACATATTAGAGTAATGATGTATTGGACAGACCCGCCATAAGAATGCTACGTGGATCGTTACGTGAGTGTCATAAGCGATTCTCATAGTGATAATGGTGTATGTGGTCCTTTGACCTGAAATCACTACGATTCCTACATGAGGAGTTGTGTGTTTTAATGCCATCAAACGTCATCTGTAACAAAATGATTATAAAGTTGGTTATTAGACATACCGCGATACATGTGGAAGGATGTGAGTGACCTAGATGGGATTTGTCCCTCCTACATAATAGGAGTGATATCTTCGGGGGGCCTGATTGAGTGAGACTACGAAATGCATGACCATGCTTAAATGAGTCAATATGAGATATTGATCTCATTTGTTATTACTATGTCTACTCGGGAATCAGGAAACTGAAGATTGAACTAAACAAGGGTGACATATTCCATGCCTTGTGTTCAATCTGGATATCTAGACAAAGGGACTAAACTACACGGAAACATTGGTCACGGATAGGTTATGTCAAATCACTTACATTCTCATTACTTGGGTAGCAGTGATGTGTTGCTAGATACCGCTCACTGTTTGTAATATTAAAATAAGATTTTAATATTACTACCAACGTCATGAGAACCTGCAGGGTCGCACACTTAGAACAGATTAAATTGGAGTAATCAGAATCCAAGTTGGACTCGGATTCAATTATGAGCCTAACTCATGACAGATGGGTTTAGGGTTGCACCACTTACCTTGCTACTGCTCACACTCACTTAAGGCAGCCTTTGTTATAAATAATACTGCTAAGGGGGCTGCTACTAGGTTACATCATAACCCTAGCCGCACCTACAGAAAGTGAGTGAGAGATAGTGAGGTTTTCTTCTCCTCTCTTCGCAGCTAGCACTACGAAACAGAGGCGTGACTCCTTTTTGCAAGTCTGTTTGTGTGGATACCGCAGAGACATCGTCACTATTACGGTGTTGGTGATTCACCTCGCTTGTGATTATCACTCTTCAAGAGGTAAATTTTTAAAAACTCGGATTATGGACTTTTTCGCATGGATCCTGTGAGGGAATTCTATTATTCCGCTGCAAGACTTTTGATCCGCAATTCTCAACAGTGGTATCAGAGCCACGTGCGAAACCATGATTCGGTTTTCTGCTTTTCTTGTTATATGCGATAACATGATTCGTTGCTTTCTTTTGATAAAAGATATGATCTTTATATGTTATTTCTGAAATCGAAATAATGATGTATGAAACCGTGTTCTGTTTTATTTGTTGTTTACGAAACATGTTGATGTTTCTGAAACCATGAAGATGTTCATTTGTTTTTGTGAAAACTATTTTGAAAGCTTTCTATTTTTGCATTTTTCTGGTATATACATATGTGATATGTATGATTCTGCGAAAACTGTTTTGAATGCTTTCTGTTTCTGCATATTTTCTGTATGAATGCGATATACACAGCAGCGCGACACAAGGTTTTGGAAACCTTGTTTCTGTTTTGTGGCGGCTATGAAGCTTCCTCATGACATGAAGTGTTCATGTCTTCACGCATTCTGGAAACCTTGTTTCTGGATAGGTGATGACGGCTGTGAGAAACCCCTGCGGCACATGAAGCGTTCATGTGTTTGCGGGCCTTAGGGTTCAAGTGTTGTTGCCCTAACCGTCATAGAGGCTGAAGGGGTCCAACTCGAATTTTTGTTCAAGTAACCAGCGGGACCCCCGTCGGGGCGCTGCCCCGAACCCCGTTTCGTGGTGTGTGATATTCGAAAGTGCAATATTCAAATCTGTTTTTATAATTCACAAAATAATAATGTGTTATTACTTTGTGTTTATGTATTCTTAGAGATGATGGTGCATAGTTATGGCCTTAGTCTTTATTTTATGCTATTTTGGTTATTTTAAATACGACCTGCGTGTCGTGCCTTTCTCTCTACATTCTGATTGTACATTCTCTTCTCATCTAACTCCCCTCGAATGTAAAAGAGGCTTCTATAATGTAATCTTCATGTGGAGACAAGGAGACGACATCAAGTGAGGACGTTGGTGGGAGACGCTTGGTGAAGCTGGCATTAATTAATGCTACTCTCTTAGAGGCCATAACCATGTCACGTTTATTATATGCTTTATATGTATGAGATGCATGGATGATATTTATGGTATGTCAAACAAGTTTAATAAATGGTGAGATCTAATAATAAAATTCCCTCAAAGAAAATATTAAGTCATTATGTGATGCCTTCCAATGCGTGGCACTCGTCAAGACTAATATCGATTAAGCGTAGGTCTGCCAAAGCAGGGTGCCTTTATCTATATTAGTAAGATGTGATAGGATAAGAGTAATATCCAAATGCCAACCATTGGGTCTAACTTAACTAGGCCATTTCAATAGGATTGAAGGCTTAGAGGCATGATGTTGGGCTTTAGTCCATTAGATGGATTAGAATAAGTGTTATTCACCTAACCATCCAAGAGTTGCATGTGATGTAATTGGAAAGAGTTTCCTACCTAAATAACTAAATTTTGGGCGATCAGTCAAAGCTGACTCAAAACTAGGTGAAATATGGATCTTGGCCCACTAGGAAATCTTTCAATGGGATTTTCCGAGTCAATGTAGAGGGTCATTGATTTGAATAAAATAGTGGGAGGTGTATTTAATTAAAAGACCTTGTTAAATATGTTTATAGCATAATACTTATATTTTGCATATTTCTGTTGATAGATTACCATGGCAACAAACACATCAAGTAACTTATCATTGCGATCGGTCCTTGAGAAGGACAAGTTGTCTGGGACAAATTTCCTAGACTGGTACAGGAACTTGAGGATTGTCCTCAAGCAAGAGAAAAAGTTGTATGTTTTAGAACAACCTATTCCTGAGCCACCTGCTGCTAATGCCCCTAGAGCTGAAAGAGATGCTTATAAGAAGCATCAAGATGATGCCTTGGACATTGGATGTCTAATGCTAGCCACCATGAACTCTGAGCTCCAAAAGCAACACGAGAACATGGAAGCCTACGATATGATCGTACACCTCAAAAAGCTTTATCAAGAGCAGGCTAGACATGAGAGATATGAGGTCTCCAAAGCACTCTTTCAGGGTGTAATTTCGGCAGTAGAGGAAGCCCCGTTGGTGCTCATGTACTCAAGATGATTGGGTACATTGAAAACCTTGAGAGACTCAGTTTTCCTATGGGCCAAGAGTTGGCCAATGACTTAGTCCTGCAATCGTTGCCGGAGAGTTTTAGTCAATTTGTCATGAACTATAACATGAATGAAATTGACAAATCACTACCAGAGCTGCTAAGCATGTTGAGAACTGCTGAGTGATAATCACATATTTTATTCATTAAGAAACCCTTATGTTTAGTCATTTACACTCTCCATATTCTTAATTGATTGAGTTTGGTATGATTTTGTGAGTTTGAGCTCAAATTGGTCCTAATTGAATATTTTCAGCATTATTGAGATTTGACACTGTTTCTGTATTTTGGCCATAACTTGAGTTCCTAATATCTGATGAACATGAATTTTACCTTGTAGGAAAGCTAAGAGGAAGCTCTACAACTTTTATGAAGAACTCGAAGTCCGATTCAGATGTCTAAGGGACCTAAGTTTACATGGAAGTCAGAATACGGGTTCTATCAGTAGAATCCGAACAGTGTGCACTCATAAAATCATATCTCAAGATGTAATAATGGAGATGGGCTGAAATTTGGATAGTGGATAGTCAAGATCCAAATAAACAACTTTCATGAAGAACACATTTTGAGAAAAAGAAGTCTAGTAGGTCATTTTGAGCTTGCAAGTCGGAACAGAGGTGCTGAAGTTGGGTTTGAGAAACCTACGGTATTTGGGACATATCTTGGGCTTAAGGAAGCCAAATTAGACGAACCAGCTATCCATTTTATAGCCAAGACAAGGATCTACAAGTTTCATGAAGAACACTTTTCGTGATTATGAAGTATAGTGGGTCGTTTTTGGCTTCCAAGTCAGACACGAAATTTTCGTCCTCAACCACCCACTCATCCATCCACTAATCCACTCATCCACTCATCCACTCATCCACTAACTCACCCACTCATCCACTCATACACTAATCCAACCACTTAACCACTCCACCCACTCATCCACTAATCCATCCACTAATCCATCCACTAATCCATCCACTCACCCATTCATGTCCATAATTTCCCACTCACCAAAAGTCCTTTGACATTTTTCACTAATTCAACCACTCAACCATTTCACTCACTCATCCACTAAACCAATCCACTAAACCAACCCACTAATCCATCCACTCAAACACTCCACTCACTCACCCACTCATCCACCCAATCTTGGATAGGTTTCTAAATTGACTGCTCTTTAATTGTTATTTCTTCTTTTAATTTTGTTAAGTGCGATCTTAAACTGTCAAACCCCCCTTTTTGCTAACTTTCACTTGATTTGATCAAATTGCATTTACGATCCTTGAGGAGACGATCCGGTGTTGTCACTGTGCTACAAGCTTAGGTAATAACTATGGTTATAATTTCGACTGAGTTCGGCACTCGTCAAAATTTTGGCGTCGTTGCCGGGGATTAGTAAGTGTAATCTTTTCATTTTAAGCGTTTTTACTAACCTTTGCTTTTTATTAACTTTTCTAACAATGGACCATGCATAATGGAGTCAAAACTTGAGGAGTTGACTTCTTTGGTAAGACATATAGTAGTGAGACAACAATCACCAGCGAAGCTACACTTATGTGTAACATTTGTTTTTGTTCATCTCACCCCACATATGCATGCCCTACACTTCATATGGTAGTTCTGTTTTTCCAGATCAATTTGTTGCAAAGAAATGGTTATTTTCCCGATGAACCACGGTTCAAAGAAGCGAACAACGAGTTATGACCCCTTCTTCAACACATACAACCCTAGCTGGGAATACTATCCGGATCTGGGATATGGCAATACGGCATCACTACAAAGAACAATCATTTCAATATGAGCAGCCATTCCAAAGATAACAAGTCCATCAACCACAAAACTTGAGCCTTCATGGGAGGACTTGATGAAAACCCAAATTGAGTTCCAAAGAGAGTTTCACCGCCACTATTCAGATTTAACAACCCAAATTGAGCGGATGACAACCTCTATTAATGAACCGAGAAGTCAAGAGTCGACCACTCTCTTCCCAAACAATTCCCAACTCCCTCGCATTCTAATTGTCATATTGATTTACCTGCAGATTTAGTTGAGGAAACTCATGATGAGTTGTGTGCTTGAATTTCCCGATTTAATTGGTTTTGATGATTCTATCAATTGCAACTCATGTATTGATTGTGACGGTGATATAAAATGTGTTATGTGTCTTTGAGATTTCTGCATATTTGAAAGCCGATGATTCTGTTTATGCAAAGATCTAATGATATTGAAGGGTCTATCAACAATGCAACAGAATCTAAAACACATAGGGAGGTGGAGTTGAAGGCCATTGAGGAATTTTCAAAGAAGGAGGAAAGTCGACAGGATGCTAGTAACTATTGAAATGGATTTTGTTTTTAGGCCATGGTCCAGCATTATCAATGAAAGCAGGATTGCAAAATTACACGTATTGCATGCCATTGGTGAAGTTAAGAAAGACCAATGGGAACCCAATGGGAGCCCTCATGCTTCAAGTTTAACTTGGTCATTACACTTCAACCAATGGGACCCTAGTGAAAGCTATCATGTTGTGTCAACCATAACTTGGTCATCACGTTTCAACCAATGGGATCCTGGTGGAGTCTTTTCACCAACCTCAATTAATAAGACCAATGGACACCATCTCAAGCTGGAAAATGTGGAAGTGAAAGTGATGGGCTTTTACCATCCACATTATAAAGATCACTAAGAAGTGTCCCAACGTCGAGCTAATGACGTTAAACAAGCGCTTATTGGGAGGCAACCCAACTAGATTTGTTTTCAAGATCTTTGGGGATGGTTTTCGCAATCTGAGAAGATAAATGTAACACCCCTTGATGTAGCAACCGAAGCATAATCGTCATTACACCACAGTTACTAAATCCAAGTGTGTCACAGTCATGATAACAGTAACTTAAATTCTCAAGAGTCTATTGTATTTTTTTTTTTTTTGACAATTTGCATAGATAGAAAATATGAGCCTCGAATGAAATATAAATGTATTCAAGTCATGATACAACCACCGAAATAAAATCATATCTTTTATACATATATATATATATATATAGTCAATTTACACAAATCAACGATGACATAAATATAACAATTACAGAGTCCAATAAAATACGGCGGAATAAAACACTAAAAGGGGAAAAGTAGTGACCCAGGGATATGTACTACTAGCGAGACAAGGCCGCAACCCCATATACACCTACAACGCTCGAGTCCCAGTCAACAAGTCAGGCATCAATGCCTCCACGCAACTGCACTCTCACGTAGCCGAAGAAACCTTGTCCAAACGCCCAATCCAATCAACCAAAGTGTGGTCCCTCCTTATCTTCCTCACGATCTTTCATCAATATAAATATAAAACAGACATACAAGGATATAGGAAAGAGGTGAGACACCCATCCTTCATTACCATTATTGGCAGTAAGAAAACGACACGGCGCAGAGCGCCCATAAAGCAATACAGATTATATATTCATCAATAACAACAAAGAAATTTATAATAAAAGTAATTCAATTCTAAGCAATAATCAGAGTCAATAATCACAGTGATACTTATAGTAAAGGTAGAATAACAATAAGCAATAATAGGCAGATCACGGTAGCATTTCCAGAAATCAGATAATCATTTACAGGCATTCATGTTCAACAATTCATAAGACCAGGAATGAATGATGTATAACGCATGCTTTCCTAATTCTTACTCCATGGAGCTAGACTCAATCAAGCGGAGAGAAAGATCAGGAGACATGTCTGTAACTCGGCTGCCGAGGCCAGTGCTATCAATAAATTTTCTCATGCGCAAATCATGGCATTGTACAGACATTCTACACTAGATCACGATATAGGACAGTGTCAAGTCCGGATCGTCAGTGTGTTTGCATCGGTTTGCCCCACGGTACAGAGGAGCTCTAAACTGCCCATGTGGAGGACCCGCACCCCGACGCCCCCGAGGTCATAACACGACCCACACTTGTCTATTCGCACCCGCACTAAGGTGTGTTCAATCTCCTAGGCAACTTGGCCTTACAACAGTCCACAAGGACATTCACAATGCATATAACACTATGCATGGATATGTATGATTCACAATTTCATACCATTACATAACACGCCACCATAGGCCAATATAAGCATCAACATATATATTCCTTATCACACACATATCACAATTTCCATATCATAGATCCAAGAATCCCGTTCTCAAAGTCATTTCTTTTCTATCGGTATGAATACATATTCCTATCATGTTTAAGTGAGGTAATTTCCTTGAATCCGAGTTTTGAGGTTATGTTTGAGTTACAAGGGACAAAGAACCATAATTTCAATCATTTCCACTTCAAAATATCATTTTTGGATCTTGGTAATCGATTACAAAGACCATTGTAATCGATTACCGAGAAAGACCTTTCATGTCGATTACAATGAAATTGTAATCGATTACGTGATTCCCGAATCACGTTTCGTAACTTCAAGGCAGCACCGTAATCGATTACACAAGCGTGGTAATCGATTACCAATTGAACAACCTCCGTGTCGATTACCCTCTAATTGTAATCGATTACGTGATTCCCAGAGGCATCATTTCGTGACATCGAGGCTTGGTAATCGATTACACCACTCTTGTAATCGATTACAAGCTAGTCCGAATCTTTGTAATCGATTACACACGAGATGTAATCGATTACCAGATTTCCAGAATCACGATTTTGTACCTTTAAGAGCTTGGTAATCGATTACAAGCCTCGTGTAATCGATTACCACGCGTAAACTTGCAGAAAACAGAGTTCTCAGGTCCTTTAACTCAAATCAAACCAATCATTATTATATTTAATCAACAAGATACTCAAATACAGCTTTAAATCGTGCAAGAAACATCAATAAATCATAACGAAACATCAATAAATCATACAAAATTTATAATTCAAGCAAGCATACAAAGAGCATACAAGGATGGATCTCTCCATCAACACACATACAAAGTCTTCTCACCACCATAAGTTGTTGAAGTGAGTAGTCTCCCTCTTACCTAAGTGAAGGGAATCAAGAAGAACACCAAGAAGCTTCTTGAAATTTCGGATTGGAGCTCCAAGGACCCTAAAAATGGTGACTTTGTTAGAATCAATATCAAGGCTTGAAAAATAAGCCATGGATGGCCATTAAAGAAACCATAATCACAAAAATGAGAGAGGAGGGAGAGTGGTCTTGAAACTTACCCAAAAATGCTCCAAGTTGGAGCTTGAAGAAGATGATGAAAATGGAGGAATTTCAAAAAATTCCAAGAAGAAAAAGTGTTTAGAATGTTGAGAGGATTGAGAAAATGTATTTAGTTTAAATTTTTGTGATGGATGAGTGGGAGAGAGGGAGCTTGGCCGTGGAGTCGCTAGAGAGAAGGAGGAGAAAATGTTGAAGAAGGAAGAAGAAGAAGGAAGAAGAAATGATGAGAGAGAAAGTGTTTTGGAAATTAAATGAATTAAAGTGTGTAATTGAATTAATGAATCAAAACAAATTTTCATTTGTTTTGGGCTGCATTCAGCCGTGAGTGGAGAGAGAAGAGAGAGTGAGAATTGGCTTCCAAGGGAAGCTAAGGGCATTTGGGTCATATTTTGGTCAAAGCTTCTCAAAGAAGCTTTGATTATTTAACATTAAATTTGAATTAAAGTGAATGGATTAGACATAAAGTAGATTGCATTAGGATAATGTGATAGGATTTTTATTACACACTATTATCCAATGGATAATAGTTACGATTGATAAAGTCGGTATTTAATTAATCTGACAGATGAATTTTTATTTGTATTGATTTATTTTTATCTGTTAGAATTTCTCGAAAATTATGAAACCTCGTAAACTGTGTCAAGTCTCGGGTTTAGTAAGATCCCCCGTCGACATGTCCATAGTCCAAGGTTCACGTAGAAAACATCGTGTTTCCCGAGTTCCGCTCAGCGTGCATGCAAAACGAGGAATATATTAAAATATTCGACGGTTCCGAAAAATTTCCAGAAAATTCCCAAAAATTGCAAATATTATAAAACGACTATTCGCCATATAATTTTCCAATTTTTGAAGCACTACAGTCGTTTTCACGACTCTGCTCGAGTTTCACGCAAAACGAAAAATATATTAAAATATTCGTCGTTTCCGAAAAATTCCAGAAAAATTCACATAAATCACAAATATTAGAAAATGACTATTGGCGGCGAAATAATTAGTTTCTGGAGCGTTACACTGACCCCAGCAATTCTCAGCTCGGTGTGCACGCAAAACGAGAAATATATTAAAATATTCTGCGTTCTCAGAAAAATCCCGAGAAATTCTAGAAAATCCTAAATATTGTAAAATGATCATTTATTATGAAATTATTAATTTTCGGGATGTTACAACACTCCCCTTCAAATAGAAATTTCGTCCTCGAAATTTTCATCCCTTAGATCAAACATTAACGTGTTTCTTCATCTTATTTTCTTACCCTCAGATTGTGTCTCTAGTTATGTCAATTTAGATCACCCTTACCAACGCGATCTCTATATCTTTGCGTTGCTTTATTCTTCTATTCTCAATCTTCACGAGAAGTTTTTCATAAATCAGACTCTCTCTGAATTACACCGGGTTTAGTTTGATGACGTGGCTGGATCGGTGACATACTTTCGCGATCGTGACATATGGAAGATATCATGGAGGTTTAGAAAGAAAGGATGACAGAATTTGTTGACAAGCTATTGAACCAAACCCGAAACGAAATTTGATTTAGTCCAAAGAATTTTGGAATGGGTTTATTAGTAACCCAGACAGGACGACACTGAAACTAGACGTCATACTCCTTCAAAAACTCTAATCACCTTTCCTGTCTCATGTTCAGCCCCTTTTTATCTAATGGATACTTCAGGTCCTTATGATTGCTAAAGGCGTTGATCGTAGCAAGCGTCTCCATATTCTCAGAGAAATTTTTTTTTTAACTACGGCCAGCACCAAACCGTGAGTTAAACAATTCCCAATGTGTTCTAAACTACCTTGAGGTGTAAGTCACAACTTTCCCAACCTTGCATGAACACATATCCTAGATTTTTCTGTGAAGCATAAAATTCTCCAAACAGTTCCCTGGGATTAGGTAGAACCAAATCTGACAAGCATTCGAATGTCTCCTCGACCTTTAAAACCTTTCTTCACACGCGTTAGTCCATAGAAGTTTTGATTCTCTTCTTGCAAACTGAGCAAAATATCCGGCTATCTTGGAGGATCCATTGACACTCCTTCAATCTTTGTGTCTTCTTCGATAAAACTAACTAATTCCACCAGTTATGTGTCTATTTTACGGTCTCCGATCTTTCCTTTTGAAGAACTGCTTCAATCTCTTGGGAATCCACAACAATTCCTCCATTTGGAATTTCATGATCCAAAACTGAACCTTCTCAATTAAGAATCCGTACTCTGATACTTTGGCATTTACTCTCTCTCCTTTAAAGTCAGGGAGACTATTCTGAGATGTCCAACGTGTATCTCCACATTTTCGAGAATAGATCAGAATGTCATCATTAATGACAATGACAATTCTGTTCTGGCTAAGGACAAAAGATACAATTCATGTCACTCATGAATGCGACAAGAGGATTTGTTATTCCGAACGGGATCACGAGGCACCCACAATGCCCATAGCGCATTCAAAATCATTTCGGGGACATTCTCAATCTTTCACGAACTTAATGATGACCAGGACGTACATCTTTCTCCGAGGATACTCACCCTTGATCATAGTCTCGTTCATTTGACGATGGTGCTAACCTCACTGAAATGTTCTATTCTTCTCCTTAATCGACAAAGACTTGTAGTTTATCACGAGAAACTTATTGACTACAATGGTGACAGTCATATTCCCTTTCTCTTTTGTCCTCTACAAAAAGTAACACGTATCCTTGGATTTCTTTTCCCTCACAACGCTTCAACTTTGTTGGCCGTTATGAACTCAAAAGCCTTAGTTTCGAAAATCACTAAGGTGTTGGTCGAAACGCTCTAGCAGGTGATAATCGGGAAACGACCAATCAATTTCTAGAATCATGGGCTTGGATAGATATGATTTTAGGTAAGCAAGATAGATCAACGAAAGATTCAGTCTTTAGTAGAAATAGAACAGATTACATAAACTTAGGTGTCAACGACAAGTCTTAGTAACAGAAATGGAAATAATTTAAGTTGAAGATAGGAAAGATACAGATGAATCCCAATGATCCATAAAGTTATAAATTGTAAAAGGAAGGATTACCCCCAGAATTATACAGCACGATTACAGGATCGTCATTTGAGGCATAACTTCTACGGTTTAGATCTCTGAATTTTGAAGTCTCGACCTCCCCGGGTATAAGTTAAAAGCTTCGCTTGGGTTCTACGGCCACTTTTCTTACAAAGATTGTGGTCAAGAGTTTGCCTTTGCTTGGTCGCAGTTGCGAGAGACGTGTCCAGGCTTTCCACATTTAAAACAGATTATCCCTTTGATCTTACACTCCCTCGTGAAGTGTTCTTTTCCGCATTTCATACATCTTGGTGAAGATGTTGGGATCTGACTAGATACACCGCCACTAGTACTTTGTCCAGAATTGGTTGTTGTTGTTCTTTGTTTCCCTGATACCCGTGCGCATGGTTTCCGCTTAAACTGGTTAACTTTTCTATTATTCCTCCTTTGGAATCTAGGTAGTCCACGTTTGCCCCAAAGTCGACTTTCCTCCAACAGATTCTGAACCTCAACTTCCAACTCTCGTTGTTGCGTGATCCTCTGATCCTGGTAAGTTGTCATCTCAGCTACCATTTGCCTTTCTTCTGCCGTCGTGGCCATACTTCTATTGTCTTGTCCCGCGCTTACATGTATACGTCTGTCACGAGCCACCGCCCTTGCATGTCTACTGCGAGCCATTGAATCTCTCTGAAGACGGACATAATTACAACAAACAAAAAAAATTACTTCAAACAATGTTATCTCCCTATGAAAACCAAACACAGAGAGTCACACAATTCACACAATTCAAGCAAGACAAGCTCAATTCCATACATCCTAACAATCTCCAGCTCGAACTTCTTCATTCTGCTTCCACAGCGTAATCCCTCGTAAGCCGTCAACTCCCAAACTGCTTCTCGAATCTAGTTTACACGAACTATTTCTTTCTCCAGAAGATCGGTTTTTCCAAAACCTTTTGATCTCCTCACAAAAGAATTCCTATTTCCCTAACATAATACGCCTAGGTGAAGTCATAGTTTCCTGTACATACAGAACATTACACATTGAGTAGGCCAGTCCTCAATATCATGCAACTGTATAACAGTAGCTATCAACATTCAACCTACAGCAAGCCATGCATTCCTTTCCCATCATCTCAATCAAGAGACAAGGAAGTGCACAACAGACCAAATTCTAATATGCCTAAACATAGCAAGTCCATACCCCGGCTCAACAGGATGAACTGCTCTGATACCACCTAATGTAACACCCCTTGATGTAGCAACCGAAGCATAATCGTCATTACACCACAGTTACTAAATCCAAGTGTGTCACAGTCATGATAACAGTAACTTAAATTCTCAAGAGTCTATTGTATTTTTTTTTTTTTGACAATTTGCATAGGTAGAAAATATGAGCCTCGAATGAAATATAAATGTATTCAAGTCATGATACAACCACTGAAATAAAATCATATCTTTTATACATATATATATATATATATAGTCAATTTACACAAATCACTGATGACATAAATATAACAATTACAGAGTCCAATAAAATACAGCGGGAATAAAACACTAAAAGGGGGAAAAGTAGTGACCCAGGGATATGTACTACTAGCAGACAAGGCCGCAACCCCATATACACCTACAACGCTCGGAGTCCCAGTCAACAAGTCAGGCATCAATGCCTCCACGCAACTGCACTCTCACGTAGCCGAAGAAACCTTGTCCAAACGCCCAATCCAATCAACCAAAGTGTGGTCCCTCCTTATCTTCCTCACGATCTTTCATCAATATAAATATAAAACAGACATACAAGGATATAGGAAAGAGGTGAGACACCCATCCTTCATTACCATTATTGGCAGTAAGAAAAACGACACGGCGCAGAGCGCCCATAAAAGCAATACAGATTATATATTCATCAATAACAACAAAGGAATTTATAATAAAAGTAATTCAATTCTAAGCAATAATCAGAGTCAATAATCACAGTGATACTTATAGTAAAGGTAGAATAACAATAAGCAATAACAGGCAGATCACGGTAGCATTTCCAGAAATCAGATAATCATTTACAGGCATTCATGTTCAACAGTTCATAAGACCAGGAATGAATGATGTATAACGCATGCTTTCCTAATTCCTACTCCATGGAGCTAGACTCAATCAAGCGGAGAGAAAGATCAGGAGACATGTCTGTAACTCGGCTACTGGAGGCCAGTCTATCAATAAATTTTCTCATGCGCAAATCATGGCATTGTACAGACATTCTACACTAGATCACGATATAGGACAGTGTCAAGTCCGGATCGTCGGTGTGTTTGCATCGGTTTGCCCCACGGTACAGAGGAGCTCTAAACTGCCCATGTGGAGGACCCGCACCCCGACGCCCCCGAGGTCATAACACGACCCACACTTGTCTATTCGCACCCGCACTAAGGTGTGTTCAATCTCCTAGGCAACTTGGCCTTACAACAGTCCACAAGGACATTCACAATGCATATAACACTATGCATGGATATGTATGATTCACAATTTCATACCATTACATAACATGCCACCATAGGCCAATATAAGCATCAACATATATATTCCTTATCACACACATATCACAATTTCCATATCATAGATCCAAGAATCCCGTTTTCAAAGTCATTTCTTTTCTATCGGTATGAATACATATTCCTATCATGTTTAAGTGAGGTAATTTCCTTGAATCCAGAGTTTTGAGGTTATGTTTGAGTTACAAGGGACAAAGAACCATAATTTCAATCATTTCCAGCTCAAAATATCATTTTTGGATCTTGGTAATCGATTACAGCACCATTGTAATCGATTACCTGAGAAACAGAACCTCTGTAATCGATTACAATTTCATTGTAATCGATTACGTGATTCCCAGAATCACGTTTCGTAACTTCAAGGCACTGGTAATCGATTACACAAGCGTGGTAATCGATTACCAATTGAAGAACCTCCGTAATCGATTACCCTCTAATTGTAATCGATTACGTGATTCCTGAGGCATCATTTCGTGACATCAGAGGCTTGGTAATCGATTACACCACTCTTGTAATCGATTACAAGCTAGTCCGAATCTTTGTAATCGATTACACACGAGATGTAATCGATTACCAGATTTCCAGAATCACGATTTTGTACCTTTAAGAGCTTGGTAATCGATTACATGCCTCGTGTAATCGATTACCACGCGTAAACTTGCAGAAAATAGAGGTCTCAGGTCCTTTAACTCAAATCAAACCAATCATTATCATATTTAATCAACAAGATACTCAAATACAACTTTAAATCGTGCAAGAAACATCAATAAATCATAACGAAACATCAATAAATCATACAAAATTTATAATTCAAGCAAGCATACAAAGAGCATACAAGGATGGATCTCTCCATCAACACACATACAAAGTCTTCTCACCACCATAAGTGGTTGAAGTGAGTAGTCTCCCTCTTACCTAAGTGAAGGGAATCAAGAAGAACACCAAGAAGCTTCTTGAAATTTCGGATTGGAGCTCCAAGGACCCTAAAAATGGTGACTTTGTTAGAATCAATATCAAGGCTTGAAAAATAAGCCATGGATGGCCATTAAAGAAACCATAATCACAAAAATGAGAGAGGAGGGAGAGTGGTCTTGAAACTTACCCAAAAATGCTCCAAGTTGGAGCTTGAAGAAGATGATGAAAATGGAGGAATTTCAAAAAATTCCAAGAAGAAAAAGTGTTTAGAATGTTGAGAGGATTGAGAAAATGTATTTAGTTTAAATTTTTGTGATGGATGAGTGGGAGAGAGGGAGCTTGGCCGTGGAGTTGCTAGAGAGAAGGAGGAGAAAATGTTGAAGAAGGAAGAAGAAGAAGGAAGAAGAAATGATGAGAGAGAAAGTGTTTTGGAAATTAAATGAATTAAAGTGTGTAATTGAATTAATGAATCAAAACAAATTTTCATTTGTTTTGGGCTGCATTCAGCCGTGAGTGGAGAGAGAAGAGAGAGTGAGAATTGGCTTCCAAGGGAAGCTAAGGACATTTGGGTCATATTTTGGTCAAAGCTTCTCAAAGCAGCTTTGATTATTTAACATTAAATTTGAATTAAAGTGATAGATTAGACATAAAGTAGATTGCATTAGGATAATGTGATAGGATTTTTATTACACACTATTATCCAATGGATAATAGTTACAGTTGACTGAAGTCAGTATTTAATTAATCTGACAGATGAATTTTTCGCTGTATTGATTTATTTTTATCTGTTAGAATTTCTCGAAAATTATGAAACCTCGTAAACTGTGTCAAGTCTCGGGTTTAGTAAGATCCCCCGTCGACATGTCCATAGTCCAAGGTTCACGTAGAAAACATCGCGTTTCCCGAGTTCACTACAGTAGACGCAAAAATGAGGAATATATTAAAATATTCGACGGTTCCGAAAAATTTCCAGAAAATTCCCAAAAATTGAAAATATTATAAAACGACTATTCGCCATATAATTTTCCAATTTTTGAAGCACTACAGTCGTTTTCACGACTCTGCTCGAGTTTCACGCAAAACGAAGAATATATTAAAATATTCGTCGTTTCCGAAAAAATTCCAAAAAATTCACATAAATCACAAATATTAGAAAATGACTATTGGCGGCGAAATAATTAGTTTCGGAGCGTTACATAATCGACCCCAAAGAATTCTCACTTCGGTGTGCACGCAAAACGAGAAATATATTAAAATATTCTGCATTCTCAGAAAAATCCCGAGAAATTCTAGAAAATCCCAAATATTGTAAAATGATCATTTATTATGAAATTATTAATTTTCGGGATGTTACAATAAAAACATACTTCACTTTAAATGGCTGAGTAAGGAGTCAGTAAGTTATACCTTATTGACTCTTGAGACGCATTCTTGTGGCCTTGTACATCATGAACTTCTTAATTGTGGAATCTCTTCAGAGATGAACAAAAGTGTTACAGTCTTGGGAATCTGACTCTAAAAGACCCACATTTCCTCTTTAATTTTATATTATTCCAGTCATGTTATTTTGGTTTTACATTTTACTCATTTGTTTTGTAAGTTTTCAGGTTCTGTTGCAGCTTTGATTCTTACGCATCTTTTCTGCTTGCCATTATCTCGCCCCTCATCAGGTTGTGTTGCTCTTTTCTTTCCGTTTTATTTATCACTTTCACATTGAGGACAATGTCTACATTAAGTGTGGGGGAGAGATTTTAGCATGTTTCTTTTTTGTTAAAAAAAAAGGATTCATTGCATGATTGAATAACTTTTCTCCCTTCTTGAACTGATATGCTTGGTGATGGATGATTGAATTGATGAATTGAGTTTGATGGATGTATACCTTGTGAGATTTTGAGCCTAATGGATGGATTTAACATTTATGCCATTTTCTTCTTTCTTGTGTGATTTTCACTCATGTTAATGACCACTCTAGAACTTGCTTTGATTCTTTTTGAAGCTACATTTCACTTGCATGCATGAACATGATTGAGGCCCTCTTTCTTAATTAGCTAGTTTAACCAAATAGCCAACCTTGTTTTCAATATGATATCAAGCACTCTTTTGACTTCTTGGAAATTCTCTGATTCCTGCCAACCTTGTATATTTTCCTTTGCTTAACCCCTTTGAGCTTATTTGACCATTCCGTGTTTCTAGCTCATTAGGTGCCTTAAATGAGAAATCGTGTTCTTACTTTACCTTAGGGAATAAAAGAACATTAGCTTGGTTAATGGATGAGTTTTTGAACAAGTGTGGGGGTGTGTGTACAAAATAGTTGTTGAAAAAGAAAAGAGTGCCCAAAAAGATGAGTTCCTAATATGTATATAGTTATGTTCATATATAAAGAAAAAAAAAGAAAAAAAAAGAAAAAAAAAAAAAAAAAAAAAAAAACCAAGTGTTTAAAAAAAAAAAAAAAAAGGATTGGGAAATGAATATGTAAAGGGATATACACTAGAGTTGGGATGAACTTTTATGCTTGTTATTTGAACTCAGCTCTCATTTGCTTTTATTCTCTTTGGTATTTATCTTCTCATATCCATTTTATCCTCTCCGTTACGTTGACCTCACTACAACCTTGAATAAAGTCCTCATGATTTGTGTGTGCATGTGTTTTGAGTAGTGGAGAAGTAGAAGATAAGCAAGCTTATGGTAGTGCAATTTTCATGGGTTGAATTGAGTGAAATACCTACCCTTTAAACACTTGAGAGATTGAGAGGGAATCTTGTGAAGATCTATCATTCTCGATTCATGTTGAAGATACCTTGCTTGTTGGTTTGAGATGTGGAGAATTGTTAACTCATGAATGTTTTGATCCTTGAACCTTTGGTTGTTCTTCTTGATTGTAAAATTTTGGTCTTGAGTTTTGCCCAGAGTGCAAAAAGCTAAGTGTGGGGGAATTTGATAATCACATATTTTATTCATTAAGAAACCCTTATGTTTAGTCATTTACACTCTCCATATTCTTAATTGATTGAGTTTGGTATGATTTTGTGAGTTTGAGCTCAAATTGGTCCTAATTGAATATTTCCAGCATTATTGAGATTTGACACTGTTTCTGTATTTTGGCCATAACTTGAGTTTCTAATATCTGATGAACATGAATTTTACCTTGTAGGAAAGCTAAGAGGAAGCTCTACAACTTTTATGAAGAGCTCGAAGTCCGATTCAGATGTCTAAGGGACCTAAGTTTACATGGAAGTCAGAATACGGGTTCTGTCAGTAGAATCCGAACAGTGTGCACTCATAAAATCATATCTCAAGATGTAATAATGGAGATGGGCTGAAATTTGGATAGTGGATAGTCAAGATCCAAATAAACAACTTTCATGAAGAACACATTTTGAGAAAAAGAAGTCTAGTAGGTCATTTTGAGCTTGCAAGTCGGAACAGAGGTGCTGAAGTTGGGTTTGAGCAACCTACGGTATTTGGGACATATCTTGGGCTTAAGGAAGCCAAATTGGACGAACCAGCTATCCATTTTATAGCCAAGACAAGGATCTACAACTTTCATGAAGAACACTTTTCGTGATTCTGAAGTATAGTGGGTCGTTTTTGGCTTCCAAGTCAGACACGAAATTTTCGTCCTCAACCATCCACTCATCCATCCACTAATCCACTCATCCACTAACTCACCCACTCATCCACTCATACACTAATCCAACCACTTAACCACTCCACCCACTCATCCACTAATCCATCCACTAATCCATCCACTCACCCATTCATGTCCATAATTTCCCACTCACCAAAAGTCCTTTGGCATTTTTCACTAATTCAACCACTCAACCATTCCACTCACTCATCCACTAAACCAATCCACTAAACCAACCCACTAATCCATCCACTCAAACACTCCACTCACTCACCCACTCATCCACCCAATCTTGGATAGGTTTCTAAATTGACTGCTCTTTAATTGTTATTTCTTCTTTTAATTTTGTTAAGTGCGATCTTAAACTGTCAAACCCCCCTTTTTGCTAACTTTCACTTGATTTGATCAAATTGCATTTACGATCCTTGAGGAGACGATCCGGTATTGTCACTGTGCTACAAGCTTAGGTAATAACTACGGTTATAATTTTGACTGAGTTCGGCACTCGTCACTGAGCAGAACATAAACAAAGGCAAAGGAAATGCCATAATGATGGTCCATAAGAATAAGGGCAAGAAACAACAGAAAAAGTCCCAGGACAAGTGGAAGGGTAAGGGCAAGGAAAAGTCCAAGCCTAGCACTTCTAGCTTGAAACCAGTGGGTGGAGTGGCTAAGGAAGGTACATGCTTCCACTGCGGTCAGACCGGACATTGGAAGAGGAACTGTGCCAAGTACCTAGAGGAGCTCAAGAAGAAGAAGGGAAGTGAGACTACCACTTCAGGTATTTTTGTTATAGAAGTCAATTTATCTACTTCTGCATCATGGGTATTAGATACTGGATGTGGATCTCACATTTGTGTAAATGTGCAGGATCTAAAGAGCAGTAGACCATTGACTAAGGGAGAAGTCGACCTACGAGTGGGAAATGGAGCAAAGATTACTGCACTAGCCGTTGGGACTTATTTATTAGCTTTGCCAACTGGGCTTGTAATTGAATTGGATAATTGTTATTTTATGCCTGCTATTAGCAGGAATATCATTTCTGTTTCTTGTTTGGACAAGAAGGGTTTTACTTTTATAATTAAGAACAAAAGTTGTTCTCTTTATTTGAATGATATTTTCTATGGTAGTGCACATTTAAGTAATGGACTTTATGTCCTTGATCTCGAAATGCCCATTTATAACGTAAATACAAAGAGGTTCAAGTCAAATGATATGAACTCGACTTATCTCTGGCATTGTCGTTTGGGCCATATAAATGAGAAACGTATTTCCAAACTCCATAAAGATGGATTCTTGGACTCGTTTGATTACATATCATATGAGACATGTGAATCTTGTTTATTGGGAAAGATGACTAAGGCCCCATTCACTGGACAAGGTGAAAGGGCTAGTGATCTTTTAGGCCTCATACATAGTGATGTATGTGGGCCACTAAACATACTAGCTAGAGGCAGTTTTCAGTATTTCATTACATTTACTGATGATTTCAGTAGATATGGATTTGTATATCTTATGAAGCACAAATCAGAATCCTTTGAAAAGTTCAAAGAGTTCAAGAATGAAGTACAAAACCAACTTGGCAAAAGTATTAAAATCCTTCGATCAGATCGAGGAGGTGAATACTTAAGCCAACAGTTTGATGATCATCTGAAAGAGTGTGGGATAATATCTCAACTCACTCCTCCTGGAACACCACAATGGAATGGTGTTTCTGAAAGGAGGAACCGGACCTTGTTGGACATGGTTCGATCTATGATGAGTCATGTAGACCTTCCAGGCTCCTTCTAGGGACATGCTCTGTTAACAGCAGCTTTCACACTTAACCGTGTTCCATCTAAGACGGTTCAACAGACACCATATGAGATGTGGACTGGGAGACGACCCAGTATGTCTTTTATAAAGATTTGGGGTTGCGAAGCTTATGTGAAACGTCAAGTTTTTGACAAGCTTAGCCCAAAATCAGATAAATGCTTCTTTGTGGGGTATCCCAAGGAAACCAAGGGATACTATTTCTATAATCCTACCGAGAACAAAGTGTTTGTCGCACGGACTGCTGTATTCTTAGAAAAGGAGATTATCTCCAAAGGAATCAGTGGGAGGAAAGTAGAACTTGAAGAAATTCAAAGTTCACAAAGTAGCAGCGAACCAATGGTGGAAATAGAGCAGCCTCCACAAGTCGTTGTGGAACCACAATCTGCTTTAGTAGCACAAGACCTACGTAGGTCTAACAGGATACGTCATCAACCAGAGAGATATGGATTTCTCATGACTCAGCAAGGTGACGTATTGCTCATGGATCAAGATGAGCCTGTGACTTACCAGGAAGCCATTATTGGCCCAGAATCTAAAAAATGACTTGAGGCCATGAGATCTGAAATGGAATCCATGTATGCCAACCAGGTATGGACCTTGGTTGACCCACCTGAAGGGGTAAAACCCATTGGGTGCAAGTGGGTTTTTAAGAAGAAAACCGACATGGATGGTAATGTGCATACCTTTAAAGGGTGATTGGTTGCTAAAGGTTTCAAGCAAATTCATGGTGTAGACTATGATGAAACTTTTTCCCCAGTTGCGATGCTTAAATCCGTTCGGATCTTGCTTGCTATTGCAGCATACCATGATTATGAAATCTGGCAAATGGATGTCAAAACTGCTTTCCTTAATGGAAATCTTCTCAAGGATGTGTACATGACACAACCTGAGGGTTTTGCCACTCCACTGGATGCTAGAAAGGTATGCAAGTTGCAACGATCTATTTATGGATTGAAGCAAGCTTCCAGAAGCTGGAATCTTCGTTTTGATGATACAATCAAACAGTTTGGTTTCATCAAGAATGATGTTCTTAGAGATGTTCTTAGAATTGTGTTTAGGTTTCGAAAAGTTAGTTAGAAGAAATTTTGGGTGGATGGATGGTGTATAAGAGTGCTTGGCCGAAAGCTTCACAAAGGAAACAACAATGGAGTTTTGTGTTTTTGGAAGAGAGAGAAGAGAGAAAATGATAGGAAATTAAGTGATAATTACTCCTCCAAATGATGCATGGCCGTGGACTTCAAGGGCAAGGGAGGTGTCCACTTGGTTGGCTCCATCCAAGCCTTAGGATTGATGAATGGTGAGGATTAAGACTTGATCACCAAGCTTTGCTCTCATTGGTTAATCCTAGCCTTGTCATTAAGCCTTGTCATCAAGTTTAGTCACTAATTAAGCCTAGTCATTAAGCTTAGTCACATGCTCTTGAATGTTCCACCACTAATGATGCTTAATTAAGCTACTAATCCTATTAAGCTTTTACTAAACGTGGGTCCCGCAAAACATTTTCGGGTCCATTATCGCTTATTTGTACTGACTAATAAAATAATATTATAATAATATAAAATTATTTTATTTCATAGTAAAATCCTAAAAATTAAAAGATTACTAACCGTATCATTCAAAATTGGGTTTAGTAAGATCCCCCAGCTCCGAATAATTAAAATAAGATTTCCCAGGCCCGAAAAAATATTATTTTCTTGTCCCAGAGCAAATCACACAAAAAGTCCAAATAAAATAATAGACAATATTATAAAGCAGTAATTCATACAGAAAAATAACAAACAGTACAAAAAGGACATAATTGTCATTTATCCTAAAGTTGAAAAACATCAAACAGTACATTCGGGACTCAACGGTAGCACCCCAAAAGTTTAGGGTGTTACAGGAGCTAAATCCCCTAGGGAGGCCACGGCCTCTAGGGCCTTTTTGGGGCATAATCATGCAATTTTGGTAACCTTGGGACTTAGATAATTAAATGATTAAATCATAGGTAATAGGTTAGAAAATTAGCAAAATTGGAAGAGTTAGGTACACCTTGAGATTCATAAATTTTAAAGAACCAAGAATGGAATTTGTCATAAGACTTAAGGTAATTTTACAAGGGCAAGAACAAGAGAGTGTGGGACTTTGAGATCTTAGAATAACCTTCTAAGTGTATGAGAATAAATTACATTAGAAAATTTAACTAATTATGAGAATTCAAGTAGAGACAAACTTTGTAAGAAAGATTAATTTTAAGTAAGAATTCATAATACACCTTAAAAATGTATTATTCTGTTTAATTTCAATGCTATGATAGTGTGAGTCCATGTGAGTGACCAAGGATGTATTGATGCTCTCTTTGGCCAATTGTGGCATATTGTGGAATAATATGTAATTATGATCATACATGTTCATGCATAGAGTCTTTATGCATCATGAATGTCCTATGGACTGTTGTTAAGGCCAAGTTGCCTAGGAGATTGAACACACCTTAGTGCGGGTGCGAGTAGACTAGTGTAGGTAATGTTACAACCTTGGGGGTGTCAGGGTGCGGGTACCTCGCAACGGGTAGTTGGTAGCTCTCCTGTCCGTGGGGCAAACCGATGCAAACGCACCGATGATCCGGACCGAGACACTATCCTATATCGTGATCTAGCGTAGACTGTCTGTACAATGCTTGAATGTGCACATAAAAACTGTTGAGTTATAGCACTTTGGCCTCAGCAGCCGAGTTGCAGACGTGTCTCCTAATCTTTCTCTCTGACTGGTTGTGTCTAGCTCCATGGAGTAAGAAATTGAGTACTGTGTGCATATGCATAATGAGATGTCATATTATCTGATAATTACTGCCTTACGTGGGTTTGAACTGTGAATTTATTGTTATGATGAATGTCTACCTGGAACTGTTTACCTGTTTACTGATGTATTTACTGTCTATCATTATTATTATTGTCTTTGAGATGCTATCTGGGTGCGTTGCACCGTATTGGTTTTTGGCTGCTGTAATTAGTAATAATGGTAGAATGTTTTACTTCTTTTCTGTATTTCTGTTATTCTCTACCCATATATTGTGTTCCAACGAAGACGATGGCAAGGAGGTTGAAGCTCCCGATTTCCCCGGCTTCTGGCCCGATCAAGATTAGTATTTACTGTGGAGCATGGAGGCACGCATGCGTGGGTTCTTGGGTGATGTGTGTCTGACCTTCCTTAGGGAGCTGGAGTGCTGGCACATTAACCTGAGTTTCGACCGCTGTGTCTACCTTGGAGACGTATCGATCTCTTTGGCCTGGAGACGTTATGAGACGCTGATCTTTACCTGCTACATCAGCCTGCGTTTGGAGTTCTATCTGCCTATCCGAGAGATGTGGGGTGACCACTATTACACCCCGCAGGAGGACTTTTTTGATTCCAGTGCCCGGGCTCCTGCCCGTGACTCTGTGGTTCCTATGGAGGTTTCCTCGGATGAGGAGGATCCCGCAGAGGATCCTGACATGGTCCCTCCTCATCTGAGGGACTGACATTGCTGGTAGCTGCTGATGGCTGCCAGTGTTTTATTTTGGGAGCCTGATGTTTCATTTTTGGTGGGCTGTATATTCTGATATCTTGGGGATGTATATGTATGATCCTTTGAGCAGGTATAGTTTTGCTTTTTGGGAATTCCAGGCTTGTATCTAAAACACATTTGATATATATATATATATATGCATGTTGTTCAGATGTAAGTTTTACCCTCTGTCTTACTCTGTATTGTTATTTACCTTTCATTGCAACATTTAATCGATTAAAAAAAATTATATATATACCACCATTTTACTCACGTACTTATGAATCAAACAAATTAATCTTAATTAGAATGAACCGGGTCTTAATTTCATTAGGAAAGTTTTATTTTTCCGTATTTTCTTTTATTTGACAATGTGACGTTCCCTCCCAAAAAGGGGCGTTACACTTTCCATATTTATGATTGTTTGGTGAATGATATGCTGATTGCTTTGATAAGTGTGCATGATTTTATTGATTGATTATTATGCGAGATAATATAATTTTGATTAATTTGTGATTAATTGCTTAATATGATTTTACTGTTTTCATAGTAAGCATGAACATGTGATGGTGGAAATATCATGAGTGATATGTTATATGATGAGAATTATGTGGAAAGGAAAAATGTTTTAGTTCCAAAGAACCTTGAGGCTCACGGCCTTTTTGCTTAATATGGAACAAAGGATTTCAAATTATTTTACTACTCATGAGTTTTAGATGAGTAGGTAATAAGTTAATGATTTAAGGATTTGCAAAGAAAGTGGACATGAAAATGAACAAAGATTTTATGATGAAGTTATTTGTGATTTTTGGCCAATATGTCAAGAATTAGTAGATTAGAACAAACAGTATTTTTAAACATAATATTGAATGGATTAAAATAGTAAAGGATTTAAATTAAGGGATTTTGAGATATAAAAGTAAGAAAAACTTATTTTTGGAATTAATTAAATTAGTAGATTTAGTTTATAAAAGAGAAATAAATTGGTGACTTGAAGTTTACTGACGTATAGCTCACCCGTTGAGTTTTGAGGCGCGTTAGGAAATTTTGAGTTAGAATAATTGATTTAAAACAATGAGAAAGCAATTTTGTGGGAAATAGTAAAAAAATTATGGAAAAGATTTCTTAATTGAGAAAACGTGGAAAATGAAGTTGGAAATTGTATTGATTTTTGGAAAGTCCAAAATGATGTTTGAAATATCGAGAAATATTTTACGTAATTGAAAAATGATGAAAAATGATTTACGCGACTTAAAAATATGATTTTTAAGCTACGCGATTTCAAAAATGTTGAAAAATTGCTACGCGATTTGAAAATGTAACAAAAGTGTTACGCAATTATGAAAACACATTAAAAATGATACGCGATTGAAAATACAGTAAAGTTACTGTAAGAACTAACGTACTAGACCCGGATGTATCGGTGATATTATGTAATTGTATGGGCGATTATATAATATTCATTGATCTTATGATATTAGACAATTGTATAGGCGGTTGTTATAATCTCATTTGGGAATAGTCTAAAGATGAAATTGAGATATGCATTGAGGTATCATGCATTGAACAGAATATAACCGATGGCTATTATGGCTTTTTGTTGTCTATGAGTGAATGAGAATTGAATAGTGAGGTCTATGATGGATCTTGGGGGCGTCGAGGCACGGCGAGCAACAATGTGGACAGTTGGAAACTACCATGTACCACTTGATTGTGTAATTCCATTACAACGCATCGACGATACCCGACAATCACTATTTCTTTTCGTGGATTGGTATCGTCTTTGGGCTAAGGCTGACATGTGTTCCAGATCCGTTCATCTCTGAAATTGTGATTAGCTCCATGGAGTAGGAATTGGTTCAGTATGCATACACATGGTCAGTACACATATTGTTGTGGCATGGTCAATGTTCAAGTAGTGTTACATAATCATTTCATATATATTGATGATATTTGTTATGATAAAATTGTTATTGTTTATTTTATTATGATATATGGTTATTGGAATTGTTTATAAAATGATGACATGAATATAATTGTGATATCTGTATGTATGGAATAACTTCTTCATTCATATTATTCTTTGCTACCATACTGGTATTGATGAAAGGGGATCTCATTTCTTTGCTGTACTGTTTGTTTGTGTTTGTATTATTAAAAATTTGTATTGTAGATGAAGGAACTTCTTAGACTTAACTGGAGGCAATATTTTGAGTTTGGGGACGATAGCGAGGAGTGATCTTCCTAGTTTCGACAATGTACAGTTTTGCAGAGGAACAAATATTTGACGCATCGAGATGGATGCGGAACGGAATAAATATATTGAGTTTTCTCGTTAGTATTATTACCGTACTATTAAGTAGGACCTATCATGGGATTTGCTACTGTTTCCTTGAGTCTATAAGTTTTATGTTCTAAGTACTGTTGAATATTATGTGGTGTCTGTGATGTATATTAATCAATTTAAATCTATTTTGAGTATTGCCTATAAATTTCGATAAGTTTATATTTCCGTAAAAAGAATTTTTAAAACCCATGTTTTATAACTCAAATACTTTTATGAAATGATTTTCAGATTATAAGTTTGTAGTTGGAAATGTAATGACCTACGGACAGTGTTACAAAGATGAAGATGATGGAGATGGCATTGACAATCTTGAGATGAATTAAGAAAATTTCAGCCTCCTTATGAAAAGGTTTGGAAGATTTCTCAAGAAGAAAGGGAATCAAAGAATACCACATTTTCCTCCTAAGAAGGCATATCAAAAGGGAGAAGGAACTTCATCCACTCCAACTTGTTATGAGTGTGGAAAATCGAGGCACATGAAGATGGAGTGTCCGGCTTATCAAAAGAAAATGGAAAAGTATGAAAAGAGACCTTCCAAGAAAAGAAAAGAAATGAAAGCATACATTGCTTGGGAAGACAATGGTATGGATTCCACTAATGATTCGGAGAGTGAGGAAGCTTATCTTTGCCTCATGGCAAGTGGAGAAGAAGAAGAAGAAAGTGAAACCGAGGTAAACTCATCTAATCTTGAACCCCATCCTTCATATAGTGAATTGCAAGATGCATTCTAAGAATTACATGATGAATCTGTAACATCCCAGAAAAACATATTAGACTTTTATATGTGTACAAAGGTAGCATATAACTTGTTTGATATATCAGTGAAGAATTGTGACAAACAGAGTTAGTTTAAGCACTTTGCTGCAATGTAGAGTGTGGAAAATGGCCTAAAATGACTCAGAAAATAGCATAAACTACTATTTAAAGGGAAACAAGTTTAGATAATTTGTTTCTAGGTCACAAATAAGTTAAGTAAGGTGTAGTTAAAATTTTAAGATAATCAGAGTTAATTTGGTATTTTTAGGCACACTGGTTGTGCATTTTAATGCCGGATTGACCCCTAGCAAATATAGAAAAATAGAGAAAAAGTACAACATGATTTTTAATGAATCATAAGATTTATTTTGAGTTTGTTGGAGGTTAGAAACTTAGATTTGAAAAAATCTAAGTGTTCATAACAGATAGGGAACTTTAGTACCTATCTAGAAGAAGCAAAGTTAGACTTTGCCTCTTCATTTATATCCCACTGCAAAATGGGAGAAGGAAAATCAGAAAAGAAAAGAAAGAAAAGAGAAGGAAAAAATCGAAGGAAGAAAGGAGAGAAAGATAAGAAGGAAAAGAAGGAAAGCTTGAAGATCATCATCCAAGACAAGAGGTAGGGGTGTTGGCTATCTAGTTCTTCATCTTGTATTCCTTTCTTCGTGTATGAGCCATATGGGTTTGAGATAGAAAATGGGATTGGATGAGTTTCTTAGAGCTAGAGTAGGAAGAATTCATTAGAAACTTGAAGTATGATTGTATTTGAGTTAGTCTAGGCATGGTGGATAGTTAGAATCCTAAGAGTATCAATGAAACTCTTTGTGATGGAGATTGAGAAATGGCTATTTGAGTTGTGATTCTTGGCCATAATTCATGCTAGATGAGTTAGGAGTTCATATGAAGGTTGCTATGTGGTTAGGAACCTTAGTTGTGATTGGAAATCACCTAGAATCCATGAGTTGAGGATTGGATCAAGTTTAGGAATTAAAAGAATAGGAAACATGGCTATTTTCTGCTCCAGAATTACTGTTCTGCAGTGTCGTATTAGAAATCCAAGGTTGGTATTCGAATAAAGCATTACAGAGAGCTCCAGAAAGTGAAATTTCATGGGTGGTATTCGAATACCACCAGAGGTATTCGAATAGACCCGAAATAGAGAGAAAACTCATTTCTGACAGCCTGTAGTGTTTTTATCATAACTCAAGCTACCGATATCAAAATGAGTTGATTCCAAAGCCATTTGAAAGCTAAGACATAGGGCTATTTTCCTATAAAATTTTAGAATCATTGAAGGTAGGATGTACCTCTAGTGCATTTATGAAAATCAGCCTTTTTAAGGGTCTAGAGCAGATTTCATTAAAGATGTTATTTTGATGATTTGAAATTCCTAATTATTAGGATCCTTTGTTTATGCCTAGTAAAGATTGTTGAGACACTTGAGAGGTTATTTCTTTGAGAGAAAGACCTAGTTTCATACAAAGAGAGATATAAGAAAAGTGAATACATCCATTAGACATGGATTGTCAGAGATCAAGAGTTTAGCTTCTTAAGCAACTTAAAGTTGCAGAGATGTCACAAGAGAGGTGATAAGAGATTTAAGAAGCAAGATGGCAATAACAGAGTGTCACAGTGCCTAAGTGGCAAGAGTAAGGGCCAAGGTGCCAATATGGAAATAGTAGAGTGTCATAGTGCCTAAGTGGCAAGAGTTAACGGCCAAGGTGCCGAATTGACAAAAGTTAAGTGCCATAGACCCTAGCTGGCAAGGGTGAATGCCATAGCGCATGAAGAGCTCTCAAAGAGTGAAAGAGAGTTAGTAATACAAAGACAACAGTGTACTAAGTCTAGTTGGCATTGGCTCAATGTCGTAGTGTATGAAATGCTCCCACAGAGAAGAGGTGGAGTTAGTAATGCAAGATGGACTTAGTATGAGATCATGTGGTGGTTATGTTAGAGTTAGGACATAACTCTGCATTTACACACACATCACATTTCCCATATGCATGCTAATCCCTAGAGAGCAGGTAGTGGAGGCATCCACTCAGTTTTGGTGGCGATATCCACCTAGTTAAGGTAGATTACTTGGTGATCTACGAGTGTAGGAGGTCAGGTGTTGTGGTAACAGACTTCGTTCCTAAAAGTAGGCTATAAGGGGTCACACGTTATCATGGTAGAATTCTTCTATGCCTAGGGGGACAAGCTAAGTATTCATGACATTGCACTAACACTATCATACACTTTTCTTTGAGCATAAACATACATTATTCCATCATTACATTATTTAATATTTTGTTCGGTTTGAATATATTTGTGTGATTGCTGTGTATGTGTTACTTTGTGCTATCGGTGACAACTGTATGGGCAGTTGTCTGGCCGATGATTTTAAATGATTGTATGGGCAGTTGTTTGATCTCATTGTGGTTTCAGTTATCAGAATAGAAGTATAGTTTGCTAAAGAATGTTACATAAAGAGAGAGTTGTAATTGTTTCTTATGCAGGAAGTATTAGTTCAGTTGGGTTTATTCATTTTGAATGTTTAAACTGCTGGTTTTGGTATACTTATACTGAGAAATGTGATTTCTCACCCCGTTATTGCCATATAAATCCAGGTAGAAGTTCATCCAAAGGCAAGAAGAAGTAGGAAGACAAAGATAGTTTTTATACTTTCTAGTTTACAGCTTGTATTTATTTACGTGCTTTTAGTTGTATGAAGTTATGTATACAATGAGCCCTTTTATGGTAATGTTATATGTATAACTTTTAGTTTTCTGCAAGGCTCTCCATTATTATTTGCTTAAATGATATGGATTAGTACAATGCTAAGTTAGAAGTAGCATAACTAATACTGCTTATCCAGGTATATTTTGATATACTAGGTTATCGGTATTAGGGCGTTACAGAATCCATGAGACTCACTAAAATGGTTTTAACTTCTAACAAAACAGTCTCCTTATTGGCAAACAAAGTCTCTATTTTAACCAAGGAGATTAAAGAACTCAAAGTTAAAAATGAGACTCTTGGAATTATTGATGCTAACTCATTATGTATGATTTGTTCTTCACATGATAATGCACCCACAGTCTCATCTTGTTCATCATGTAAAGCATTTGAAAATGAAATTGAGGATTTGAAAAATACACTTGCAAAATTTACATTGGAAAGGGACAATTTGAATGTGTTACTAGGAAAACAAAGATGTGCTTTTCAAAAGGCCTGTTTGGGGTATAATCCCAATAACCAACAAAAATCTTACAAGAATTTCTTTGATTCATGGATATGGCATAGAAGAATTGCTCACATTCACATGGATCACTTTAAAAAGTTAGTTTCTAAAGAACTAGTAATCGGACTTCTAAAGCTCAAATTTGAAAAAGATAAACTTTGTGATGCATGTCAAAAAGGAAAACGAGTAAAGGTTTCTTTTAAAGCTAAAAATGTGATTTCAACATCTAGACCTTTACAACTTTTGCACATGGATCTTTTTGGTCCCTCTAAAACTATGAACTTTGGTGGGAATTACTATGCTTTAGTGATTGTGGATGATTTTTCTAGGTTTACATGAACATTGTTTTTGTCTCACAAAAATGATGTTTTTCAATCATTCAAAAAGCTTGCTAAAGTTATACAAAATGAAAAAAAAAATTTGTATTGCATCCATAAGAAGTGACCATGGCGGTGAATTTGAAAACCATGAATTTGAAACTTTTTGTGATGAATATGACATTGAGCATAATTTTTTGGCCCCTAGAACGCCACAACAAAATGGTGTTGTAAAAAGGAAAAATCGATCTTTAGAAGAAATGACAAGAACTATGCTCAATGAGGTCAACCTTCCTAATTTTTTTTGGGCGGATGTGGTTAACACTGCTTGCTATGTTATCAATAAGGCTCTAATAAGGCCAATTTTAAAAGAAAACCTTATATGAATTATACAAGGGAAAGAAGTCAAATGTTTCACATTTTCATATCTTTAGATGTAAATGCTTTGTTTTGAATAATAGAAAGGATAACTTGGGGAAGTTTGATGCAAAATCAGATGAGGAAATATTTCTTAGCTATTCTATACATAGTAAGGCCTTTAGGGTTTATAACAAACAAACTATGACCATAGAAGAGTTCATACATGTTGCATTTGATGAAACTAACTCAAATAGTCTAAGAAAGGATTTGGTTGATGATGTTGCAGAAATCTTATCAAGGACTCACCTAGTGAACAAGGAGAAGGATGTCAAAAGGCAAGAAGAAAGCTCATACGATCCCCCAAGGTAAGAGGATTCTCAAATCATGGACCTTCCCAAGGAATGGAGGACTTCAAGATATCATCCTCTTGACAAAGTGATAGGTGATGTATCAAAAGGGGTAATCACTCATAACTCTCTTAGAGATACATATAACCATATAGCTTTTGTCTTTCAAGTTGAACCTAAAGACATAAATGAGGCCATTAATAATGAACATTGGATCTTGATCATGCAAGATGAACTAAACCAATTTGAGAGGAATCAAGTTTAGGAGTTAGTTCCAAGACCTAATGATCATCCCATAATTGGCACTAAATGGGTCTTTAGGAACAAACTTAATGAAACGAGCTTAATAATAACAAACAAAGCTAAGCTTATAGCTAAGGATTATAATCAAGAAGAAGGCATAGAATATGAAGATACTTATGCTCCCATAGCTAGATTAGAAGCCATTAGAATGCTACTTGCATATGCATGCATCATGGATTTTAATTTTTTTTAAATAGATGTCAAAAGTGCCTTTTTAAATGGTTTTATACAATAAGAGGTGTATGTGGAACAACTTTCTTGTTTTGAAAACTTTGAACTGCCCAATCATGTCTTTAAATTGAAAAAGGCCTTGTATGGTTTGAAATAAGCTCTTAGAGCTTGGTATGAAAGGTTGAGCAAGTTTCTTTTAGAAAATGGCTTTTCTAGAGGAAAGGTTGACACTACTCTCTTCATCAAGCATAAAAAGCATAACATCCTTCTTGTTCAAATATTTATTGATGATATTATATTTGGTGCTACTAATGACTCTCTTTGTAAAGAATTTACTAATATTATGCAAAGTGAATTTGAGATATCTATGATGGGTGAGCTCAACTCCTTCCTTGGTCTTCGAATTAAGCAAACAAGGGATGGGACTTTAAGTCAATCCAAATATTGTAAGGAGTTGCTCAAGAAGTTTAAAATGGAAGGTGCTAAGCAAATGGCTACACCAATGAGCACTTCTTGTTACTTGGACAAGGATGAAGGAGGTAAATTTATAGAAATTACAAAATATAGAGGTATAATTGACTCACTTATTTATCTTACTGTAAGTAGGCTAGATATTATCTTTAGTGTGTGCATGTGTGCTAGATTTCAAGCAAATCCTAAAGAATCGCAACTAAGTGATGTTAAAATAATCATGAAATATCTAATAGGCACTTCACAAATAGGATTATGGTACCCTAAAGGTACCTCTAGTAGCCTAATTGGTTATTCTGATTCTGATTTTGTTGGATGCAAAATGGATAGGAAGAGTACTAGTGGGATATGCTACTTGCTTGGAAACTCAGTAGTTTCTTCGCATAACAAGAAACAAAATAGTGTGGCATTGTCTACAGTTAAAGTTGAATATGTTGCACCTGAAAGTTGTTGTGCTCAAGTCCCTTGGATGAAGCAACAACTTCTAGACTATGGTCTTGAGTTTGATCGCATCCCTATAAGATGTGATAACACTAGTGCAATCAACTTATCTAAAAATCTCATTTTGCACTCAAGAACAAAGCACATAGAAATAAGACATTATTTTATAAGAGATCATGTTCAAATAGGTGATTGCATGCTTGAATTTGTGGAAACCACTAAGCAACTAGCTGACATTTTCACTAAACCTTTGGCAAAAGAAGCATTCTTCTATATAAGAAATGAACTTGGCATATTGGATCAATCATGCATAAACTGAATTTCTGCACAATCTCATTTCTGCTACATAATGAATTCGCTTGCTGCATAATATGCAATTCTGGTGCATATAATGTATTTTTGTTGCATAATTATGATATTTTGTTGCAAAATTTGTTAGTTCTTAATCAATTTTTGAATCCAACACTGACTTAAGTGTCGGAGGTTCCCCCAAAGTTTGTTTTGCATGTACTCTATCATAACCATATCCTTCAAGGAGTTCAAAATCACAAACCCTATCAAAATGGCTTAATCTTTGGTAAAAGTAGTTATTTTGCAAAAACGTGTGTTTTAGATCTAGAATTGAATAGTTTTTATGCTTACATGATGTTTAGATTTGTTTTGAGATGTTTTGGAACTAATCTAAAAGGTTTGAAATTGATCCCTTACTATTTGAAATGCAAAATCTATGTTTTAGTAAGCTGGTAATCGATTACAAGACCTTTGTAATCGATTACAAAGGCTCTGTTAAGCAAGTAATCGATTACACATAACATGTAATTTATTACAATGAACCCAGAACTCAAGTAATCGATTACACCAACCCTGTAATTGATTAAACAGTTCCCAAAAGGATGATAATCGATTACACCAAACCTATAATTGATTACAAGGTTAACAGAAGGCTGGTAATCGATTACACACTCATTGTAATCGATTACACATGAGTTTTAAAAGAGTTTCAGACGTGCGAAAGGTCATTCTTCATCTAAAACTCTTCCTTCTCTCTCTACACCCACGATACCCCTCATCCCAAATCCCTCATTTCTCTCTTAAATCTTAACCAAATCACTCCACTCCACCTCCTACATACTCGAAATTCTTCTCCCCACAAAACCCATCCATCAAATTTCACCAAAAACCACCAAAATCTCAACCCAAATCTCCTTACCCCTTCATCTTTCTCTCTCATCACCCACAAACCAAACCACCAAAAATCCTCCTCTTTCCATCACCCCTTCATCCACACATCACCAAACACCTTTCCCCTTCATCCCTTTCAACCCACTACTCATATTAAATCTTCCCAATGAACAAAACGTCTAAGAACAGGGATTAACGTTAGAGAGCCCTCTAGTGCTCCTTCGCATAACATCTTAAGGTTGGATCTCACGCCTCACTTCTCCACCACCAAGAAGGCAGAGTTATTCCAGAAGAACTTCAAATTGAACCTTTAGAGACCTTTAGGCTGATTGAAAGGTTAGGATTGGTTGGTTTTTTTAGCATTTAGAATACTATTTACCCTAATCTGGTTAGAGTATTTTATGCTAACCTTAAATATAAGGACAATTGCCTAATCTCTGAGGTCAAAAAGTAACAGATTAGGATCACTAAGGAAATCGGGTGTAGGCTAACTAAGCTTTCATATGATGGAACAAGTTTCTATGGAAATGAGACTGCTTGGGGAGTTGATTTTGAGTACAAAGCTGCATTGACCTCCTTGTTAAGGTCTGGTTATGAAATCCTAAGGAATAAGAAGAGGGTGATGGCTACTGGGTTAACCATAGAAAACAGGGTGCTTCATTATTTGGTGGTCAGAGTATTGATTCTTAGGGGAGGAAATTACTCCCAAGTCCTAAGAGATGATGCGGTGGTCTTATGGGCTATGACCACGGGTATGCCAATCAACTAGGCCCATTACATTATTCAGCACATGTTGGATGTCAAGAAGAAAAAGAACTTTGTCCTCCCATATGCTATGCTTGTGACAACAATCTTGGAGTATTATCACATCTCCTTGTCTGAAGAATCAAAGGACACAAGCTCCAAAGGGCCACAGTTCATAGGCTTACATACCTTGAAAAAGCTTCAGCTGAGCAAGGTGGATGGCAGATGGTACTATCTTACCCATAGGAGCTATAGTCCTATTCCTTATGACCCCGAGGGTGATGATGATGAAGAAGAAGGTCAGTAGTCTCCTCCTACAGCCACCATAGAGCTATTGCTATAGGAGATCCGTAGCTTGAGAATGAGAATGGAATGGATCAAGCAAAAGGTGGAACATCTTGAGCTGAGGATGGATTACTCTTATTAGGAGCTTGCCTCTATTCGCTCTTTTCTAGAGGGACCAGGATATGTACCACGGAGAGCAGCTGATGCACCTACCACCTCTACTGCCCCTCCTACGCCTCTATCCTTTGCTGATCCTTCTAGTACTCCAGCTGGAGTTACTATTGATGATGAGGAGCTTCTTGGTTCGGAGGATAATTTAGACACTGGTGATGATGATGTCGACCTTGATGGTGTCGATGCTGATGAGGATAGTGACAGCGAGGTGACTTCTAGTGACCATGGACCCTTGTCATGATGTTTCTTTGTTTTTGTTTTTGATTGTATATGACATTAGATTCTGTTTTATCTTAATTATTATAAAATCAATATAGTGTTTCTCATATGCGTTTGTTGATTATATTGATATCTTGATCAGGCTAGTTATATTCTAGATTGTTTGTACTCTAATTGACAAACCTACCTGGGTTGAAATGACTATTTTCTAATGTTTAAACTTTTGGAAATCATGAAATCTTGCTGAAATGCTGCCAAATTTTTTTTTTCTAAACTGAATGCTTATGTTTTTTATAATGCCAACGAGGGAGAGATCAGAGATTGCATAAGTATGGGGGAGCTCACTTTGAGCTTTTGCATGACTATTTTATTAACCCTATCTTGCGCATACATTACGAGGGAGAGTTGCACTTAAATCTCTGATAAATATATGCAAATATTACCCTTCTTTTCAATGTTTATTTTGTTATCATCAAAAAAATGGGAGAATGTGAATGCTTATATCTTGAAGCATATCAAATGGTTTTTTGATGATAACAAAGTCAAGTTGAAAACCAAGTTCAAAACAAAAGGACCAAGATCAAAAGAGGTATATTAGATATAAGTCCTAGGATATCAATGTAAAATGCTCTTAAGGTATCTCAATAATCTTCAAATGGTTTTTCAATATCCTTTTAAATCAACATGTTTTTCAATGTTCATATTTTAAAGAAATGTTGATTTCAATCTTGGATTGTGTTAAACATATGTCAACATTGTTTAATCCAAGTTTCTCAAAGTTAAAAATGGTCTGGATACTTAATTGGGATTGAAAAATGTGTTCAAAGGGCAAGGTAATTAATTACACATATGTTGTAATCGATTACAAGTTAAACAGAGGCCTTGTAATTAATTACATTGAGCATGTAATCGATTACAAGCATGGCAAAAGCCATGTAATCGATTACATAAGGTTGGTAATCGATTACCTCCTACCTAGAAAGCCAAGAAAAATAGCCATGTAATCGATTATAGAGATTATGTAATCGATTACTAGTGGTTTGACATTGCCCAACGGCTATATTAAGTACATTAAATGTTGGGCTTTAATGTCCCCAACAGCTCCATTGATCAAATTTCTTATAAATACTTGAGTTGGGGGTTCATTAAAGGTTGACCTTGAACCTGAAATTGATTTCCAAAACTTTAATGCGAGATTCAATCCTTGAAATCCATTCTTGCTCTGTTTTTGTAAAAATACTTGAGATATCTTTGAAGAGCATTCTAGAGCTTCAATTTGTATCAATCACTCTTATGAGAGTTTTATTCTATCAATCTTGTTTGTTTTGTAAAAGAGGGTGAGGCATCCCTCCAAATTGTAAATGGTGATGTATCCCTTGTTTAATGAGGCTCAAGTACAAAGGGTGAGGTATCTCAAGGTGTTAAGTGCTCAAGTTTGTAAAGGTTGTCAAGCACTTATTGAAGCTTGAAGATATAGTGAAAAATCTTGAGTGATTGCTTGAGGATTGGACGTAGGTCACAAGTAGATTGGTGGTTGAACCAGGATAAATCATTGTATTTGATTCTCTAAACCCTTCTCTTTACATTTGTGTATTAGTTTATTTGCTTACTTGATTATTTCTCTCTTGGTTGGTTCATTGGTGGGCAATATCTTTCTATCTTATCCATTCATTCATTTCTATCAATTAATAGCTTCAATGAAAATTGGTAATCAAGAGTTTTTCGAAAGATTTGCAAAAAGTTTTTATAAACTCAATTCACCCTCCTCTTGAGTCTTGAGGCCACTTAGTAACATGTAATCGATTACAACCCCAATGTAATTGATTACAAAGGGGTTTTAAAAGGCAAAATGCGCGGGATAGCCATTTTTTTCTGTAAACAAGCTTTCTCTCTCATCCCTCACAAAACCCCTCAACCCTAACCTCTAATTTCTCCCTCATTTCTTGACCAAATCACCTCATTCCACCACTATTCAACTCGTTTTTATCTCTTATACAAAACCCCCAACCTAATTTTATCAAAAAGATCCAAAATCATCAACCCACCTCTTCTCACCTACATTTTCTCTCTTTAAGCCCAAACACACAAAGCCCACCACTCTCTCATCAGTTTTCCACCACCAACCTCCACGAAATCAACTACTCACCTCCTTCCTTACATCCTCTCTCACCTATTTAGACTCCATGGCTGAATCTTCTAAGCGTACCGAGAGACTAAGAGCATGGGTCTCAGTGGGAACTTCCTCGAACGCTCCTCCACTCGCAATTCCTAGGTTAGACCTCAGTCAACACTTCCACACCACTAAAAGAGTGGAATATTTCAGGAAAAACTTTCAATTGAGAAGGATTATTTCGCCAAGGTATCTCCCTAAGGACTTTTGCTTTAGTGAATCTCTAGAGAGTTTTAGGATCATTGAGCGTCTGGATTTGCTTAAGTTTTTTAGTATTAAAAATGACATATATCCTAATTTGGTTAAGGTTTTTTATGCGAACTTAAAGTATGAGTATGCATGCTTAGTCTTTGAGGTCAAAAAGAAACAAATACGGGTTAATAGAGATTTATGGCATAGGCTGACTAAATTGTCATATGATGGTGCAAATTTTTGTGGAAATGATAATGTTTGGGGAGATGACTATGAATATAAGGCTACTCTAACCTCTTTACTAAGGACTGGTTATGTTATTCTAAGGAATAAGAGGGTAATGGCCACTATTTTGACGATGGAAAATCGGGTATTGCATTACCTTATGGCCAAGGGATTGGTCCCTAGGGGAGGGAACTATTCCCAAGTGTTGGGAGATGATGTGGTAGTATTATGAGCCATGAACTTAGATAGGCCAATAAACTGGGGTCACTTGTTATTCAACATATGTTGGTGGCCAAAAAGAAAAACTATCCTCTGCCCTATGTTATGCTTGTTACAGCAATTCTAGAGCATTTTCATATCCCTCTAGCTGGGGAAGCCAATGATACTAGCTCCAAGGGTCCTCAGTCTATTGGATTGCACTCTCCAAAAGCTTCAACTGAGGAAGATCGACGAAAGATGGTACTATCTTCTTTATGGCAGCAACGGTAACATTCCTCATAAGGCTGAGGATGATAATGAAAAAGGCCAGCAGCCTGCTACAGCTCCAGCTACCTTGGACCTCCTACTTCAAGAGATGTGCAACTTGGCAACCATAGTGGAAGTTAGGATGGATCGCATTGAGCAGAAGGTGGATCATCTTGAGCTGAGGATGGATTACTCCAATCAGGAGTTAGCCTCTATCTGATATTTTTTGGAAGAACCCAGATATGTACCAAGGAGAGCTGTTGGTGCTCCCACCAACTCTACTGCCCCCTACTCCCATCTCTTATACTGGTCCTTTTGGTGCTCATCCTGATGATAATGAGGAGATACTTGGCTCTGAGGACAATCTTGTCACGGATGATGATGATGTGGCAGCAGATACTGACAGTGACAGCGAGGCGAATCAGTGACCTTGGGGCTCAATCATGATATTTTTATTCTTCATTGTATATACTGTCTAACCCCATAGTATTGTTATATTTGTATATGACTTTGGATCCTTTTTGGTATTAATGAGTATAAAATCTAATATATTATTTCTCATATGCATTTGCTATTACTATATTAATAACTCATATTGATCTATCTGATTATACTCTGCTTGCAAACTGCCTGGGCTGAAATGGTTATATCATGTTGTTTCCTGTTGTTTTTATTTTTGGGGTAATCATGAAATCCAGTTGAAATGTTGTCAAAATTTTGACTGAATGATTATGTATTTTTTATAATGTCAACGGGGGAGAGATAAGTGAAATATGTTGCATGTGTACGGGGGAGCTTTGTACTTTTACATGAAAATCATTTATCCTATCTCATGCTTACATTACGGAGGAGAGTTGCGCATAAATCTCAGATAAATAAATGCAAATGTTTCTCTTCTTTTCAATATTTATTTTGTCATCATCAAAAAGGGAGGAGAATGTGAATACTTATGTTCTGAAGTGAATACTTATGTTCTGAAGCATATCAAATGAATTTTTTATGATAACAAAGTTAAGATAAAGAGCAAAATCAAAAGAAAAGACCAAGATCAAAAGAAAAAGACTAAGATCAAAAGAGGTATATTAGATATAAGTCTTAGAATATCAATGTGAAAAGCTCTCAAGGTATCTCGATTATCTTCAAATGGTTTTTCAATATCTTTTTAAATCAACTTGAAATTCAAAGTTCATATTTTAAAGAAATGTTGATTTCAATCTTGGATTTTGTAGAACATATGCTAATCTTGTCAAATCCAAGTTTCTCTAAGTTAAGAATGGCTTGCATACTTAATTAGGCTTGCAAAATGTGTTCAAAGGGAAAGGTAATTGATTACATATATATTGTAATTGATTACAAGCTAAATAGAGGCCTTGTAATCGATTACATTGAGCATGTAATCAATTACAAGCATGGCAGAAGCCTTGTAATCGATTACACTAAGACTGTAATCGATTACAAGTCTGGCAGAGGACATGTAATTGATTACATAAGGCTTATAATTGATTACATCCTGCCTAGAAAGCCAAGAACACGTTCAAACTGCCATGTAATCAATTATAGGCATTGTGTAATCGATTACAATAGGTCTAACATTGCCCAATGGCTATATTAGGTGCATTTAATGCTACCCATTAAAGCCCCCAATGGCTCCATTGATCAAAAACTCAATATATACTTGAGTTGGGGCATCATTAATGGCTAACCATCAACTTGAAACTTGCTTCTATAATTCTAATTTGAGAATCAATCACAAAACCCTTATTTCTTTGTTTTTGTATAATCACTTGAGATATTCTTGAGGAGCATTATTAGGACTTCAATTTGTATCAATTACTCTTATGAGAGTTTCATTCTATCAATCTTGATTATTCTGTAAAAGAGGGCGAGGCATCCCTCCAAATTGTAAAGGGTGAGGCATCCCTTCAAAGTAGAGACTCAAGCTCAAAGGGTGAGATATCCTAAAGTGTTGAGTGATCTAGTTTGTAAAGGTTGTCAAGCACCTATTGAAACTTGAAGAAATAATGAAAAATGTCGAGTGGTTGCTTGAGGACTAGACGTAGGCCATAAGTGGATTGGTGGCTGAACTAGGATAAACCTTGAGTTTAATTTTCTCAACCTTACTATTTTACCTTTGTGCATTGATTATACTTGCTTGCTTAAATACTATCTTGTTGATTCTTTTGTGAGTGAAAGTATTGAATCTTCATTTGTCATTCATCTCTATCAATCAATAGCTTCAACGAAAATCAATAATCAAATGTTTTTGTGAAAGATTATAAACTGTATTCATCCCACCTCCTTTTTGAGTATTGAGACCACTTGATAACAAGGTTATTTGGTTTTCAATAACAAGTTATTGGTTTTGCCTAACAAGTTATTTGTTCCATCAGGAAACACTGTAGCATGCAAATAACAAGCTATTTGGGAGCTCTAATCGGTTAAGAACATTTGAAAATCAAGAGGGAATGTTCCCAACATACAAATAACCTATTATGGACTTTCCATAACCAGTTATTCACTTTAAAAACTCAAATGAGTGTTTCTATCATAACAAATAACCTATTATGGGTTTTAAATAATCAGTTATTTGGAAACACATAATCAGTTATTAGTTTCAGATAACCAGTTATTCAAAACACATAATCAGTTATTTAAAACACATAATCAGTTATTGGCTTACTAAGAAAATAAGATTTCTAAAGGATTATACAACCAAAGTTTCCCAAATCATTTTCAACCTTTCTAAAATCATTTTTAACCTTTCTAAAATCATTTTCCACAAACTTGAGTATTTTCACAAGTATAAAACATAATTTTCTTTTCATCATTTCTAAAAATATTTTTCTCAAACTTGATCAATATAAAACATGATTTTGCAAAGAGATTTAAGTTGAATGAAAAACAAGAAATGAGCTAGTGTGATTCCTATTTACCTTAACATAAGATCTAAGTCCTATAAGCTAAACTGGAAGAACCTTGGAACTTGTTCTTTGCACAACCATAACTTTCTTGCTTGTTATCATCAAAACCATTGTCATTGCTAATGTTAATCACATTAATCACGATGAGTGTACCTGCAAGACAAGTTTAGGAGAACCTTCGATGCTCAAGTCAATATAAGATTCAAGAAACCAAAACAACAAGAAGAATTATACAGTAACCACAAACATTCTCTTCAAATGCATGATTGATCAATTATACCAAGTTCACCTCTTATATAAATGAAAGTTTCTTTTGTTAAAGGTTTTGTGAAGATATCTGCTAATTGTTTAGACATTTCCACAAATTCAAGTACACAATCTCCTTTTTGTACATGGTCCTTTTTGTACATGGTCTCTTATAAAGTGGTGCCTAATCTCAATATACTTAGTCCTAGAGTGCAAGATTAAGTTTTTAGTTAAATTGATAGCACTAGTATTATCAAATCTTATAGGGATGTGATCAAGCTAGAGCCCATAATCCAGAAGCTGTTATTTCATCCAAAAAATTTGAGCACAACTTTCAGTTGTAATATACTCAGTTTCAGTTGTAGACAATGTTGTAACATCCTCTTTTTACACATGTTAAACTTGTATGAGGTTACAGAGGTAGTTTAATACTTATTTAATATGTCCGCTAAATTTTGTAAAGTTTTGAGTTAATTTAGGCACTTTGTCGAACCACAGAACGTGCAAAATGGCTAACTTAACTCAGAAAAATAGCATAAATGCTAAATTAAAGGAAATAAATATGAAAATTTCATTTCTAGGTCACAAATGTATAAAACGTGATGTGGTTAAATTTTTAGGCAAATGGAGTCAGTTAGGTATTTTCAAGGATACCAAGTGAGTATTTAAGTACCGATTAGGTCACAACAGATATGGAAAATTATGAAAATGATGAAACAAGAATTTTGATGGATCTTATAATTTATTCTAAGGTTGTTGCAAGTTAGGAAACTTGAATTAGTATAATTTAAGTGTTCGTAACAGATATGAAAATATCATATAACTATGATAGTTATCATTTAAGAAGTCTTTTGACTTCTTTTATTCAATCTTCTTCTACGGCTACAGAAGGCAGAGAACAAGAAAGAGAAAAGAAAAAAGAAACAGAGGAAGAAAAGGGAAAGAGAGAAGAGGAAGAAGAAGTGAAAGAGAAAGAACCAAGACAAGAATGAAAGGTTAGATTCAAGTTTGTGGTAGGGGTATTGCTAACCTAGTTCCTTCCTTTTCTATATCCATGGATGCATGAGTTTTGCTTGCTTAGTATAGAGGATAGGATTCAAGGAGTTTCTCAAGGGTTTGAGTTGGACGAACTCATTAGGAACTTGAGATAGGACTTGTAATGAGTTTGTCTATGCATGGCTGTGGGTTTTGATCATAGCAAAATCCATGAAAACACCTTGAGTTAGGAGTTGTGAGATGGTATTTGAGGTTGTGATTTGATCATAAATCCATGCTAGATGATATGAGAGTTTGTATTAAGGTTGCTATGAGATTAGGAACCTTAGTTGAGTTTGAAAATCACTTAGAATCAACGTTTGAGGATTGGGATATGATAGGAGAATAAATGGAGCAAGAAACACGACTATTTCCTGCTTTAGAAAAGCTATTCTGCAATGCCTTTTTTGAATAAGGCAATTGTTATTCCAATAAAGCACCACAGAGAGCTACAGATGAGGTATTTTCATGGGTGTTATTCGAATAACCCCTGTGTTATTCGAATAACATAAAATAGAAAAACACAATCTTGAAAGCCTGTAGTATTTGAAGCATATCTTGAGCTATAGATATCGGAATGACCTGATTCTAGTGACATTTGAAAGCTAACATGTAAGGATATTTGCCTATAATATTTCAGAATGTTTGAAGTTATGATGCACATTTGGTGCAATCTTGAAAATCAGTCTTTTTGAGGCAAAGATTGAGGTGTTTTGGGATAGTATGAACTTGAATGATTTGTGAGCCAAGTGTTGCTTTCTTTTTGGCTAAGATTGAGTTAGGATGATATGATAAAAGGGTGTTAGATCCTTATATGATAGATTTTTCTATGCAATGTATTGCATGTTGTTATTAAATGATGTAAAGAGACACATTATGGATTGATTAATGATACGATGGGAGTGTAATATGAACCATGACTTCATTGATTGGAAAATTAATATATTTATAAGATGTGCTTCAATGTTTATATTTTTTAAGAAATTAATGATCACCATGACGATTAAAATGTTAAATGATGCATTGAGCCATGGTAAAATGTGATGAATGATAAATGTAATTGATGATCATGTTGTGAAACATTGAATATACCTTGTATGGTATTAATGTTGATGATAGGCATAATATTGAGAAGCAATCTAAAAATAAGGATAAAGGTAGATGAGATTGAATGAGTCCCTCTCTATAAATCATGTAATATAAGTTTGATGATTATGAAATTTGTTTCCCCTATTATGCAAAAGAAAGTATGATTATTTAAAAAGTGAAAAAAGAAAATGTTTTTAATACTCTTGTATGTTTTATTTTCAAAATTGTTATTTGGTATTTTCATGAATTGTAAATCTATGTTTGGACAAAAGGGCTCCAAGTAGCTTGGACAAAAGGGCTCCAAGTGAGTCAAAAAAAATGTTTGGTAGTGCAATGAACAAAAGGGGGTCCTGCCTACCAAGAAAACAATGCAAGGAACAAAATGGCTTCTTAGAAATAATCAAATAACATGTGTTTTATGAAAAAAAATCTTTTCAAAGAATTATTACGTGAGCGTACTTTAGGATTCTCATTAGGCATAATCATATATCATCATTCATTGCATAAAAATTGACAATTGTATGGGCAATTGTCTTGTTTTTATTAAATATGAAAATTAAGAATAAAAGTTAGTTCAAAAAAGTCGGGAATGGTATTTAATAGTGAGTTAAGTGTTGTTTTTAGTATGATGATAAATGTTTAAGATACTAGTTGTTCAAAGTGATTGATATGTGACTAAATTATTATTTTTTAGTAAATAAATGAACTGCCTACTTTGGGAAGAGAAATGACTGAGTTTTGGCTTATGCCACTTTTCCAAATGATTAAGTATAATTTGTTTTTCCCCAAAGTAGCTGGATTTACCATGATATCATGATTTAAACGTTATTAGTGAGAATTATTAATTCTCACCCTAGTTTTTGTTTTATGTTTCCCATGATAAATCTAGAGGAAGATCAGAGCAAGTGCAAGGCAAGGCGATGAAGATTTAGTTAAGTTAGTAATGAAATTATTTTGGTTATGTAATTATATTAATAATTCTATAATTAAGTTTATATAATTAGTCTTGTAATAGGTTGTAATCTCAGACATATCAGATAGAATATTAGTAAAGAGCAAGTTTCCTAATGTGTAAAATGTCTTGCTCTCTTACTTCTGTAAAGGCTCTATATATTTATTCGTTATATAGTTATTGAACAGGTTGTAAATTGCGCATAAGTTAGAAAGTGGCATACTAATTCTATTTACGTAGTATACATATGGTATACTATAGTATTTAGAATTAAAGTGTTATATTTTAGTATCAGAGCAGTTCTTCCTGTTGAGCCGGGGAATGGACTCACTATGCTTTTGAGCTTGTTTAGATGTTTTGGTTTGTGTTATGCATTCTTTTATCTCCATGTGAGATATGTGAATAAGATTGCATGACAACCTTAGGATTGGATATTAATAATTACTAGGTCATTGTTACGTGATATCGAGTCTGACTAACTCAATATGTAATGTTCTATGTGACCAAGAAATTATAACTCCTCCTAGGCGAACATGGGAAAATAAGAAAGTTTTCTAAAAAGGTCATTGTGATATGTCTAAGATAGTTAGGCTGTTGATGAAAGCAATAAGAGAACGGAGTGTCATCGCTAGAGAATAAACAGAAGTTATTAATGGAATGATGTGGAAGCAAACTGAGGTTATTAATGGCGTAAAGGAAAAAAGGAGACTAAATTCATCGATTGAGGATGACAAGACTAATTTTGAGAGAAGATATAAAATAGAGTGAGTAGTTAATCGATGTTGTTTTCTCAATGATGTGATAAGAATAGAATAGCTCAAGGTTTGAACAGTGAATATGATGAAAGAACCAAAGAACTGAAATGTCAACAAAAAACATGTTTCAAAGTTTTAAAGGACACGTAATTAGTTGAAATGCTGAAGTTTAAAAATAAAGAGGTTAAATGCAAGGAAGAAGATATTCAAAGTTATGAGTTGTCCAGATGAACAAAAGGTGTTGTTTGCTTCTTTTGTGTTGAAAGGAGAAGTGGGGCATTAATGGATAAATTTGAGACGATTAATGGAAGTTGTTGATATATAGATGAACTGGAAGAGATTTAAAGTAACCTCTTTGGATAAATATTTCCCAAAGAACAAGTGAGAAGATAAGAAAGATAGAATTCTTAAATTGAAGTAAGGTAGTATGTCTATAAGTAACATGAAGCAGAAGTCTGATGAATAGTAGAGTTTATTCTGATGCTCGAAGTAAAATCATGATATAGTAAAGTTAAGTTGTGAGATATGGAATTCACTAGAGATGGTACTGGTGATATGTTAAAAGAACTAAGATGGTGGTAACTGCTATGAGGGAAAGGGTTACTATTGTTAATTAGATTTTGTCAGGATAGAAGCCAACCCACCTTTACAAATGGGATTAGGATTCCCATGATTATCCAGAGTATATGTAACACCCCAATTTTTAGAAAAATGTCCCGAATGTTCTGTTTGCTGTTTTTCAAACTTTTGTGTAAATGACTGTTGTGTCCCTATTTTACTGTTTCTTATTTTTCTGTATGAAATACAAATATGTTTTACAGGTTAAAATTTTATTTGGTCGTTTTACGTAATTTGCTTCGAGACGGTAAAATAAAAATTTTCTCAAGCTACTGTTTTAATTTTTCTGGGAGATATACAGACAATTAATACTTACTGTAATTTTATTTGAACGTTTTGGATGATTTGCTTCGTCGTGGGAAAAAATAGAAAAATGATCGTTACGTCTGATTGTCTTGTTTTTAATTTTTCTATATGTTACGATTGCTTAATATTACTATCTGTGATTTTATTTTTGGACTTTTTGTGCGATTTGCTCGGGACGGAAAATAATATTTTTCGGGCCGGGAAAAATCTTGTTTTAATTATTCAGAGCTGGGGGATCTTACTAAACCCAATTCTGAATGAGACGATTAATAATCTTTTAATTTTTAGGATTTAACTGTCAAATAAAATAATTTTGTATTATTATAATATTATTTTATTAGTCAGTATAATAAAATGACAGTGGACCCGGAAATGTTTTGCAGGACCCACGTTTAGTTAAAACAGTTAACTTAGTAGCTTAATTAAACACCATTAGTGAAGGAATTCTCTAGAACAAGTGACTAAGCTAGCTAATGACTAGATTAATGACTAAGCTAATGACTAGGTTAGTGACTAAGGTTGGTGACAAGGCAAGGATGAACCAATGAGAGCTAAGCTTGCTAACCAAGTTTTAATCTTGACCTTTGATCCATCCTAAGGCTTGGATGAAGCCAAGCAAGGCTACACCTTGCATGGCTTGATGTTCACGGCCATTTGGCCTTTGGAGGACAAAAATCACTTCACCTTTCATGCAATTTTTCTCTTCTCTCTCTTCCAAAAACCCTAAACACCATTGAAGCTTTCTTGAAGCTAGTTTCGGCCAAGCTCTATTCTACACCATCCAACCACCCAAAAATTTATCCAACCAAGTTTTCTAAACCTAAACACAATCCTAAGAACATCTCTAGTTGAGAGTTCTTGCAAAATCTTCCATTTGAAGCTTGGAAACCTACTTGGAAAATTTTACCTAGAAGGTGAAATTTCTTGTTTTCCATTTCTAAACTCTTTTTCAAAGTTCTAAGCCATGATTTCTCCATGGTTTAAGCTCTCTTTTATGGTTAGTAACTTGTAGATTTTGTTTAAGTTTGTTAGGTGATTTGAAGGAGAAAACCGAAACCTAGAAGAGGAGTGAAAGAATATTTTTGTCTTCATTTAAGGTAAGAGGAAGACAAATCTTATCATCCATGGGTGGTGGTAAGAAGATGGAGATTGATTGTTGATTGTAGAATCCATAAGGATTCCTTTGTTTGTGTTTGTTAGTAGCTTGTTTGTGTGGTTGTTAGTAGCTTTCCTATTTGATGTTTGTAATAATTTGTATGAAGTTGCATGTCTACAAGCTTTGATTTGCATGTCTACAAGCTTTGATAATTTGCATGTGTTAGAAATGCATGATAATGTATAGGATGTGAATAACATGCTAAGGTATGCATGAGTGTTCCAAAGAACACCACACCAAGGCTCACGGCCATTGACCCAAAAGGAGAACCAAAATGTTCTCATTATTTTCCTAAAGTGTAATTTAATTAACCTAGGAAAATTAACAAGAGATGGAATTGTTTAGATCAAGGAAAATGAATTTAGAAATCAAATAAAACAAGTGCATATTTCGGCCAACATGCCAAACCAAAGATCCATGATTTCTAAAATCAATTCCAAACCATTTTCAATTAAAAAGATGTAAGATATGTTAAAAAGGAATTTTCTACAATGAGTTTTAAAGAAACAAATTGATTAGAATTAAGTTTAAGGATTAAAATTAATAATTTTACTTGTTAGAAATGAAATACAAGAACTTTTGAGAATTTCTAACATATAGCTCATACTTTATTTTGAAGCATGTTAGTGGTTTTCAAAAGGATTAAATTATATGGTTAAAAATTAAGTAAACAGAATTTTTATGGAAAAATTAGGAAACCATTAATATAATTTTCTAAACAAAATACTGTCAATTTTTAGTAAAAACGGGCAAATAAGATAGAAAAGATGTCCAAAAGACAGTATACGGTATGAAAAATATTTTACGTAGTTTAAACGTATTATTTATTATTTCTGTTTATTTAAACAGTAATTTTTAAGGGATTTGGACAAGAAAATGATTTAAAAACCTTACGCGATTGAGAAAACGTATTAAAAATCTTACGCGATTTATAAAAATAGCAAAATATATTTACGCGATTTAAAAACGTTTGTAAAAACGACGAGATTGTGAAAACGCGATAAAATTTCTATGCAATTGATCAAAACGGTATTTTTTGTATTTTTCTGCTGTCGGGCTATGAGGTGAACCCGTACAGGCTTTGGAACAGTATTTGTCCGGTGGGACTTACTGTATCTTTTTATCTTTGAGGATATATTTTTATTGAGGGTATTCTGGTAATTTCTTATATATTGAGTTTATGCCAATTTTTGGTGGATTGGTTGACGAGGTGAATCACATCGTGTTGTCGATGCGATAAACGTAGTGTGGTTCATTGTCTTCATGAACTTGGAGACATTAGTGTACGGGATCCCATATATGGACAGTCGGTCGCTGCGCTGGGCCGTGGTAACCGATAGCACACTAATGGACTCGACACGCACTATTTTTAATCGAGATTTCGTAAAGTTTAATAGTACATTGCCTGTAGTGCCACAACGTGAGACCGTGAACTACACCATGCCTTGGATGATGGATTCTATGTGACGTGGGGCTATAGACGCAACGTGTGACAGCGTAATAGTTTGGTTGGGCAGCCGTGGTACTAATAGATTTTGCGGGTCATTCTCTCTCTGATATCTGTATGTGTTTACCTCCATGGAGTAGGATCGTGTCATATTGTATATGGTTATAGCTTGGATATTATTTTATTTTATCTGTTTATTTTATTTGGTTATTATTATGATAATTTGTCTATTTCTTATTTTATTGTATCTGTGGTATTATTTTATCGTGATATTATCTTGTCTGTGATATTATTTTATCGTAATATTATATGTTGTTGTGATACTATTATGTTATTAATTACTGTTATAGCTTCTCATATTGCATGAACTGTATATTTGTTGTTTGTCGTTTTCTTATTTGCCATGTTTGTGATGATTTTAGATTGTCTTACCTCTTTATTGTATGTGTTTTTTGTATATTTATTTACATGGTAAAGAGTTTGAGGAAGAGGAACAGCCTCTTGAGATTTTGTATCCTGAGGAGGAAGAGGAGCAGCAAGCTGAAGACCAGTACGACGACCAAGAACCATCTGATCATCCATATCCATTGGACTGATTTGTTTGGGTATGGCGGTGCCAGGATTTTTGGGTTTTGTGACACTCGAGTTTCACGGTGGATCGTTAGCTTGGCATCTGCGGGGAGACAGAGACTCAGTGACTTATGTGGGACGGTTGACTGTGTCCATACGACTTACGTTTGATGGAGAGCCAGTTATGATGACTACTGTGTTTCTGCACTTAGAGTTACCTTTATCTCTTAGGCATCATTGGGGTGGTGTGTCCACTGAGCCTAGTGAGATGACTATCGTATCGACTGCGCGGTCTCGTTTCCGCCGAGTGTCAAGGCATCTTGGATATTTATCTTCTGATGAGTTTCCTAAGAGCGATCCATCAGAGGATTAAATGTTTATGATGTGTATTTTTGGGCGTATCTGCGTATGTATATATTGACTCTTTACTGTTTCTGTTTACTGTTTTTGTTTAAATATTTGTAGTTGTAGCTATAAATTATTTGTATAACTTATAACTTGGACCATATGTATATTATGAGTGATGTTGTTCTGTTGGTTTTATGTTTCCGTGTTATTTTTATTTAATAATATTTTGTTTAACAGGAATTATTTTACAACCCGTATTAGTACGTAACAAATGTTTTACAACTTGGGTAGATTTTATTTATCTTTCTTTTATTTTCTTTATATATGTGACATCCCCACAAGGGTGTTACAGTATAGAGAGGAGAATTTGTTATCAATTAGAGAAGGATATAACATAGTGATAGTTAAAGAACATAGTGAAGTAGTAAAACCTCTAAGAGAGTAAAAGGTCAAATATTAAAGTTCGATTTCAATTTCTACAATATAAAGGAAAACAAGTTTAAGTTGGAATATGGAGTAAGAAGTGCGTGAAATGTGGAAAATAATATAGAAGTAAGTCAAGTTTGATTGGTCGGTTATTATGTTATACGGGCAGTAAGACAAGGAGATTAAATGAACAATTGTCTATAGAGGATTGTTTATGAAGACATAGAGTAGTATGATCTTTCAATCTGTTTTGAGGTAAACATTTTTAAGGTTATAACTTTCGAAGATCTAAAAGGAGTTATGTTTTCTAAAGATATATAGTAACCATATGTTTGTAAATATGGAAACATTCATCAGAGTTGTTGTTTCTACATGAGATGCAATGTCATTAGATACTGTAGAATTAATAAAATGGTACAGAATTGAAAGAGCGGGAAAAGTTATTATTTTGAAGTTTTTAGCTTGTTTTCTTATAGTATTCTTTTCGGATGACATTCTCATAGGTCATATGTATATCGCTGCTATGTTCCTTCAGATAGGAGATTGAGGTTCAAGGATCCTATTTTACATAACACATGGACACATCCGCATTAATCTTTAGGTGATGACAATGTTTTGGTGGATAATTTATTAAAAAGAGAAATGTAAGGAATTTTAAGACAAGTGTTCAAGAAACTGATGCTTTTTATAGTAAAATTGAAAAGAAAGAAAGACCCAAGGACTTCTCTTGTGAACTATTATTATGTTAGAATGAGATCACATTCTTCTGAAAATGATAGGGCATCTTACATTTTATCAAATAAGACAACGTTTGAAGTTAGATCTTTATTTATATATGCTTACATGTTAGCTGATGTGGACAAGTATATGGCTACAGTTATTCCCATTTTGTTAAGACTTTAACACTCAAAATTGACTTAGTCATTGCAAAGGTTTAAGCTATCGAAGATGTGCACTGCTAGGATAAAATTTGTAACATTATACATGATAAGGAGAAACCACGTATTCACACGGATGGAATGGGGTTTGTCTTAGAAGATGTGGCAATGTGGTGCTTTTGCAATGTAACGGATGGAAGAGACTCAAAGAATAAATAAATAAATCAAGGGAATTCTTAGTATGGTTGAATTTTAAAGGCAATGGACAAAGTAGAGAATTAGTGGAGGAATCTAATAAGATTATTGAAAATTACACGTATTTATGTAATGCGGAAGGATTCAGGGAGATTTTCTTAAAAAAGTGTTTTGTAAGAAATATATGTAAAGATAAAGAAGTAGAATATTGTTGGAACAAAAACAAGAAGACATTTCTATTGTATAATATAAAGTGAAGTTTGGATAACTTTTCAAGTTTTCTTCATATGTTAGGATCAATCCAAACGAAAACCAAAAGTGTGTCAAGTTTGAATTTAGATTGAAGGGATAGAAAACAAAAGATTTGCTAGGCTTATGGAGATTAGAGATTTTTCCCATCTTAGCTAGGAAGTGTAAAGTTTCACATTGAGCAGAACATTACGAATGTACAAAAGAGGAAGATGATAGACAATGAGAACAAGGAATGCGATTCTACACCCAGTGAATCACAAAATAGAAATAAGCCAAAATTAAATGGAAACTATGAAGCCTAAATGCTCTAAGGGTGGAAGAAAACAACATGACAACAAATTTTGTTTATTGTGTTATGAATGCAACCAACTAGGGCACTATGTTGGTAGGTGTCAATAAAGGCATAAAGTTATACTCAATCCTAGACTACATGTTACAGGAAAGGTATATACTTAAAGAAGACAAGAAGGGAAGTTCAATCTTCCGACTCTTTACAAGATAACTCTTGTCAGAAATGAAAGAATATGAATATCTAAGTTTGGTTAAAAGTTGAAATGGATAAGATGGATACAGTGAATGTAACACCCCAAATTTTCCTAACTAGTTGACAGTAATTTTGACAGTTAACAGAATTTTATTGTTTAGTGATTTCTATGTGCTGTAAAATTATTTTGATTATTCCGTCAGTGTATTTGATCGTTTTGAGTGATTTACTCTGTGTCAGAAAAATAATAATTTTCAGGCCGGAGAAAATCTTTATGTATTTATTTCTCTTGATTGTTAATTATTTTTAACAATCTGACTTGATTTTCATACATTTTCTAATATTTGTAATTTTTGTGGATGATTATGAAATTTTTATATTTCTCTGATTGTTTTTGGGCTGTCTGTGGGCCCAGGTGGCCTTACGTGGGCCCAGGTGACCTTACGTGGGCCAGGTAGGTCCCGTAAAGTGAAAATTTTTCTACACATAGAAAAATTTGTACTGTTGAGACAGAGACGAGGGATCTTACTAAACCTGAATCCGGAAACAGTTTTAGAAAATTTCTTTTACTGTGTTTTGTATTGTATTTAATTATCAGGTGATAAAAATACAGTAAATATATTCTTTTGTGGGGTTATAGCAGATAAAAATAAATATTATACTATTAAGTCAACATTAGTGGTTATGACAACTTTTTCACGGACCAATAGGAAGCAAGCTTAATGTTTAAGATTTTGATATCAACCGTCGATTTAATCAACGGTGTAGAATCGGTCTAATAAAATGGTTATGACCATTTATGACCATTGGATATGGATTTAATCAATGGTGGAGATTTGGTCTTCTAAAATGACTATGACTAATTATGACCCTTGGATTTAAAGTATGAAGGAGTAATCTTGACCCTTCATTTTTGGAGATGCATCTAATGGTTAGGATTTCAAGGAGGAAAGATCCAATGGCCTAAAGTAAGTCTTCTGTCTAAGCCTAAACCTAGAAGCTACGTTAAATCCTAACCATTGATTTAATCAATGATTAAGATTGCCTAAAATGGTGGCTAGGAGATTGGTCACTCTTTGAAAAGTGCATGGAGGGGAGGGATGATTTTTGGTGCTGCATTAGAAGCTAAAGCAACATTTGAAGACCATAATTGATCACCTTTGGTCATTATTGATCATTCTTCATCATTCATGAACTTTCCTAAAGCAAAGCTTAGCAAAAATTTCTCTCCATTTCTCTCCAAGCTTAGTTTCGGCCAAGCACTCTAATATTACCTCCCATCACTCTTTAATTTCATACAACCATATTTCTTGAATCCTTACCTTATTCTAAGCAACTTTCATGTTGGAGACTTTCTCTAAATCTTTCATCTTCAAGGAGTTTTTTCAATAGCAAAGTTATAGGGTATTTGTGGTGAAGTGTAAGGAAACTTCATTTCTTCTCTCTTTTTCATGTTCTAAGCCATGTTTGATCCATGGTTTATTTTGTTCAAGCTTGATTTACTAATAAATATATGTTTTGTTTTCTGTTTAAGAAACCTTTGGTGGTGAAGGACTTGGAAAAAGAAGCAAACCAAAGAGCTTTTAAGGATCTTCAAGAGGTAAGAGGGAGATCCATCTCACCCACCAAGTATGGTGGTGAGAGATGGTTTTGTATTTGATGGATGGTGAATCTATGTGAGGATTCATATCCATGGTCATGTAATTATTTGTGGGTGTTTATGTGTTTGATTTATTTGTTCATACTTTGTATGATTTGCATGATCTATTGCTTTGATTATGGCATGCTTGTGATATATATGTTGATTATAAGGTGTTGTATGCCATAAAAATTGTTGGAAAGGAAAATAATTTTTGGTTCTAAAGACCATGAGGATTTCGGCCTCAACACCTCAAAATAGGTGTTCATAAATTAATATTTTTATGAATAATAAAATTAGATGATTAAAAAAGCAAGGAAAATAAACAAAGGGTTTGTTTTTCAAGAAGTAGTGTTCACGGTTTTGAGAAGAATTTTTATTAATTTATTTTGTATAAAAACAAGAATGGAATTTAATGGTACTCAAGGACATTTTGAATAAAAATATTTTAAGTATTTTATTAATTATGAGTTTTAAATGAAAAGAGCAATGAGTTGATGATTTTAAGGATTTGCAAAGAAAGTGAAAAATGAAAATGAACAAGTGATTTGATTTCAAAGACTATGAGTCTCACGGTTTTGTTAAGGAATTTTTAATGGTTTTGTTTGTGTAAAATCATATTGACTTAGAAGAAAAAATATTTGATGGCCATTGGAACCAAGCACCATGGTTTTGAAGGCTTGTGAATGCCTTGATTTTATGAAACAAAGTGATTTTCCAAGTGGAAATACAATTGGGTTTAGTACAAGGAATTTGGAAAGGGAATCAGAGTGTTTTATCACTTGAGAAATGGAATTTTCGTATGTAAATGGAAAAGAGAGGTTAAAAGTGTTTGAACCTTAATTTATTTTAAAGAGAATTGATTTTAGAATTGCTTTGAGAAAAATGGAAAATATAATAGTGATTTGATATTTTCTAATCTACAACTCAACCTTTGGGTGTTAAAGTGTGATAAGGAATTTTAAAGATTTGAAAACATTGATTTACATCAATGGAAATGGTGAAATTGTGGAATTTGTTACGAAAAGGATTTCTTGAATATGGAAATGTGGAAAATGAAGTACGAAGTCATATTATTATGAGAAAGGTTGAAATGGAATTTTTGAATGATGAGAAATATTTTTTGTAATGAAATTATGGTAAAAAATGATTTACGTAACTTAAAAACGTGATTTTTAAGCTACGTGATTTGAAAAATGTTAAAATATTTCTACGCGATTTGGAAAGTGTTTAAATATTTCGAAAATGATGAAAAATGGTTTACGCAACTTAAAAGAATTATTTTTAAGTTACGCGATTGTGAAAATGGTAGAAAAATCGCTACGCGATTTGAGTAACATGTAAATATTTTTACGTGATTGAGAAAACATTGAAAAATCAATACGTAATTTGAAAACATAACAGAAATGTTGCGCGATTGTAAAAATACGACTAAAGTGTTTTGTGACTATGAAAACGCAATAACATGATTTCGCTATTGAATATACAGTATGATTACTATTGAACCAGTGTATGAACACTGTATGAAAAAATGTCAAGTTTTGCCTGTGATTGGCATTTGGTGCATTTTACATGCATTGAAAAGATATGCCTGTGATTGGCATTGGTGCATTGAACATGCATTGGAAATGATGAATTTTGCCTGTGATTGGCATTGGTGCATTGAGTATGCATTGGAAAGATATGCAATGAAGCATATGATGAAATTGAAAAATATGCATTGAGGCATATGATGATTTTGAATTGAACAAAAATTAATAGCTGATGCTATTGTGACCCTTGTGGTTGAAGAGGGAATGAGAATTGATAGTGAGGTCTATAATGGATCTTGGGGGAGTCAAGGCGCGGCGGTCAACTAGTGGATATTTGTCTGTGGGCTAAAGCCGGACCATATGCCACTTGGCGATGCAGTCCGTTGCAACGCATTGACGATACCCGACAATAATACGATTCTTTTCGACGATTGAGAGATTGTCTATGGGCTAAGCTGGGCATTGTCTGTGGGCTAAGGCTGGGCAATTGTCTGTGGGTTTATGCTGGGCAATTAACCAAAGCATTCTTCTCGAAATTGTGAAAACCTCCATGGAGTAGGACATTGAGTCTATGTGCACATGCATAACATATGCATCATTATTAAACATTGGTTATGTAATTGAGCTGTTAAATACTGGATAATGTTGAGAGCATTATCGTAAATATTGAATATTTATATCTGTGTGATATAATAATTGAGGAATATTGGATGATGATGATGATAATAATGTTGATGGCATGATTGTAATTATTGTATCTGTGTGATGAATAATGTTGATGGCATAATTGTAATTATGGTATGATATATTTGTATGATATGTTGTTTGTGTTATCTTTGTGCTACCACGTTGATATTGGCGTAAGTGATCTCACCTCTTTGTTATATTGTTTTGTTGTGTCTGTATTATAAAAAAAAATTTATATAGTTGATGGAACAAGATTCTTAGACGTGACTAGAGACGAATATTCTGAGATTGATGATAACATGGAGGGGTGACCATCCTAGATTTGTTAGTGTGCAGTTTTGATGAGGAACAAATATATGATGCATCAAGATAAATATAAGATGGAATAAGTATGTTGAGTTTTTACCGTTAGTGTTTTACCGTGCTATTGAGTAGGACCCATCATAGGATTTACTACTATTTAAAATTGAGTATGTAAGTTTTATATTTATTGAATAATTATTAAATATTAAGTGATGTCTGTTATATGAGTTTTAATCAGTTTAAATCCATTTTTCAATATTACTTATAAATATCAGTAAGTTTATGTTTCCGCAAAAAGAAATTTTAAAACCCACTTTTTATAACTCAAACCTTTTATGAACTGATTTTCAGATTATAAGTTAGTAGTCGGAAATGTGATGCCCTACGGGGGGTGTTACAGTAAAGAGGCAACTGTTATGGTTCTCTAAACTATTAGTATGAGCAGCTAAATTTTGGGGACAAAAATTTTAAAAGGAGGGAAGAATTGTAACATCCTCTTTTTACACATGTTAGGCTTATATAAGGTTACAGAGGTAGCTTAATACAGTTGGTGTATGTCCTAGAGGCCAATTTATTTTGACCATCTTACATACATTGTATTATGTTATTTATTTAGTATATGAGGTATTTAATTTATCATGTTATTTATGATATACATAATAAAGTCATTAGAATAGTAAGTTCGATGTCATAGGATATCAAGTGAATGACTTGATCGTGAGATCCTATCGGATAGAAACAGAACATTATTCTTAAATGTCCCTAGTCAATTATTATTGTTAATCAAGACGATAATAATGCATTGAGACTAGTATGTGCGTAGATTGATGGCCACATCTCACGGGTCACGGATATGAGATATCAAGTCTTCACATGGATACATATTAGAGTAATGATGTATTAGACACCCCTACCATGAGAACGCTACGTGGATCGTTACGTGAGTGTCATAAGCGTCATAGTGATAATGGTGCATGTGGTCCTTTATCCTGAAACCACTACGATGCCTATATGAGGAGTTGTATGTTTTAATGCCATCAAACGTCATCTATAACAAGGTGATTATAAAGTTAGTTATTGGACATACCACAAATCATGTGGAGGGATGTGAGTGACCTAGATGGGATTTGTCCTTCCTACATAACAAGAGTGATATCTTCAGGGCCTCTAGTTGAGTGAGACTACGAAATATATGGCCATACTCAAATGAGTCAATATGAAATACTAATCTCATTTGTTATTACTACGTCTACTCAAGTATCAGGAAATGGAAGATTAAACTATACAAGGGTGACACATTCCATGCCTTGTGTTTAATCTAGATATCTGGACAAAGAGACTAAACTGTACAGTAACATTGATCACAAATAGGTTATGTCAAATCACTAACATTCTCATTACTTGGATAGCAGCGATGTGTTGCTAGATACCACTCGCTACTTGTAATATTAAAATGAAATTTTAATATTACTGCCAACGTGAAATTTTAATATTACTGCCAACGTTATGAGAACCTGTAGGGTCGCACACATAGAGCAGACTAAATTAGAGCAATTAGAATCCAAGTTGGACTGGGATTTAATCGTGGGCAGGACTCATAGCAGATGAGTCTAGGGTTGCACAACTTATCTTACTACTACTCACACTCACTTAAGGCATTCACTATTATAAATAGTATTGCTAAGGGGGCTGTGAGGTATGCATTACAGAACCCTAGCTGCACCTACAGAAAGTGAGTGAGAAAGTGACAAGTTTCCTACTCTTCTCTTCGCAGCTAGCACTGTGTCAGTCAGATTCCTTTGCTGATATTGGACATTTGTGAGTCTATTAATGTGGATACCGCAGAGACATCGTTGCTATTACGGTGTTGGTGATTCACGTCGCTTGTGTTTTTCACGCTGCAAGAGGTAAACTCATCTAAAAATTCATATTATGGCCTATTTTGCATGGAACCTTAGTGGGAATTTTGCTTTTTCCACTGCGTGATGTATCTGCAATTCCCAACAAATACTTGTTTAACATGTCCGCTAAATTTTATGACGTTTTGAGTTAATTTAGGCACTTTACCGCAACACAGAACGTGCAAAATGACTAATTTAACTCAGAAAAATAGCATAAATGATAAATTAAAAGAAATAAATATAGAAAATTCATTTCTAGGTCACAAATGTGTAAAAGAGGATGTGGTTAAATTTTTAGGATAAATGGAGTCAGTTGGGTATTTTTAAAGATACCGAGTGAGTATTTAAGTACCGATTGGGTCACAGCAGATATGAAAAATTATGAAAATGATTAAACAAGAATTTTGATGGATCCTATAATTTATTCTACGGTTGTTGCAAGTTAGGAAACTTGAATTGGTATAATTTAAGTGTTCCTAACAGATACCAAAATATCAAATAACTATGATAGTTATCCTTTAAGAAGTCTTTTGACTTATTTTATTCAATCCTCTTTTACAGCTACAGAAGGCAGAGAACGAGAAAGAGAAAAGAAAAAAGAAACAGATGAAGAAAAAGGAAAGAGGGAAGAGGAGGAAGAAGTGAAAGAGGAAGAACTAAGACAAGAATGGAAGTTTATCTTCAAGTTTAAGGTAGGGGTATTTGCTAAACTAGTTCCTTCCTTTTCTATATCCATGGATGCATGAGTTTTGCTTGCTTGGTATAGAGGATGGGTTTCTAGGAGTTTCTCAAGGGTTTGAGTTGGATGAACTCATTAGGAACTTAAGATAGGACTTGTAATGAGTTTGTCTATGGATGGTTGTGGGTTTTGATTATAGGAAAATCCATGAAAACACCTTGAGTTAGGAGTTGAGATATGGTATTTGAGGTTATGATTTGATCGTCAATCCATGCTAGATGAGATGAGAGTTTGAAAATCACTTAGAGTCAATGTTTGAGGATTGGGATATGATAAGAGAATTAATGGAACAGGAAACACGGTTGTTTCCTGCTCTAGAAAAGTTATTCTGCAATGCCTTATTCGAATAAGGCAATTGTTATTCGAATAAAGCACCACAAAGAGCTCCAGGGGAGGTATTTTTGTGGGTGTTATTCGAATAACCCCTATGTTATTCAAATAACACAAAATAGAAAAACACAATCCTGACAGCCTATAGTATTTGGAGCATATCTTGAGCTATAGATATTGGAATAACCTGATTCCAATAGCATTTGAAAGCTAATATGTAAGTGTATTTGCCTATAAAATTTCAGAATGTTTGAATTTAGGATGCACATTTGGTGCAATCTTGAAAATCAGCCTTTTTAAGGCAAATATTGAGGTGTTTTGGGATAGTATGAACTTGAATGATTTGTGAGCCAAGTGTTGCTCTCTGTTTGGATAAGGTTAGGTTAGGATGATGTGATAAAAGGGTGTTAGATCCTTATATGATAGATTTTTCTATGCAATGTATTACATGTTGTTATTAAATGATGTAAAAAGACACATTATGGTTTAATTAATGATATGATGGGGGTGTCATATGAACCCTGACTTTCTTAATTGGGAAATTGACATATTTATAAGATGTGCTTCAATGTTATACTTTTTAAGAAATCAATGATCACCGTGATGAATAAAAAGTTAAATGAGGCATTGAGCCATGGTAAAATGTGATGATTGATAAATGTAATTGATGATCATGTTGTGAAACATTGAATATACCTTGTATGGTATTAATGTTGATGATAGGCATAATATTAGGAAGCAATCTAAAAAGAAGGATAAAGGTAGATGAGGTTGAATAAGTCCTTCTCTACAAATCATGTAATGTAATGTATAATTGGAAAGTTTGATGATTATAGAATTTGTTTGCCTTATTATGCAAAAGAAGTATGATTATTTAAAAAGTGAAAAAAGAAATTGTTTTTAATACTCTTGCATGTTTTGTTTTCAAACTTGTTATTTGGTATTTCCATGTATTGTAAATTTATGCTTGGACAGAAGGGCTTTAAGTAGCTTAGACAAAAGGGCTCCAAGTGAGTAAAAAAACAAATATTTGGTAGTGTAAGGAACAAAAAGGCATCATGTCTATCCAGAAAACAATATAAGGGACAAAAGAGCTTCCTGGAAATAATCAAATAACATGTGTTTTATGAAATAAAATCTTTTCAAAGAGTCATTACATAAGTATACTTTAGGATTCTCATTAGGCATAATCATACATCATCATTCATTGCATAAAAATTGACAATTGTATGGGCAATTGTCTTGTTTTTATTAAATGTGAAAATTAAGGATAAAAGTTAGTTAGAAAAAGTCAAGAATGGTATTTAATAGTGAGTTAAGTGTTGTTTCTTGTACGATGATAAATGTTTAAGATACTAGTTGTTCAAAGTGATTGATATGTGATTAAATTATTTTTTTATAGTAAATAAATGAACTGTCTACTTTGGGAAGGGAAAAGACTAAGTTTTGGCTTATGCCACCTTTCCAAATGATTAAGTATAGTTTGTTTTTCCCCAAAGCAGCTGAATTTACCATGATATCATGATTTAAACATTATTAGTGAGAATTATTAATTCTCACCCCAGTTTTTGTTTTATGTTTTCCATGATAAATCCAGAGGAAGACCAAAGTAAGCGCAAGGCAAGGCGATGAAGATTTAGTAAAGTTAGCAATGTAATTATTTTGGTTATGTAATTATATTAGTAATTCTATAATTAAGTTTATGTAATTAGTCTTGTAATAGTTTGTAATCTCAGACATATCAGATAGAATATTAGTAAAAAGTAAGTTTTCTGAGGTGTAAAATGTCTTGCTCTCTTACTTCTGTAAAGGCTCTATATATTTATTCATTATATAGTTATTGAACAGGTTGTAAATTACACAAGTTAGAAAGTGGCATACTAATTCTATTTACTTAGTATACGTAGGGTATACTATAATATTTAGAATTAGGGTGTTATAAATGTCACACTATTTTGTTTCTTACTATGCCAAGAAACTAAAGAGCTTCCAAGCAAGTGGCATGTCCCACTAGTACTTTTCCTATCCACTTTGCATCTGGCAAAGTTAGAATCGGAATAACCAATTAAACTACATGAGGCACCCTCGGGGTACCACAAGCCCATTTGTGTAGTGCCAACAAGGTATTTTATTATTATTTTTACTACACTTAGATGGCATTCTTTAGGACAAGTTTGGTATCTAGCACGCATGCACACACTAAACATTATATTTGGTTTATGATAACTCTGTGAAATAGAGTTATTATTTAAACATTCTTGATGTATTCATAGGCTAGATCCTTGAATTTCATCTTGTTTTTAGTCAATCCTTGACAAAAAATGTAAAGGGAATACTTGTTCATACATCGTTATAAATTTAAATTCATACACTTGCTTTTTCTGTAAATATTTAACTAATCTAGTGTTTACTTATTTTTAGGAGCATGCAAAGAAATAAGGGGTGCTTTAGGAAATAAATTGCATGAAAACATGAGAAATTCTCTTGAAAACAAGGGAGGCCGCAACACTTCTTCACTAGAGTCATGGCCTCCAACTCTCAAGTAGCAGCGCTTATTGTAACACCCCTTTGGAGGATGTCACACATAAAAGAAAATAAAAGAAATAGAAATAAAATCTACCCAAGTTGTGAAACATTTGTTAAATATTATTACGGGTTGTAAAATAATTCCCGATGAGAAAATATGATATAAAAAGATAATGCGGAAAATACGAAATAAAAAAAATATCATCACTAATAATATACATATGATTAAGTTATAAACTGTACAAATAATTTACAACTAAGCCTACAAATATTTAAACAAAAACAAGAAAGAAAGCAATAAAAGAGTTAATATATACGGACTTACTGACGCGCTTCCAAAAAAAACATCATGATTATCTAATCCTCGATGGATCACTCTCGGCATGAAAATGATCATCGGGAGATAGATATCTGGATGTCTCGACACACGGCGATAACGGGATCGCGCGGTCGATACGATGCTTATCTCACTAGGCTCGGGGTTTTCAACACCCCAATAACGCCTAATGGATAAGGGTAACTCTAAGTGCGAGAAAAAGTGTCGTAGTCATGACGGGCTCTTCATCAAAACGTTGACGTAGGATCACGGTCACACGTCCCGCATACGTCACGAGTCACGATCGCCTCGTAAGTGCCAAGCGAGCACCTCCATGAAATACCAGCTCTATGAATCCCAAAAATCTGGCGTCGCCATCCTCTCACAATCAATCCGGAGGATATGGATGATCGAGATGGTTCTTGATCGTAAAGCGGTCGTCCACTGCCGATCTTCCTCCTCCTCGGGGTACACGATCTCAATAGGCTGATCCTCTTCCTCGAAGTCTTTACCGCGTAAAATAATTAAACAGAAAATACATATAACAAAGAGGTAAGACAACATAAAATCATCACAACATGGCCAATAAGAAGACGACAAACAACATGTATACAGGTTCATGCAATACATAAAGCTTTAACAATTATAATAACAAATTGAAGTAAAATTTAGATATCATAACAATATATCACATAACGGAGATAAAACCTCACGGATAAAATAAGAAAGATAAGAATAAACGGATAAGATATAATAACCAAATATAGTAATAGTAACCAGATAAAATAAACAAATAAGATACAGATAAACAATAAATAGATAAGATGGAACCAAATAGACATAGAGATAAATAATATGACAAAATCCTACTCCATGGAGCTAAAGAAAACACAAGTATCAGAGAGAGGAATGACTCGCAAAATCTAATAGTACCACGGCTGCCCCACCAACTATTGCGCTGTCACACGTTGCGTCTATAGCCCCACGACACAGGAATCCATCAATCCAGGCGTGGTGTAGTTCACGGTCTCACGTTGTGGCACTACAGTAAATGTACTACTAGATTTCACAAATCTTGATTAAATATAGTGTATGTCGAGTACCATAGTGTGCTATCGGTTTACCACGGCCCGTGGAGCTACCAACGTCCATCACGTGTGGGATCCCGTACACTAAAGTCTCCAAGTTCATTAGAACAATGAACCACACTACGTTTATCGCATCGACAACACGATGTGATTCGTCTCGTCAAACCAATCCACCAAATACATGGCACACATAACGAGATAGATGGAAAGCACATGCGGGTTCACATTTTCCCGACAAAGCGAGATATAGTCTCAAAAGCACATGCGGGTTCACATTTTCCCGAAAAGATATAAATTTTCAAAAGCACATGCGGGTTCACATTTTTCCGAAAAGATATAAATTTTCAAAAGCACATGCGGGTTCACATCCGACAATAAAAATTTTCAAAAATAATCTGTACGGGTTCACATTTTCTTGACAGTATAAAGATAGTAACGGTCAATCGCGTAGAAATTTTATCACGTTTTCATAATTCCGTCATTTTTACAAACGTTTAAAAATCGCGTAAAGATATTTTTCTGTTTTTTTAAAATCGCGTAGCATTTTTAATACATTTTCTCAATCGCGTAGGATTTTTAAATTATTTTCTTATTCGAATGCCCTTAAAATTACTGTTTAAAATCAACAGAAATAGTACTTAGTACATTTAAACTACGTAGAATAATTTTTCATACCGCATACTGTCTTTAGGATATTTTTACTATCTTATTGGTTCATTTTTACTAAAAATTGACAGTATTTTGTTTAAAATATCATAATAATGGTTTCCTAAATTATCCATAAAATTTCCATTTACCTAATTTTTAACCATATCATTTAATTCTTTTTGAAATCTCTAACATGCTTCAAAACCTTAAGTGAGCTATATGTTAGAAAATTCTCAAAATTTACTTGTATTCCTTTCTAAATGATAAAATCATTGGTTTTAATTCTTTAAACTTAATTCTAACCAATTTGTTTCTTTAAAAATCATTATAGGAAATTTCTTTCTAACTTGTATTGTCTCTTTTTGATTGAAAAAAAAGTTTGAAACTAGGTTTAGAAACCATGATAACCTATATTGGCATGTTGGCCAAATTTCGTAAAACTTTTTCATTTGATTTCTAAATCATGTCAAAGGTATTATCTTATCTAAGTTCATTAAATCATGTTATAAAATGATGATTTTGAATCAAATAAATCCTTTAGGCATGTTGGCCCAAAATTTACTAAATCTTTACCATTTGATTTCTAAATTCCTTTTCTTTGATCAAATCAATTTGAAACCTTCTTATTTCTCCTAATTAATTAAGTTACACTTTAGGAAAAATTAAGAGAACATTTTGGTCCTCACACTTTGTCATTGCAGTGAACTAGGGAATGTGCTTTGGAACACTCATGCAAATTTACACATGTTATTCACATCTTATACCTTATCATACAATTCTAACACATGCATTTATATTTCTAACACATGCAAAATATTTCTAACACATAAAACTTAAATTAAAGCTTATAGACATACAATCAAAAGCTAATAGACATGCAAAATTATTACAATCACCAAACAAGAAAGCTACTAACATACAACACCTAAGCTACTAGCAACCACAAAAATTAACAAATACACATCAATAAACACACCACAACCGAATCCTTATGGATTCTACAAATAATCCATCTTCTTACCACCATCAAGGGATGATAAGAATTGTCTTCCTCTTACCTTAAATGAAGACAAATGATTAGCTTTCACACCTCCTATGGTTCGGTTTTCACTCCACCAAATACCTAAAAATCTCAAATAAAATCTACATGTTATTAACCATGAAAAAGAAGCTAAACCATGGAGAAATCATGGCTTAGAACTTTGAAAAAGAAGAGAGAAAAGAAAAATATGATATTTCACCTTCTAGGTCAAATTTACAAGGTTGATTTCCAAGCCCTAAATGGAAGATTTTGAAGAAACTTCCAACTAGAAAGGTTCTTAGAATGGTGTTTAGGTTAAGGAAACTTGGTTAGAAAAATTTTTGGATGGTTGGATGATTAGGAATGGCTCTTGGCCGAATGATAGGGAAGAAGAACAACAATGGAGGCTAGGGTTCTTGGAAGAGAGAGAAGAGAGAAAAGTGATGAAGGAGAAGTGTGATTTTGGTCTTCCAAGGCCTCTTGGCCGTAGCACTCAAGTGCAAATGGATGTGCATGGATTTGGCTTCATCCAAGCCATTGAATGCATCAAAGGTCAAGATCAAATCTTGCTTAACAAGCTTAAATCCTATTGGTTGCTCATGGTGACTCACCTTGCTTAGTCACACAGTGTATTAAATTCTCTGTGAGTCGACTAGTGAGTCGACTGTTCTGAAAGTTCTCTTGCTACGGTGATTAATATTAAGCTACCGATCTAACCGTTACGCTAATTGTGGGTCCCGCAAAATATTTCCTGGTCCACTATCACTAAAATATACTTGACTAATAAAATAATATTATAATAATATAAAATTATTTTATTTGTGATTAAATCCTAAAAATTAAAAGATTATTTTTAGTCTCATTCGGAATCGGGTTAAGTAAGATCCCCCAATTCTAAATAATAAAATAAGATTTTCCTTGGCAAAATATTATTTTCTGCCTCGAGCAAATCACCCAAAAAGTCCATATAAAATCACGAGACAGTATTATCGGACATTAAATCAAGAAGAAAACAATTAAAAACAGTAAAGCAAAAACATACGTTCGGGACGTAACGGTCATTTTCCGTTTTTCCCACAACGTAGGTAATCGTCCAAAACGTTCAAATAAAATATCCAGCAGATTATATAGGCTGTATATCTTTCAGAAAAATTAATACGATGGCTCGAGAAAAATTTTTTATTTTACCGTCTCGAAGCAAGAACTACGTAAAACGATCGAATAAAATTTGAGCTGTATTATCGTAATTGTTTTCATACAGAAATCGAGAACAGAAAAATAGGGACACAGCGGTCATTCATACAAAAGCATGAAAAACAGAAAACAGTACATTCAGAATATTTTCTAAAAATTGGGGCGTTACACTTATATTCCAGAGATGGGGGAGCTACGACACTCCCAAACATTGTGCTGCGACTCCTCGTGAAAAATCAGCACCATGGCTTTCCTTACCATTGTGTCATGGATCCCATAAATTTTGTGCCGCAACATTCCTTTTCGTGTGAGACAACGCTGATTTAATTGGACAAATTGGTTTACGAAGGGATGGAGAGGAGTATTGGTGGGGAGAACAGTTTTGGACGCAGAGAAGAATTGGACACAGCCTTTTGGAGAGCAACTTGGAGAGAGTAGCAAGGTGTGGATGAAGAATTAGGGAAGCTGGACATAGCACCGTACATCTTTCAAGACACCTAGTTCTTTCTCCCATCTTCTCTTTATTTTTCATAATGTCTATGTTGTTAATTCTTGAGATTGTTATCTTTGCAACAATGATGTTCTAATTTTCTTCTCTGGGGTCTAATGAATCTTATTATGTAATTTGAATTAATTGTAATTCTTTCCTACTCTTGTGATAATTTTGGTTATAATTTTCTAATTCTATGCTTAATGTGCACAATTGATTGGTCATTATTTGTGTTGTCTTGGTGAACCTATTGAACTAGACGTAGGGATTTGGTTGTTGGACCTTGGAATTAGAAATGGCATGTTTAATTAAATTCAATTGTTTAGATGAGTTGATTAACCAATAGGATAGAAATATACCTATTGGTCGTGCATAGCAAGTGTTTGGTGTTTGTTCTCAATGCATGGATTTTTGTCAATTCACATAGAAATATAGTGTTTAGATTAAGGTCCATAGATTTACAAGGTCATTGAAAGAAGTTTGTAAATGCTTGAACATATTGGCTAACATAATCAATTTATGATCAAGAGTAATGAAAGGATTGTATGAAGTCAGATAAAATAATAAGTGAAGTTAGACCCTAGATTCCCAAACCATTATTTCTTCTCTGCTTATTTTTATCCTATTTTGGAATTGTTATTTTAATTTGTTTTATCATTTAATCACTCAATTCGATTGCCTAAAAGTAGTAATTGGTTAATACTTAACATATTTTTTTAATAAAGTCTTCATGGGAACGATTCGTGAATACTCACTTATATTACTTGTCGACACATGTGCTTGCGTAGTCTAGCTAAACAGGCAACAGTCTACTTGTAGTAAAATAAAGGAGTAAGCCAATCATACCTCTATACTTAGCAGTTTCTATGCGTTTACCTCCTTCATCCTTGTCTAAGTAGTAAGAGGTGCCCATTGGTATAGTCATTTGTTTAGCATTGTTCATCCCAAACTTCTTGAGCAACTCCTTCCAATACTTGGTTTAACTAATGAAAGTTTTATCCTTTGTTTATTTGATTTGAAGTCCAAGGAAGAAGTTCAGCTCACCCATCATAAACATTTCAAATTCAATTTGCATAGTACTAACAAACTCCTTACACAAAGATTCATTAGTAGCACTAAATATAATATCATCAATATAAATATGTACAAGAAGAATGTCACGCTTTTTGTTTTTAATGAAGACTATTGTGTCAACCTTGCTTCTTGAAAAGCCTTTTTTTTTCAAAAAGAAACTTAGTCAACCTTTCATACCAAGCTCTAGGAGCTTGTTTTAAGCCATACAAGGTCTTTTTCAATTTGAAAACATGGTTGGCAAGCTCATAATTTTCAAAATTAGGAGGTTGTTTTACATACACTTCTTGAATAAAATCATTTAGAAAAGCACTTTTTACATTCATTTGATAAAGCTTGAAATCCATTATGCAAGCAAATGCAAGTAACATTCTAATGACTTCTAATCTAGCAAAATAAGCATAAGTTTTTTCATAATCAATTCCTTCTTCTTGATTATATCATTTAGCAAACAACCTAGCTTTATTTCTTATTATTACTCCAATTTCATTAAGTTTGTTCCTAAAGACCCATTTGGTGCTAATAATAGGATGATCATTCGGTCATGGAACAAGTTTCCAAACTTGATTCCTTTCAAATTGATTTAACTCTTCTTGCATAGCCAAGATCCAATGTTCAACATTAATGACATCATCTGTGTCTTTAGGTACAACTTGAGAAACAAAAGCCATATGATTACATGCATCTCTAAGTGAGTTTCGAGTTGTTACCCCTTTTGAAACATCACCAATAACCTTGTCAAGGGGGTGGTATCTTGAAGTTCTCCATTCTTTTAGAAGACCATTGGATTGTTGCTCCTCTTGCTGTGGTGGTGTTTTCTCACTTTGACTTTCTTTCCTTTGCTCTTCTTTTTTGTTCTTCAAGTGAGTATTAGACAAAATCTCTACAACATCAACATCATCTTTTCCCAGCCTAATGGAGTTAGTCTTATCAAATGCAATATGTATACATTCTTCTATTGTCATAGTTCTCTTATTATAGACTTTAAAAACTTTACTACTAAGAGAATAACCAAGAAATATCCCCTCATCAAATTTTGCATCAAACTTGCCCAAGTTATCTTTTTTATTGTTCAAAACAAAGCATTTGTATCCAAAGACATGAAGATATATAATGTTTGGTTTCCTTCCTTTATATAGTTCATATGGGTTTTCTTTAAAATTGGCCTTATTATGGCCTTATTCATTACATAACAAGTAGTACTTACCGCATCCACCCAAAAATACTTAAGAAGGTTTGTTTCATTGAGCATAGTTCTAGCTAACTCTTCTAAAGAACTATTTTTCCTTTCAACTTCTCCATTTTGTTATGGAGTTCTAGGGGCAGAGAAATTATGCTCAATGTCATTTTCATTACAAAACATTTCAAACTCTTAATTTTCAAATTCCCCATCACTTCTAATAGATGCAATGCTACAATTTTTCTTATTTTGAATTACTTTGGTAAGTTTTCTAAAAGCATTGAAAGCATCACTCTTGTGAACAAGAAATAGTGTCCATGTGTATCTAAAGTAATCATCCACAGTCACAAGAGTATAGTAATTCTCACCAAAGCTCATAGTTCTTGAAGGTCCATAAAGATCCATGTGCAAAAGTTGTAAAGGTCTAGAGATAGAAACAACATTTTTAGCTTTGAAACAGACATTTACTTGTTTTTTCTTTTGACATGCATCACAAAGTTTATCTTTTTCAAAATTGAGCTCACTACAAAAAAAAGTGTAAATTACGATAGTTTTAATATGGCAATTCTAAAAAACTACCATAATATATAGTATAATACGTCAGTTACGCACCTGTCATATTTTACAAGCAAAAAATTGCAGTTAAATGTATAAAACGGTAGTTTCAACTGTCATTATTTTCATTTAAAATTTTAATTAAAATACTTTAAAGAATCCTAAATTTTTACATTCCCTCTGTTCTCTCTCTGATGACGAAAAATCCAAAATTCCCTCTCACGCATAAAAACACATTTTCTCTTTTGTCCTCTCCCTCTCCCTCTCCCTCTCTTTCAGTATAACATTTCTCCCCAAACCCAACATAGCGTATAACCTTCCTTCTTTCGAAACCCTAGCACCTCTGACTCACCCTGAGTTCTCACCGTTTCGCGACTCTATTTGTCCCAAAATAGGCTGCAAGTGCATGGGCCATACAAGTAATAAAATGAAGAGCAAAGATTGTTCCCTCAAGGATAAGTTTACTTATATGCTAAGTATTAGCCAATAGCTTATATAATTCTATTCAAGAACATAAAAATTTAGAAAAAAAAAACATAAACTACAAACTAAAAAGCGGTAAAGATAATCGTTAGAGCTTAGGGAAATCCTTCTTCACCCCTTACTTCAACCAACAACATGCAATCATCTTCATAAGTATGAATGCAATGATTAGGTTAGCTTAAGAATCATCATTAGTTGAAAGCCTATGTCTAGGGGTCAATCAACCATGGCTTCATTTACCTAAACCATTATGTTTCCATGAGAACTAATGCAAACTCCATTCATTAAGATCTATTCCCAAATACATGCTATGCATGGCTAAGAGATATATTTCAATCCCATTAGCGAATTAACTCATCCCGCCATTAGAATGGAATCGAACATGAATTAAGTATATATATGATCTCAAACCCAAAGCCTATGTCTAGGTTCATTAGATTTTATCAAATCAGCTTAAATGATGATCAGGCATTCAAGAGCATTAAGAACAATATGATTGAACAAAACCATACAACCATACAAACTCAAAGGAGAACAAAATTATTAATATTCATGAAAAGGATTCAAAGCATTCCCTAAAACAACTGCTACATCATTGAACACGAAAATAGAATCACAAAATACATGTTCAAGATCATAGAAGAAAAGAAAACAAAGGGCGAAGGGAGGAAAAGCTTATATGGATGTTTCCATTGATGCTTGAATCTCCCTCTATAAGGAAGATAGCCTCCAACCTTGGCTCCCCAGGCCTCTTTTAGCCTCAGAAACGAAGAGCTAGTGCAGCTTCTCTAAATCCTAAACGGTCATCCTAAGAATATCTAATAAAAATTTATTTATAGGCTCAGTTTTGCGCCTCATGTCGTGCTGTGCACTTCCTTGCACCACGACGCGCATGCCTTGAGTGTAAGTACTGACAGCAGGTGATGCCCATCACACCGCGGTGTGACATAGCCAGCGCCGCGGCGTGCTCTGCTGGAATGCTTCCTTGGCTTTCTCCTCTAATGTTGGGCCTTGGCTTGCATCAATTCATCTCTTTTGAGCTCATCCTACATTAGAGAAATCACTAAGTCAAATATAAGTTATAAATCCACTTAATCATTTAAGAATATGCATAATTTACTCAAGATCATATAGGAAGGTGTCCAAATTGCATTTGACAAATATAAGCCTACAACCTTCCAAATATGCATAATTACAAGGATTAAGCAATCTATAAATCATAGATGTAGGGCACAAATAACTACATTTTGTGAAGTTATCACACCTCCAAACCTAAGTTTTTGCTAGTCCTCAAGCAAAACAAAGTGTGATTAAGCAAACTTACATTAACCAATCATGCTCACATGCATTCCACAAATATGATAATTTCAATATTTCAATTCACCCCAACTAGTATAGAATGATTGTATCAGTCCTCAAAGAATGCTAATGGCCCACAATTAGCTCCACACAAACACAATCCTTAACATACCAATAATCAAAGCATCCTTTCATGCAATTCACACTTCCCACAAACATGCAAGATAAACTTCTCCTATTCAAGTCATGCACATCCGGATAAGTTTATAAGCATACATGTATTTGAATCATATAATTCATAAAATTAAATCTAAATTCTCTCTCCACTAATATAAATCATACACAACTAAAGATCAGAAGGGACTTTAACAGCTTGTAATGTAAGGTCAATAGTATTGGATTCATGAACAAAAGGGGAAAGGATTTAACACAAACATTGAGAAACATACACTTGTTATTTCAAGACTTGAGACCAAGTGAAACTATCAGGGTATTCAACAATGAAAGAATAAAACTTGCCAGAACCATTCGATGCTTATCTTTTTTTTAACTTTTCTTCTTTCTTTTATTTGCTTTGCTGGTCTCTTTTCTCTTTTTCTCTTTTTCTATTTATACAAAGCAATTCTTTTCTTTTGCTGCATTAGGTTCCTTCAGGCTCATTTTTGTAATAGACATACATAAAACCCCTAATCACTGAACTCATTTCAAGAAATAACATAGCATGTACTCAATAAACAATGATGATAGGAAGAAAATGTAATGTTTTTACATGCATTAGAATGGTTAATAGGTTAACGAACACAATGGTAATGAAAAACAAATAAGGCCAATCAATTAAAAAGCTTAAAAGGGGACCTATGGATATTGTAACACCTTAATTTTTGATTAATTATGTTTTTGCCCTTATTGTACTGTTTTCTGATTTCTGTGTGTTATAAAATTAATTTGACTATTTCGTAACTATATTTGATTGTTTTGTGTGATTTGCTCTGAGTCAAGAAAATAATAATTTTTGGGCCGGAAAAAATCTTGTTTGATTATTTGGAGCTACCCAATCTTACTAAACCCAATTCGAATAATATATATATCAATCATTTAATTTTTAGGATTTTTCTGTGTAATAAAAACATTTATCATGCAAAAAAGTCCGTCGAACCCACGTTTGGCTTGTGGGACCCACATTTGTTTTGTAAGACCCACGTTTGTTTTGTGGGATCCACTTTTGTTTTGTGGGACCCACGTTTGTTTTGTGAGACCCACTTTTGTTTTGTGGGACCCACGTTTGGGTTTGTGGGACCCACTTTTAAGAAAAATTTACCAACGTAAATGGCTTGTAAAATTCTAAACCAAAAGGTTGAAAATCCATAAAAGTAGTTAGATTTAGTAGATTAGTTAGTTTAAAATCTAACTTAATGGAATAATTAGTCTAAAACTTAATTAAGTTAATTTAAAGAGTTTGAGTGGTAATTAAATGGAATAAAACCTAATTAGTTTTTATCAAATTTTAATTAGACAAATGTATTAGTATAATTAAGTAGAAGATTAAGGAATTCTAAGTAAATTAATGATTAACTAAAATACAAATGAATCTAACTAACTTTTAATTAAACATAACTAGAAGGACTTAAGCATAAATAAGTTATTAAAAATCAATCAAATTTTGATTAGAATTCCTATAGCTATTTTTGGATCTATGCATGCATTATGCATTCAATTATGCACTCAAATGCAATCATGGAGATCTAGGTGCTTAGTCATCCACCATCCAAATCATCAAAGGCAATTATGTTAGCAAAATTGTCAAAAAAGGGGGCTGCATTTGTCTTGGAAGTCTACGGCCATGCATGATGGGGGGGCTATTATTCACTTCAAAATCATTCATTCAATTATTCTAATTCATTCTCTCTTTTCTCTCCTACCCAAAGAAACCAAAGAAAACTTCTAAGTCTTCATTTCCCACACCATTCGGCCAAGCCTCTTCAATACACTTCCATCTATCAAAAAATTCATCCAACTTCATTTCTTAAATCTAAACCATATTCTAAGAACATCTCTAGTTGTGAGTTTTTGCAAAATCATCCATTTGGAGCTTGGAAAATCACTTTGAAGTTTCTTTCCTATAAGGTGAAAATTCTTGTTTCTTGTTTCTAATTTGATTTTTGATGTTCTAAGCCATGATTGATCCATGGTTTATCTTTTTCATCCATAGGTTATGACTTTATAATTTGTTTAAGCTTGTTAGGATTTTGTTGAAGCTACACAAATTTCTAAGGAGGAGTCCAAGGAGATCTTGTCTTCCTTATAGGTAAGAGGGAGATTTAATCTCATCAACCATGTGTGGTAGTGAGAAAATAGATGTATTTGTGGTGAAGAATCCATAAGGATTCATTCACTTGATTGTTTATTGTCTTCTCTATTTGTGATTGTTTATGTGTGCATGTTATTTTCTTTTCTATTTGTGGTTTATTATGCATACAAGCATGTTTATAGCTTTGATATTTGGTATGTGTTTTATTATTGCTTTAATATATGGTATGTGTTCTTGAATATATGTATATGTTCATGGATCTATGATAATTATTGTTGGATGTGCAAATATGTTGAGACTTGCAAAAGTGTTCCAAAGAACACAAGATGAAGAGCTTATGGTTTTTACTATGAAAAGAGAACCAATATGTTCTCAACCATTTTCTAAAAGGATAACCCAATCAATCTAATTAAGTTAAAGGATTATTCAATGATTTAATGGATGAAAAATAATTTTAAACATGGTTTGTGTAAAAATGGTGATTTTCGGCCTAAATATATTTTTAATGTTTAATTGATCCAAAATTTATTTTCTAAGTGTAAACTAGTTTATTAACCTAAAACGAATTCAATTATGATGGATTTTCAAGAGTCAAATAAATAAATGAATTTTTTTTACTAGAAGTCTAGTATGGTAAAGAAATAAATTTTAACACTTGAAAAATACTTATCTTTGAGTTTTTAAAGTATGTTAGCAATTTTTAAAGTGTATTTTATGGTTATAATTAAATAAAGGAATTTTTAAAAGGAAAACGTAGAAAATATCACTTAGTGGATTTTTTTTAAACGAAATGCTGTCAAAATTGATTAAAAATGAGCAAGTATTGAAGAACGTTTCAAAATGGCATTTAGAAAGCAAGGAAATATTTTACGTAGTTAAAGAATAAAATTAACTGTAGAAGAATTTATTAAAATTGAATTTTTGAGGAAAACGTCAGAAATTATGACTTAGAGTATTTTTTGTAAAGAAAAATGGAAAATAATGTCTAAATAATATTTGTAGTTTTGGAAAGTTTCAAAAATTAATTTGAAACATCAAGAAATATTTTATATAGTGAAAAATAGTATAAATAGCTTACGCGTATTTAAAATGATGATTTTTAAACTACGTGATTGAGAAAATGATTTAAAAATGTTACGCGATTGAAAACGTTGAAAAATATTTACGCGATTGAAAAACGTTTGTAAAATGTGACGTAATTGTGAAAATGCGATAAAATATTTACGCGACTTATGGAAACAGTAAGTTTTTACTGTCGGGCCAAAGTGGTGGACCGGACATGTTGGGAAATAAATCTTGTCAAGTGGAGACATACTATTTTTGGAATTATTAATACTAAGGGTATTTTTGTAATTATGGTGACAATGAGGATATTTATGTAATTATGATTCATGGTGATACTAGGGTATTTTTGTAATTATGGATCATTATATACATAGAGTGGTATGTCAATTTGGTTGAAATTGACAATTGATTGACGAGATGAATTACACTGTGTTGTAGGTGTGATAGGCATAGTGTGTTCATGTGGAGAACTAGGAGGCATTAGTGTGCAGTAGATTCCACATGTGGACAGTTGATAGCTCATCTGGGCCGTGGTAACTGAAAACACACACTAGTGATCTCGACGAATACTATTCTTAATCAGGATCTATTGGGGACTGTCTGTTACTATGCCTGGACGTACACGACGTATTTAACTATGTACCATTCACACGACGTATTTGACTGTGTGCTGTTTACACAACGTATTTGACTGTGTAACAGTTGGTTGAGGCAGCCTGATGTGCGGACATGTCTATCGGATCATTCTCTCTGATGTTTGTGTTTAGCTCCATGGAGTAGGAACGAGTCTGAGTACATGGCATATTTAATCTGCATCATTGTATGAATAGTTGTAATTTGATTTATGATATTTTGCATGTGTGATAATGTGAATAGTTATAATTTGATTTATGATATTTTGCATGTGTGATAATATAAATTGTTATATTAACTGTTATATTTGTTTGTATTATCGTTTTCTTCTTGCTATCTTGGTAATGATGTAGATCGTCTCACCTCTTTGTATATATATTTTTTGTATTATTATTTATGTTCCGTAAAGTCGTTGAGGAAATAGAAGAGGAGCAGTCGCTGGATTGTCAATATAATGAGGAGCAGCAACCGAGTGACCAGTTCGAGGAAGGCGAACCTCGAGATCATCTATATCATATGGATTGATTGCAGCGTGATATGGTGTTATCAGAGTATTTCTGTCTTCCGATGATCTTCCCGAGGAGGATTCTTCGAAGGATCAGAACTTTTAGTGTTATGCTTGGGCTAGTTTATGGTTTGCTTTAAACCAGACAGTTTGCTATTTTAATTAAATAGTTTGTAATATGTACATTATTTGTACCTATTAAAAACAAAATCATATGTAAAATTATGGTGTGTATGTAATAGTTTGTTTTATTTTATGTTCTGTTTATTTCATTTTATAAAATAATGTTAAAAAAATATATTTTTACAACCTATATTATTATATATTACGAAATAATTTATAACTTGGGTAACGGTTTTATTATTATTGTTCGGAAATGTGACATCCCCGGTAGGGTGTTGCATTTTAGTTAGTATCAGAGCCCAAGTTAGAGTCTTTTGGGGTTGTGGTTGGGTCTGTTTTTGCTTGTGTTGTGTGATTCTCTGTAATTGGTGTCCGAAAGGGTACATCTGACTTTGTTTTGTCTTGTTTAATGGAAGAAGAAGATGTCTGGCGGAAGAGGAACGCGTGCAAACGTGAATCGTAATGTTGACCCAATGACTGCAGCTGCTGAGGCTATGTAGCGTATGGCAGAGGTGATTACGCAACAAAATGAACGAGCAGCTCAACAGCAAGATGCGACTGTTGATGCTCCAAATTTGTCTGAGTTTAGGCGTAATAACCCGCCGCAGTTCAGAGGTGAATTTAATCCAGAGAAGGCGAGTCTTTGGATCCAAGATCTCGAAAAGATATTTGAAGGAATGGGGTGCGCCAATGATCGAAAGGTGACGTATGCTATATTTATGCTGAGAGGGGTGGTGAGAACTGGTGGAGAGGAACCCGATGCTTACTACAAGCTGAGGGAACTGAAATTACTTGGGAGGTATTCTGTGAAGTATTTTTGAAAAAGTACTTTCCTGTCAGTGTTCAACATGCCAAGGAGATGGAATTTCTTGGTTTACGTCAGAGCAACATGACTGTCAATGAATATGTTTCTAAATTTGAAAGCTTGTCTCAGTTCTCAGACTATGCTCAAACTCGACAGAATGATGCGTGGAAATGCCGTAAGTTTGAGGAAGGGCTGAGGGTAGAGTTGAAGAGAGGAGTGCTACCCTTAAGGATGAACCAATTTCATGCTTTGGTGGACACATGTGTACGACTCGAGGAGTTGGAGCCGTCACGTGATCCAAGGAATCGTAACTTTGGACCGACTAGGTTCCAAAGAGGAGGCAACAACAACAACAATAACAACTGATTTCAACGCAAACCGTATTCGAGACCACCGAGGAATCAACCTCAACGTCCATCTATCGAGGGAAGTTCTAGTAGCAACAAAGCTGGTACTAATGTGGCGTTTACGCCAAGATGTTTTAAATGTGGAAAGAGTGGTCACATATCTAGAGACTGTTCAATTAAAGGGCTGATCTGTTTCAAGTATGGAAGGCCTGGGCATGTTTCTAGAGAATATAACCAGTCAAAAAGGAAGCCAGTTGTGAGCAATGTTCGTGCTACTCAGCCGCGATCTAGAGGGCGAGTGTACACGATGAGCGGAGCTGAGGCTTCTCAGTCTGAAGATCTTATTCAGGGGGAAGGTGTCGTAGTAGGTAATCTTTTGACTGTACTATATGATTCAGGTGTGACGCATTCATTTATTGCGTATGACTGTGTGGATCAGTTGAAATTGCTTGTGTCTTCTTTGAGTTTTCAATTGATTGTTTCTACACCAACTGCCAAGCCTGTTGTTACATCTAAAGTATGTTTGAACTGTCCTATTACCATAAATGATCGAGTCTTTTCGGTCAATTTAATTTGCTTACCTCTTGTTGAAATAGATATAATATTAGGAATGGATTGGTTATCTTCTAACCATATCCTATTAGACTGTGCCAATAAAACCTTAGTTTTTCCTAAGGATGAGGATTCTGGATTTTTAACTGCCGTCAAAGTCAAATCTTTGTTGAGGGACGGAGCTCAAGGATATATGTTGCTGTCTTCTTTGGAAGTCAAGAGTGAAAAAGATGTGAATGCTATTCCAATTGTGAATGAGTTTCTGGAAGTTTTTCCTGATGATGTACCTGGCTTACCACCAGAAAGAGAAATCGAGTTTGCTATTGATTTGGTACCAGGAGCAGGTCCTATTTCGATTGCACCATATAGGATGTCGCTATCAGAATTAGTGGAGTTGAAGAAGCAATTGGAGGAATTGTTAGAAAAGCAGTTTGTGCGACCGAGTGTTTCACCGTGGGGAGCGCCAGTACTACTAGTCAAGAAGAAGGATGGAACTTCTCGTCTTTGCGTAGACTATCGTCAGCTGAATAAGATCACGATAAAGAACAAATATCCACTTCCAAGGATCGATGATTTGATGGACCAGCTGAAAGGAGCAGCTATTTTCTCTAAAATAGATCTGCGATCAGGTTATCATCAGATTCGTGTCAAGGTAGAGGATATACCTAAAACAGCTTTTCGAACTCGTTACGGGCATTATGAGTATCAGGTGATGCCATTCGGAGTGACGAATGCTCCTGCAATATTCATGGACTATATGAATAGGATTTTTCGTCCATACCTAGATAGATTTATCATTGTTTTTATCGATGACATTCTGATCTATTCCCAAAATAAGGAAGAGCATGCTGAACATCTCAGTATAGTTCTCCAAATTTTGAAGGACAAGAAGTTGTATGCAAAATTGGCAAAGTGTGAGTTTTGGCTAGAAGAAGTTCAATTTCTAGGTCACGTAATTTCCAAGGAAGGTATTGCGGTGGACCCGTCGAAAGTGGAAACTATTTTGTAATGGGAGAGGCCAAAGATGGTAACCGAAATCCGAAGTTTTGTTGGATTGGTCGGATATTATTGGAGATTCATCGAAGGTTTTTCTAAGATAGCTGGACCTCTTACGCAACTCACAAGGAAGAGTCAAGCTTTTGATTGGACGAAAGACTGTGAGGCAAGTTTTTAAGAGTTAAAGAAGAGATTGACTACTGCACCAGTACTGATTTTGCCATATCCTAACGAGGCTTTTGAGGTGTATTGTGACGCTTCTTACCAAGGGTTAGGATGCGTGTTGATGCATAACAGAAATGTGGTAGCCTATGCTTCAAGACAGTTGAAGGTTCATGAGAGGAACTACCCAACACATGATTTAGAACTTGCTGCAGTGGTTTTTGCGTTGAAAGTGTGGAGACATTTTCTGTATGGAGTTGTGTTCAATGTCTTCAGTGATCACAAGAGTTTAAAATACATGTTCAATCAAAAGGAATTGAACATGAGGCAGAGGCGATGGTTAGAGTTCTTGAAGGACTATGATTTTCAACTCCAATACCATCCAGGAAAAGCAAATGTGGTAGCGGATGCTTTAAGTAGAAAGGTGATCAGTGTTTCTACTATGATGATAAAGGAGGAAGAATTGATCAATCAGTTTAGAGATTTACGGTTATCAGTAGAATTGGCACCAGGAAGAATTCGTCTAAGTAGAGTTACTGTTCTGAATGACTTACTAGAGGAAATCAAGGAAAAACAAGATAAGGATCCATATTTACTGAATGAGAAAGAATTTTTGAAGCAAGGTCATAAAGCAATGGTTGAGGAAGGATCTGATGGAATCTTAAGATTTAAAGGAAGGATTTGTATGCCTGATGATCCCGAGCTGAAGCAAGCGATTTTAGCTCATGCTAGTAAGTTGAGTATGCATCCGGGGATGACAAAGATGTATCAAGATTTAAAGCGAATGTTTTGGTGGCCAAGGATGAAGAGAGATGTTGCGGAACGTGTAGCGTCTTGTCTGGTTTGTCAAAAAGCAAAAGTGGAACATCAAAGACCAGCCGGTATGTTACAACCTTTAACTATTCCCGAGTGGAAATGGGATAGTATCTCGATGGATTTTGTTACCGGATTGCCAAGAACTAAGAAGGGTCATGATTCTATATGGGTTATAGTTGATAGGCTTACGAAGTCAGCGCACTTCTTGCCGATCAATATCAAGTTTTCGTTGGAACGATTAACCCAGGTGTACATTAGTGAAATTGTTAGACTTCACGGTGTACCCTCAAGTATAGTTTCTGATAGAGACCCGAGGTTTACGTCAAGGTTTTGGCGAAGCTTACAAGAAGCCATGGGGACTAAGTTACGTCTGAGTTCTGCTTATCATCCGCAGACTGATGGTCAAACAGAGAGGACTATTCAATCGTTGGAAGATCTATTGCGTGCTTGTGTGTTGGAACAACAAGGGAGTTGGGATGAATTTCTATCTTTGATAGAATTCACCTACAACAATAGTTTTCACTCAAGTATAGGGATGGCACCCTATGAAGCACTTTATGGGCGACGATGCCGAACACCTTTGTATTGGTATCAAGATGGGAAAAGTATGACCATTGGACCTGATCTTGTGCAACAAACTACGGAGAAGGTGAAGATGATTCAGGAGAAAATGCGGACAACTCAGAGCCGACAGAAAAGTTATGCTGATAAGCGGAGACGACCTCTTGAATTTGAAGAAGGTGAGCATGTGTTTTTGCGAGTAACACCTACGACTGGTGTCGGAAGGGTTATCAAATCTAGAAAACTCACTCCTAAATTCATTGGACCTTATCAAATCATTCGTCGAATAGGTCCTGTAGCCTACCAGATAGCTTTACCACCTTTTCTATCCAATCTCCATAATGTATTCCATGTGTCTCAATTGAGAAAATATATTCCTGATCCAACACATGTCATTCAACCTGATGAAGTACAACTGAAAGATAATTTGACATATGAGACATTTCCTGTTAAGATTGAGGACAGGAGAGTGAAGCAGCTTCGAGGGAAGATGATTGTATTGGTAAAGGTTATATGGAATGAGATAACGGGAGATGCTACTTGGGAACTAGAAGACAAAATGAGGGAGCAGTACCCACATCTTTTCTAAGTACGATAAAATTTCAGGGACGAAATTTCTGTTAGTGGGGGAGAGTTGTAACACCCCAATTTTTGGTTAATTATGTTTTTGCCCTTATTGTATTGTTTTCTAATTTCTGTGTGTTAAAAAATTAATTTGACTGTTTCGTAACTGTATTTGATTGTTTCGTGTGATTTGCTCCGAGTCAAGAAAATAATAATTTTCAGGCCGAAAAAAATCTTATTTGATTATTTGGAGCTGGGCGATCTTACTAAACTCAATTCGAATAATATATATATCAATCATTTAATTTTTAAAATTTTTCTGTGTAATAAAAACATTTATCATGCAGAAAAGTCTGTCGGACCCACGTTTGGCTTGTGGGACCTACTTTTGTTTTGTGGGACCCACTTTTAGTTTGTGAGACCCACTTTTATTTTGTGGGACTCACGTTTAGTTTGTGGGACCCACGTTTGGGTTTGTGAGACCCACTTTTAAGAAAAATTTACTAACGTAAATGGCTTGCAAAATTCTAAACCAAAAGGTTGAAAATCCATAAAAATAGTTAGATTTAGTAGATTAGTTAGTTTAAAATCTAACTTAATGGAATAATTAGTCTAAAACTTAATTAAGTTAATCTAAAGAGTTTGAGTGGTAATTAAATGGAATAAAACCTAATTAGTTTTTATCAAATTTTAATTAGACAAATGTATTAGTATAATTAAGTAGAAGATTAAGGAATTCTAAGTAAATTAATGATTAACTAAAATACAAAGGAATCTAACTAACTTTTAATTAAACATAACTAGAAGGACTTAAGCATAAATAAGTTATTAAAAATCAATCAAATTTTGATTAGAATTCCTATAGCTATTTTTGGATCTATGCATGCATTATGCATTCAATTATGCACTCAAATGCAATCATGGAGATCTAGGTGCTTAGTCATCCACCATCCAAATCATCAAAGGCAATTATATTAGCAAAATTGTCAAAAAAGGGGGCTGCATTTGTCTTGGAAGTCTACGGCCATGCATGATGGGGGGGCTATTATTCACTTCAAAATCATTCATTCAATTATTCTAATTCATTCTCTCTTTTCTCTCCTACCCAAAGAAACCAAAGAAAACTTCTAAGTCTTCATTTCCCACACCATTCGGCCAAGCCTCTTCAATACACTTCCATCCATCAAAAATTTCATCCAACTTCATTTCTTAAATCTAAACCATATTCTAAGAACATCTCTAGTTGTGAGTTTTTGCAAAATCATCCATTTGGAGCTTGGAAAATCACTTTGAAGTTTCTTTCCTATAAGGTGAAAATTCTTGTTTCTTGTTTCTTGTTTCTAATTTGGTTTTTGATGTTCTAAGCCATGATTGATCCATGGTTTATCTTTTTCATCCATAGGTTATGACTTTATAATTTGTTTAAGCTTGTTAGGATTTTGTTGAAGCTACACAAAATTTCTAAGGAGGAGTCCAAGGAGATCTTGTCTTCCTTATAGGTAAGAGGGAGATTTAATCTCATCAACCATGTGTGGTGGTGAGAAAATGGATGTATTTGTGGTGAAGAATCCATAAGGATTCATTCACTTGATTGTTTATTGTCTTCTCTATTTGTGATTGTTTATGTGTGCATGTTATTTTCTTTTCTATTTGTGGTTTATTATGCATACAAGCATGTTTATAGCTTTGATATTTGGTATGTGTTTTATTATTGCTTTAATATATGGTATGTGTTCATAAATATATGTATATGTTCATGGATCTATGATAATTATTGTTGGATGTGCAAATATGTTGAGACTTGCAAAAATGTTCCAAAGAACACAAGATGAAGAGCTTATGGTTTTTACTATGAAAAGAGAACCAATATGTTCTCAACCATTTTCTAAAAGGATAACCTAATTGATCTAATTAAGTTAAAGGATTATTCAATGATTTAATGGATGAAAAATAATTTTAAACATGGTTTGAGTAAAAATGGTGATTTTCGGCCTAAATATATTTTTAATGTTTAATTGATCCAAAATTTATTTTCTAAGTGTAAACTAGCTTATTAACCTAAAAAAAATTTAATTATGATGGATTTTCAAGAGTCAAATAAATAAATGATTTTTTTTTACTAGAAGTTTAGTATGGTAAAGAAATAAATTTTAACACTTGAAAAATACTTATCTTTGAGTTTTTAAAGTATGTTAGCAATTTTTAAAGTGCATTTTATGGTTATAATTAAATAAAGGAATTTTTAAAAAGGAAAACGTAGAAAATATCACTTAGTGGATTTTTTTTAAACGAAATGCTGTCAAAATTGATTAAAAATGAGCAAGTATTGAAGAACGTTTCAAAATGGCATTTAGAAAGCAAGGAAATATTTTACATAGTTAAGGAATAAAATTAACTGTAGAAGAATTTATTAAAATTGAATTTTTGAGGAAAACGTCAGAAATTATGACTTAGAGTATTTTTTGTAAAGAAAAATGGAAAATAATGTCTAAATAATATTTGTAGTTTTGGAAAGTTTCAAAATTTAATTTGAAACATCAAGAAATATTTTATACAGTGAAAAATAGTAGAAATAGCTTACGCGTATTTAAAATGATGATTTTTAAACTACGTGATTGAGAAAATGATTTAAAAATGTTACGCAATTGAGAAAACGTTGAAAAATATTTACGCGATTGAAAAACGTTTGTAAAATGTGACGTAATTGTGAAAATGCGATAAAATATTTATGCGACTTATGGAAACAGTAAGTTTTTACTGTCGGGCCAAAGTGGTGGACCCGGACATGTTGAAAAATAGTACTGTCAAGTGGAGACATACTATTTTTGGAATTATTAATACTAAGGGTATTTTTGTAATTATGGTGACAATGAGGATATTTATGTAATTATGATTCATGGTGATAGTAAGAGTATTTTTGTAATTATGGATCATTATATACATAGAGTGGTATGTCAATTTGGTTGAAATTGACAATTGACTGACGAGATGAATTACACCGTGTTGTGGGTGTGATAGGCGTAGTGTGTTCATGTGGAGAACTTGGAGGTGTTAGTATGCAGTAGATTCCACATGTGACGATCGGTAGCTCCTCTACAGGCGTGGTAATCGAAAACACACACTAGCGATCTCGACAAATGTTATTCTTAATCAGGATCTATTGGGGGTATGCAGTACTATACCCGAGCGTCTGCGACGTATTTAACTGTGTACCATTCACACGACGTATTTAACTGTGTACCATTCACACGACGTATTTGACTGTGTGCTGTTTACACGACGTATTTGACTGTGTAACAGTTGGTTGAGGCAGCCTGATGTGTGGACATGTCTACCAGATCATTCTCTCTGATGTTTGTGTTTAGCTCCATAGAGTAGGAACGAGTCTGAGTACATGGCATATTTAATCTGCATCATTGTATGAATAGTTGTAATTTGATTTATGATATTTTGCATGTGTGATAATGTGAACAGTTATAATTTGATTTATGATATTTTGCATGTGTGATAATATAAATTGTTATATTAACTGTTATATTTGTTTGTATTATCGTTTTCTTACTGCTATGCTGGTAATGATGTAGATCGTCTTACCTCTTTGTATATATATTTTTTTGTATTATTATTTATGTTCCGTAAAGTCGTTGAGGAAATAGAAGAGGAGTAGCCGCTGGATTGTCAATATAATGAGGAGCAGCAACCAAGTGACCCGTTCGAGGAAGGCGAATCTCGAGATCATCCATATCATATGGATTGATTGCAGCGTGGTATGGTGTTATCAGAGTATTTATGTCTTCCAATGATCTTCCCGAGGAGGATTCTTCGAAGGATCAGAACTTTTAGTGTTATGCTTGGGCTAGTTTATGGTTTGCTTTAAACCAGACAGTTTATTGTTTTAATTAAATAGTTTGTAATATGTAAATTATTTGTACCTATTAAAAACAAAATCATATGTAAAATTATGGTGTGTATGTAATAGTTTATTTTATTTTATGTTCTGTTTTTCATTTTATAATATAATGTTAAAAAAAAATATATATTTTTACAACCTATATTATTATATATTACGAAATAATTTATAACTTGGGTAAAGATTTTATTATTATTGTTCGGAAATGTGACATCCCCAGTAGGGTGTTGCAGATATCATCATGTAAGGGTAAGCTTGAAAGGCTCAATCGGTCCAAACAATGCCCTAATCATTTCCTCAGTCATGCACAACATAGGATTTTGCCTCAAGAGAGTTTAAAAACAACTTCAAGGATAATTGAAACTCTATATGTACATCCATAAACTTTCTCTAGACATGCACTCTTATCATTTTCAAAGTTACACGAGCATGTAAGTGGAAAACACATCATGCATAAAAACAAACTAGATTGCGTCAACATGCTTCCAAGATCGCATATGATTTTGCTAACATAGGTCAAACCACAACCATTTATATCATTGGACAACCAATTCCACACTAGCCATTGACAATATATCATGCATTCCAAAGATCCATCATTTTCAATTCAAGAATGCATACCATCCTGTGTAGAACATTGAAAATTGAAAATTTTATCAACAGCCCATCAGTGATAGCCAAAACAAGATATAATCATGTTAGTATGGTGACTAATACCACTGCATACATTAAATATCAAAACATGTTATACATAAAGCATTAAAGTAGAAAAAACATGTAATGATACTCTCCCAAACCAAAATAAAGATGTGTCATTGTTGTTCATGGTCTATAGGGTACCTGAGCTTGTCAAAATAACATCTATATTAGAATTGAGCATTAATAAATAAAGAAAAATACGTAAAATAAACAAAAAATGCAAAAACAGGGGTCACGCCGCGGCATGAACATGTCTGCGCTGCGGCGTTGAGCCCTCGGGTGCAAAACCCTGATATGGCAGAGATGAGAACGCCACAGCATGAGCATGTGTGCGCCGCGTCGTGAGAGGTCAGACAGCATAATTCTGCAGTAGACTCCATGTTGTTGCCAAATCTGCTTCATTGTGGCCTCCAGCACCTGCAAAAGTTGTCTAAAAGCTTAATTTATAGAATGTACAACAAAAACATATTAAAACTATAAAAATCAAACTTATTACATATTTATGCAAAACAATAACAAACATAAAAACCAAAGGACCATAACTTGTCCAAATGAACTTATTGAATTGAACTAAAAACAAAACTTGAATTAGAACTACTTAAACTTATTATCAATATTAGCAATACAAAAATAATGTCTTATCCTCGGCAACAGCACCAAAAACTTGTTTGTCCTGAAATAGGCAGCAAGTGCACGGGTCGTATAAGTAATAAAATGAAGAGTAAAGATCATTCTCTCGAGGATAAGTTTACTTCTAATGCTAAGTATTAACCAATAGCTTATATAATTCTATTTAAAAACATAAAAATTTGGAAAAGAAACATAAACTACAAACTAAAAAGCGGTAAAGATAATGGTTAAAGCTTAAAGAAATCCTTCTTCACCCCTTACTTAACCAATAACATGTAATCCTCTTCATAAATATGAATGCAATGATTAGGTTAGCTTGACAATCTTCATTAGTTGAAAGCATATGTCTAGGGGTCAATCAACGATCGCTTTATTTACCTAATCCACTATGTTTCCATGAGAACCAGCTCAAGCTCCACTCATTAAGATCTATTATCAAACACACGCTATGCATGGCTAAGAGGTATATTTCTATCCCATTAGCGAATCAACTCATCCCTCCATTAGAATGGAATCGAACATGCATCAACCATACATATGATCTCAAACTCAAAGTCTTATGTCTAGGCTCATTAGATTTTATCAAATCAGCTTAAATGATTATCAGGCATTCAAGATCATTAAGAACAATATGATTGAACAAAACTATACATCCATACAAACTCAATGGAGAACAAAATCATTAATATTCATAAAAAGGATTCAAAGCATTCCCTAAAACAGCTGCTACATCATTGAACATGAAAATAGAATCACAAAATACATGTTCAAGATCATATAAGAGAAGAAAACAAAGGGAGAAGGGAGGAAAGGCTTATGGATGTTGCCATTGATGCTTGAATCTCCCTTCATAAGGAAGATAGCCTTCAACCTTGGCTCCCCAGGCCTCCTTTAGCCTCAGAAACGAAGAACTAGCACAGCTTCTCTAAACCCTAAACGGTCATCCTAAAAAAATCTGATAAAAATCTATTTATAGGCTCACTTTTGCACCTCACACTGCGGCATACACTTCATTGTGCTGCGGCGCGCATGTCTCGGGTGTAAGTATTGACAGCAAGTGATGCGCATCACACCGCGGCGTGACATACCCAGCGCCGCGGCATGCTCTGCTGGAATGTTTCCTTGGCTTTCTCTTCTAATGTTGGGCCTTGGCTTGCATCAATTCATCTCTTTTGAGCTCATCCTACATTAGATAAATCACTAAGTCAAATATAAGTTGTAAATCTACTTAATCATTTAAGAATATGAACAATTTGCTCAAGATCATATAGGAAGATGTCCAAATTACATTTGACAAATATAAGCCTACAACATTCTAAATATGCATAAATATAAGGACTAAGTAATCTATGAAGCACAGATGTAGGGCACAAATAACTACATTTTGTGAAGTTATCAAACTCGTCCTCATCGATTTTTGTCACTTCTCTGTAGGATTTCCATGCCAAAAGCCAGCACCGATGCCAAACCTGCTGATAACCGGTGAGTTTCTACCATAGTTCTCGCATTCTCAAAATTTGTTTTGTGCTTTCATTTTTCATTTATTATTTTTTGTATGAGATCTAATTTGTGCCATAACGTGGTCGATTTGTTGTTCGTTGTTTGGATTTTGTTAGGTTGAAGCGCAAGGGCGCTGGAACCGGAGGAAGCAATCGAAGAAAGCTGCTAAGGATCTGAACAAGCCGAAGAGGCCTTCGAGTGCTTTCTTTGTTTTCATGTACTATTTGATGCTGAAAATTGTTCAAATTATTATTATTATTATTATTATTATTATTATTATTATTATTATTATTATTATTATTATTATTATTATTATTATTAGGGAAAACTTCAAAAAAACCCATTGTGCTATACGTCATGTGCACTTTAGTTCTGTTACTTCAAAAATGTGCAAAAAGGACTGTTACTTTGCGTTTTGTGCAAAAAAAGTACAAAATAGTAACAGACATTACATTTTGGATGGAAATTCGCACGTGCAACGCACGTGCACGTCTGAAAACTTGGCCCCCAAATGCTGTCTTCTTCTTCCTCTAACCCAAACCCTAGATCTCTAGAAACCCACACCCTTGCCCCACCATGGCAACGAATCTCGTTGTTCAGCCAACTAAGTCAGATCTGCTCACCACCATGGCTGAGACTCAAACGAATGAGTTTAGTTCAATAATGGGTGCAACATAGTAGATGGCAGATCTGGGCTTGCGGGTTTCGCGTGGTGGTGGTTAGCGCGAGCTGGAGTATCACAGTAGAGGAGTCGATGGCGGATCTGGATGACGCGGCGGAGCTCCTGGGTTGCAGGTCTGGAAGTATAGGTCACGGCTGGCTTGGAATGGTAGGTGTGGTGGCTCGCGGGGGGTGCACGATGGTGGTTCACACGAGGTGGATCTGGGTTTCTGGAGGTCCATGGTGAAAGCAAAGCGGCAGTGATGGTGGCTGACAATCCAAAGTTTGGGTGGCTATGGTGTGGACAGCGGTTGCACGGTGCTGGGCTTGTGGGTGGGAGGAAGAAGAAGACTATGTTTGGGGACATGGGTGTGGGTTTCTGGAGATTTAGGATTTGGGCTGGAAGAAGAAGAAGACCGCGTTTGGGAGCTAAGTTTTTATACGTGCACGTGCGTTGCACATGCGCGTTTCCATTCAAAATATAACGTTTGTTATTATTTTGTACTTTTTTGCACAAAACACAAAATAATAAGTCCTTTTTACACATTTTTGAAGTAATATGACCAAAGTGCATATGGTATATGGTACAAGGAGATTTTTTTGAAGTTTTCCCTTATTATTATTATTATTCGATAAAATGAGTTGGTTACGATGATGATTTATTCCTAATTGTTACTTTGTTTTTTTTTTTTTTTGTACAGGGCTGAGTTCAGAGAGAGTTCAAGAAGGAAAATCCGCACAACAAATTTGTTGCCGTTGTGAGTGATCTGGTTTTGTTGTCCTATTTGGTTTCTTAAATTTCAAAGTCGTTGTTTTGGAATCTTATTTGCAATTTAATGTGAAATTCAATTAGGTTGGTAAAGCTAGTGGTAGCAAATGGAAATCGATGTTTGATGCCGCGAGTAATTTGCTTTAAATGATTTTCTTGACAAATGATCTAAAATGCATTCAGCTGATGTAGTGAGAGATTTTATGAGGAGAAAGTTCTTTCAATGTAGTGAGAGGTTTTATGCTATTCTACTTGTGAGAATTTTGAAGTGAATGGAGTTACACTAAATATGTTTTCTATTTTGAATCCAAAACCACAGGATTAATTGAGGAGGATGAAACAGAGCAGATTAGGGCATATGTTGATTTTCTTGTGGAGTTGTGTGACTCTGTATCACCTGTCAGAGTGCTTCACTACTTTTTAGCATTTTTTTTAACCAAAAGGATTCATTTAACATTTAAATAATGCATTCCATATTATTTATTCATAGGATACCTTTTCGCATGCTTTGTTAATTAATTTTATTTCATCATGTGGGGTATTAATTATATTGCAGGTGATGATTCCAAGTTTGCAAACCTGGCACATCAAGTTGTAGACTTTAGACTAGGTATTCTGCTCTTTTCACTAATTCAAGGGCTTTTCCTATTTTATTTTATTTTTTTTTTTTTGGGGGGGGGGGGAGATAATAGAAACCAAAAAAGTAATGTAATTGAAGATTTAGTATTGAGATATGATCTTTCAAAAGCATGTGGAAGATAAATTTTCATATGATTGTGCTTTCCACAAATGGCCATTTGTTTTTCACGTTTTTATTTAAATTAACAGAAGCAATTTTCCTTGCAAGATGTCAATTTTTCCCATGGAGGCCCTGTTCAGTTATTGCCAGAATTAAGTTGATTTATCTTTATATTCTTAGATTTGTAGAGAGTTGGCATTTTTTATGCTTTACATGTTTCTATAATGATTATTTTCTCTATTATGTGGCAGGTTATGTTTTATGCTTTAGCAGTGGTGACGTTTGGTACTACTGTTCTAGGTGGGCAATTTGTTCCTGGTATAATGATAGGATCAACATATGGACGTCTTGTTGGCATGTTTGTTGTAAAATATTACAGAAAGCCGAACATTGAAGAGGGAACGTGAGTGTATTGCTCGTTGCTATTCTTTAAAATCATGATTACCAATAACAAGATATGTTTTTCCTTCCTATTATATATAGAAGTTGGTTTTATTCTTGGAAATCCTTATTTTATGAATTAATCAATCCTCTCTATATTGTTTTTGGGGTAATACATGAAACGCCTCCCTCCCTTTCTCCTATTCCTCCTTCTCTGTCTTGTCTGTGATGTGATGTCTCAAATGAAGATGTATTCTCTCTTTGAACATCTAGCTGACAAAGTGAACATCTTGGGTAATCCTGAATTCACGAGCCATTAAGTAGGAAATCTTTTTTCCCTTGATCCAGGGGGGAGTTGTTTTTATTCTTCTTCATATTTGACATTTATACTTTCTTTGCTTCTCTTCCATCCTGCTATATAAGTTATGAGAAGATGAGAGAAATGCATTAATTTCTAAATCTTAATTGAGAAAAATGGTAATTGAAACTTGGAAGCCATTTCAATTTAGAAGCTTAAAGTTAGAAGTTTCTAGAAAAGGTTATGTTACACAAACTTCTGAACAATTGTGTTTCTGATACTATATGATTCCCTCATCTAGTGTTTTAACTGCTCTCGTGTTTCACTGACTAACTTAGAGTTTTACATGAGACTTGCATTTTCTTTTCGTTTTTACTTTTTTGCTATTGGAACCTCTGCTATCTAGAATAGTTTGTTATGTTGTAGTGCTATTTTTTTCTTTGAAATTTACATGTGATACTTTTCTTTTCTCCAGGTTTGCTCTTCTGGGAGCTGCATCTTTTCTTGGAGGTTCAATGCGGATGATAGTGTCTCTGTGTGTCATTATGGTTGAAATCACAAATAACTTAAAGCTTTTACCTCTTATTATGCTTGTTCTTCTTATATCAAAGGTATGCATATCAAAACATCCCTTTTCACAGAAAAATCACTTTGAAATGCGCTAAATTTTACCGCTGCAGGCTATTGGTGATGCTTTTAAATTTTATTTTATTTTAAATTTTTAAATTTAATGCCTACCAAAACAAATATGATAGTAGCTTTCTATTCATTCCTTCTGGTGTATTGTTCCATTTGATCTGAGCTTTTCATTTTTGGTGGAGCTTTTCATTATTATTTTTTGTTGATTTTAGGTAAATTACAACAATTCTAATTGTTGTTTTATGATTTTTTTGAATTGATTTTAAGTAAATTACGACAGTTCTAACTACTATTTTATGTATTTTTTTTTAGGTTTTAGGTAAATTACGACAGTTCTAACTACCGTTTTATGCATCAATTGAACCACCGTTTTATACATGATAAAATTGTGGCGGTTGTTGTGGCGGTTAATGGAAAACCACCATATTATACCGAAAGGCAAAAATAATTATGTCAGTTTTAAAAATTGTCACTGATGCAAAAAATGACAGTTAAAACTGTCGTAATATGCAAAAAAAATTATCGTAATTTGCCCTTTTTTTGTAGTGGCTTAGGTAGTCCAATTACCAATTTTTTTAAACCAATTTGTTTAGAGGATCCATACGAGTGCGGACAATTCTTCTATGCCAAAGCCATGAATCACTTTCCTTACTCATAAATCTATCATCTTGAAAGGTTATACCATCTAGGTTAATCATATAGATATTTATCAATCCTATGACTAACAAACTTAACTTGCTTGTCGTCTTTACCTTCAATTATGCAGCAATTAGAGTCAAAAATAATTTTATTTCCCTTATCACATAATTGACTTATGTTAAGCAAATTATATTTGAATCCTTCTACGTACAAGATATTATCAATTGAGGTAGAAGGATCTTTACTAACTTTTCCAACTCCAAGAATTGAGGTAGAGTCTCATTTTCTAACTTCAATTCCTCAATTTCTTTGTTTGAAGAAGAAATTTGATTTTCAAGAGAGGAAATTGTTTTCTTTGAAGATGAAACCATTTTTGCAAGTCTCATGGATTCTTTAAGCAATTCCTCAAATGCATCTTGCAATTCCTCATAAGAAGTTTGAGATTCTACCTCTAGGTCATCTTTGGCCATGAGACAAAGGTTGGCTGTTTCATCATCTAATCCATCCAAAGAGTCAATGTCATTGTCTTCCCAAGGAATATATGATCTTCTTCCTTTCTTCTCTTTGTTTGGCCTTCTCTCAAACTTTTCTCCCTTCTTTTGCTTTAGTGGGCAATCCATCTTTGTGTGTCCAGGTTTTCCACATCTAAAGCAAGTGAAAGGAGTTAGAGTTGAGCTTTCACCCTCCACATAATTTTTCTTTGGAGGAAATGGTGGTCTTCTTCCATTTCCCTTTTTCTTTAGAAATTTTCCAAATTTTTTGACAAGATGGTTGAATGTTTCTTCATTCATCTCCAAGTCCTCAAGCTCATCTTCATCATTATCTTCATCATTATCTTCATCAATGTGGGATGAGGAGGCCTTGAGAGCTAGTCTTTTCTTCTTCCTATCAATATCCTCATTTTGGTGAAGCCTTGACAATTCCATCTTATGTTCTTAGAGCTTCCCAAAGAGTGTTTGGAAGAGTCATGGCGGCAAGGTTCCTTGATTCAGCAATGGCTATCACCTTGGTTTGTTATTCCCTACTTAAACATTTCAAAACTTTGTTAATCAAATCTTCATTGAGAAATATTTTTCCTAATAAGGCAAGATGATTAACAATGTGAGTAAAGATCCTTTGCATATCTTGTATGTTTTCTCCTTAATTCATTCTAAACAACTCATACTCATGTGTGAGAGTGTTGATTCTAGCTCTTTTCACCTCACTAGTTCGCTCATGAGTAACTTGAAGAGCATGCCACATTTCTTGTCCTCTTTTGTAATTAGAAATGCAGAAGTACTCATTATACCCTTAAGCACTAGTAATGATGTTTTTAGATCTAGTATTGTATTGAACTCTCTTTTTATCATCAGTATTCCATTCAGCCCTTGCCTATTCAACTTCTCTACCTTCGGGTAAAACACTTTGAAAAGAAGTCATCACTATTGCCGAAGTTATTAAGCCCTTTAAACAAGATTTAAGCTCTGATACCACTTGTTACCAAGTGGGTTCAAAACTCAAGAGGGATGTGAATTGAGTTTTTCAAAACTTTTTGCAAACAAGCCCCTTTTGATTTTTGTTGAAGTTATTTTCTTATGTAATGAATGGATTTATGACAACAAAAGGTTCTCACATAAGTTTAAAGAAAGTGAATGAGCAGAGGATGAAGCAACAAGTATGCAAAATCAATAAACATGCTTGAAAGTAAAGAGATAAGGGTAGAAAAAAGTGCAAACGAGATTTATACTGGTTCAATCACCCTTGTGATCTACGTCTAATCCTTAGGATCATCCACCCAGGAGTTTTCACTATTCTTCAAGTTTCAATAGGTGTTTGACAAATCCTTACAATATTTAAGTCATTTTTACACTTCAATGATCATTCACCTCTATGTGTAGAAGCCTCTTTGTATTCTCAAGGGATCCTCCATCCTCTCAAGTGTTTACAATATAGATTGAATGATAATAAGCTCTCTCAAAGAGTAAATAATACAAATTGAAACACTATCAAGCTCTCAAAGATATCTCAAAAGTGATGAAAAATAGAGCAAAGTAGATGAAAGAATTAAAGCACAAATATAATGCTTGGGAATAAGTTGTTAGATGTTCAAAAGTTGTCATTAAGTGTCCTAAGCCTTGTATTTATAGCCCATGAATAAAATAGAATCGTTAAAGAGAGTTGGTGCAGCATTAAATGCATTGAAAACTAGTCGTTATTGGTTTCAAAAGTGTGGTAATCGATTAGAGGCATATGGTAATTGATTACCATGCCTTAAAAAGCTTTCGAGGTGTTTGAAAACACTTGGTAATCGATTACTACTCAAGTGTAATCGATTACTAGCTTGAAGAACAGCTCCTGGGCTTGAGCCCAAATAGGCTTGGTAAACACTTCCAACAAAGAGAACTCGAATTTTTCAAAGATTCAAACATGATTTCATAATCCAAGATTAAAACATGATTTTTTATAAAACCACTCAAATTTTTCAAACCAGCAACCACCAACTAAAGAGTTTTATGATGGACTTTTCATAAAAACATTTTAACTTTTTGAGATATCTTAGATTACTTCTTATAAAAACATTTTAACTTTTTAGTCTTTATCATGGCTTTATTATCATCAAAATTTTCATGAAATAAGCATTTACAAACCATCATGTTTTATGATGGTTCTTGTTTTTTTATTTAATTATTTAATTATTTAATTGGTACTTCAAAAATATAACTTGTGGGATTTGAACACAATACCTAGATGGCTCTTATTGTGATGAAATGCACACTACCACTAGACAACATGCTCTTATTGGGTAATATTCTTAGTTTTATAACTTATATTATTATCACCACCAATATTTTTTAATATAATATTTTTATATGAAGTAATTTCTTCATATAATATATTTTTTTAAAAAAAAAATTCTTTGTCTGAATTTTCTAATTCAACCACTTGACCCACAGTCGAACCATTGACTCAGTGATTTGACCTTCTGATCGGATTGACCTCCAATCCAGGTTATACAACTATAATTTCAACACTTCATCCTTAACATTTAGTAATGAAACGAGTGGCACTGTAGCAATCATCGATGATTAAAAGCTTTCGAATAGTATTTCAAAGCTTCATGTTGCAATGAAGCAGATAGTCTTTTAGAAGTTGAGTTGCACGTGACAATTTTGGCTTATTGAAAGAGTAATACACATAGCCTAACCGTTCAATGTACTTTTAGTATCATTATGTTGGTAGACTTTACCTGTAAGGCGGGGATTTGAAGTCCATTGAAAGTACCTTGCCATGGCCAACAAATTGACTCCCGAGTGGAGAATAGTCTTACACTCAAACGATGTGCGAACACCACATGATCTTGCACAAAAAATTATACTATAAAAAAGTTTGATATGTCTTTAAGACCCTAGCTGCATTTTAATTATGTGGCATAACTATCCTATGAAAAGAAAAGGGGGGGTGGAGAAGTAGAAGTAACCATCCAGACTCTGATTTTACTTTTACTTTTTTATGAACTTCATTTTTTTTGGGGGGGAGGGCAAAGTTTTGGCCGTTGATTTTACTTTTACTTGATGAGTAGATTTCTTGATCTCTATGAAAAACCAAAAAACAAAAGACAAAAAAATATGAAAGAAAAAGAAAGCATAGCCCATCCACTCGGGAAGTTCTGTATAATTCTTCTGCCAAGAGTCCAAACCCATGAAAGCAAAAATGAGGACGGGATTTATAGAACTGAGTCATACGCTCACAGATTTGTTACAAATCCAAAATGCTTCCATGCCTAACAGATTTGTTAACTCAGTAACATGGTCACAGATGTTTTTGTAGCTGAATATCATTCTCACTATTCAGCTTTATTGTTGAGAAAAAGAAGAATAAATTAGCGCACACATTCTTTTTGTGTAATTAAGTAGAAGGTTCATTTGAAACTTGTTTCACCAAATAAATTTATTTTCCTCTTTCTCTATATAAAAGCTAAGCAATGATATTAGAACACATAACATCTATGAACCAATGTTTTAAAATTTGGATTAAATTGACTAATTGAACCGGTTAAACCGTGACCTAACTATATCTCCAATTCAAACATTATCTGATTCAATCACAATTTAACCACAAATTTAATCAATTGAACCAATCGAACCATAACTTAAAAGTCTCATCGCTCTAATCTCTAATTCAATTTTCAAAACATTACTATAAACTCCAACAAAGAAAACTATTAGGCCTTATAGCATCAGAGTTATTTTTATTAATATAAATACAGGATAATTTGCCTAGATTTTCATATTAGGGGGAAAGTTTGTGTAATTAACGCAAAATGCAGGAATATAAAGTGTAATTTGCTCCATTGCTTTTTTTTTTCTTTTTTAATTTATTGATGTGAGTTGCACAACACAATAACTACTAGTAGAAGAAATGACAGGGCTACAAGCCTAACAATATAATTACTAACATCGCATGATAGTACCAGTAGATGTTTGTCTGAAGGCATTTTCATGGCGCGTTTTTTGAGGAGAGGAGGGGTGATTGAAGGTTATTATCCTCATGTAGTCTGAGCGCATTCAGAAATATCTGAGTTCAAGATACCATGTTTTAGGTACTTACATTCACTTGAAAAAAATAAATGTAATCCTAGTTTGACAATGGTCAAGGTTGCACATCAATCTGCAGTAAATATTTTCACAGGCATACAGCCTCAGTGCGTTTTCTTGTCATTTTTTCCCACAATCCGTTCCTACTTTGGGCACGATGCCTCCCCACTCTTGCAAACTTCATAAACCAAAGGAATTTTTTTAAAAAGAAAAATGGAAGGTAGTATTATTCCTAAAGAGAAAGCCGGAAAGATCACCGAATATGATGGTCCCGGTCAGAAAACTCAAATACATATTCAATTAGAGAATGCTTAAGCAAAGGTTCTCAAACCGAAATGCCATAGTTGCTAATTTTGGAGACCTCCTTGGTCAAGGAATTCTTTTCTTGCTTTGCCTCAGAAGCAAGCTTGGAAACCTGGCAGCCAAAGAATGCAAGATCAGCATTTTGCATTGGCTGAAAAATACTTCTAAATTAGTATAAGCAGAATCAGTGAATCTTGGCAATCTTTTCTGTATTCCTTGATAGCTGTTAAGTTGCAAAGTCAAATAAGGAAACTTTTTGCATTTACTAGAAGTGACATTTGTTACAGTTACTCCTAATTATCAACCTGGAAGGTTCAACCAGTAAACCAGCCACTTACTACTTACCTGTCAAGTATTTCAATTGGACCAAACAAGAACTCAGCAAGCACACAGCTAGGATAAATACAACAGTGAGATACATTATCTATTCTATGAAGTACAGATAAACTACAAAACTAAATAATTGCCATGAATTTTCTAATTTAAAATTATGGAGTTCATCATTATATCATACACTAAAAGAAAAGTGCTTCATTCATTTATGTACATAACGTTACTAATATGTTTGGAATTGGTGATTTCAGGGGAATTGACCGAGTAGAAAGAAAATGAAGTGGGAATCCAAGAGCCTGTTTGGTTTCATTTGTTTTCTATTTTCATTTTCACAAAAAACAGAAATTGAGTGAAAAAACATGTTTGCTGGATCATTTTCATTTTTACTTCCTAGGAAATGCAGTTCACGTTTCCGAAAATATTGAAAACGAAAAAAACCTGTTTTCAGCGTTTTCACTCGTAACACTGCCATTGTTGCAATATTAAACAGATCTCTCCTTTTCTTTATTATTTCATTCTTCCTAGCAAATTGGCTCTAGAAGTATCCGCAGACAAAAAGCATACCACAAAAAAACTGGCCTGGCCATCCATGGGGTGGTGATGCTTGTCCAAGTAAAGCCAAAAGTCACCAAATCACTCCAGAATGATCCAGCTAACGGCACCAAGGGGCACTTCTCTCTCAATCCATGCCTAAAGAATGGTAAGTGACAAAAAAACTTCTCTAGTAGCCTACTCCAGCAATGTCCGCCGCCCAGCCATCATCTGAATTGGAGCTTCTCGTTCTACCAACTCCAAATCTAGCAGCGATGCCTATTCCCTATTTGCCTATCTGTTTGCCACCGTTTGTTCAAGGAAAGGGTTTCATGAATCAGAGCTCATAGCCCTATCTTGCCTCCAATTCCAAGCCACATCAACCATGACTACACTGTTCTATCTCCACTTTATTCTACCCATATAGAACCATCTTCCTCAAGCAGCTGATTCATAAAAGCTCCAAACCCATATCCCCTGTGAAGCCAACACCATCGGGCATCACAAGCGCCGTCAGGTTTCTTTCCAAATGTCATCCATCAGAACCACCTTCCAGCAAAGAAACCAACATCGTCAGGCTCTTTTTTCAAATTTCCAACTAAGGCTTTGTTTAGAAAGTGAAGAGAGGAATAGAATGCTAAAGGAGGAGAGAAATTGGAAGAAAATTACTAAAAATGAAAATAGGAATTCATTCAAACCAAACATGTTTTAAAAAACATGAAAACTTGAAAATGAAAATGACTTTTAAGAAGTGAAAATAGAGAATGGAAATAGGAAATGTTTCCAAATACCAAACGCACCCAATTTTCCATGGTTTGGGACAAGGATAAGAAATGGAGGGAATGTCTTAGAGGAGAAAAATTATGATTTCATCTACAGAAAATGTTCTCCCCAAATATAGGATGAAAGCGATGGGAGAGAAAATTACTTTCTTCATTTTACTCATACCACTTTATTTTTACTATTAACAATTTTCTTTCCTTTCATATTTAATCATTTCCAAACAATGGAAAACTACTTCTCAACTTCATTCCTCCCTTTACATCACATCAAAACAAAAGGCAGAAAACTTCATTCTACCTTTTATCTTCCATTCCTCCCATTTTCTTTCCCTTCATTTTCATTCCGCCCTCAATTTGTTCCCAGACAGACCCTACAAGCACAAGTTCAATGAGTTCTATAGTCCGTTCGAATTGTATGGCTTTGAAGGGAAAGAATCTGAAGGGACAGAAAAAAGGGTGGGAGTTTAGTATTTCCTTATTTGGGACACAAAATGGGAGGAATGATTTTGAAAAGAAAATCCATTAATTTAGCTGCAGGACACATAAAAAGTGGGAGGAATGATTTTGAAAGGAACATTCATTAATTTAAATGCGGAAAATCAATATCCCCAAAACTGGAAAACTGGAGTGGACGTGAAGGGAAGGTTAACTAAAGACATGCAATTATTGTTATTTTACACATGTACATCTCTGAAAGTAATGAAGTCCATCAAGACAATTGTGGTATATTTGTAATTTTACTACAAATAATTTTCCTTTCTTTCAATTTTTATTTTTCCCAAATGATGGAAAACCACATTCTTTCAAACAAGTGGAAAGTTACTGTTAGAATATCTGAAAAATATCTCATTAATATCTTTCTTATATCATAGAATATTTTAGAGTATTATAGATGATCTCTTAGGATTTATTTCTTGTTTATTATATTTCCTAATTTATTTCCTTACTTAATTAGGATTAGGAGTATAGAATTAGTATAAATATGACCACTGAGTTTGTCTTCTTTATCACATTATCATCACATCAAATCAATATCAATCTCATATTATTCTCAATATCAATCTCATTATTCTAAGTCTCTATTCTCTCTTTTCGTCCTTCATACCTAAAATCCTCCAATTCAACATGGTATTAGAGCAATTCCATCCTTTGTAACCTGTCCCGTCACTATTGCGCTACCTAGTTCCCAAAAAAATCAAGAACTCGAATTAGCCACCTCTCTCGCTGTGTTATCTTTCCAGCACCCTCTCTCTATCTATCAACCCTAGAACCATGAATACCCGATGGGCCCACTGTCCTCCAGTGATAAATCCTTTGCGGCCAACCATATCGTCCTTCTGATTCGCTGCCTTCCCTATGCCATGACTCTTTCTGACAACCTATTTCTCTCTCTTCTTGCCGCTGTCAGTACCAAATCTCCTTTTACATTGGGATTTTCAACCCACCGCCGCCACCAACATCTCTGGTGTGCCCAGATTGGTCAGCCCACCAAGCCGCACAGTTGTTGAAGCAATCACCTGCCGCCAGCCTCTTCAATCGTCAGTCCTCCACCACCGATGCGTAATGGCATGTATGGCAACTTTTCCGACCACTGTCGACGTCGCTGAACTCGTCTTGGTCTCTTCTACTTCGATCTGGTCTCATCTGCTCCAATCACGCACTAGGTTGTTGTGTACCATTGCCTCAAAGGAGTTCAAGTGTATTTGGGTTTCAATTTTTAGCCTATTTCCAGCAGCCTTTTCCGGCCATCTTCAACCCTTGTCAACTACAGTGTGTTTGGCCACCCATATCCGCGGTCTGTCATTTTTGGATGCAATTTTTGGGTAAGTGTGATTTTGTAGTTTCTTTATGTTTTTCGGATCTCTGGCCACCATGTCCATCCTCACCGCACCATATTCAGACAGGCCCAGCCCCCATCGCCTCTGTTTGCAGCCTCTGCATGGCTGTTTGGGATCTTTGGGCTGCGTTATGCCGTGTTTGATGCTTACTTCGTTGTTTTTCAGTTGGTGTGATTGTTGTTTATTGGCATTATAGTTTGGCTCTTTTCTAATGCTAGCATAGCATTTAGGGGGAGAATGGAATATAATATCTCAACTTATACTTCAATGTCGGTGTTTGTAATGTCAATTTTTTCCCACTAATGGATCATACCAGTGGCTTCTCTTCCTACCGACAATTATTCCGGTGGTGACTCCTCTCACGAATGAATTATACTAGTGGTGACTTCTCTTCCCATCGACAATCATTCTAATGGTGTGAACATCATATTTTGACCGGGTCTTTTTTTTAATAAACGGGAAGCTAGAGTTATGGAGACGGGCTTTGGAAGAACATGGCTTTCGTCTAAGCAGGAGTAAGACGGAGTATATGGAATGTAAGTTCAGTAAGAAACATGCTAATGCTAACTTAGCGGTAAAAATTGGAGATCATATCATACCACAAGTTGCACAGTTTAAGTATCTTGGATCCATCATACAAAATGATGGAGAGATAGAAGGAGATGTAAACCATAGGATTCAAGCTGGATGGATGAAATGGAGGTGTGCTTCGAGTTATTTGTGATAGGAAAGTGCCTCTCAAGCTTAAGGGTAAATTTTACCGCACGACTATAAGGCCCGCAATGTTGTATGGTGCTGAATGTTGGGCGGTAAAAAACCAACAAGAGCACAAGATCGGTGTGTCGCGAGATGAGGATGTTGCGTTGGATGTGTGGCCATCTAGACAAGATAGGATTAGGAATGAATGCATTAGAGAGAAAGTAGGGTAGACCTATTGTGGAAAAGATGGGAGAATCTCGCCTTAGGTGGTTTGGACATGTAAGGAGAAGACCCTTAGAAGCTCAGCCAAGAAGAGTAGATCGGATGGAGAATAGCCCAATAGTTAGAGGTAGAGGAAGACAAGAAAAACTCAAAAAGATCTAGATTTTGGCTTTTCTAAAGACTCGGTCTTAGGACACAATTTCGTCGATCCATGTAGCCGAAATTTGGTTGGTTGTTGTATTTTTCTCTTTATTTTAAAAAAAATAAATAAAATAAAATAAAAATAAAAAACAACAAAATAAAAGAAATAAAAATTCAATTAATTACATTAATAAAGGTCCACATTCTTGGTCCATTTTCTTAGCCCAAATACATAAGCCCACCTTAGCCTACTTTTTTTTAAAAAAAAAGAAAAAAGAAAACAAAACCAAAAACAAAAAAAAAAATAACTCCTGCTGCTTGGTTGTTTTCCTACTTTTGGATGAAAGTTAATTTTCTTTCTCTTGGCCTATGTTCTTTTTCCTTTCTTGGCCATACATTATGCATTCCCCACCTGCAGTGCTGCACACACCGACCCACCCACTCACTTTCACATACACACACACCCACTCACTTTCACGTACACACAATGCCACAGCAAAGACAATGTTTTGTGCTCCCCATTTCATTACTGCAGCTGCTCATTTGCACCTTACACACAGCTTTTGTTCCCCATACATGATTTGTTTGGATCCACATAGAACTTGGCTATATAAGAGAAAAGCTGAGAATTTGGAAGAAGAAATGTTTTCGAAAAAAATCAGAGAAAAGTAGAGAGAGTGAGGAATTTCTTTAGCAAGAAACTGAGATTGTGAAGATTAGAGAGAGTGAAGTAAAGAGGAGGATTTTCTGGGAAGGAAAACCATTTTTACAAGAATTTATTGTTCCTCATCAATCATCTCCCAATCTCTAGTTGATGTTTGCAAGTCACAAAATACCAACACAACAGAAATCAAAACAGCAGCAGATTCTGAGGGAGCAGAGCAAGGAGAACAAGAAAGAGACGGAGAGTTTGCTCGCACCAAGGAGGAGGATTCACTTCAAGCTGCTGCACTTTGAGCTCCAACGGGTAAGATTCTTTATCTGGTGACTGGTGTCATGTAGATCGTTTTAGTAATCATTCTCACTTGCACAATTTCACTATCTACGAACCTCTGCTGCAAACCACACTCCATGAGCAAACCATGAACAAAATACCCCAACTATCAACCCAAATCGCATAACCTTCACTGCCATTGAACATTGCGACTTCCATCAACAAAACCACTAACCTTCACCATCTTCTCTGCTACCAACCACCTAGCAACGCTATCCAGCCGCCGACTGAACCACCTGCAACTTCCATCACCCACCTAGCCAAAGGCTAGTAACTCCACTGCGAACCACCACTCCATTCCCTTGCAAACCACCTCACCCATAACCGCACATCCATGGAACCGCGACAAGCCCCCAACCACCAGTAGCCACCAAAGCACCGCCCAGCAAACACCCAAACCCGAACCACCCGGCCGTCCTCCATGCAAACCTCCATTCGCGCCACCACAGAGCCCAAACTCCCTCACAACTCCATCACCAAGTCACAGAGCACCTAGATGCCACAGCCACCGCCTGCACCAATTCAGCAAACCCAACCACCGTGTCCCTGCCTCACCCAAAACAAACCCACATAGACCCCATGGCTCGTCCCACCGGACCCGAGAACCAAGCCACCGTCCTCCGTGCAAACCTCCATTCGCGCCACCACGGCCCCAAACAATAGCCACCACAACGGTCAAGCCCAAACAGCATCCACGGAACCACCACACCACTCCGCGCCGCCCCTTCTTCCACCACACCACCACAAACCACTCGGACCCGAGAACCACCCCACCGTCCACCACGAGACACCATCGCGCCGCCCCTTCGTCCACCCACGAAACCACGACCCAACCGCTAAGCCATCGGCCACCATCCCATCATCCCCATGACCGAACCACCCACAACCCTTCGCTCAAACACCACCCTGGCCAGCGACAAATTCCATCCCAAACCACCATCTCTCGCCATCCAGCCACCAATTACGAGCCGCCATTCCCAACCTTGAATCCATTTTGCTCACCGCCACAAACAGAGGAACTAACCATCGCGAGCCAAAACCAACACCTCACCCGGAATCCATGACCCTAACCACTGGAATGCCATCGCAACCCACCAAGGCTTGGACCTCCACCATCGCGCCCCCGTCCAGGTCCGCGAATCACCGCCCCTCTTCGCCCCCAAATCTGCGCACCATGAGCATGGGGCACACGGCCAAGGCCACCACCGTCCTCCATGCTGCCGCCCGTTTTGCTGGTGGTGGGGGGCGACCTTCCCCTTCTCCAATTCATTTCATGTTCCAGAACCAGGACCCTTTCTTTTTTCTTTTCTTTGTTTTTCAGTCTTTATTTGTTTAAAAAAAGATGATCTTTTGAGTTTTTTTCTTGTTAATTTAGTAAAAAAAAAACTAGATGGGCCTTACTTACAAAGTTTTTTTTCAATTAGTGAAACGGGCCTAAAGCTGTGTTTTTTTAATTAGTGGGTTAAATTTTTTTTTTATCATTATCATTGGGCTAAGGCTAGTTTTGTTTATGTAGGTAAGATATTTAGTAGAAGAGTTACAACTTTAAAAAGAAATGATTAAAAAAAACTAAAAATGCAGAAAATACAAAAAATGAAATAAAAAATAAAAAAAGAGATACAAATGAAATCTAAAAAAGAAAAAGGTCTTTTAATTCTTGGGTTGGTTTGATTTGAGTTTTGTTTGTTTATCAATCTTTTGATTTGCTTTGTTGATGTGCTTATTTGTTGACATGTTACTTGATCTTAATTGAATCTTTGTTAAAAGATGTAGAAAAATCAGAACTATTTTTGGAAAGAATTTCTGTATATCTGTAATTATATTATTTCTAGGTGTCAAATCTATATATTTAGGAAAGGTTCAATTGGCAGTTATTTGTTTCCTAGAATTAGTGATATTGTTTCCTTTTTTTACTGAGTCTGTAATTATATAAAAGTATACTCAATGAATGAAATAATTATCACCCGATATTCTTCTTTTCTAGTTGGTATCAGAGAGACTCCTTCGTCTATGTTTTTCCTTCGTTTTCACATAGCGACTTTGCTCTGTTATTCCTTCTTTCTTTCACCATGTCTGATGTATCAACAGAGTCCACTACACCACACACTACCCAAACAACAGCCGACCCTATCAAGACTAGCGTAGACTCCCACCCTGTTCAAATTACAACCATTCGCTTGAATGGGGATAATTTCCTGCGCTGGTCACAAGCCGTTCGGATGTATATTAGAGGGCGTGGAATGATGGGCTATCTGACAGGTGACAAGAAGGCTCCATCAGAGACAGATCCAGCCTACGCTACATGGGATGCTCAAAACTCCATGGTTATGACATGGCTCGTGAATTCTATGGAAGAGGATATTAGCTCTAACTATATGTGCTATTCAACAGCACGAGTTGTGGGAGAACGTGAACCAGATGTACTCCGATTTGGGAAATCAATCACAGATCTTTGAATTAACCTCAAAATTGGTGAGATACGGCAAGGAGAGGACAATATTACCAAGTACTTTAATTCGTTGAAGCGTATCTGGCAAGATTTGGATCTCTTCAATACCTATGAGTGGAAATCACTACAAGATGCACAACACCTCAAGAAAGTTGTGGAAGATAGTCGTATCTTCAAGTTTCTGGCAGGACTCAATGTTGAGTTTGATGAAGTCAGGGGGAGAATCATTGGGAGACAACCTCTTCCTTCGATTGGTGAAGTTTTTTCAGAGGTGAGGAGAGAAGAGAGTCGGAGGAATGTTATGTTGGGCAAGAAAGGACCTGGGATTGCTGTAGAAGGCTCAAGTTTGACTACAACTGAAGCAACATCATCCAAGACTTCTGTGCAACAACGTAAATTTGGTGAAAAACCACGTGTGTGGTGTGACTACTGTGACAAACCACGCCACACTCGTGAAAATTGCTGGAGGCTACATGGGAAACCTGCAAACTGGAAGAGCAAGGCAAGAGAGAAAACTGGACGCTTCCCAACTGCCAATGAGGCCGAAGCCAGCCCTTTCACCAAAGAGCAAATGGAGTACACTGATGAAATTTGGTTCGTTGTTATCTGATCCTCCTAATGTTTCTGTGCCTCACACAAGTAATAATTTAAAAGCTCTATCTTGCTGCATTAATTCTTCTGCTCCATGGATAATAGATTCAGGAGCATCTGATCATATGACCAATTCATTTAAATTGTTTCAATCATATACACCCTGTCCTGGAAACAAAAAAGTTAATGTTGCAGATGGTAGTTTTTCCCCTATCGCAGGAAAAGGTTTGATACAAATTTCAAACAAAATAAATCTAAAATTTGTCCTCCATGTCCCTAAACTTACTTACAACCTGTTGTCTGTTAGCAAACTGTCCAAAGATTCTAATTGTTCTGTTAACTTCTTTGAATCCCATTGTGTTTTTCAGGACAAAAGCTCGGGGACGACGATTGGCAGTGCTAGGATGATCAATGGTCTTTATTATTTTGAGAATAATTTACCTAGTTCTAAAATAGCTCAAGTGTTTAGTAATATCAGTTCTATGTATGCTTATGATCAAATAATGGTTTGGTATTACAGATTGGGTCATCCTAGTTTTATTTATCTGAAAAATTTGTTTCCATCTTTATTTAAGAGTATTGACCCCCTGATTTTTAAATGTGAGAGTTGTTTACTTGCAAAAAGTCAGCGAAAAAGTTATATACCAAAACCATATCAGCCCTCAAAACCTTTCTATCTTTTTCATAGTGATGTTTGGGGGCCTTCAAGGGTTACCACGGTTTCAGGAAAAAAATGGTTTGTAACCTTTATTGACAACCATACTCGTCTATGTTAGGTATATTTAATGCGTGAAAAATCTGAAGTTGAAAAAATATTCAAAGACTTTTACAACATGATAGAAAATCAATTTCAGGCAAGAATAAGCATTTTTAGGTCAGATAATGGAACAGAGTACTACAATCAAGTTTTAGAAACCTTCTCACAAGGAAAAGGAATTTTACATCAATCCTCATGTTCTAATACTCCTGAACAAAATGGAATAGCCGAGCGAAAGAATAAACACCTTTTAGAAGTTGCTCGAGCTATGATGTTTTACATGAACTTGCCAAAATATTTGTGGGGGGATGTTGTTTTAACTGCATCATATTTGATTAACAGGATGCCTACTAGAGTTTTACAGTATACCACTCCTTTGAACTGTTTGAAACACTTTTTTCCAGAATCTCGCATAAACTCAGATTTGCCATTAAAAGTCTTTGGCTGCACTGCATATGCACATCTTCCAAAGAGATCATGGTCTAAATTAGACCCAAGGGCAGACAAATGTGTCTTCGTGGGATATGCTTCAAATAAAAAGGGTTACAAATTTTTTAACCCATTGTCCAGGAAATTTCATATTACCATGAATGCAACCTTTTTGGAAAATCTGCCTTTCTTCCGCAAAAATTTCATTCTGCGGGAGAAGTTAGAAGAATCAATTTTTTGGGAAACAGAACCTTTACCACAAATAGTTCTTTACCCCACTGAAATAGATAAGGATACTAGGATCACCCAATCTGGGAGCACTGAATCTGACATTGGTCTGTTAGATATGGAAATACTAAGGATTGAAAAAAATCGATCCAATCTTGAGCCTATGGTTTATTCTAGGAAAAATATCCTTGAAAAGAGGTAAAGACCCTTTGATCTGCTCAGCACACGACCACGAGGAGTTCTCGAGTGAAGTCCATCCAACTACATCAGGTAATTCTCCACCTTCCTTGTCTTGTATTCCAAATTCTAATATGCACCCTGTACCTGTTATCCAAGAAACAGACTTTGATCTTCCCATTGCCTTAAGGAAAGGAACCCGAACTTGCACTAGATATCCTATTGCCAAATACACCTCCTATAACAACCTTTCTGCCAAGTATAGAGCTTTTACTACAAAAATTTCAAACCTTGTGATTCCTAGAAATATTAAGGAGGCTTTAGATGAACTGAATTGGAGATCAGTTGTGCTTGAAGAAATGGAGGCATTGAGGAAGAATGGTACGTGGGAGGCGGTTGAGTTACCTAGTGAGAAGAAGGTTGTGGGGTGCAAATGGGTGTTCACAGTCAAAAGTAAGACTGATGGTAGTATAGAAAGGTATAAAGTCAGACTAGTCGCAAAAGGCTTCACTCAGACCTATGGAATAGATTATCAAGAAACTTTTGCCCCTGTTGCGAAGATAAATACAATTCGGGTCTTGTTGACCCTTGCTGTAAATTCTAACTGGCCTCTGTTTCAACTTGATGTAAAAAATGTTTTTCTCAATGGTGACCTGGAAGAAGAGGTGTTTATGAACCTACCACCGGGTTTTGAGGAAAAACTTGGGATTGGAAAAGTTTGCAGACTGAAAAAATCCTTGTATGGACTCAAGTAGTCACCTAGGGCATGGTTTGCACGTTTTGGCAATGTAATGAAGAGGTACGGATTTGTACAAAGTCAAGCAGATCACACCATGTTTTACAAGCATTCAAGGGAAGGTAAAGTTGCTATCTTAATTGTGTATGTTGATGATATTATCTTAACAGGAGATGATTGTGTTGAAATGGAAAAGCTAAAGAGGAGATTAGCCGAGGAATTTGAAACCAAAGACCTGGGAGTGTTAAGATACTTTTTGGAATGGAGTTCGCGAGGTCTAAGGAAGGAATCATTGTAAATCAACGTAAGTATGTACTTGATTTACTTGAGGAAACAGGCATGATGGGTTGCAAACCAGCAAAAGCTCCCATGGAACCAAATGTGAAGCTGCAACCTGCTAGAGCTGAAGATGTGAAGGATAAAGAGCGATATCAAAGACTTGTTGGCTGACTTATTTATCTGTCACACACACGCCCTCATATAGCTTTTTCTGTTAGTGTTGTTAGCCAGTTTATGCACTCACCTGGCTCTGAGCATTTTGAGGCTGTCTTCAGGATTCTAAGGTATTTAAAGGGGACACCAGGCAAGGGACTTCTCTTTAAATCCCGAGGGCATCTTCAAATTGATCAACTTCTTGGTATTGTACTTATGTTGGCGGTAATTTAGTAACTTGACGTAGTAAGAAGCAGAATGTTGTTGCAAGGAGTAGTGCAGAGGCTGAGTTTAGGGCAGTTGCCCATGGTATTTATGAAGTAATGTGGATCAAGAAAATACTGGAGGAGTTGAGAGCTTCTGAAGTTCTACCTATGAAGTTGTATTTTGACAATAAGGCTGCTATTTCTATTGCTCATAATCCAGTTCTCCATGATTGCACAAAGCATGTTGAAGTGGACAAGCACTTTATTAAAGAAAAAATAGAAGGTGGTTGAGTCTGCATGATCTATGTTCCAACTGCAGATCAAGTAGTTGATTTGCTCACTAAGGGACTACCTAAAAAACAGTTCGATTTCCTAGTAAACAAGCTGACTATGAAAGATATTTTTAAGCCAGCTTGAGGGGGAGTGTAGAAAAATCAGAACTATTTTTGGAAAGAATCTCTGTATATTTGTAATTATATTATTTCTAGGTGTCAAATCTGTATATTTAGGAAAGGTTCAATTAGCAGTTATTTGTTTCCTAGAATTAGTGATATTGTTTCCTTTTTAAGTGAGTCTGTAATCGTATAAAAGTATACTCAATGAATGAAATAATTATCACCCAATATTCTTCTTTTCTAATAAAGATTAATTTTTTTACCTTATTTCTTTGGTAATTAAAATTAATCAACCCATAATTATTTTCTAAAAAACTACGTGACTTTGAGTTTCCCACTGCACCCGGGGATACGTAGGAGCAGAACTCCTACTCTGTCAAGTCAAAAATTAAATTTTTGCAAATTATTTGTCTTTTAGTTTATCTTTTAACAAAAATGGGTAAAATAAATATTTTCAAGAGTTATAAAAAATTTGCACAACTGACTTAAGGTATCGTCTCATGAAGGGTGCGTTACGGGTGCTGTGGGATTAAGTTTCCACCCTTCCCTATGCATAATCGACTCCTGAATCCATTCTGGTTTCAAAAACTATTTTATAAGAAATGTTTTCTAATTTTTTCTAATTTAAATAAAATTGGTGGCAACTCTATGTTCCATTTAAATTCATATTTTGTTCGCCGCTCCCATCGCGGATCTATCGGTCGCGATAGATGGTGACTTATGTTGGTTATGACTCACACTAGCTCGGCTCTTTGTCCCAGATGCTCTGGCCCCAACTCTTTGTCCTAGATGCATTGGCCCTGTCTCCGTCTGTCCCAAATGCACTAGTCCCATCTCCATCTCCGTCCCAGAAGCAGTTTCCAGCCACCGTCTCTGTTTGTCCCAACCATTATTTGGCGCGTTATCTTTTTTAGTTTTTTTTTGTGTTTAATTGTAACAAGCTCAAACTTAGGAAGTTTTATCTTGAGGGAAAGTGTTAGAATATCTGAAAAATATCTCATCAACATCTTTATTATATCTTAGAATATTTTAGAATATCACAGATGATCTCTTAGAATTTATTTTTTGTTTATTATATTTCTTGATTTGTTTCCTTATTTAATTAGGATTCGGAGTCGATAATTAGTATAAATAGGACCTTTAAGTTTGTCTTTTGTATCACATTATCATCACATCAAATCAATATTAATCTCATATTATTCTAAGTCTCTATTCTCTCTTTTCCTCCTTCCTTACCTAAAACCCTCCAATTCAACAGTTACATTCTATCTTTCCAATTGATTTCCTTCCAATTTGATTCCCCCCTCAATTTGTTCCCAAACAAATTCCTACTAATTAGATTTACTCATCCCATGTGTATTATAATTGGTATTCATAATTCTATTCTTCAACATCCAATATGAGTAGTTACAAGATGAGTTATGACCCAGTCCCCTGATAAGTAGGCTGGGTCCAGTAAATATGTATTAAATTATTTTTGCAGTTACCTACCACTCCACGTTATGAATGTTAAAGAGAAATAAGTACATTTTTTACAATGCCATTTCATGGGTTAACTCTTGAAAACTTTCATCTCAACCTATGCAATGAGAGATGGGATCCTGCCAACAAAATAATTACCTGTGACCGGAAGTGAGATGCTTCTCTTCTAGGAAGTTCTCCAAGGATATCTTTTAAACCTAATGCACCAAAAACAAGCCAATCATAAAAAACACAAGGCCCCATCACCAGCTTATTTCATTGGGAAGCAATAACTTTTCCTTATCAAAGCAAATATCATAGTTTGCATACCTCCTGCCTTTCTTTCAATTTTATATGCTGAGTGAATCACATTTCTGATCTGCTTTCCGGCTTGTCTATAATGAAATTATAAATATTTATAAACAACAGATATCAGTGCATAAATATAAAATCAATGTTACGGCTCTACAACTGTAAGTTGCAAACCTGAGTTTTCTCCTTCCATGTAAGAATCGCTCTTCTGCATGTAATGCACTCTTCTGAAAACATTAAGTATAATAAAATACCATGAATACTTGAATAGCAGTCATTATTTTACAGGTTGCTTGGAACAGATTTTAGTCAAAGAGCAGGGGTTATCTCAAGTTTGTAAAAGGCCAATCAAATGGGATAAAAGGCAAGTGTAAAACCAAACCTCCCTACAATAATCTTAAATGTACGAACATTTGCAATAAAGACATGGGACTTCCTATTATTCTTGTTGAATATCTTTTAATATTGTATCATATCATATGCTTTTATTAGTATATCTTATCATATCAACTGTAATTAGAATATAGGAAGTAGAATATTTAGCTACTGTAAATAGAGGATATCAATCCCAAATCTTAGGGATTTAGTTTAGGGTTGATTGTATATCTTGTAATTATAAATACACAATGCTGAGAGGGTTTTCTCTCAAGCAATTCAGTCACAATAGTCTTTGTTCTAATTTCAAGTTGGTATCAAAACAGGTTTTAACCCGGCTCTGTTTGTTCTTTTCGGCTGAAAATAGCTGCATGACAACCTTAGTCACTGTCTCAAGTTCGACCCACATCAAACCGACATCATATCCGTGTTCAAAAAAAGGCCGATCATCCAGCCCCTGAAGCGCTGTCTCCGTCCTCCGTTCAATGCGCCACCACACATCGCCATGCACAACAACCACTGTCGGCGCGTGTAAGCCACATGCCACCTTCCCGGGGTCAGATCGTCACGCCGTCGCCGGCATCCTTTTGGTCGGCGTCCTCTGGTCTTGTTTCTGGGGTCAAAAGGCCATTTCGAGCACTGTCCAGGTAGTGGGTACTTGTCACCCATCGTCTTTGTCGTTTCAGATCCGATTTCTTCAAGCTTCTATTCAGATCTCATGTCCTCTCTTGTCTGAATCATGTCTTCTGGCACAGATTCTTCCTCTACCAGCACAGGGTCCCATAATGACAATTCTAAACCTATGAAGAAGTGTCTTATCTCCTTTGCTTTCTCGAACACTCCCACAATAACGTCTGAGAAACTAAACAGTAAGAATTATTTGGATTGGTATGCTGCTGTTGATGTGTGGTTTTTAGGTCAGGGGCTCTCGAAGCATTTAACCAAGAAGGCTGAATAAATTAATGCCAGTATAAGGGAGGAATGGCAGAGAGCCAATTATCAGTTGGTGTCCTTATTGTGGCAGTCCATTGACCTCAAGTTGTTGGTGCACTATTGCTCCTATAAATCTTGCTATGTATGGAAGAAAGCTTGAAGTGTCTATGCTAATGATATACAGTGTCTGTATGACTCAGTTCATAACTTGGCAACACTCCAAATGACATCAAAACCTACCTACGTATCTCAACAAAACACACACCATCAATGAACAAATCAAGTTGATCCTCACTAGTGATAACCTTCAGAAAGTGTTGGATAAGCTTGATAACATGTAAATGGTCATTGTTCTCTAGTCTTCATAAGGATTTCGAATCTATTCGGAACCAAGTCCTGACAAAACCAAATATCCGTTCGGCGTAGCATCTCATTGATCATGTACTACGAGTTCCCCCGCCGAAGGCATCAACTAGGATTGGTTATCGAATAGGTTTAGAATCCTTAGCTTTTGTCTCTAATACAATTGACCATGGAGGCCAAGGCCGTGTTCGTGGTGGTGGTAGAGGAGATTGTGCTTTTGGTAATCGCCCTTACTGTTCTCATTGCAAATGCTCAGGACATACTCAGGATCGATGCTATTCTCTATATGATTTTTCAGAGAAGTCTACAAATGTAACACAGTCTCAGGGACTGGATATTGAGAAAAAAATGAGTCTGGAGGTGATAATCAGAATATTCTACCAGATAATGAATATAAGGAATACCTTCAACTCAAGGCAGCCAACAAGCCTCATCCTCAACCACTATAGTCCATACTAGTTATTCCACAATTTGTCTCTCTCATTCTTTGTCCGTTGGATCTTGGATTTTGGATTCTAGTGCTTCCAATCACATAGCTGGTAATCCTTCCATGTTCTCAAAGTTATCCCATCCTAAGACACCACATCACATTACCCTCATTGATGGCTCTAAAGATAAGGCCACTGGCATTGATCAAGCCACACCTCTCCCATCTCTATCCTTAAATTTTGTTCTTTTTATACCTAGCAGTCCTTTTAATTTAATTTCTATTAACCAACTTACTCACACTCTTAACTGTACCATAACATTTATTGTTGAATCCTTTCTTATATAAGATCGAAGTACTGGACAGACGATTGGAGCAAGATTTGAATCATGTGGACTCTATTATCTGCAGCCTTCTTCCTCTACCATATGTGCTGTCACATTATCTCCTAGCCTCCTTCATTGTTGTTTGAGTCATCCGAGTCTAAATAAGCTGAAGATGGACCCTCATCTCTCTCATTTGCAGTCTTTAGAGTGTGATTCATGTCAGCTAGGAAAACATGTTCAGGCATCATTTCCAAGCAAGGTCAATAATCGTGCAATGTCTCCTTTTGATATTGTTAATTCTAATGTTTGGAATCCTAGTCGTATCAATATTGTCCTAGGATATAAGTACTTTGTTACTTTCATTGATGATTTTTCAAGATGTACTTGGATATTTTTAATGAAGGATAGTTCAAAGTTGTTTACTATTTTTCAAAACTTTTGCAAAGAAATTCAAACTCAATTTGGGCACCCTATTCGCACTTTACGTAGTGATAATGCAAAAGAATATTTTTCTATGCCTTTTAATTCCTTTATGGCATCACATGGCATGATTCATCAATCAACATGTCCACACACCCCACAACAAAATGGGATAGCAGAAAGAAAGCATCGTCATAATATTGAGACAGCTCGTACTCTTTTGTTACAAGCTAATGCACCTTTAAAGTTTTGGGGAGATGTTGTTCTCACTGCAGGTTACTTGATGAATCGAATGCCATCATCTATTTTAAATAACCAAGTGCCTCATTCTCTTTTGTTCCCTAATGATTTTCTTTATACTACTACCCCTTGAGTTTTTGGTTCAAGTTGTTTTGTGCATGATCTTTCTCCAAGTCTAGATAAACTGTTTGCTCGTGCTATTAAGTGCATTTTCCTTAGCTACTCTCGGTTTCAGAAAAGGTATCAGTGTTATTCTCCTTCCACACAATGCACTTACATCTCTGCTGATGTCACCTTCTTTAAGGGAACTCCTTACTTCTCCTCACCAACTGAATCAGCCTCTATCTCTCAGGTCTTACCAATTCCTCACCTTGATCCTCCTACCTTTCTTCTTCCTATCCTACAAGTGACAGTACCTTCCTCCCAACTAGGGCATTCCTCTCCACGCCTGCTTGTCACTTTTCAATGTCAACCACGACTTGCGCTTCCAGAAGTTGGTGTTCTTCCAGATTTCGGTGATTCGTCTCCTGCTCCATCGTCTCCACCTACTCTAGGCCTACCTGAACCTTCCGCTGACCTACCCACTGCTCTTCCTAAAGGTACACGTTCTATCCATAATCCTCGTCCCATTTACAATTTCCTAAGTTATTATCGTTTGTCTTCATCCCATTATGCCTTTGTATCTGCTTTGCCATCCATTTCTATTACTAAAACTGTCGAGGAAGCACTTTCCCATCCAAGATGGCGACAGGCTATGATTGATGAGATGGTGGCCTTGGATTCCAATCATACATGGACTCTTGTCCAATCCCCTCCTAGGAAATCTACAGTTGGTTATCGATGGGTCTTTACAGTCAAGGTTGGCCCTGATGGACAGGTGGACGGATTGAAAGCTCGTCTTATGGCTAAAGGCTATACCCAAATTTTTGGCCTCGATTATGGTGACACCTTTTCTCTTGTTGCTAAAATAGCATCTATTTGTCTTTTCTTATCAATGGCAACCATGTGCTGCTTGCAATGTTTCAGTTGGAATTAAAAATGCATTTTACAAGGTGACTTAGAAGAGGAGGTTTTACATGGAGCACCTAGGTTTGTTGCTCAGGAGGAGTCCAGTTTAGTTTTCTGATTGCACAAAGTCTTTATATGGTCTTAAATAGTCTCCTCGAACATGGTTTGGAAGATTTAGCAAGGTCATACAGCAATTTGGTATAACCAGTAGTGAGGCTGACCATTTGGTGTTCTATAAACATTCTTCCTCTAATCAGTGCATCTATCTTGTTGTTTATGTAGATGATATTGCTATTACAGGTAATGACCATAAAGACATTAGAGGCCTAAAACAACATTTATTTCTATACTTCCAAACTAAGGACTTGGGCCAGTTGCGATATTTCCTTGGGATTGAAGTAGCTCAATCAAAAACAAGCGCCACCATCTCCCAAAGGAAGTATACCCTTGACATTTTGGAAAAGACTGGGATGTTAGATTGTAAACCAGTTGATAATCCTATAGATTCGAATGTTAAACTTCTACCAGATCAAGGAGAGCCCTATTCAAACTCAGGCAAATATCGGAGGTTAGTTGGGAAGTTAAATTATCTCACTATAACTGGACCAGAAATATCCTTTGTTGTAAGTGTTGTGAGTCAGTTTCTTAATTCTCCTTGCGATAGTCATTGGGATGCTGTGATTCGAATCTTAAGATATGTTAAGGGTTCTCCCGAAAAGGGGTTGATATATGAAAATAGGGGTCATGCAAACATTGTTGCTTATACAGATGTTGGCTTATACAGATGTTGATTGGGCAAGATCTCTCAGTGATAGGAGATCGACTTCAAGTTATTGTATTCTCATTGGTGGTAATCTTATCTCATGGAAGAGCAAAAAGCATAATGTAATAGCAAGATCAAGTGTACAAGCTGAATATCAAGCTATGGTTCTTACTATGTGTGAACTTATATGGTTGAAACAACTACTCCGAGAGTTGAAATTTTGCAAAATATGGTTCATGAAGCTCATTTGTGATACTTGCACATCGCCTTCAATCCGGTTTTTCATTAGTGAATCAAACATATAGAAATCAACTACCATTTCATTCGAGAAAAGGTTCTCTCTGGAGAAGTCACCACCTCATTTGTGAACTCTAATGATCAACTAGCAAAAATCTTCACTAAGTCTCTCCAGGGTCCAAGGGTAACACATATGTAACAAGTTTGGTGCGTGATATATATGCACTAGCTTGAGGGGGAGTGTTGAATATCTTTTAATATTGTATCATATCATATGTTTTTAATAGTGTATCTTATCATATCAGCTGTAATTAGAATATAAGAAGTAGAATATTTAGTTACCCCGTAAATAGAGATATCAATCCCAAATCTTAGGGATTTAGTTTAGGCTTGATTGTATATCTTATAATTATAAATGCACAATTCTGAGAGGGTTTTCTCTCAAGCAATTCAGTCACAATAGTCTTTGTTCTAATTTCAAATATTCTCATTGCTTGCAAAGAGGAGAAAAGTAAAACAAAGTAGATAGACTCAAGCAAATTACTCGATTTTATATTTGTTATTGATATAAAAGCAATCTTGTGCCTTCACCTAACTGTTTAAGCTTTTAGGATAGTTGGTCCTTGACATGGTATTAGAACTTCTATGACCAAGTGGTCAAGAGTTTGATCCTTGCTATCCTCATTCTTCTAATAAAAAGTTGAATTTCAGCACTAGAGTGGGCTTGTCCATTGTCCACGCTTTAAGCCCAAAGAACTCTTGCATGAGGTGGCATAAGAAGGCCCCTTTTTAGGACTTTGTCTACGCTTGGATTGCATTAGGTGTATTAAGGACCTAAGGTTACAAAATAATGAGAATAAAATCTACATCAAGTCCTTCATTAATTTCCCCATGGAATCCACTCCAGATAAGCATACAAAATCACATGGGAATCTTATCTTAGATGCAAAAATTCTTCCCCAGCTCCTCACTTCCCATCTCTAGTCCACTTTCTTCAATAAAATTTCTGTTGATTTTAGTTAGATGATTTTTTCTTTTAAGACATTAGAAATTTTATGTTTCATCTACCAAAACCTCATATAACGTATCTGCCATGTTGCCAAACTATGTACATTTTGATAAAATACAGAATCTGCTGGCTACTATGTTAATGTATATGTGATATTCAATGAGACATCACTCATTCATTCAGGTACACGGTTGCAGGCTTTGAATCATTAAATAAACATTCTTGATTGGGTGCTCTTTCATCATAGACCAAACTTCAGAAATTTAATATTCTATTATTTCTCCTTTTCTGGTGCGACTCTCAAGCATCACATATAATTCATTCATATGGTCAAAAATTGAGTCCAGCTATTGACATAAGAAATAGAAACTTAGAAGGAATTAAGAATGATAAATAAATAGTGACAAATTGACAATGGAGTATGTGAACCTTCTTTGTTAAAAAAAACTTATTATTGAAGTATGGTTGTTTCATTTTCTAGCAGTCTCTAGTGTTGAATGTTGAAGTCAGCAGGTTTTGCAGGCATGTAAACAGTTCATTTAGGATAATAATCTTTCTATATTACATCATTTTTAACACATGCCACAAGAATAATGGTCAAATGAAGCCCCCATTATCATAGTGCTGATTATGAAGGAAGAAAGAGGAAACAGGCTTAGACTGCTAAGAATCTTAGAGAGGAGCTAAAATGACGCAGAAGCAATTACAAAATGGGGGTTACTTTTCAGAAGTACTGTTGCACCAATATTTTTCCTGAATGTGTGTCTTTCACTTTCTTTCTGCTCAAGATAGTTTAGAAGGTCAAGATCAGACCCATTTGAAGGGATAGAATTTATTATAATTAGCATTCCTATCATATTTTAAGGGGGTTTTAAGGCTCTAACAGGATTATTCCACCAGTTTGTAAACGAGGTTTCTCTTTTGCTTTTCCTGGTTGTTTAACCAGAACACCAGCCCTCTGCTGGCTGTGTTTTAATCTTTTAGATTAGATATCTTTTGCCCATTATTTCTTCTCCAAATATCTCGAGTGCTAAAGATTTTATTCTAACGTTTTTTATCATTGATCAGAGAAACTATTTATTTTTATAGAAAAAGAAATACTATTGGAAGAGAAGAGAAAATTACAACACTAGAGGATAAGGTATCCTCCAAAAACAAACAAAAAGATAAAGCCAATGTTGGAAAGTGTTGAAAACATATGTAATTAGGTGTAATTAGTAGTACAACTATTAGTCCCACATCATGTAAATTGTGTGATTATTTATTACCTATTGAGTATATATTCAGCCTCCGTTGTGTAGTTGAAACACACGATTCAGTTCATGTCTTTCTTTTTCTATCTCTCTCAACATGGTATCTAGAGCCTAGAGAAAAGCAACCTTAGAACTAGGGGTGTTCACGGGTCGGGTTGGTTCGGGTTCAAGAGGAAAAAATGTCCAAACCAATTAATTGAGGTCAGGTCAGTTTGGATCGGTTTCAGAAAAAAATTTCCAGGTAACCCAAACCGAACCAACCCGATTACAATCGGATTGGTTCGGGTCGGGTTGTCAGTTGGGTAGCTCCGTGATCTCACTGCCATAGCCAAGAAGCGAAAGCTTCGATCCTCTAACCCCGAACCCACGAAACCCCTTGAACCAGAACCCGAACCAGAACCCCCACAGCAACAAGACCAAGAGGTAATCGACCAACAACCTGACCCCCAACCAACCCTAGAAGACCAAGACCATCAAAACATGGCCTTCGATCACGACGCACCACATCAACAGCAACAAGAAGAACCACAAAACAAATACGAAAACGCCGAAGAGGAAGAAGAAGATGAACAACAACAAGAAGAAGGAGCAGAGCAACAAGAACAAGAAGAAGAAACCCTAGAAGACCAACAAGGGTAGCAGGACGCAGAAGCTTCCAACGAAGAGGAAGACCTTGATTTGGAAGATGAGCCTGTGGAGAAGCTTCTGGAACCCTTCACGAAGGAGCAGCTGCACTCCCTCAATCCCTCGTGAAGCAGGCCGTCGAGAAGTACCCTGAATTTGCCGCACCAGCATCACCCACACCTAGATCTGCCTCAAACCCGTGCCAGAAACGCCGCACCAACGTCACCCGCACCAGATCCGTAAGCCACCTTCGCAAGTGTGTCGTCCTCTACTAGATCTGTGAGCCACCGTAGCATTTTTTCTTTTCTGTTTCATTTTGAGCTTCAGACTTCAGAGACGAGAGGTTTGGCCATTTGGGTGGAGGCACTAGGCAGCGAGGGGAGGCATCGGGTTTCAATTTGGGGAGGGGAGGCATCGGGTTTTAATTTGGGGAGGGGAGGCATCGGGTTTCAATTTGGGGAGGGGAGGCAGATGAGAAGAGAGGTTTCAATTTGGGGGTGGGTTATTGGCTTATTGCAGAACCAGAAACAGGTGCACGAGTTACAATTTGGGGGTGGGTTTCAGGTTTCAAATGAGAAGTGAAAGTGAGAATCAGAAACGAAGTATATAATTTCACTCAAAACGATGTCGTTTTCAGATCATCGGGTCGGTTACTTGAACCCATCACCTGAACCAATAAGTGAACAGGTTCATCGGGTTTGACCCGAACAGACCCGATTACCCGAACCAACCCGGATATTTGATATCGAGTCGGGTCGGGTTTATCGGATTCACGGGTCAGACCGGACCCTTGAACACCCCTACTTAGAACCGTGCCTACCCGGAGGACCCACTATCCCTCGGTGCCAAAAAAATTTTCCAGCCACCCATGTCATCACTCCGAGTACCGAATCTCCTCTACCGTGTCTCATTTTGGCAAGTTTCAGCCCATGCCGCCGCCAACATCCTTTCCAACCACCGCCGCCAACATCCTTTCCAACCACCGCTGCCACCACCCTCTGCTCGACCCAATCCCCAAAGTGCAAGCCCAGCCACCTAGCCAAGCGCCCCCGCATGCGCGAGTTCAGTGGGCTGCAATCAACGCCCACGTGCCTCTCTCCAGCCGCGCATGAAGGCGCGTCTGGCCACCTTTCCGGTTGTCGTTTGTCCACCATACTCGCTGGCCTCTCCTCTATTCAGCCCAGTCCTCCACCTCCCCAACCGCAGCCTTAAGACGTGTCGTACACCTGCTCGTATCCGTTTCAGGTACTGTTGGTTGTATTTTTTGTAATTTGATCCATGGCTTCCTTGAGCCCTACAGATGCTCCAAAGGTGGAACCTGGTGTTTTCACTAATTATATCAGTGCCCATCTCTCCACTGACAAATTGGATGGCACTAATTATGATTCCTAGGCCTCCGACGTCAAACTTTGGCTTACCAGTCAAGGGTACGAGGATCATCTCACTACCAAGGTTGATTCTGTGCCTAAGGTCGACCGTCCCAAGTGGAAAAAGATTGATGCTCAGTTGTGTAGTGTGCATAAGTCCACCATCCACTCCTCTTTGAAGTAGATCTTTCAAGCTCATTTGACATGTGAATCAGTTTGGGCGCAGGCCAAGGTCCTATACACCAATGACACTCAGCGATTGTACGGGGTTTGTCATGATCTTATGAGTCTTATTGCCCCAAGGAGGTTTGATGGCACTATGTCTGCCTACTTGGGAAAACTTCATGGTGCTCTCCACGATTTCAATGAATTGTTGCCTCCATACCCCGGCAAAGGAACTTGAACAATGGAACACCTTCTTCATGCTCTTGGGCCTTTATGGTTTACTTGCATATTACTCCACCACCCGTGATCAGATTTTGGGATCTCCTACTGTTCCTACTCTTTCCGCGACATGTTCTACCGTGCTTCAAGTTCACACAGTCCTGATTCTCCTATTGCTCCTATCACCGGTGACACCTCTGCCATTGTCTCTTAGACCAACAGTCGTGGTCGTTCCCGTGGGGGTCACTCAAGTTCCAAACCTTGTCCGAAATGTGATCATTGTCATCGCTTGAGTCACACCATTGATAAATGTTGAACTTTACATGGTCGTCCTCCCCGTACTGCTAATGTCGCACAAACTACTCAACCAGACACTCCTGAGCCTTCTGAACTACCTAGAGCCTCTCCGACTGATTATGCAGATTTTCTGAAGTGGTTTGAGCAAAGTCAATCTTCTGGTTCCACTATTTTTGTTGTGCACACCAGTAATTCCTATGCTTGTCTCTCTCAATCACCATCCCTTGGCACTTGGGTTCTTGATTCTGGTGGATTCAACCACATTTTTGGTAATAAGGCTTTGTTCTCTCAACTCTCTACTTCTGGTTATTTGCCTATGATTACTTCAGCTAATGGTTCCCAGACACAATCTCAAGAAATTGGCACTGCTAATCCCCTTTCTTCCCTCATTGTTGATTCGGTTCTTTGTATCCCTAGGTGTCCTTTTAACATACTTTCCATTAGTCATTCAACTCGTTCTCTTGATTGTTCCATTACTTTTACTAAAGATTCTGTTCTTCCGTAGGACCGGAGTTCGAGACAAATGATTAGCGTCGGATGTGAGTCCAATGGCCTCTACCAGCTCTCCAACCCTTGTGAGATTCTAACCTAAAACCAATTGGCATTAAGTGGAGTGGCCCAACAGATATATAAACCGCACCCAAAATATTGAGGCAGGTGATGTGGGACTCTTAACACTCTCGTCCACAGATGCCTGGACGGAACAGGCGAGCCTAGCGAAGTTGGCGAGAAAAGCCTAGCGAAGTAGGCGAAGAAGATGGGATCTTGGCTCTAATACCATGTGAGATTTCAACCTAAAATCAATTGGCATTAAATGGAGTGCCCCAACAGATATATAAACCGCACCCAAAATATTGAGGCAAGCAATGTGGGACTCTTAAGCTCTCTTTATGGTCTCAAACAGTCTCCTAGAGCCTGGTTCGAACGATTCAACATTGTGATTTAGCAATTTGGTATGATTCGGAGTGAAGCAAATCATTCTGTGTTTTATCACCACACAACCCAAGGCTACATTTATCTGGTCATGTATGTTGACGACATTGTCATCACTAGAAGTGACCGCCATGGCATATGTAAGGTAAAAACACATCTCTCTCTTCACTTTCAAACCAAAGACCTAGGTAAACTTCAATATTTCTTCGGTGTGGAGGTAGCTCAATCCAAGGATGGTATAGTGGTGTCTCAAAGAAAGTATGCTATAGATATCCTTAAAGAAACAGGATTGTTGAATGCCAAGCCGATTGATACTCCCATGGATCCAAATGTCAAACTCCTACCAGATCAGGGGGAACCTCTATTGGATCCAGGAAAGTATAAGAGATTGGTTGGGAAGTTAAACTACCTCAATGTTACTCGGTTAAACATCTCTTTTGAAGTCAGTGTGGTTAGCCAATTCCTAAACTCTCCTTGTGAGGGCCATTGAGATGCAGTGATACAAATCCTCAAATACATTAAGGGAGCTACCGGAAAAGGCCTCATCTATGCAGATAAAGGACATACTCAGGTCGTTGGATACCAATGTTATTAATGGCAGATGGCGATTCATGGCGAAAAGCCAAAAATCCGCCATACAAATATGGCAAATGGCATTGCGGCCAATGGCGGAAGCCATGGCGGCTATATTAAAAAAAAAAAAAAATATATACAAAAAATACTAAAAAAAAATAATAACATATATCAAGAACAATAAAATTAAAAATATATTCTAAGAAATAAAATTCACCAAAAGTATAACTGTTATATAAAATTTGAACTATATAGGATTTACATTTACTTGGGGTATTGTCATATGTGTTAATTGTTATGCTATGTTTTTCTTGAATTTGACTTTGATTATGACATTATGTTACTTATAATAATCAAAGTCAAATTCAAAGTATAATCAAATTATCCAAGTCATAAGTCAAAAGACATAACATATGCACAAACAGAGCCTACTGGGTAAGGAAAAGAACAGAGTGGATGATGGGTAAGAAAAACAACACGCACGGTGGGTGGGGGGAAAAGAAACACAGCATCCTTTGGGTGATGGTCATTTAATGGGTGGGTGCGAAACAGATAGAAAGAAACAGAGAAAACAAAAAAATAAACAGAAACAAAAACCTTAACTACTTGGAGATTTGGAGAAGAAAGAAACAAAGATGGAGGTGTGGCGTGCGAAACAGAGACACGCCGCTGAAGAAGATAGAGACGTAGCAGTGATTGGCCGGCGAAGACGATCGGCACTGTTGGAGTGCGATGGAAGAACAGAGGCTCGATGGAGTGGGTAGCAGCAAATGGTTTGGGAATTAGGGCTCAATGGTGATTGGTGAGAAATCAGAAACAAAAACCACCCAAACTGCCTAAAATACCCCTAATTTTAAAACCAAAAAACCCAAAGTACCCTAGAATCCGCCATTTAACTATGGCGTCCGCCACACCGCCATCTCCATGGCGGCCGCCATGTGCAACCCGCAACGCCATTTGCTTTCTATGGCGTTCTGCCTGATTTCCGCCCCGCCATGGCGCCATAGCGCCGCCATAACCACCTTTTGATAACACTGTTGGATACTCAGATACTGATTGGTCAAGTTCTCCTACTGACAGACGATCCACTTCAGGGTATTGTGTACTCATTTGAGGCAACCTAATTTCCTGGAAAAGTAAGAAGTAAAATGTAGTTGCAAGATCTAGTACCGAAGCAGAACACCGAGCTATGACCTTAGTCACTTGTAAACTCATTTGGTTGAAACAACTCCTCAAAGAACTTCAATTTGGTAAGGTTATGACCTTAGTCACTTGTAAACTCATTTGGTTGAAACAACTCTTCAAAGAACTTCAATTTGGTAAGGTTATGAAAATGATACTCATATGTGACAATCAAGTTGCTTTGCATGTAACTTCCAATCCAGTGTTCCATGAAAGGACCAAACATATTGAGGTCGACTGTCATTTCATCAAGGAAAAGATTCTATCAAGAGACAACACCACAAACTTTGTCAATTCAAATGATCAGCTAGCAGATGTCTTCACCAAGTCCCTGAGAGGTCCACGAATAAGTTATTTGTGTAACAAGCTTGGTGCATATGATCTATATGCTCCAACTTGAGGGAAAGTGTTGGAAACATGTAATTAGGTGTAATTAGTAGTACAGTTGTTAGTCCCACATCATGTAAATTATGTAATTATTTATTACCTATTGAGTATATATTCAGTCTCCGTTGTGTAATTGAAACACACGGTTCAGTTCATGTCTTTTTTTCTCTCTCTCAACAGCCAAAACCTATGGGATTGTGTCATGCAACAAAGCATGCCAATCTCTCTGCATGTCTAACAAAGAAACACCACTAAGGAGACTATGAGCAGAACACTAGAGGGAAGTCAAAAAAATAACCATATCCCAAATGAAGTCTAAAGTTGAAAAAGTTCCCTTGAAAATTCTAGCATTCCTATCCAGCCATTGTTATCAGTATCGCAAGAATCGTGATACGATGCGAGTCAAGCCTCCATCGATACAGATCGGTTGCAGACTCGTTTTTGGCTTCGAATCGTGGTTGGAATCGCACATATCATGCCTGAATCGCAGAAATCGCAATTCTGTTTTGTATTGTGCGATTCTTGAACAAATGGGTTTCGCACTCAACCGTATCAAATCCGACGCGACACGACTTGAAAAAACCCTTGTTTTTCAATTTTTTTTTTTGCAAATATTTTTACGGTGATGGAGGGAAAGGGCCAAAACTTTCCCACCCAAAGCTACCCACCCATTATACTTAAGGAAAACCCTATTTTGTTGGTCCCCCACTTCTGCCTTATACCAACACTTCACGTGCTCTCTGTCCTCGATGTCTCTGATGTGGAGAGCTACTATTGTGCTTTGCTGCTATTGAATATTCTACTGGTCCCTCTTGCCTCTATTGCTGGTATTTCTTTGATTTGTTGTCTCTGTTGTTGTGCTTAGTGTTGTGTCCTTTTGGGTGGAAATGGGTACCAAAAGAAAGGAGGTTGATATTACGTGGGGTCATTATTGTTGAATTGGAGGGTTTTAGGTAAAGAAGGAAGAAAAGAGAGAATAGAGACTTAGAATAATATGAGATTGATATTGATTTGATGTGATGATAATGTGATACAAAAGACAAACTCAATAGTCCTATTTATACTAATACTAGACTCCTACTCTTAATTAAATAAGGAAACAAATCATTAAATAATAAATAGGAAATAACTCTTTAAGAGATCATTTAAGATACTCTAAAATATTCTAAGATACAATAAAGATATTATGGGATATTTTTCAGATATTCTAACAATTGTGAAAGTGTTCCTCCACATAGACTCTTAGTTAAGTGTAAATATTGTTCACATACTTGTTGGGGTGGTATTTCAAGGATGAAACATCATCTTGTTGGAACAAGGGAAAATGTGAGTGTGTGTACAAGTGTTCCAGATGAGGTTAAGGAAATGTTTGTCAAATTGTTAGAAAATAGAGAAAAGAAAAAAGATGCAAATAGCCTTGAATGTTTTGAAGAGGTTGGAACTCAAGAACGAAATGCTAATGCAAAAAAGGGAGCAATGGACTCATTTGTTAGTAAAGGGAAGGAAGGAACATCTAAAATTGTCAAGCAAAAGACAATGAATGAGACGTTGAAAGATAGGGAGGTGGTCATTCAAGATATTTGTAAATGCATATAGGAAATACTTTGCCATTTAATTTGGTAAGAAGTCCATTATTTATCCAAATGTTGAAAACTGTTGGTGAATATGGTAGGGGTTTGAAACCTCCTACTTATCATGGGGTGAGAGTTTCTTATTTTAAGAAACCAGTTGATAGCATCTAAACAAATTTAGAGAAACATAAGAGTGAATGGGAGAAATAGGGCTGCACTTTGGTGTGTGATGGTTGGACGGATGGAAAAGGTAGGTCACTTACCAATTTCCTAGTTAATAGTCCAAGTGGGACTGTTTTCCTAAAATCTGTTGACACTAGTGATGTGATCAAGGATGCTAAACAAATGTTTGAGTTATTGGACAGCTTGGTGGAAGAAATTGGGGAGGATAATGTAGTGCAAGTTGTGACAAATGGTGCCTCTACTCTTGAGGCAGCAGGGAAGATGTTAGAGAAGAGGAACAAAATTATTTTGGTCCCCTTGTGCGGCTCATTGCCTTGATTTAATCCTTAAGGACATTGAGCAGCTTCCAATATTTTATAATACCATTGCAATGCAAAGAGAGTCACAACTTTCATATATAGGCATACATGGGTCCTTAACTTGTATAGAAAATATTCCAAAGGAAGGGAATTAGCTAAGCCAGCAGTCACAAGGTTTGAAACTGCTTATCTCACACTAAATTGCATTATGCAACAAAAGAATTCCCTTTGGTCTATGTTTCCTTATGAGGAATGGGCTACTAGTAATTATGCTAGTAAAAGTAAGGCTAAGGAAGTGATGAACATAGTTTTGTGTGATGCTATATTTTAGAAATCCATCTAATATTGCTTGAAGTGTGTGAGTCCACTTGTGAAAGTATTGAGGCTTGTAGATAGTGACTCAAAACCCGCCATACCATATATTTATGAGGCCATGGATAGAGCTACAGAGCAATTAACTGAAAACTTAAAAAAGCAAGAGTCAAGGTATAAAAAGGTGTGGAAGATTATTGACACTCGTTAGAATTTACAACTGCATAGGCCTCTCCATGCTGCTGCCTACTATCTCAATCCTAAGTAAGTAATTTCATTCTTTTATGGTTTAGGCATTTTAGTTATTTATTTTAGAGATTAAGTTACTTTGGTAATTAAAAATTGTCGTATTTCTTGTTTTATTAGGTTCTATTATGACAAAAGCTTCAATGTGGATAGAGAAGTTTTATTTGGTTTATATGAAACCATTGAGAGAATGGTTCTAGATAGAAGGATAAGATTTTCAATTGATCAACAACTCGAGAAATTCAAGACAGCCAGGGGGCTTTTTGGAATGAGCATGGCAATAGACACTAGGGACAAAAAGCAACCCAGTAAGGTTTTACATTAATTTTCATAATTTAAAATTTTAATCCTAAAGCAATAAGTTAGTAACATGTAGTTTTAATTTCTATGCTTGCTTTTGTTTTGATAGCTCTTTGGTGGGAAAGTTTTGGTGGAGAGGGTAAAGAGTTACAAAAGCTAGCCATGAGAGTTTTGAGTCTCACGTGTAGTGCTACTGGATGTGAGAGAAATTGGAGTACATTTGACCAAGTGCATACTAAGAGAAGAAACTGCTTGGAGCAACAAAGGCTAAATGCACTCGTGTATGTTAAGTATAATCTTCAACTTGAGATGAGACAAAAGTCTAGAGAGGAGAAGGGAGATACTTATGATCCTATATGCTTATCCGGTATTGAATTGAATGATAAGTGGATTACTGAAAATGAGGATCCTTGCTTACCAATTGATGCTTCAAGGATGGATACACATGAGTGCTTCACTTTTGAAGAAGGAGCTCCAAGCAAGAAAAGGAAGAGAGGTACTGGTTTAAAACTTAAAACACTCTACACTAAAAGTTAAACAATGTTGTCATACTTATTAAGTTTTTTTTTCCCTCGTATATGTCCAAGAAACTTAAATGCCAAGGCCAATAAGAAAGAGAAATCTATAATAGGAGATGAGAGTGACATTGAAGAGATTGTTGGAGATGCAAAGGAAGAGGGAGAGCTTTTGATATCGGATGAAGAGGATGAATTAAGTGACATTGATCTCGGGATGATGAACCATGAATGATAATCATTAGATTATGTACTAGGAATAGGAAATAGTGATCTGATATCTTCTATAATATTTTTTTGAGGGGCTGAACTGCTGAACCTGTGCAGTCACTATTCTATTTGTCATTTTGACTATTATGACTTGAATCTTGGTTTATTTTGAAGTTCATATTTCAGTTTATTGACTGTGTAGTGAATTATTTGACTTTAAAATGCTAATATATAGATGTTTTTAATGTTTCTTTATGTGAAAATATATTTTACGACTCAATTATTGGTCATGAATCTTACGATTCACGATACGGTTCGATTCACAATTCGGAAAATAGGTCTTCTGATTCACGATTCATATCCCAATTTGGTAACCATGTTTCCAGAAACACCATAGAACAACATAGATCGAGTACTGTCATAAGATCTTTGCTTCTTTACGAAAGCCAAAATGTCTAAACTTTGTAAGGAGAAATTGATGCAAATCCTTAGGACAGATCCAGGCTTCTCCAAAAAACCCAAACAACTTGTTCCAAAGGTAATTTGCTGCAGAACAATGCAGAAAGAGGTGGGCCCCTGATTCTGAGGCAGAACAACACATTATACACATATTGGGAGACAAAGTAGTGAGAGGTCTGTGCTTCTGAAGCATGTCGTTAGTACTAATCCAATTAAGAATAGCAGTCCAGACAAAAGATTTGACCTTTAAGGGAGCTTTGGACTTCCAAATAGGCTTTTCCAACATAAATCTATCTCTACTAGGAGAGTGAGTCAAGAATTGAAAGTGAAATTTACAAGAGAAAAAACCTGAAGATTCAAGAGTCCAAGTACTTGTATCAGGATTGGAAGAAAGATGGACAAGTTCAAGCAGAAGCAAAAGAGCCTCTAGCTCACTAACCTCTCTATCAAGCAAGTTTCTAATACAATGAAAGTTCCAAGAGAAGTTAGCTTGAGAAAAAAACTGACACACGGGTAATGTGTAAAGAAGAAAGACGAAAGAGCTGAGGAAAAGCCGAGGAAAGAGGAACAATACCAACTCAAATATCTTCCCAAAATTTAATACAAGAGCCATCACCCAAATGCAAAGACAAAAGAGAAGAAAAAGAAGGCAATCCCTAAAAAATAAATTTCCAAGGACTAGCATGAGCAGCTCTACTCGCAGAATTGGTGTCCCACCCATTCGGATGCAAACCATATTTACTACAAATAACTTGATGCCATAAAGAAGACTGAAGGGGAAAACGCCAAATCCACTTGGCTGCCAAAGCAATATTCTTGGACACTAAATTACCAAGACCCAAACCCACTCCTTCTTTAGTCTACAACAAACCTCCCAATTAACAAGGTGGTCTCTACTCGACTCACCCACCCCCAACCAAAGGAAATCTAGCATAATTTTCTCTATTTTCTGCGCCACTACAACCAATATACAAAAAAGGGAGAGAAAATATAAAGGGATGCTAGACAAACACGATTTAATGACAGTTATCCAACCATCCAAAGAAAAGAAAGCGCCCTTCTGTTAGGAAACCTGCGGTTACTAAAGTATACCACAGGAAGAGGAGAGACGGATGTAGGGGATTACAAACCCAATTGAGTCATGCTGACTATGTGAACAATGAAGTGGAGGGAAATAACCATCTGCTTACGTGACGAGTGTGGGACATGCCAATAGGGAATCTGTTAGAGGAAGGGGGAATAACAGAGAGAGAGAAGGTTGAGAAGAGGCAAGAAATTACTGAGTAAGGAAAGGTTTGGGAGGGAGAGACTAGGCACTCTCGAATTGCCTGGGTTATCAATTTTCTCTTTCATTTGTTAAGAGTATATTCTGTAAATTTCCTTTTTTGTCCCCACTGATCTGATATCACACTGATATCAGCTCAGGAGAGGAGATTTACACATCATTTTCAATATTTGTGAGTGTTTCTGAACTAGTACCTATCAACTGGAATCAGAGCTCCCAATCCTGGGAGCTGTGAATGGTGAATACTCACATGAAAGCCAGAATGGAATCCCTCGAGAAGGGCTTCGAAAGATGGAGGATAGAGGCACAGGAAGAGCGCGAATTACAGGAGGCTCGGTTAAGGAAGAACGAGGAAGCGCAGGAAGCAAGAATGTGGAGAAATGAGATGGTTCAAGAAGAATTGCTGCGTCTAATCCGAGAAATCTCTCGCGGATCAGAATCGGAGGGTGAAGGGAATGGCAAAGGACCAAACGATGGGAACTGTAGTGGGGTGTATGAGGATCGAGGACAGAAATTGGAGGTCCCTGTTTTTTCAGGCGAGGATGCCTATGGATGGGTGAACTGTGTGGAACGATACTTCCAGGTGAATGCGATGAACGACAAGGAGAAGTTACAGGCGGTGATGGTCACTCTGGAGGGCCGCGCACTAAATTGGTTTCAGTGGTGGGAGGTGCAAACCCCAAGCGCAACTTGGGCTGCCTTCCAATTGGCAGTTATCTGGCGGTTTCAACCCGCGTTAACACAAAATCCACATGAGATGATTCTGAGCATGAAGCAGACGGGAACGGTGGGGGAGTATAGGGAGGTCTTTGAGATGGTCTCAGCTCCTCTGCGCGATGCAGAGGAACATTGGCACATTGGGATTTTCTTGAACAGCTTACGGGAGGAGGTGAGGGCAGAACTCAGGCTTCACAGGTTAGATATTCTATCTGAGTTAAATGGATCAAGCCCAGTTAATTGAAGAAAGGGATTGGGCATGGGGGAAAGGAGGACTACCTACAAGTAGAAGAATTGGGCCTCAGTCCAAAATGACCCATCCTTCAAAAGTCACCTTGTTGGATACTAGACCTCGGCCCAATAGCTTCCATGAGCAGGGGAGAAGTAACTCAGTAGCTCCCAATGGACCTCCCCGCTCGAATCTTAGCAGTAGCAAGAAATTCCCCATAGATGGCAAGCATGGGGAGAGCACTGGTAATAACAAAAGAGGAGGAGGATTCAAGAGATTAGCAGAAGCAGAATAGCAAGAGAAATCACGGAAAGGCTTGTGTTTCAGGTGTGATGAGAAATACAGCCTTGAACACATATGCAAGTTTAAACAATTCCATTTTATGATGGTCAGTCAGGAGGAGGAAAAGGAGTTACAGGGGGAACAAGAGATTTTGGAGGAAAATGAGGAGGAGGGGAGAGCCCTACAATTATCTCTTAATAGTATCATAGGAATGACTTCTAAGAAGTCCCTGAAACTGTGGGGAGAAATAAAACAAAAGAAGGTAGTAGTGCTCATTGACTGTGGGGCATCTAACAATTTCATTGCGAAAGGGGTGGTTAAGGAGTTGAAACTGCCTATCACTGAAACATCTGAGTGTTTTGTGGAAGTAGGAGATGGGCACAAGGTGAGAAGCAAAGGAGTGTGTAAAGGGTTCCTTCTGCAGTTGCAAGGAGTGCAAGTTGAGCATGACTTTTTCTTATTTGATTTGGGAGGAGCAGATGTGGTGTTGGGGTTGGATTGATTAGAAGGACTGGGAGAAATCCGAGCTAATTTTAAGGATCTAACTCTCAAAATTGATAGGGAAGGACAGACTGTGACATTTAAAGGAGAACCTTCATTGTCCAAGACTGCAGCATCCTTAAAGGCCATGATCAAAGCTCTTCAAGATGAAGGGCAACGTTTTTATATAGAATATAAAGCTCTCACATCTCTGATGACAGAAGAGACTCCCACTTGGACTGAGTTGGAACAAGTTCTAGCAAATTTTGAGGATGTATTCAAAGAACCTTATGGGTTACCACCAAGAAGAAGACAGGACCATGCTATCACACCGAAGGAAGGAGCTTCCATCCCTAATATTCGACCCTATAGGTATCCTCACTATCAGAAAAATGAAATAGAGAGAATTGTAGCATAAATGCTTACTCCATGAATTATTAGACCTAGTGTGAGCCTTAATTCAAGTCCAGTTCTTTCAGTGAAGAAGAAAGATAGAGGGTGGAGGTTCTGTGTAGACTACAGGGCTTTGAATAACATCACAATGCCTGACAAATTTCCTATCCCTACAATTGATGAGTTATTGGATGAGTTGGAGGAGCCACCATATTCTCCAAATTGGATTTGAAATCCGGGTATCACTAGATTCGTATGAAGGACAGTGACATATCCAAGATAGCCTTTAGGACTCATGAGGGACACTATGAGTCACTTGTGATGCCCTTTGGGTTATCCAATGCACCATCCACTTTTCAGTCACTCATGAATGAGGTGCTTAGGCCATTTCTAAGGAAATTTGCTTTGGTGTTTTTTGATGATATACTTATTTACAGCAAAGATAAACAGGAACATATAGTACACTTGAAGATTGTCCTACAACTCTTAAGAGATCACAGATTGGTTGTGAATAAAAAGAAATGCAGTTTTGGGCAGGTTCAGTTAGAGTATCTAAGCCATTTGGTCTCAGCCGCAGGGGTTAAAGCTGATCCTAAGAAGGTAGAGGACATGCTAGACTAACCTACTCCAACTGATGTGAAGAGTTTGAGGGGGTTTCTAGGCCTTACTAGATATTATAGAAAATTCATTAAGGATTATAGAAAAATTGCAAGACCCCTTACTCAACAACTAAAGAAAGATCAAATTTACATGGGGAAATGAAGCCCAACAAGCTTTCGAGGCACTCAAGGTAACCATGACTACACTACCTGTACTTGCTATCCCTGATTTTGAAAAGTCTTTCACAGTGGAAACAGATGCTTCAAGCAAGGGACTAGGAGTTGTCCTAATGCAAGACAACAGACCGGTGGCATACATCAGCCAAGCACTCTCCGATAAAGCACAAACCAAATCTGTATATGAGAGAGAACTAAGGGCAATTGTTCTTGCAGTACACAAATGGCGCCATTACTTAATGGGACAGCATTTTATTGTAAAGACTGACCAGAGAAGTTTGAAATTCCTCATAGAACAGCGATTGATGGGGGAGGAACAGAAGAAATGGACCTCTAAACTTATGGGGTTTGATTTTGAGGTACACTACAAACCAGGAACTGAGAAAAAAGTCGTTGATGCCCTCTCCAGGAAGATGATATTGTCAGCCATATCTACAGTCCACCTAACTGAATGGGATAGCATCTTGGATGAGATTCAAGCTGATGATAGGATGCGGTCCATTACGTAGGATTTGGTAAGGAATCAAGATTCCCACCTAGGATTCCAACTACAATGAGGCAAGTTGCTCTATAAGAATAGGCTGGTGTTGCCTAAAGCATCTGCAAAAATCCCAACCGTCTTAAAAGAATTTCATGACTCCACAGTGAGAGGACATTCAGGGTTTTTCAGAACCTTTTAAGAGCATTTCTGGGTTCCTCTATTGGGAGGGAATGAAGAAAGACATCCAATCCTATGTAGCAGCTTGTGAGGTTTGCCAAAGAAACAAGCATCAAACTCTGTCTCCGACAGGACTCCTACAACCCTTACCTATTCCAACTCAGGTTTGGGCTGACATTTCCATGGATTTTATTGGGGGACTTCCCAAGACTCAGGGGGTGGATACCATCCTTGTGGTGGTGGATAAGCTAACCAAATATGCCAATTTTCTTACCCTATGTCACCCCTACACAGCTAAGGATGTTGCAGGTAGATTCATTAAAGACATTGTCGAGCTCCGTGGGTTTCCAACTTCCATAGTCACAGATAGAGACCAGGTATTCCTCAGTAAATTATGGACAGAGCTGTTTAAACAGGTTGGGACTAACCTCAAGTTCAGTTCAGCTTATCATCCTCAATCAGATGGCCAAACTGAGGTAGTTAATCGTTGTCTGGAAACCTACTTAAGGTGCCTTACTGGGACTAAACCACGGCAGTGTCCCAAGTGGCTTAGTTGGGCAGAGTATTGGTATAATACCAACTACAATTGCTCTACTAAATTATCCCCATTTAAGGCTCTGTATGGTCGTGACCCTCCTGTACTACTCAGAGGTATTGAAGATCAATCTCCAGTAGAAGAGGTTTCTAAAATGCTACTTGAAAGGAACCATTTGCTTGATGACTTAAAGGAGAATCTGGTGCAAGCCCAAAATAGGATGAAAGTGCAGGCTGATAAGAAAAGAAGGGAAGTTGTATATCAAATTGGAGATTTTGTGTATCTCAAGATCCAACCTTATAGACTACGGTCTTTGGCTAAGCGGTATAATGAGAAATTGAGCCCAAGATTCGATGGCCCTTTCTAGATCATTGAGAAAATTGGGCAGGTAGCCTACAAGCTCCAACTCCCAGCTGATAGCCGCATTCATCCTGTGTTTCATGTCTCTTTATTGAAGAAGTCGGTCACTGCCACTGCTTTCAGCCAGCCCTTACCAGTACAACTGGCAGCTGATTAGGAGCTTCAGGTTCAGCCTGCAGCCATGCTTAATATCAGGCAAACTATCGGGGGCATTACTAAGGTATTGATCAAGTGGCAGGACTTGCCTGATTTTGAAAATTCCTAGGAGTCATTGGCTGCAATTTAGAACCAATTTCCTCACTTTCACCTTGAGGACAAGGTGAAACTCCTGGAGGGGAGTATTGTTAGGAAACCTGCAGTTACTAAAGTATACCACAGGAAGAGGAGAGACGGATGTAGGGGATTACAAACCCAATTGAGTCATGATGACTATGTGAACAATTAAGTGGAGGGAAATAACCACCTGCTTACATGGCCACGGGTGTGGGACATGCCAGTAGGGAATCTGTTAGAGGAAGGGGGAATAAAAGGGAGAGAAAAGGTTGAGGAGAGGCAAGAAATCACTAAGTAAGGAAAGGTTTGGGAGGGAGAGAGCGAGCACTCTCGAATTGCCTGGGTTATCAGTTTTCTCTTTCATTTATTAAGAGTACATTCTATAAACTTCTTTTTCTGTCCCCACTGATCTAATATCACACTGATATCAACTCAAGAGAGGAGATTTACACATCATTTTCAGTATTTATGAGTGTTTCTGAACCAGTACCTATCACCTTCCAACTATCTAATCGCTAGGAAATCATACAAACCGCTACATCCCAAAAGGACAAGCCACGAGGATTACCTCCTAAAGGAATGCCAAGATAGAAAAGCCATTGAAGAGATTGACAACCTGCCAATGTATCAAAAGAGGTCAAAATTTGACTGTCCACATTCGCATCCGCTAAACCACCATTGGCCAAATTAATCTTAAGACCAGCGATGACCACAATGAACCTCAAAATAGACAGAATGTTAACAAAAGAATCAACATCTGGCTCCAAGAAGAAAACAGTGTCATCAGCAAATTGAATGTGAGAAACTAAAACCCCCTCCGAGCCAACCATCAACCCCTTAACCAACCCATTATTAATAGCTCATGACACTAAACAACTAAGCACATTAACCACAATAGTAAAGAGAAACAGAGATAAAGGATCCTCTTGCCTCACTCGCCCCTTACCATTAAACAAAGATTTTGGTTCACCATTGACTATGACGGCAAAAGTGGAAGAGGACAAACAACCCGAAATCCAGTTTCTCCATCTCTCCCCAAAACCTTTCCTATCCATAACTTTATCAAAAAAATCCCAACTTACATGATCACAAGCTTTCTCAAAATCTAACTTAAACACCAGACCATGTTTCCTCCAAAGAAACTCTTAATGCATGAATCAACTGAAAATTAAATATGACAGAATATATAAAACTACTTCAATGAGAGCTTATATGAAACATATTTTTTTACCTCCAACTTTTCACCTTCAGCTTTTAGAAGATCAATTGATTGCCGCAACTCTATCACTTCAGCACTGGCTCTGGAAATCAAAGACTGCACCCAGAAACAAACGTCAAAGCAATAATCCAGGTAATTATTATGCACCATCTCATGCACTTCAAACATATGTTAATCAAAATATTCAGTGAATATAAATCAAAATACAAAGAACATTTCAAAAGATCTAAAGAACATTCAAAAAGAAAAGTCAGTATTTAAAAAAAAAAACTAAGGAAAGAATATATGCTTGAACCTACATCAACATCATAGACAATTTCACCAAAATCATGTCATATGATGATCAATAATGTTATCCCAACAACAAATTAGTTCAAAGAAATTAAAAATGTAAAAATGCAAGAGATAAAGTAAACTGCAACAGGAGTTAAATACTTAATAAAAGTCAGGCAAAGACCAATTTAATATCCAAGCACTGATTTAGCCATTGTCTAGTGATGTCCAGTTTTGTTGGAACTTGAGTAACCCAAAATAAAACGGAATAATTGATGTTTTAACATATTGTTTAGAGAGTACGAACATCATAGAATGCTTCGTGTCTTAAAGTTCATCAGCCACTAGTACGTCTTAATGGCATATGCAGCCAATGCTAGCATGCCCCAAAGCCGCAATGGCACCATGGGGAATGGCATGGCAGCCAACATACTGAAGCATTGTGACCATTTACAAAAACAACAGAAATAAATATTAAGGACAAATACAAAGATAGAACAACAACAAACAAAGTACATCCATATTTAAGCATAAATACTCATAGGATTTATGGTGGACGTAGTGCAAGCATTTTTCACATCACATTACAAAAAGAAGACTAGTGCTATTACATTCATCTGTATTACGAGTCATAAATCACAAGATGTTTGAACCCTATTCACTTCAATCAAGAGATTAAATTTAATTGATATGTGAGGCTGTGCATTTGCAAATCAAAGTCCTAAGATCTCTACTGTTTCTGCATAAAAAAGGCAAAAAAAAAAAACGTATGGTCTCTAATTGATGAAAAGCAGAAATTTATAAAGCAAAAGTACCAATAAGCTATGTTCCTTCTATGCTCTTTTCTTTCTTGTTTTTAGAACTGTGTGACATTTTGTCCCTGCCTCCATGTAACAAGCTAGACACAAGAAAATTTTAAACTAATATTCACCAGCTAGTGTCTTTGTCCTTGTTTAGATGACAAATATAATTAGGTCATTACTCACCTCTTCACTAACAAAAAGACGCAAAGTGTTGTAGTACAAGATCCGACGAGGCCCTACAAGGTAAAATTTGAAGAAAAATAATAATCTGCTATTGGATAACATATTGAACTTTAAGAATAAGGTCAGCAATGTTGCCTCTGATAACATAGATGACAGTGAAGCATGATATACATATTCTGTGAGCAAATTACTGTAATTGAAATAAAGGTTCCAGGGTTGGCCATGGCCTTAATATCAATTATCTGCATAAGTTCTATTACAACGAACAGCTTCATAACCATAATTACTTCAATAGAGATGAGATCCATTACCAGTACAAATATAATATCTTTTTACTCGCTGCATGAAGAATGAAAATATCAAATGCAACACTCAACATTAACACAAATCACATTTCAATGATCCCATTCCGTTGACTAGAAGCTTCTAATTTGAAAAACAGCAGAGACCCTTACTTTTGAGTACTAGAAGCCCCAAGGCAGCAGTGGCCCCACATGTAATCATTGGATGTGAAGCTGCAACAAGGACACCCTCTGCAATGGAAGATTAAAAGTTAAACTTTAGAAACTTAAATTGTAAACAGAAGAACCTATCTTCAGTAAATAAACCACCAGAGCCACCAAATGCAAACCTTTGATCTTTCCAACCAAAATATCTTCATAAGCATTGCACTGAGACTTGAGATCATCCAAAGAATGCTACAGTCAACAGAAGTTAGAAAGATAACATTAAAAATCTTTGAATAAAAAATCGAACAAACCAATAAAATGCGTGATGTCGAAGCTTAGTTATAAGAAATAAAAAAATTCAAAATCCACTGAATTAGATCATAAAAATTCAAATTCTAAATGGTTTATTCATTGTTTTCCCTTTCCCCTTGATTTTTTTTTTATCGGGAAACTAATATAAGAAAAAAAAAATCTTGACACGCACATTGCCAGTGCCATCGAACTAAAGAAGCAACGAAGCAAAATCCATTGAATTAAGTCATGTCATGAAGAATCATATTCGAAATGGTTCGTTCAATGTTTATCTTTCCAAGTGATGAGTGTTTTTTTCTTTTTCTTTTTGATTTTCTCGGGAAACAAACAGAATCAGGAAAACGAGATTTTTACCAAGGTTTGGTGGAAATGAGCGGAAGAAGTTGAACGGATTTGAGAGAAACGGGATATGGAAGCGTCGAGGGCAGACTCGACGGCGTCGTTTAAGGCCTTCTGGTAAAGCTGGGCTTGCCGAACGGCGTAGTCGACAAACGTCGTCGTTTCATCTAGGGTTCGAGGATTGCTGCTTGTGAAGTGGTTTCCAGGTGCCGGGGTTGTTTCAGATTCCGATGATTCTGCCACCGTCGCCATTGTCAGACGTGCACTTTCCTTCCTTCCTTCCTTGCAGGTGTAAGCTCTGGCGTGTTTTCTCCCTCCTGGTTACTGTTAAACTTTATGTAAAAGAAAAATGCTACTTATATAACAAATGTATTTGTACAGAAATCACACCTGTGTACGACACAATGAGAATAAATATATCTGTCCTAGTTTATTTAATTGTAATTAAATGATAAAAAATTAAAATTTGAAAATTATAATTATAATAATTATAATAATATATAAATAGATGTATACATCTAATGTTATTATATATAAAAGTAGCAATTTTGCAAATAAAGTTGCTCTACTTAAAAAATAAAATAAATTTTACTCCCTTTTTATTAGATGTACATATATTAATTATATTGTTATGTATTGTTATCTATGAAGACGGACATGCTTGACATGAAATGTTCATATATATGTAGTACAACGTGAAAGAATTATACGACTATTTTGTCATAAAAATGTACACGATTAGACACGACTAACACAACCCATTAATATTTTCTTAAAACTTAGTTTCCATTTAACGTTTAATTAAAGTTTGTAGCTCACCAATTCACATGACCGACGTCCTGCCCACTATTTTCACATACCAAGATTTTAAGTTTTATCTTTTCACATATTATACTTTTAAGTTTTATCTTTTCATTATTTTCATCTTACAAATTTTCTATGTCATCCACTTTGTTGTTACCGAAACTATTATTTCATCTAGTTATTTTTTTTAAAATATGACATTATTATTGATTAAGAGGTTATTTTTTTTTAGATTATAATAAATTATGTTCTATATTTTTTAAGAGAGACTTACTTAAATAAAGAAATATTAAGATATATTATATTAAAATATTATAAATCTTCAAACTTATAGAAATGATATTAATGAATTATGAATTTTTTTTAAAATTTTGAAATTATATATATATATATATAGATATATATATATATCTATATATATATATATATATATATATATATATGTCAATGTCATTCCTATAATTTTGAAGTTAGTGTGTTAAAATTTCCTATCCGTCCGTTTTCATTTATCTATTGTTATTTTAAAGAATTATACTCTATTTTTAAATAAAAAAATTTTATATTCTTTTTTATAAAAGATGAAAATGCACATATTTTAATTTATTTTTATGTTTTTTATTAAAATTCCATTAAGTTCCGCTTTTCTCGTGATTTTTAACATAATGTCTTATATTTTTTTACTAATGTTAATAAAAAAAATTTATCAAAATATCATTGATTAACCTTTATACATATCGAGTTTTTTAAAAAAAATTGAAAATTTGTCACTAATGAATATGTGAAGAAATTGAAGTTAATGGTTCTTTGATTTTTTTTATTATTTTATTGACCTTTGTAATGATCATCAGGTTAGATTAAGAGAATAAATTGTTGGTAATATCAATAATTTGTGGTAATTATTTTCAATAATTATGAGAATTAGTTAATACCTTCCGATCTTTTACAATCCTTTTGCTTTACAACTTTTTTTAATTTCAGGTGACATAATGCTATTAATAAAATATTTTTTATCTCAATTTTATAGAACTAATACAATTATTTTAAATTAAATAATCAACGTATATTAGTTCGAATAGAAGAAGTTTGAGTCTCTTAAATATATGATTCTAGATTAAATCTTAAAATTTATATCTATAAAAAGAATACAATTAGAATATATCTTTACTTAAACGTCTGACCGTAATACTAATAATCATACTTAATGTACACTAGTATCAGCATGTCTAAATCCAAAATAAGTTACAAACATGAAATATATAACATACCAATAATAAAATAATTTATATAATATATATATATATATATATATATATATTGAAAATAATAATATATAGATAACAAAAAATAAAAATAATATAATAATATTTATTCTAATAAAATTCAAAATTTTAGAAATTGAATAGTAAAAATTTAATACAAAGAATATTTTTAAGCAAAGCATTAAGAACCTAATAATAACTAATAAATTATAAGCATGCTATACACGGAAAATTAAAATGCCTCTTAATAGGTAATTAAGAGCTACAACCTATTTAAGAAATCAAATTGTCACCAAATAAATGAAAGATTTGAATTAACCAATCAAAATGTCAATTTGAAAGTCACAAAAGGAAGAGGCACATTGCCTCTCTTCCCTTAACACCTAGTGGAGTGGTATTAACAAGAGAGAAAGGGAAAGAAGTTTCGCAAATCACGACGGGTAGCATAGGTGTCAGGTTACTATTCCACTTAACCCTCCATATAATTAAAAACCTTTCAATATCCTCACCATACTTCATCATAAAACGAAGCATAGAGAGAGAATAGAGAAAGGATGGTGAGAATTAGAGAGAGACACAGAGCTCCTTTTCTAATCTATTTTTCTTATTTGAGACCAAGTTCATCTTTTTCATCTCCTACACTCCTCAATTTCGCTCTTTCCTTCACAAGTTCAAAGAATCCACTAAGGTAGAAGGATGAAAACCATCCATTTTCTTTCTTGTTCCTTCTTTTCATAATCTTTGGTTGGTTACAGTTTTTATTCCTTTTGAAAGTCTCTATTTTTCCTTTGTTTTTTTTTTAATTCTCTCTGACCTTTATATACATGCAGAAAAAGAATCCACATTTTTAACGATCTCCCATTGGAAGGGTTAAAAACGTGTTCTTTCATCTAAAAATCTTCTTTCTTTTCTGTTTTGAAAGTGGTTTACGCAAGTTCATGCTAGAAAGAAGGGATCTTGAGTGTTTTGTAAGACCATTTGATTTTTGGTTTCAAGATGGACTAAGGCTAGGCATGAAGACTTCAAAGACAAAGTCTTGATCCTTACATGCATTCTGTCTTCTCATCACCCTTCTGTTTATTTTTTTTTTTTGTTTCTATTTTCTTTACACTTGTTTGTGGGCTTTGAGAGGGCTGAATTTTAAAATCTTAATATTGTAATTTTAGACTTGAACTTTGGGACTTTTGATTTCTATTTCTTACCTTATGCCTAAGTGAATCTCGAGTGAAGGGCGAAACCTTCATTAAATTCAATTTTATGGACTTGAAACTATCTTATACTATGTTTTATTTTTTTCCCTTGTTTTATGTTTTGTTGGTAGCCTATAAAACTAGAAAACTTGTTTGCTAAATCAAGCCTAAAACTCATTTTTATGATGCTAACTTAATACACTTAAAATGTAAAGAAATTATGGGTCCATCAAACCATTGTGTTTACTCTTTCGATGTCACTAAGGCAAATCAAATTATTGACATGTTGTTAAAAGATAAACAAATTAAATTAACTAACGGACATATCATCTTATTACCTAATGAAATTGAAAATAGAAAATATTGTAAATATTGTAACTTTTATAAGCATTCTACAAATGGTTGTGCTCAATTCGGGGACATAATCTAGCAAGGACTCATTGAGGGAAGACTGGAGTTTGACGAGAAGCGAGAATCAGCGATGAAGATGGATACAAATCCATTTGAGATTCAAGTCAGGTACACCAAACCTTAAAGCTTGCAGGTGGGCATGATCGAAGTCAACTTTAGGAGGTGATAGATGAACAACGTCTCTGGAAAATTGTTGATTTATTAGAGGTGGCCCATCAATACCTCTACTTTGCAATAGGCAAATTAAATCAACAGGTGTGGGCTGGAGGTCGCGTGTGGCTTAGGGCGGTGGTTCGACATTGCATATCTGGCTTGGGGCGAAGGTTGCATGCGGGATGGAGGTCGCATGAAGCATGGTGGTGGCTGGGTCTCTGTTTGGGTCATGGTGATGGCTTGGGTCTACCTTTGGGTGGTTTAGTGGTGGTTTGAAATGTTTTTTTTTTTTCATTTGAGCAATCTGAATTCGAGCAACCAGAGTTGAAAGAACAAAGTCTGCTATCCAAAACCATTTTTTAAATTTAGGATTTATTTTAATAATGATAATTGTATAAGCTAGAATACTATAATTAGCAAGAAAAAAGACAGGGGTAATGATTAAATGGCATTGGTTACAGTTTCTGAAGCTCTATGTAGAGACAACATCATGGAAGAACAGGGTCGAAGGAGTGTGTTCTTCCTATTGTATAGGATTTGGATTTTGTTTCTTGGATTGAAGTGAGGCATGGCATGACTTGACTTTGAAAATTAGGGTTCAAAATTCTATAGAAGAGAGAGAGGTGAGAAGAAAAGAGGAAGAAAAATAAGGATGGGAGACGTGGCAAATTATTTAATGTCACGTGTAATATGTAAGACACATGGCAAAAGTGAGTTGGACATCCATTTATCACGTCATCATTTAACAGATCCTTACTAATGGTAGAGACCAAAATCACTCACTTTAAAAAAATAAATTACACAAACCAAACCCAAAATTTAATTAAAATCAAAACTAACAAGTGATATATTTGTAAGGACCAAAAACATATTTAAGCTAAAAAAAGAAGATATAAATACAATTAAAGCTAGTTTTGGATGGAAGATAGAAAAGCATCAATTGAACAAAAAAAAAAGAGAAAAAGACACTAAAAAAGAGGGTGCTATTTAGGGAAGATAGAAAGTCAACATCAGATGGGAAAAAAAAGGTATATAGTAAGACAAAATAACTTAAAGCTAGTTATGCATGCAATTGTGAAAAGAAAATGTTATCATGTAGGATAGAGGAAGTCATGCAAAATAAGAAGAATTTTTCTAGCATCGAAATGGATAATGGGTGCTGGCCGGCAATGATGGGTTATAGTCGAATGTGTAATAGTAAATGTTATGGATGTTATTCAAGTCGCAATAGTGTGTGTTGCACACTACAATAATGAAATGTTCTACCTTTAACTACTTTGTGATTTGCTTCAAATTTTTACTCCTTGCAATTATAAAGCTAGGATAAGTATCATGTTTCAAACCCTAGCTCTCTTTGTTATCTTCATATATATGGAAATGCATTTTGTTTTCTATTTGCTTTCGTCTATTGATTCTTTTGCATCTTCTCATTCTCTCTTTTTTTTTTTAATTTATTTCTTATCTAATGGCTTCACATTCTATGTCTATTAAGAATATTTGTCTACAAAAAAAGACATGGAGGATAAAGATTTGTGTTCTTCGTTTATGGATTTGGATTTGTCCAATTTCAAGAATCCTTAGATTCTAGAATCCACAGAAATGGTGTTGATATATGAATCTGTGAGTTATATTTATGTTTGAAAATATAATATACTATTAAGGCAAGATTGGTTACTATAGCATCTATGTTCTTTTTGTTTATCATTCATTTTAGCAAGAACTTGAATAGCTTGCTCTTAGGATTTGTAATTCTCTGTAAGTATGATTGTCTTTTAGTAGTCCTCAATTTCTACTGGCAGCTAGTAATGTTTCTAGACTCTAGTATATTTTAACTATAAGGATAGTCTATTAATTACCTTTTGTGGTGTATATGGTATAGTAAATCTTGTTATGTACTTTGTGTATAGTTGACTCTGAACACACACACACAGAGGGAGCATATCTAGTGAGAGGAGTTTTTATTGTGAGAGGAGTAAATCTTAACCATACAACCATACATACATGGTCAAGATTAAAAGTTACTTAAAAGTCATGTGACCATTTAAAAAAGTCACATACATTTATGTTTTAATCTTGATCATTTATGTAAGATCCAATAGTCAAGATCCACTCCTCTCACCTCTTAAAATAAGCACTTCTCTCACCAAATATGTTCCACACACACACACATACATATATATATATATATAGTTGGTGCATGACGGAAGCCCATGTCTATTGATATCCCTAATTTATTAATGTTTTTCTAGATCATATTGAAGTTATGTCTAGTCTAATTTAGGAGAAATTATGTTGAATTCTTGATTGCACCATTTTTGAGCTTGTAGTTGTTTGCTAAGTTCTCTTTATTAGACTTGTAGGCTAGGTGGATGCTTAACTATGTTAGCCTACGTCTCAATCATGGCTTAGTATTGTGTTGTGATAAAGATAATTACAAAATGGAGGCTATTAACTAAATAAATTATAAAATGCTAAATTTAAAGTAATTATATATCAAATATAAAATGAGAGTTCCCTATTTTATGATAAATCTGATATTCAAACAATGAAGATACAACTCGAAGGTCAATAGATATCCACCTATTGCGGCTCAAGGAACAAATCCATTTATCTTATTGATCTAATAGATATGACTATGTGGGCCAAACACACTAGGTTAGCAACACACCTGTTAATAAGGGTTTGAACTAAAAAACTCCAAGGCTAACGTCTATTTTTGTTAGCTACAACGTTATGCCAAAGTTTTCTATGAGAAAACAAACTTTTGTACGTTCAAAATGCATATGATATTTCAATTAATCGTACATATTCAATCATGCAATTAGAATTATTCATAAAGAAACAAAATTTTATAATCATTTTTCAAATTTGCTTTTACTATCAATCTTTCACAATAACTATACAATCATACTAAAAGAAAATATTTTAAAGGTGCTTGTCCAAGATTACCATGGTTCTAACAACTTAGGAGATAAAATACATTTCTAAGCTACTCATTAAAATAGTAAAGTTTAATCTTGCTAAAAAATCAATATTTACATATAGGAAAATGGAAGATTAAAAATTATACAATTATATAATGCAAATAACTTATGAAAGAAATTTAGTAAACTTAAAAATTTGTTATATAGTGTATTATCCAATTCAGTCAACATGACAAACTAAATGTATCTAAAGTTTATGTTATCATGTTACCAACGGAACAATAAATAGAACCTCCAATGAATCTAAGACAATGAACAAGGTAACTTTAGCAAGAATTAACACATTGAACCAAGGATTAACTTAACACAAAATTTTTCCTAAATCCCCCAAGTCAAGTCCTAGATATTCCCACTCCTATATATATCTTATTCTACAAAATAAGTTATGTTGTGAGCCTTATATCCACCTTTAGAAGCCAAGATGATCAAAGGAAGGGAGTGGGTAGCTTGTGTGTTTCTCAAACCACAACACCATTCTTCTAAAACTCAATGCAAACACCCAACAAGTAGGAAGAAGGAAGGAACAAGCTTATGCAACATGAATCCATGGAGAACTATGTGAAATAGTAGCCAAAAGGAGATGGAACATGAGAAAGAATGAGAGTAAGAAACAAGAATGGAAGAGGGAAGTGGGAATATAAAAAAGAGTAGTGTTCCCCTACCCCCTCCCCCCCACCCCGCCCATATCCCTGTTGTAAGTACCTATTTATAATACTCATGAGGGAGGCGAGTATCCATGAATATCCACAGATTTTTAATAATTCAAAATAAAATTTTAAAAATCACAAATAAATGAAATAAACTTTAACTTCATATATCGTAACTTTGTTTAATAATTTACAATACTTAAAAAACTAAATGAATATCACAAATAACATACAAGATTCAATTATATTTTATAATAATCAATCTACATAAATAATTATTAAATAAATGGTAAATATTATTTCTTTGACAAATTTTATCATTATGGGTTTATTCACTAAAAAAATTGTAATTAAAAAATATATAAATCTTAATCTCTTCTCAAAGTGAATGAGAGATAATTATAATATGTGTAAAATATTAAATGAGGAAATATGTTTCGCGGGTACTATGATTTCCAACCTTGCCCCTATTTATTAAACAGGTACTCTACCCCTGTTCTGTTGTAGGTAATTCCCGCGAATCCACACGAATGTGGGGTTTTTTTGCCATATCTATGTCACACTTGATTATGCTTATGTTAAACTTATTTGCTTTACTCTATGCTAATTTTAATATATAAACTTATTATCATATATTTATATATTATATATGTATGCATAAAACCCTAACTCAACCCCGATTTGACCTTCGTTGGACTTTAAAACCTTAAACCTCTTCTTTTACTGGTGCAATGACTAGTCCAGTTTTGTAAATATTGCTAGTTATATTCAAATTACTTTAAATTAGTTTGGTAAGGTATGTTTAGGTCAAGTAACTTCATGAATGGAATAAAAGGACTCAAGAGTTTATTCTAGAAAGTTCATGGTAACACAAAAAGATCACATGTGTTAAGAATAATTTATGCGAAACAAAGTCATTAAATGATAAGCTAGGCTAATGTCTTTAAAATATCCTGTTTGACTAATGTTCCATCCTCTACTTGAGCAAGTGGTTCCAAGGCAATCTAATCGTGTTGGTTGGCTCCATGCTAGTTGACAATGGCGGTTCACCGATTAGAGGCAGGATGGGGTACCTACTTAAACATTCTAATACTCAAGTTAGTCTCAAAGTCAAAAGAATTATAAGAGTATAAGCAGAGAATGTGAAATAACCTAAGGTACCTCTAAATGTGTGCTTATATAGAGCGTGAGGTCACTGGGGCCTTAGTTGGTGCGTTATGTGTTAGCTATTAGGCTTGAGGCCAGTAGGACATATTAGTTCATAACCCCCTAACACAATAGTTGATGAGAAGAGTGTATCGAGTGCCGAGGTATATAAGCTGCAACATCCAATTAATAATTAGTAACTAACAATTTAATCATACCTGACTTTGTTGTTGTGATTGAAATTAGACTAAGATGGACTGGGTAACTTGGGCCAAAAAAGGATATACCATCCATAATTCCTCATCTCGAGAGTCGATGAGCCGAGGGTGTCGAGTGCTGAGTTATAGATGTATGCAGAAAAAAGAACATGTCATATAATGTCAAGATGGCAATAGCAAGGAACTGTCCAAAATATGAGAAAGAAATTCAATAAATGCCAGTGATAACATGACATTAGTAATTATAATAACAGGGCGTAGCACATTTAAGAACAATAATCATCTCTTTCACAATGAAAACAATTAAGAATAATGATTAACAAACACAAACCAAAGTTCTATGGTCAGAGTGTCATAATGAAGCAAGATGTAGCAATATGCCAGTAGCACAAGATACACATATAGTTTAGATACCAACAATTGAAGTGATAACAACTTGGTGTAGATAAGTAAAATCAAGAGAGAAAGCACTTGAATGTATAGTAGTATGTCGATATTCTCATATAATTAAGATAACAACAAATGATGAAAAATAATTAAGCTACCAATTCCCTCGGATTAATTCTTGTATGATGATAATTGATGGACTATTGAGATAACTATGTTTTTTTGGCATAGGAAAGTTTAGCAATATAAGATTGTGCCACCTAAAGGAACTAATGTAATAGGAATTCAGATAGTTGAAAACATGAAACCAAGAGCCATCACATCATAGATATTAGCCAGAGGTAACCAATAAGTAATATTTACCTATTTAAATTCCAAAGAGTAATAGAAGTATCAAATTCATGCCAAAGCACCATAGTAAAATGAAATAGGGATAAGAGGTACATTTCCTTCCAACTCTATACGATATAGGGTAAATATAAGTGCTTGAGCTAGAGGTCAAGGCTTAAGCATTAACCTCTAAACAAATCTAACCTCAAAGAAAGTCAAACTCGATCTATGTTTCTGCATAGACAACTAACATAATCCTCCGAATGAGTTCCATCATTTTGTAATAACTCATAAATTTTCATCCCTCAAGAAACTTATTAGTGTCCACCTCAAGCTCATCAAACATAATTAATTTCATAATTTTAATATAGAACTTAAGAGTATAAATCCATTTACTCATTACATCCTAAAATAAAGCGTACCATACATTCAAATCAATACCCTTAATCACATATCTTATCATTTTCAAAAATATTTCATACAATAGATAAAAACATCATACTAAATCCTTAGAAATATATTAATTTCCTCATATAGTGGCTGAAATTATCAGACCTCAACATTAGATAAAAAGACACTTTATCAGTTTCATTAACATAACAATTTCCAAGCTTAAAGCTTAATATGTCTATCACAAGCAAACTAAGTTTACCTTAATATCACATCATTTGGCGTTTTTTTTATTAGAGGTTTCAAAATAGTACATAGCCTCAAACGAAGAATCTACTCTTAACTACCTAGGCATTATTTCCATTTCATAATTCCATAAATATTTAAAATTCATGAAACTATCTAGAAGAGGCACTTAGGATGTTAACTATTGTGTGATCGATTTCTATCTCAAACTTAGGTCATTTGATCATTTTCCTAGTAAACTATGCTAATCTACTTAAACTGGCATAAATCATATTCCACATGCTCATAATGATAATGAGTTCAATATACTAAAATTCTCATGTTAAGGTTTCAATTTATTAGCTCTCAGTTATCACTAAACATAAATGATAACTTTGTTGAAGAAATAAAAATGAAGTCATTGTAACTTCTAACCTTTAACGACCCACAATCCATAAAAAAAAAAATTGATAACTCATTACTTCACTTTAAAATTCAACATCATTATACTCAGTATTTTCATTTGAACTTATACTATAAATGACTTTATTTTTATTATAAAAACAATCTAAAACAGAACAACCCTCTGAAGATCTCCAAAGAATAAACAATATCTTACAAATTAAACTAGTACACTTGATAACGAAACTTAACTAATGTTAACTCTAGTGCCCTAAACAAATTTTTATTATTATTATTTTTCTAGTAACTCATATTTAGCTTAATGTTATGTTCTATCAGCATACTAGATATGGATACAGCCAAACCATATTTTCACCTCAAAAAACATTAAACCTTCGTTCATATGCCAACTTGATACCAAAATACTTAAGTGCCCATGATAGACTAAAAGAATTAACATTTATTGAATGAAACTTATCCTATGATACTTTAAAATGCTCAAAAACTTCATACTACACTTTGAGGTTTAAATTCTTAAGCTTGGTTCCTCACATAATCCATAACTTTGACTTATCTAAGATCTTCACCATTGTAAAATCCACTTTCAAATGAGCACTTAATCCTTATAATTAACTAACTTTCAAATCTGCCCTTAACAAAAGAATTTTTCTAAATTCTCTTTTAATCATCAAACCAATCATATTCTGTTAAAATAAAAAATGCCTTGGAAACTCATTTTAAGTCCTACAACCTTATATTAGACTAATACTTGTAACCCTCTAATATTTATTCACTATACCTCAAGATGATCTATAAGGCCTAATAAGTTTTGATATTGACACCTCCAAGTGTAACACCTCAAATTTCTTAACTATTTGACAGTAATTTTGACAGTTAACAAAATTCTACTATTTAGTGATTTTTGTGTACTGTAAAATTATTTTGAGTATTCCGTGAATACATTTGATCGTTTTGTGTGATTTACTCCGTGTCAAGAAAATAATAATTTTCGGGTCAGGGAAAATCTTACGTATTTTAATTATTACTGTTAAGTCTTAATCATTTTACGTAATCTGATTTGATTTTCATAAGTTTTATAATTTTTATGATTTTGTGGATGATTATGAAATTTTTATATTTCTCTGATTATTTTAATATTATTCATGGGCTATCTGTGGACCCAGGGGGGCTGTACGTGGGCTCAGTGGGTCCGGAAAAGTGAAAATTTTTCTGCAGCCAAAAAAATTTGTACTGTTGAGATGGGGATGGGGGATCTTACTAAACCCAAAACTGGAAACAATTTTTAAAATTTTCTTTTACTGTGTTTTGTACTGTATTTAATTATCGGGCAATAAAAATACCGTAAAAATATTGTTCGAAGGGTTATAGCAGATAAAAATAAAAATTATACTGCTTAGTCAACATTAGTTGTTATGACAACTTGATGACGGACCAATAGGAAGCAAGCTTAATATTGAAGCCTTTAGATATCTACAATTGATTTAATCAATGGTGGAGATTTGTTCTTATAAAATGGCTAGGACAATTTATGACCATTGGATGGAAAGTATGAAGAGGTGATCTTGATCCTTCATTTTGGGAATACATCTAATGGCTAGGATTTCAAGGAGGAAAGATCTAATGGCCTAGATTAAGTCTTACATCTAAAGGCTATACCTAGAATCTACATTAATCCTAACCATTGAACTAATCAATAGCTAAGAATGCTCAAAATGGTGGCTAGTGAGATTGGTCACTCATTGAAAGTGCAAGAGTGGGGGGGGGGACAGTTTTGTGAGGCCTTAAGGCCATAGCAAAAGTTTCAAGACCATTATTGTTATTCTTAATCATTTCCAAGAAGCAAAACTCTTCAAATTTTTCTCTCCATTTCTGTTCTTCTCTAGTTTCGGCCAAGACATTTACAACCACCTTCCATCACTCAAAAATTTCAAACAACCTTACTTCTTGAATCTATACCTCAATCTAAGAATCTTTGTCGCTTAGACCAAGTTCTAAATTCATCATCTTCAAGGACTTTCTTCAAGAGCAAAGTTATAGGGTTTTTATGGTGAAGTGTAAGGAAACTTCACTTCTTATCTCTTTTTCATGTTCTAAGCCATGTTTGATCCATGGTTTACCTTGTTCAAGCTTAATATGCTAATAAATTTGTGTTTTATTTTGTATTTGAGAAGCTTTTGGTGGTGAATCACTTGTTCAAGGAGCAAACTAAGGAGCTTGGGAGGTTCTTCAAGAGGTAAAAGGGAGATCTATCTCACCAACCAAGTATGGTGGTGAGAGATGAAGTTGTATTTGATGGATGATGAATCCATGTGAGGATTCATATCCATGGTTATGTAATTATTTGTGGGTGTTTATGTGTTTTGATTATTTGCTTATGTTTGATATGATTTGCATGATTTAATGCTTTTGTTTATGGCATGCTTGTGATATATATGATGAATATGTATATGTGTGTCATGATTTGATGATGGAAAGAAAAACAATTTTTTGTTCCAAAGACCAAGAGGAATTTCGGCCAAGACACCTCAAAATAAGTGTTCATAAATTAATATTTTCATAAATGGTAAAATTGGATGTTTAGAAAAGTAAGGAAAATAAACAAATGAATTGGTTTTTAAGACCATGAGTCTCACAGTTTTTGAAGGAAATTTTAATGGTTTTGTTTGTGTAAAAACAAAAATGGTACTTAATTGATTTAGAAGGAAAAATATTTGATGGTTTCAATGGCCATGTTCCACGGTTTTGAAGATTTGTAAGTGCCTAGATTTTATGAAATAGAGTGATTTCAAAGTGGAAAAATAATTGATGAAGTACAAGGATTAAAGAAATGGAAACAAAGTGTTTTGACACTTGAAAAATGGAATTTTCGTATATGAATGGAAAAGAGAAGTTGAAAGTGTTTGAACCTTAATTTATTTGAAAGAGAACTGAGTTTTAGAATTGATTCATGAATTATAGAAAATACGTTGGTAACTTGAAAATTTCTAACGTATAACTCATCATTTGGGTTTTGAAGAGCGTTAGGAAATTTTAAGTTAGAAACATTGATTTAATCCAATGAAGTGGTGAAATTATGGAATATATTATGAAAAAGATTTCTTGAGTAAGAAATTGTGAAAAATAATGTGAGAAGTCATATTTTTTGAGAAAAGTTGAATTGAGATTTTGAAGGTTGAGAAATATTTTACGACATTGAAAAATGGAGAAAAATAATTTACGTAACTTAAAAACGTGATTTTTAAGCTACGCGATTTGAAAAATATTAAAATATTTCTACGCGATTTGGAAAGCATTTAAATATTTTTACGCGATTGAAATATTTTTGAAAAATCACTATGTGATTGAAAAATGATGAAATATTTTTACGTGATTGAAAAAATAATGGAAAATCGCTACGGGATTTGAAAACGCGACAGAAATGTTGTGAAATTGTGAAAACATAACAGAAATGTTGCACGATTATGAAAAACGCGACAAAAGTGTTACACGACTATGAAAACGCGATAATGTGATTTCGCGATTGAATATACAGTATGATTACTGTTGAACCAGTGTATGGACACTGTATGAGAAAATGATGAATTTTGCCTGTGATTGGCATTTGTGCATTTTACATGCATTGGAAAGGTCCGATGGACTGGATAAGGCTATTTGCCTAGGAGAAACGTACACGTCTTGAGTGGATGCGATATGCGTAATGTAAGTCATTTGTTGATTTTGGGAGGCATCGGGGTGCGGGTTGCCTACAGTGGGCAGTTGGTAGCTCTTCTGTACCGTGGGTTAGACCGATGCAACGCACGATGATCCTGACCGAGACACTATTCTTAATCAAGATCTAGTAAAGACTGTCATGTATATGCTAGATGTGCAAACACATATGAGAATGATGGCACGTGGTTTGAGGTATATTGGTACAGACAGATCTTTCGGATTAATTTCTCCGACTTGAATATTAGCTCCATGGAGTAGGAGCGTGAGTCTATGTGCACATGCATAATTATTGAGTATTGGTTATGATAATTGAACTGTTGAATACTTGGATAATGTTGAGGGTATTATCGTAAATATTGAATAATTATATCTGTGTGATAAAATAATTGAGGAATATTGGATGATGATGATGATAAGTAATATTGATGGTTTTATTATAATTATCGTGTGATTTGAATAATGTTAATGACATAATAGTAATTATTATTTATTATATTTGTTGTGATAAATAATGATTGAGGGTATGATTGTAATTATTGTATTTGTGATGATAAATAATATTGAGGGCATTATTGTAATTATGATATGATATATCTATATGGTATGTTATTTGTGTTATCTCTGTGCTACCATATTGGTATTGGTGTAGGTGATCTCACCTCTTTATATGTCTATTTTGTACTGTAAATATATTTGTAAAGACACTAAGCAATGGATTGAACAAGAGGGTGAAGAAGAACAGATACCTCCTGAGGAAGTAGAGTTTTGAGAAGATGGCGATGCCCAGTTTCCTAGGATATATGACGTTGCAGTTTCGAGGAGGTCCGAAGGCATGGCATGCCCATCTAGATAGAGGATGTATTTTCTATATAGGAGACTTGAATGTTACCTTGAGTAGGCTTTATCAAGGGAACCATTATTTCAGTGTAAATATTTATGTACACTTAGAGTTTTCATTGTCCATTAGGCAGTACTGGGGAGCTTACTACCGTACTCCTAATGAGATTAGCATCGTATCGTCTGCTCGGGCACCTGTCCGTAGGACTTCGCATCGAGCTGGATTCCTACCTGCTGAGGAATCTGAGGAGGACCCGACTGAGGGTTCTGCTGTCTAGTCATACTTGGGCAAGTATGCTAGTTTTAAATAATGTCAAATACTTTTGAGAACCTGGTCTGTATCTAAATAATCTTGACAGTACTTTTGTAATGTATATATGATGTAAATTATTTGTGATGATGTTGTAATATTTTTATTTTTCGCTAAGTTTATTTTATTGACATCAAGAAATTTTACAACTCATATTTTACTATAACATCACAATTTATGAACTTGAGGGTAATTCGGTAATAATAACGTTTAAATGTGGCACCCTACGGTGGGTGTTACACCAAGTTCATCTCCTCAAATAAATCCAATTAATGACTTCAACTATAAGTCCCCCAATCACAAGTCATTTGTTATATAACCATTAACCTCTAAACTGTTCGAGTTAACTAAGTAAGTTAGGTCAAGACCTATTAAGATGACTTGTTTTATGATTATTTATTTATAATATAATTGGAAATTATAATATGCATATACTTTATTTTTTATATATTTATATAATTTATTTATTTTATCCACAATATAATAATTTTTGTTGAAGGCTTATGTCTATTAGAAACTTAGAAAGCCAAAGCCTATTGACATATTTAAAAGCTTTTATACAAAGTAGGCTTTCTTATGTAATCGACAATTGACAATGATTTTGATGATCACAAACAAGAAGATACTTGCAAGATCAAGTCTAAGAACCTTCAAGGCTAGTTATAGGACTTAAATTACATGTAAAGATAAAAAAAAATCACACTTAGCTTTAAATCCATTTCTCAAAAACTCAAGATAACACTTAATGAATCAATGTGGTTTCAAGTTGTTAAAAATATTTTTAAAATCAAGTGAAATGGCTTTTAAGTGCTTAAAAGTATGTTGGAGCAATTAGAGGCATTTGACTTAAAATTACTAAGTTTCTTAAAGCTGCTTGAAGCCAAATAATCAATTATGAGCTTGCCACGATCGATTATTTGGACTCAATAGAATGTCCTGTTTTGGGTTTTAAATCAAATTATCGATTATGAAATTACCATAACCATTTAGAAAAAGTTAGAATGCCATGATTTTTAATCTTTCAAGCAATAATCGATTATTGCATGACAATAATTAATTATTGAGTTAAAAAACTAATTTCGTGCCTCTTTTATCAAAAGACAATAATCGATTATCCCTGTTAATAATCGATTATTCCTTACCAATAACCGATTATTGAAGTTTCAGAAACATGTTCTTTTGTGCTATTTCGCTAATAATCGATTATGAGGTTCCAATAATCGATTATATGAGTTTCTAAAAGTAATAATAACGGTTAGTAGCTCGCATTAAATGCAAGCAACTCACTCCCAATGACTCTTTAATGACTTGGGCGTCAAATACAAAGCATTGGGGACTCAAGTAAAGTTGTATATCAATTTGAAAAAGCCTCTTGAGCATTTATTACGAACTTTAACAGTCTTTATTGATATTGCTCTATTTTTAAGCTTAAAGTGTGATCATCTTTCTACCTCTTGAGCTTCAATTTGTATAATCTACTCTTGTGAGAGTTTTCATTCCTTTATTCATTTGAATTCCTTTGTAAGAGGGTGAGATGTCCCTTTAGAGAGAAAAATGTAAGGTATCCCTTATAGTGAAACTCAAACATAAAAGGTGAGGTATCCTAAACGTATTGTGAGTGTTCTTGAATATAAAGGTTGCAAGCACTTGTTGAAGCTTTAAGTTTAGTGGATAAATCTTGGGTGAATCACTTGAAGACTAGACATAGGTCACAAGGAGTGACTGAACCAATATAAATCTTGAATTTGCTTCTCTTTACTCTATCTCCTCTATATTTGAGTTTTTCTTGTTATATATATATATATATTCTTGAATACTTTACATCTTAACTAGTTTCTTAGTGTGAAAAGTGTTCATCCCCATCTATCTACTCTTCTCTAACAATTAATAACTTCAACAAAAATTAATAAATAAGTGTTTTTAAAAAAAATTGTAAAAATATTTTACAAACTCAATTCACTCCCTTTTTTACTTTTGAGTTTGAAGTCACTTGGTAACATCTTATAGGCATTCAAGGACAAGTCATGTTGAACGTAAAAACATTATGTTAGATAATAAGGTACGAAAGAGCCAATGTTTTGTAAAATATACCTAGCATTTTTTATCCAGTGGTCAATCACTTAAAGGTATTTTTGGAGCAATATAATTAAAATAAACACACACTAACACACAAAAGTTAATTGTAATTAATTCATATTTACATATATGTAAAATTAAGGAAAAGACATGATTACAATAAATACACACTAATACATAAATTTTAATTGTAGTTAATTTATATTTATAGATATGTAAAACTAATGAGAAGGAATAAATAATAGTAATAAATCATTTGTAGCTTGAGATGGGGTGGCGGAGGTGGAGGTGCTGGTTGAGAAGGACCTGCAATTGAAGATATGGAGGCTGGTAGTGGAGAAAGATTTGCATTGGTAGCTCCACCTTTACCTTGAGAACTCCTTCCTTTACGATTAATATTTGGCATGTCTATAGTAATTATCAAATAAATGAATTAAACACCCACCAAAATCATAGACTTTTATAATGTTTAGAGGAACAAAGTAATAATTAAGAAACAAAGCACAACTCATATTTGTATACAAAAGCAATCAAAATAACTTAAAACTATAACATAAAACACTCAATCACATGATTGCAATAGTCTTAAAGCCAATAAAAATACAAACACAAAAAAACATTAGATTTTTTCATCATCGTCATCTTGAGTGTCTTAATCATCATCATTGGATTCATACTCTGCACTCTCTTCCTCTTGATCATATTCAGATAGTGACTAAAAGTCAAATTCTTCAATATGTTATACTTCCTCTTCCTCACCATTAGTGTTGCACAACATATTAAGTTCATCATTTAATATCAATTCATGTGAGATAGACATCTCATCCTCTTGGAAAGCCAAATCTAGAGACTCAATCATGCTTCTAGCTTTAATATTGCACATAGCCCACCAATCAATTCTATCTTTCTTTCTGCTAAGATACTTTGAGAAGTGCACATGTTGAGATTAATGAGCTAGTATGAACGACTCATACTTCAAAAATCTTCTTTTGTGATTAATATCAACCAAACCATAATGTTTGTGCACCTTCCATCCTCGATTTATAGTGGGATCGAACCAGTCACACTTGAACAATACAACAGTAATTCTTTTAGTGGTTGGGTTAGGGTACTCTAATTGTATAATATCAACCAACAATCCATAATAATCGTTTTCAAAATCTTCACCAAAGGAAGTGGTCCCTTTTATGAACACACAACTGTTCATAGTTGATTTATTTGTGTCATGGCTAATTGTGTGAAACCTATAAACATTTACACAATATTGAGGCCATGTGTGCAGCTCTAAAAGGACCTCATGCTAAATCCTTTATATGATGATCAGTGACACCATTTGTTGAATCAAACACCTAGTAAGAAATTTGCAATTGATTGAGTGTTAAGTCAATTAGAAAATATTAACAATTGATTATAAGAAACTTATATATGAATTGAACCAAGCTATAAATTCATTATTTATCTTAGCCTTTATTATTGCACTGGAAACATCATGTGAACTCTTCTTCACTTCATCTTGAAAGATCATACATTGCAATTACTCAAGTGATAAGATATTAAAGTTATGACTACTTAAGCTATTAGGTTTTATAATGTTAAACTTACTTAACAAATGGTTCAATCTCTTGACAATTCAGGAGAACATAAGTGGTTGCTGCACTTAATTCAACATCTGGCAAATACTATTTTTGCTCCTTTCTAGTTAGGCATCCTAGATGGGTGAAAATAGTAAAGCATCCATCTGGTGCATCAACCCATCCACCATCATCATGTCGATCAACTTTATTTAGCTTGGTTTGGATGTGATGCTCAAAATAATAAGAACAGAAGGTTGAAGTTTCTTCAATAAGATATGCCTCACAAATTGAACCTTCTACACGTGCCTTATTCTTAACCTTCTTATTCAAATTATGCAAAAACTTATATTAAGGAATGTTTCACAAGTTATTAGCATTGTCAAATTTAGCCATGATTATTTAGCTAAAGATTAAGAACCTTACCGTTCAAATGGATACATCCATCAATATTGAACTGGACCACCAACTATTGCTTCATATGGTAAATGGATTGGAAAATGCTCCGTAGAGTCAAAAAATCCTGGAGGAAAATTTTTCTCTAATTTACACATTGTCACCACAATGTTTGTTTTTAATTTTTCTATATGTTCTACTTGTAGCACATTTGAGCATAAATCTTTGAAAAACAAACTTATCTCAGTCAAGGTATTCCAAATTGGTTTGAGTAGCAAGTCCTTGAATGCAATTGACATCAACCTCTCCATGAACACATGACAATCATGACTTTTATCATAGATAGCTTGTAATCTTGCATGTCAACACAATTAGATAAATTTGAAGCATAACCATCAGGGAACCTTAAGTTTTTGACCCACTCACACACCAATTTGCATTATTCCTTTGATAATGTGTATGCTACTTTTGGCTTCACAATTTTACCATCATACCTTTAATTCAAGATTGGGACGATTGCAATACAATGGTAAATCTTTCCTAGCTTTTAAGTTATCCTTCATCTTTCCTTTGACATCCACCACAATGTTGGATATCTTATCAAACACATTCTTTTCAATATGCATCATGTCAAGATTATGTCAAATGAGGTTCGTATGCCAATAAGGCAAGTCTTAAAACATACTTCGTTTGGTCTAATTACCTATAAACTTTTCTCTACTAGTCTTCTCCACAATCTTAGATAAGCCACACACTTACCGCCACACTTCATCACCCGATGGCCTTGGTGGAGGATTGGACTTTTCAACTTTACCTTTGTAAAATGACTTCTTATCCTTACAAAAATAATGGTCACATGGTAAAAACTAACAATGACAATCAAAGAATGTTGGCTTTTGTCCTTCCTTCAAGTAAAATGCCTTGCTTAACTCCATAGAATAAGGGCATGACAAAACACCATGTGTGCTCCAGCCAGATAGCATGCCATAAGCAAGGACATTATTTATAGTCCACATAAGTGCAGCCCGTAGTTGAAAATTTTGCTTCCTAAAAGAATTGTAAGTTTTCACACCAACTTCCCACAAAACTTTCAACTCTTCTATTAAAGGTTGTAAGTACATGTCAATATTTTACTCAGGATTTTTTAGCCTTGGAATCAAAAGAGTTAAGAACATGTAAGGTGTATCCATACACATTTCTGGTGGGAGATTGTATGGTGTCAAAATTACTAGCCAACAAGAATAACGGTGTGCCATATGCCCATAAGGACTAAATCCGTCAGCTGAGAGAGCTAACATAACATTTCGAGGCTCATTAGAAAAGGGACGGATGACACTCGTCAAACCACTTCCATGCCTCTCCATCCCAAGGATGACTCATCACCCCCGACTCTCGACTAGTTGTTTTGTGTCATGTCATGTGTTTAACAGTCTTTGTTGACATGTATAATCTCTTCAATCTTGGTGTAAGAGGAACGTAACATAATACCTTAAAAGGTATGTCATTTTGCTTCACATCACCATTTACATTCGATTTATAATAAGGATGACTGTAATACCCTTAAGTACATGTTAGACTGGTAAATGGTTACCGAAGGTAGCATTTGACTTGTTTAGCATGTTAGTAAAGTTTTGTGACAATCTGAGTTCATTTAGGCACTTAGTTGCAACATAGAAGTTGTAAAGTGGCTTAAAATGACTCAGATAATAGCATAAGTTGCTAAGTTAAGAAAAATAAACATAAAGAGTTTATTTCTAGGTCACAATTAAGCCAAGTAAGATGTGGTAAAAGTTTCAAGAGAATTGGAGTCAGTTTGGTATTTTTAGGCATACATGTTGTGCTTTTAATGTCGGAATGATCCCTATCAGATATAGAAAATGATGAGAATTGTGAAACAACAATTTAGATGAATCTTATGATTTATTCTAAAGTTGTTAGAGGCAGGGAAACTCGAATTAGCACAATTCGGGTGTCCATAGCAGATATAAGTTTTAGTGTAGAAACTTAAGTTAATCTTTTCCCGTAATTACCTTCACGTCCCACTCCCTTATATCTCCCTTCTCCCTCGGGAGAACCGAAAACCAGAAAAGAAAAGAAAGAAAAGGGGAGAAGAAGAAGGAGAAAGGGGAAGAAGGGAAGAAGGAGAGGAAGAAGATCAAGCTTCAAGGTTCAAGGTTCAAGGCTTTGAGTCTTCAAGAGGTAAGGGGATTTCTATTCATTACTCCCTCTTTGATTTCTTTGAATATAGTTTGGGGTATTGAATGGAAATAGGGGTTTGGATAGCCAAATCCATGTTCTTAACTTGGTTCTTGATTCCAAGGACTAGGTTAGGATAGTTTAAGTCTAGAGAATGCTAGATGGCCATTTATGGCTTAAGAATAACCATAGAATCCATAGAAAATGGATTTGTAGAAATAGTTGGTGTTATGTGATTCGGACTTAGATTTATGCTCTACGAGAATTTATAGGTTGTAAAAGAGTTACAACAAGGTAAAGGGCATAGATTAATGCTAGAAATCACTTAGAATCCATGAGAAAAGGATTAGAAATTGATTTTTGAACCAATTATGCAGAAATCAGTATTCTCGCAGAACCATTGTTCTGTATCACTATCCACATGGCGTAGAAGGTGCATGCCGCGGCGCGAGACCACGAAACAGAGCACTCGAGAATAGGGCGCCGCGGCGTGCAAACGCCATGCCGCGGCGTGAGACCCTGAAACTCCAAAATGTTATTTTTGGACGTTTTGAAGTTCTAAAGTAAAGGGGATCATTTATATATGTTTCCTAAAGTGTGTTAAGGCACAATTGGGGATATTTTCAAGTGGAAAATACCTACCCATCAAGAATAAGAAAGCATAGACTTTTAAGCATCCTAAAAGAAAGGTTTGCTTTAAGTAATGACATTGCACCTTAGGCAACTTAGTGTTGCATTAGATATCACTTAAGATGTGATGAGATGGTGCAATGAAGACAAGTGTATTAGTATGCACTCTAGTAGAGAATGAGAAAGGTATGAACCTTAGGAGATCCAAGAATAGTGGATTACCTTAGGAAGGTACCTAGAACCTTAGGCAACAAAGAGTTGCAAGTAAGAACCACTCTTGCATTAGAGTTACTTGAGTGGAGACGAGATTGTGTATTGGTTCCAAAGAGGGAACGTTTAGGTACTAAGTCTCTAGTTAAGTGAGACTTGGTGCATTGCTAAATACACAATAAGATGGTATATGACTAAGAAGATGTCATAATCATAAGGTAGAGCAGAAATGTGCAATAACTCATGTATTAGTAAAGATGAGTTAGAAATGCAAGATAAAGAGAATTTACTTCCTTAGATATTAACCAAAGTGTGGAAGTTAAGTTCTTAAGCATTCCATGAGTTTGGAATAGTTAAAGAGGTATTTGGAACCTTAAGCACACAATTGTAGTATAAGCTACTACCAGACGTGTGATAGACGGGAAAGCTAGATACAACTAGAATATGTATGTTAGCACACAAGTGTAGTATAAGCTACTACCAGAAGTGTGATAGAAAGGAAAGTTAGATACATGGATTACTCACTTTAGTTAAAGTTGAGTTAATTATGCAAAGTTTCAGAGAGATGCTCATTATGTCCTTAAGCAAGGATAGTTGAGGCATTAGTTAAGATAGACTCTTTCACTAGGATGAGTTGAGTCTATAGGAAAGTAAGATGATGTTTATGTAAGAGTTAGACATAACACTAAACTTTTCACACACTAGTCAGTTAAGCTAGTATGTATGTGAAGAGAAAGAACCTTAGTGCAACTAAGACTAGTGGTTGCCATAGGCAAGTACCTTACACCTCAGCAACATAGTGTTGCGTTAGAGATCACTTAAGAGATAGGAGTGATGAGGTGGAGTTTAGGTACAAGTATGAGAAATGAACTGGTGATGTTTACCTGAGAATGTAACGTTATATGACATGAGGTCATTTAGCCAGAAGGTAAGGAATCAGAGAAGTTCCTTAGGGGACAAGTATTCCTAACCAAGTGCTAAGGTTACATATAGTATGAGGTTCTGATTCTCCTCATTGCAAAGGGTAAACATAAGAAGCCAAAGTTATTAGTAGAATATGCTTAGATCAAAGAGGAACTAAGTATATAAGTATGAATGAAAGTCTATGAATTAGTTAAGTAGTATCGATCTGGTGGATATCCTTTGATGTTTATTCATGGAGGCAAAAAGAAGATAGATGGGTGTCCGAAGGACTTTTGAGAAGGACATAACCCTGATATCTCGATAGTGCCAAGGCCAAAGGAGATAAGTGGGAAATCCAAAGACGCTCTTTGAGCAAGGATGAAGCCCGAATTTCTCAGTGTGCCAGGATATGTATAATATGAGGATGAGTTTTCCCTCTAATTACCACTAGATGATATACTGACTAGTTCCTAGCAAACTCCTTTATTCTTAGAATAGACTTTTGCATTTGCATTTCATTCACATGCTTTTAGGATTCCTTAGGCATATTCATATTACATATCATTATCATTGCATTCACGGACAGTTGTATGGGCATTGTCCGTCACTGTTGGTATATACAGCTGTATGGGCGTTGTATGTATTAACAGGGTTTAGGCTATCGGTTGATATCACACTATAAGAAAGTGTGCAGTTATGAGAAAAGAGGAGGAAACTCCTAAGTTAAGAGAAAAGAGGAGAAAGCTCCTAAGATAGAAATAGTTATGAGAAAATGGGAGAAAGCTCCTAAGTTAGAATTATAGCATTTGTTATATTTGTTATATACAATATTATAGAGAACTGGTATTGGAATTACTTTTACTGAGAATGTTAATTCTCACCCCAGTTGTTATTCCATGTAAATCCAGGATTGCAGTACCGATGCAGTTCGATGCCGTCACCGATGCAGACTCGATGCGTAAAGGCTCGTTACAGGTACAAACCCCGCTAAGGATGAGAAGATAAAGCATGAAGACTAGAGTAGTTTTTATTGCTTTAAGTAGACAGAACTTATGTAATAAGTTTATGTTTATTCTGTAAGTTTTATGTTATATGTATTACAATAAGCCCTCAGGTGGCTAAGTTTGTATAAGTTTATGTATGAGTTTAAGTTTTTCCGCAATCTCTCAAGGCTTTCTATAATTACTCAGTTGTGATTATAGATATATGTTAGTATGTAGTATAGAAGTGACATCTCTAGTACTGGTTATCTTTATATATCTCTGTCTATCTAGGATATATCTAGATATCTGTATTAGGGAGTTACAATGACCACGCACTGAGCACTCTTCTTTTTCTTTATTTCCACCACAATATAGCATATAACCATTCATGCATACATGTATCTTCTCATACCATAATCCTATAACATCCCAAAAAATCATGTTAGGCTTGTAATTGGGTACAAAGGTAATATATTACTTGTTTAGCATATCACTTAAGTTTTGTGACAAATTAAGTTAGTTTAGGCATTTTGTTGCAACTCTGAATGTGAAAAATAACTTAAAATGACTCATAAAATAGCATAAACTATTATTTGAAGGGAAACATGTGTGGATAATTTGTTTCTAGGTCACAGTTGAGTTAAGTATGGTGTTGTTAAAGTTTCAAGATAATCAGAGTTAATTTGGTATTTTTAGACAAACTGGTTGTGTATTTTAATGCCGGATTGACTTCCAGCAGATATAGAAAAATAGAGAAGTGGTGAAACATGATTTTTAATGAATCTTAAGATTTATTTCAAATCTGTTAGAAGTTAGAAAACTTGATTTAACGAGATCTAAGTGTTCTTAGTCGATCAAGTTTTTAGGTACCAGTTGGTTTTAGGCTTTAAGTAGCAAAGTGAGACTTTGCTACTCACGGCAGAAACCAAAAATAGAAGAAAGAAAAGGAGAAAAGAGAAGAGAAACTAAGGAAAGAAAGAAAGAGGAAGAAAGGAAGAGAAATAGAAGGAAAAGTTAAAGGACTAAGAACCAAATTAAAGGGGAAGATCCAAGAATAAGATCAAGGCTTCAAGAATCAAGTTGTATACAAGAGGTAAGGTTTTTTACCTTCCATTTCATGGTTGAGGTTAAGCTTTTATGTGGGGAAAATAGGTTTTTAAAGAGTGAAATCTATTTTCTTTGCTAGAATCTTGGATTCAAGGGTTGGAATTTGTGATTTCAGCTTTTTGGAATCAAGATTAGTGAATTTTGTCATTAGACAAGGTTAGAAAGATGATTAACTAGAGTATAGGTTAATAGGAAGTGTGTATGTGATTTTGACCATTAACACAAGATTAAGTGATTTAATAGGTTGTACAAGTGTTACAACATTTTTTGAAGTTGTTAGTGGTGTTAAAATTCACCTAGAAACCATTTTTAGTGGTTTGGATCACTGCCAAGTTCCAATGGAACAGTGGTAGCAATCTGCCGAATTCTACAAATTTGTTGCTATGAGCGGAGTGCTCAAGCGCTCAGTGTAGAGCGCTCAGGCGCTCAAGCACTAGAAAGACGCGTGATGCAAGGCATTGAGCGCTCAGTGCAGAGTGCTCAAGTGCCCAGCCAGCGCTCAGGTGCCAAAGAATGGACGCTTAGGCACTGAAGAACGGACGCTTAGATGCCTATAACAGAGTTGAACATATAGATTTTTATATAGAATTGAGCTATTCTAGTGGTTCCAATCCCTTGTTCAAGCCTTTTTAAGATTGCCGAGGTTCCAAAGAGAGTAATTCTAAGAGGAAAGGATTGACTTGCATACAAAGGAAAGTAAAGGGAAGTTTGTGCATCCATTAAGCATGGGTTGTCATAGTTTAAACTTTAGTTCTAGAGTGACAAAGTGCTGCTTAGAAATCACTTCGGAAGTGATGAGAAAGTGAAAAACAAGTTTACAGGCTAGTTGGTAATAGTGGAGTGTCATAGAGCCTTATTGGCAAAAGTTGAGTGTCATAGTGTATAAGTGCCCATATAGAGTTGAGGTGGAGCCAATATACAAAGATAAGGAGTATACTAAGCCTCATTGACATTAGTTAAGTGTCGTAGTGCATGAAATGCTCTTATAGAGAAGAGGTAAAGTTAGTAATGCAAAGATGCGCTTAGTATAGAGTTATGTGGTGATTATGTTAGAGTTAGGACATAACTCCGTATTTTCACACACACACACACACACACACACACACACACATCACTTTCCACACAGACTTGCTATGTCAGATAATGGAGGCATCCACTCAGTTTTTGGTGGCGATATCTACCTAGTTTATGGTAGGTTATAGAAGGTTACTTGTTATTATACTAGATTCCTTCCCTACTTAGGGGAATAGCCAAGTTTCACCACACTACACTCACATTATCATACACTTTTATTTAAACATAATCATACATCATCTCAATATTTCATTATTTAATATTTGTTTTGATTGAAAATTTGTGTGTTGTTGTGTTTGTGTTGCATTTGTCTTCGATGATAGTTATACGAGCAATTGTCTTATATGATGGTTTCAAATGATTGTATGGGTAGTTATTTGATATCATTGCTTGTTCTAGTCAGAGATAAGTTATAAATTACATTTGAATATTGCATAAAAATGAGGCATATATTCTTATGTAATAGTTTAGTTTATTCATTGCGAATGTTTAAACTACTGGTATTGGTATGCTTATACTGAGAAATGTAATTTCTCATCTTGTTTGTTACCATGTAAATCCATATGGAAGGTCATCCAAAGGCATGACGAAAAAGTATGAAGATTAGAATAGTTTTGCTGCTTAGTTATAAAACTTGTATTTATTTATGTTGCTTTAAGTTTATATAGAAAAGTTTATGTATACAACGTGCCCTTTTGAGGCAAGGATATATGTATAACTTTTAGTTTTGCACAAGGCTCTCTAGTATTATTTTGTTTAAATGATATGGATTAGTATGTTGATTACGTTAGTAGTAGCATAACTAATATTGTATATCCAAGTGTATGCAACATACACTAGGTTATTGGTATTAGGGTGTTGCAAATCCAAGTCTTTTAAACATTTGTTTGGTCCTATAAAAATCATCAGGCAACTTCGTATCCTCTAGCAAAAGCTCCTTCATTATTTGCAAAATGCGATTAAAGCAATTCTCACTCATGTTAAACTCATACTTGATGTTTAACATCCTTGACATCGCTGACAATGGAGTGTGTGTTCTACAACCATTATATAATGGCTTTTCTGTTGCTTTCAGCATCTTATAAACTTGCTTAGCATCTTGATTAGGAGGCTCTTCATATTTCTATCAAAATCAACATTAAAAGTTGGTCCAACAGCTTCCAAAATCATTGTACAGTATAGGTTTGTTGGTTCATTATCGACCATTGACTTAAGATGTACACTAACATCGTGCTCTAAACTATCAATAGCCACATAAGGCTCCCCATATGAGATCCATTGGTAGTATTCAAGCACAAACCCAAACTTATAAAGGTGATGCTTCACAGTCTCAGTATCAACAAATTGTCCATTATCACACCTTGAACAAGGACACCTTATCTTTCCATTAGATACAAAATTTTCTTGACTTAATGCACATGACAAAAACTCGTCTATGCCTCTTATAAATTAATTTGTCAACCCTTTTCAATTTGGCGCTAGTCTATTATACTTCCAATATCGATTAACCTTCATGATTTCTATATTATGAATGAAAACAAAAAAAAATGCATTAGAAAATAAGTATTGACTACATCTTAGAATGCTAAATTCTGAGTTTATACAAATATAATGGCTACAATTTGATTATACTTTATACAAATTTGGCAAAGAATAAAACAAGGACCAAGTAAACAAAAAAGAATAAAACGACACTTGGTAAAGAACTAAGTGCTACAGTTTGAACTAAGTGTGAACAATGGCAACCAATATAATGCAGTGATTATGAAAGGCAAACAAATAAACCGCAAGTGTTATATTAAAAGTATCAAGTGTATTTTACAATTCACATAAGGTAGCAAGCTAATATTAGAAAGATATTCAACTAACAAGTCAGCAAGATATTCAACCTATTAAGAAAGCATCACTAAACCCATCATTTCACAAGAAACTCAATAAATATCGACACTAGAAGATCAACTAACAAGCCTAAAAAAACAATTTCATCAAACCATCACAAATGATTTATTCCTTACATAGCACATCCTTTCATTCATCAAAAACAATATTAATAACAGACTTAGATTATCAACTACTATATTGTTATAAAATGCACAAGAACCACAACCTAATTTGTCCCCTTAGTTCCCCAGGCAACAAACAAAAAAGGCTCTTCTACATATTTACACAAGATAAATAAAAGATGACATATAATCACTAGAACTTCAATGCCAGAAACTTAAACAATAGGCTAAAAGCTAACATCTAATCAAATAGCTTAAGTTCATTATGAGGTGGTAAAATAGGGTAAATCTTCATGCAAAATTTACTTCAACAATAATTATAACTTGTCTCATTAATTTCACAATTTATGCAAGTGGGAGGAGAGAATGCTTCATTTGGTAGCAATCAGGATTTACAATGTGAGCGGGAACAGTGAAATGACTGTCATTTTTAGATTAACTGAATTACAAGATTAGGCATATTGGTGTAACAGAACTGCAGTCAAGGCCTAATTTTATCAACGTCTAAAAATATAATGAAAAATGAATCAACCTCAAATTATTTGAAATATAGAAGGAATAAAACGAGATGATATATTCAACACACTCTAAGACAAATAAAAACTAAATAGAAGAGTTAAAATAACACTATACCGAATTGGGGGTTATGCCACGAGCAACAACAACTCCACTAATTGCATATTCTAGTATCAAGGCCTAGCCAATCAACCAAGCATCTCTGTAAACAAAGTAAACACTTTGTATTGATCAAAAGATATCAACTTCCAATTGGTAATGATGTAATTTTTTTTAATAAAAGATCCATGTCATAAAGATTCAACAACGTTTTACGTTGACTGATATAAATCATGTAAACTAAATTGATATAGATCTCAAGTAGACTGATATATTCTCAAACAAGAAAAGAAATACCACCCCTTCACACAGGTTCAAAAGTATGAACAGAAAGAGACACTACTCCAAACCCCCTTCCCCAGAGCATCTATACCAAGAAAAGGAACCACCAAATAAAGCATCAAGTTATAAGGTCTGTATCAAGTTAATTTACAATCCATTTCAATCAACATCTATGTTGCACCATCAATTCTTAAATCCCCATTTAAGAATATTATTCTCATATCTAATATGTTTCAGTTATTTCTCTAATTAAATTCATATAGTTTCAATCAAACAATACACACAAAATCATACAATTGCTTTGTGGAGCTTTTCATTAGATAAAGTAAATCTCATAATGTTAAAACAATATTCGTTTTAATTAATATTAATGTTATTTATGAAACTGTACAGTTGCATCACGGAGCTTTTCAACAAAAGCATAGGACTTGGTATTTTCTATATAAGAGAGAACGCTAATGTGTTCATATATTAGAGTGGTTTAAATTGAAGGAAAAGGCCTATTTAGGTCCCCAGTTAACATGAAAGTTCACATTGTTGAACTTCATACAATTTGTATTGATTAGCGATCGATATATCCAGGAGAACCTATCAAATATAATAATTATATCATTTTTTTATTACTAGTTGAAAACTCTTAGAGCATTGGGTGGAAGATTTATTGCCAAAATTGATAGTTATGCCGAAGTACTTGGTAGTTTCAACAATATGCTTTGAGAGTGCCAATGAACCTGTTAAAAAGCTAAGCACAAATCCTGCACCCTTTTCCTGCAGGAAGGGACCATATGAATATGATAATCAATATTGCGCATAGCAGTAGCACTATTAAATTTCAATTCATCTACCATACCTGAGAATAGTGTAAATCACGTCCAGGATGACCAGGCAGACTAGCATAGTTTACTTTCTTCACTCGAGGATGGAAGGCAAGGAACTCAACAATCTTCTGTGCATTATCCTACATGGGATTAACTCAGTTAAACATTTTTTTTTAAAAAAAAAATGGTCACCATAAAAGAAAATTACATGACCATTGGATCTGGAACCTAAAAATGGTACATAACATATTATGCACAAATCAGATTTAGATACGATCGAGATTAGAAAGGCTCTAAGAGGCTTCAAACGGGTAAGGAGGTAATGCTAAAGCAGGGTGACACTGCCTCCTCGACCATCGCCATCCACCCACCTAGTAGACCCATCGTCGTCCAACCCATCACCACCACAACCTGACCACCCTTTACCGCCACCTAACACGAACCTAAACTCCAACCATACGCCCCATCCAGACCATATATGCAGGGTTTGCAAATCTGGGCGAAGGGAGGAGACGGTGGGTCCAGTTTATACAAAACCAGAGCCATGTTGTTGTTTTAGCCTTTTTCAATATTTCAAAAGTCTAAAGTCCCACATTGCTTGGTCTTCAAAGTGTTAAAGAGTTTATAAGGTAACTTATGTTTTGGGCTGGTTAGATAAGCTTGTGAGAGGTATGGGCTCGCGCGCACAAGTTGGGCCTCGATTGGGCCAAGTCAGTGCAAATCATCCGATTTGCCCCCCCTGCGCGCACGATAAAAGAGGCCTCACAAGTTTTTGCTCAATTTTATTTTATTTAATAAATTTGTACTAATTATTAATCTTTTATGAACCTTATCCGGAAACGGTCAATTTTCATATTATGTTTTTTGATTTGGTCCCACGTCCGTAACCTCCCACGTTCCAGCGTGAGGCGGACACGTGCCGGCGTGAGGCGGCCACGTTCCGATGTGAGGCGGCCACGTGCCTACGTGAGCTAGCCACGTTCTTACGTGAGGCGGACCCGAGGTGGGACACGTTCACACACGTTCACACACGTTCACACACGTTGACACGTTCAAACGTTCAAAAATATAACGGGTTTGTAATCTGTTACAAATTTTTTTTTCTGATGCTTTTTAAATTAAAAACAAACGTCTTCAACCCGTAGCATTATTCTCTCCTTCTTCTTTCTCTGCTTCTTCTTCCTGAGTTGCACCAAAATTTACTCTGCTGTTCTGTTACCTCGGCTATCACCGGGACGAGCCTGTTGAATCCTGGGGGATTCGCGCACCCGTGCGATAAATCCTTGAGGACAGTGTATTATCACACGCCTCAGGCTACTCTTCTCTTGTGTTATTCAAAGTTGTCACCGCGATCCATATAACAATCTCAAGGATTTACTACCATGGCTGACAACAACGCTAACGACCAGGCTCCAGTTCCCACCAACGGAGAAGCCGTTCTTCCACAGCCTCCACCTTCGATCACCTATGCAAAACCGTTCCCGGATATCTCAAAGATCGAGCTTTTCGGAGGCCAGAATTTCAGACGATGGCAGGAACGTGTCCACACAATTCTCGACATGCACGGAGTTGCATCCGCCCTTACCGAACCCAGACCAGCGTCGACTGCCAATCCGAAACTAATACAGGATTGGACACATGCAAATAAGGTATGTCGTCACACAATAATTAGCACTCTTTCTAACGACTTGTTCGATGTGTACTGTTCTTACAAGGATGCGAAGGAGATATGGGACTCCATGACTGTGAAGTACACTGCTGAAGATGCCGGAAAACAAAAATTGTCATCGGCAAAACTACTACCACTGGAAATGACTGACGACAAGGACATAAAAATACAAATTAATGAATACCATAAACTATTGGAGGATCTGAAGGCTGAAAACATCACCCTCCCAGACGAATTCGTTGCTGGGCTCCTAATTGAGAAGCTACCTCCGTCATGGAAGGACTACAAGCAACAGCTGAAGCACAAGCACAAGCAATTATCACCCGCGGAACTGATAACTCACATAATCATTGAAGATACCAACCGAAGAGAGTGTCAGGCTGCAAGGGCGAAGGCTTTGGCTTCTCGAGCAAATCTGGTTCAAAATAAACCACAAAAAAAGAGGTATGTTCATAACAAAAAGTCTTCTGATCATTTTCCTAGATCTACTAATCCCACTTTCAAAAAGAAAGGTGCTTGCTATGTTTGTGGAAAGCCAGGTCATCATGCTCCTCAATGCAGGCATAGAGTGAGAAACGACAATCCTCCTAAGCCGAATGTAAATTTGGCCGAAGGAGATGATATTATTGCTGCGGTCGTTTCTCAAGTTAACATTGTGACCAGTGTGAACAAATGGGTGGTAGACTCTGGTGCTACCAGGCATATTTGTGCAAACAAAGATGCTTTTACCTCCTACACTTCTGTAGGGGATGATGAAGAACTTGTGTATCTTGGAGATTCTCGTACTGCTCACAAAAAAGGGAAAGTTCTTCTCCGAAACTCACATCCGGGAAGACCTTGGCTTTGAACGATGTACTCCATGTGCCTAATATTAGGGCCAATTTGATCTCTCGTATCATTGTTGGGAAAAGTCGGGATTAAAGTGTCATTTGAATCGATAAGATAGTAATGACACAAAATAATGTCTTTGTGGGAAAGGGCTATAGTGATCAAGGACTTTTTGTACTCAGTATTTCTGAAATTATTAATAAAGTTGCATCTTCTTCTGCTTACTTGATTGATTATGTTGATATGTGGCATGCTAGATTAGGACATGTTAATATTTCTTATGTTAAGAAAATGCGATGTCTTGGTTTAATTTCTGCGACTAGTGATGCATGCTTAAATAAATGTGATATCTCGTATAGAATCTAAATTAACTAAAAAATCTTGTCCACCTGCACAACATCGTGAATCAATTGCTTAGTTTAATTCATACCGATCTAGGAGATTTAAAAAATACAATGACTAGAGGTGGTAAAAAATATTATGTGACCTTTATAGATGATTTTTCTAGATACACTAAGGTTTATTTAATTAGAAATAAAGATGAAGCTTTAGAAATGTTTGTTTCCTATAAAATGTAAGTAGAAAATCAATTAAATAGAAAAATTAAAAGGGTTAGATCTGATATATTGGTGAATATATATTATTTAATGAATTTTGTGAAAAAGAAGACATAATACATGAAGTAACTCCCCTTATTCACCTAATCTAATGGTGTAGCTGAAAGAAAAAATAGAACATTAAAAGAAATGATGAATGCAATGCTAGTTAGTTCCTCAGCGCCCGATAATCTTTGGGGAGAAGCATTATTAACTGCATGTTTTTTACAAAATAGAATACCTCATAAGAAAACTGGTAAAACACCCTATGAATTATGGAAAGGTTATATGCCTAATTTAAAATATTTAAAAGTGTGGGGGTGTTTAGCTAAGGTAATGCTTCCTGATCCAAAGAAAAGAAAAATTGGAACCAAAACTTCTGATTGTATGTTTATTGGTTACGCTGAACGTAGTGCAGCTTATAGGTTCCTTGTTTTGTGAAGCGATGTGCTTGATCATAATACAATAATAGAGACTAAAAATGCTGAATTTTTAGAACATATATTTCCTTTGAAATCTGAAAATAAACAACCTTTAGAAAATATTTCTTTAGAAAATATTTCTTTAGGAAATAATAGTGAAAACTCATATGAGGATTTGAGAAGGAGTAAAAGACAAAGAAAAGAGACATCTTTTGGAAATGATTTTTATACTTATCTCGTTGAAAATGATCCTTTGACTTTTTCTGAAGCTATTTCATCTTCTGATGCTCAATTTTGGAAAGAAGCTATTAAAACCGAAATTGATTCTATTTCAAAATGCAATACTTGGATTTTGGTTGACTTACCTCCTGGTACAAAACCTATTGGTTGCAAATGGATTTTTAAAAGGAAATATAATCCTAATGGTTCGATTGAAAAATACAAAGCTAGATTAGTAGCAAAAGGTTTTACCCAAAAACAAAATATTGATTATTTTGACACTTTTGCCCCTGTGACCAGAATTTCTTCAATTCGATTTTGATAGCATTGGCTTCAATTTACAAACTTGTTATTCACCAAATGGATGTAAAAACTGCTTTCTTAAATGGTGATTTGGAAGAAGAAATATATATGACACAACCTGAAGGATGTGTAATTCCTGGTCAAGAAAATAAAGTATGTAAACTTCTCAAATCCTTATATGGTTTGAAACAAGCACCAAAGTAATGGCATGAAAAATTTAATCAAATTTTGATTGATGATGGTTTCACTTCTGTTGAAGTTGATAAATGTGTTTACACTAAATTAATGAATGGTGAATGTGTAATCATATGTTTATATGTGGATGACATGCTTATTTTTGGTACTTGTAATGATATTGTGATAAAAACAAAATCATTTCTTGCATCTAAGTTTGATATGAAAGACATGGGTGAAGCAAGTGTAATACTAGGAGTAAAGATCATAAGGAATGGTGATAGTATAACACTATCCCAAGAACATTATGTAGAGAAACTTCTTAGAAAGTTTGGTCATTATGACTCAAAACCAATGAGTACCCTTTATGATTCTAACTCACAATTAAAAAGAATAGAGGTGATCCCGTTGCTCAATCTGAGTATGCCCAAATTATTAGAAGTTTATTACATTTAATGAATTTTTCGAGACCGACATAGCATATGTCATGGGGAGATTGAGTAGATATACTCATAGTCCAAATCAGATCATTGGGCTGCACTTGTTAGACTCATGAGATATTTGAGAGGTACCATGAACTATGGTATAGTGTATAGTGGATTTCCTATTTGTATTAGAAGGATATAGTGATGCTAACTGGATCTCATTCGGATGAGACAAAATCCACTAGTGGTTATGTATTTACACTTGGTGGTGGAGCGGTATACATGGAGATCACCAAACAAACTATAATAGCAAGATCCACTATGGAGTCGAGTTTGTAGCTCTGGAATTGGCTGGTAGTGAGGCTGAGTGGTTAAAGAACTTCTTGGCAAATATTCCTTTAGGAATAAAACCCACACCGTCAGTGTCAATGCATTGTGATTGTCAAGCGGCAATAGCCATTGCAAAGAATAAGACCTTCAATGGCAAAAACAGACATATACAATTGAGGCATAATGTGGTAAAGCAGCTGCTAAAGGATGGAACAATATCAATTGATTATGTGAAGTCAGAAGTGAACTTGGCCGATCCTCTGACAAAGCCTCTTGGGAGGAAACCAATATATGAAACATCGAGGGGAATGAGACTTAAGCCAATTTGAAATTAACAGTGATAGTAACCCAACCTTTGTGATTGGAGATCCCATGAAAAAGGTTCATATGGGTAAAAACAAGTCACTTGTTAGTTCTGCTAGCACAAATAATTTTGTCCCTTCCTATGGTGTGAGATGTGCTAGACTGCATTATTGAGAGGATAAGCTAAAAGCTTTTAATGATTTTCATATCCCTTATGGGTGGTGTATGATTTGCAGCATACACTTGATGAAATCACCTATATGAGTGTCAAGTGGGGCCGCTTGTATGAGATTATGGCATATCTCTAGAGCACTCATGAATTACCAGGCGCGCGCATGGCCTATTAGCGCAACACAGCGACAACAACGAGAATTGTGGGGGTGTAGTGTGACTGGTAGACCTCTAATGTACACAAAGTGTTTCTGGTTCATAGAAGTTTACTTCACCAACTCACTGTATGTTATGTCACATCCGTCTAGGTCTGGTTCATAGTCCAAAAGACACCAGATTCGATGCATTTACACCCATGGTGTTAACTCAGGAAAAATCTTGTTTTAAAATTTTCTTATATCTTTAAACTTTTGAAATATGTGGGGGATTGTTGTTGTTTTAGCCTTTTTCAATATTTCAAAAGTCTAAAGTCCCACATTGCTTGGTCTTCAAAGTGTTAAAGAGTTTATAAGGTAACTTATGTTTTGGGCTGGTTAGATAAGCTTGTGAGAGGTATGGGCTCGACAAAGTTGGGCCTCGATTGGGCCAAGTCAAGTGCAAATCATCCGATTTGCCCGCGCGCACGACGATAAAAGAGGCCTCACAAGTTTTTGCTCAATTTTATTTTATTTAATAAATTTGTACTAATTATTAATCTTTTATGAACCTTATCCGGAAACGGTCAATTTTCATATTATGTTTTTTGATTTGGTCCCACGTCCGTAACCTCCCACGTTCCAGCGTGAGGCGGCCACGTTCCGATGTGAGGCGGCCACGTGCCTACGTGAGCTAGCCACGTTCTTACGTGAGGCGGACCCGAGGTGGGACACGTTCACACACATTCACACACGTTGACACGTTCAAACGTTCAAAAATATAACGGGTTTGTAATCTGTTACAAATTTTTTTTCTGATGCTTTTTAAATTAAAAACAAACGTCTTCAACCCGTAGCATTATTCTCTCCTTCTTCTTTCTCTGCTTCTTCTTCCTGAGTTGCACCAAAATTTACTCATTTGTTACTCCTATCAACGAGCCTTTGTTGAATCTGGGGATTCGCGCACCCGTGCGATAAATCCTTGAGGACAGTGTATTATCACACGCCTCAGGTTACTCTTCTCTTGTGTTATTCAAAGTTGTCACCGCGATCCATATAACAAGCCAAACATCCTAAAGCACATTTACCCTTCATATCTACCCATAAAAATCCCAACACAAAAATTCCAACACAACCACATCTACCCCGCATATCTCATCCTCCAACCAAAGCACTCTTTGAGAAAAAGAGAGAGAGAGAGAGAGCGTTAGAGAGAGAGAGAGAGAGATAGATAGAGAGAGAGAGCAACGAGGAGCAGTACGAAGAAGTGGGCTTCAATCTTGATGAGGGTGACCTTCAACAACGAGGGTGAACAGGAGAATGAGAGTGAGAGATACAGTGATTGGGAGAGTACGAAGAAGTGGGACAAGAATAGGAGAGGGATTCAAGAATATGAAATTTTATTTTTAAAATATTTATAAATAATAATTTAACGCAATAAAAAAAGAAAATTTTTTATTGTGTCAAAAGATTTTGTGACAACCTCGCAAAATTTAGTTACAGACAAAATCGTCGCTAATCTAAAGTTAAAAGAACAAAAATTTTACTATCGCGATGAAACATTTTTCTCTCACAAATTTTATTGTTAAATTGTGATATTAGTTAGAGATATGATATTCGTTGTAAAATTCGATGTTAAATCATAGTTTTCTTGTAATTTGAGAAGGAATAGAAAATAGTAATAAATCAATCTTAAATATATATATATATATATATATATATATATATATATATATATATATATATCGAGGAATTAATTTATTACACCTTGTCAAAAAATGTTGATAGAAAAAGCTAATAAATAAGTTGAATTGAGCCGTTTGTGGAATCAATAATAAATAGGTAGACATATATTGTTAAGTTATTTATTGATTTATTTTTGTGTATTGAAAATATATCAAAATTAAATTTTATTATTAAATAATTAATCAAATTAGTAAAACCTCAAAAGTCAATATAAATAAATAACTTTACAAGAGAAATTTTTAAAAAATAACAATTAGAAAGATGAAATTAATAATTCTAAAAATGGTATAAATATTCAAACCCAAAAGTTCAAATCATTTGGAAAATTAAATATCTTAGTGATTTTGATAATAAATGTAAAAAAAAAAAAAACTCAAATTAATGGATAACAATTAATTGCAATTAGTTCCTATTTTCAAATTTGGAAAATTAATGGAACAGGTAATTAGAAAATAATAATAAACGTTTAATAATATTAGTAAAACAATTATATTCATAGAGGAAATAATTACACATTGTCAAAAAAGAGTGATAGGCAAAATAAATAAAGTGAACCATTTAATAAATGAGTTGTTAATAGATTGACGCATATGCCAATGAGTTTGTAGATGTTAGAGGCTCAATTCTTCACAAAACTATTTTTTTCCTATGAACTACTTAAGTATTTGCATTTCCAATATAACAATATAAGATAAAGTGACCTATATTACATAGTCATTTATAACTTTTTATTTACGACAAATTAAAACGGAAAGCTTTATAAGAGAAGTTTTAAAATATAATAAATTAAAAACTAAAATTAATCATTTTATACTTTGTATAAATATCAATACCCAAAAGTTAAAATCATTTAAGTAAATAAGTACTTTAATGGTTTTTAAAATACAATAAAATAAACTCACATTAATGTGCTATTATTTATTGCAATTAATTTCCATTTTGAAATATGTGAAATTATTGAAAAGGGAAAATAGAATATAGTATTAAATCAATATTAAAATTAGTTATTAATTTCGTTAATAGAAGTATAACATGTCAAAAAATTGATAGACACAACTAATAAATGAGTTGAATTGACATGCTTTGCTTAATGATGATAATTAGATTGATCCATGTTTTTAAAATCTATTATTTATGATCCATGTATAATCTATATTAAAAAAATTTGCAAGAGAAGTTTAACAAGTAATAAATTAAAAACTCAAATTAAATACCTTTTTACTTGATATAATCATCCAAAACCAAAAGTTAATTTCATTTGAGAAAAAATTTTAACGGTCTTGAATATACAATTAAAATAAACTCTCACTAATGAACTATAATTAATTTCAATGAATGCCTATTATCAAATATGTAAAATTAACAAGCATGGTCAATAGAAAATAGTAGTAAGTAATTTTATATCTTTCTGATAAATCCTCCTAGTTATTAATAGAAAAGTATTACGTGTTTATTGTTTATGGTTTCTAATATGTTAAATTTTTTTATTTAATTCTTTAATTAATTAAAAAGATGTTAAGAGGAATTGTTAAGAGAATATAAAATCATGCTAATATAAACCGACCTTAAAATCACTATATTAATTCATTAATAGAGGTATTAATTAAACCTATAAAAAAAACAATAAGAGCAATTAATAAATTCACCTATTTACTTAGGTTTTGTTTGTTTTAGTTTTTTTTGGGAAAGTTACAAATTTTTATATGTGAGCAAAACACCCATTTGTGTTTTTCCGCATGTAAAACAAACAAGCCATTAATGAGTTATAAACATAATAACCATATTAAGAGTTGTGCTAATATAGATTTGAGTTTATAGTAAATCTTATAAATAACAACATATCTATAATTAAAAAGATAATTTAATTAACAATATAAATATTCACATATTATAAAATTCAGTGATAAATTTGTTGCCATGTATAGGGTATTTGGAGTTAAGAGTGTAATACTTATAAAATTGTGGTGTGACAATCAAACTGTTATTTATATTGTATCTAATCCTGTTTTTTATGAAAAGACAAAGTATATTAAAACTGACTGTCACTCTGAGCGAGCAAATATTTAACAGAGTCTTGTTATTACTAGACATGTACAAATAGGAGAATAATTTGCAGATATCTTTACCAAAGCACTCAATCGATGTAGAGTTGACTATATTTATAACAAATTAAGCATGATCAATATCTATGTTTCAACTTCAGGAAAAGTGTTAGTGAACTCTAAAAGGAAATATATAATAAGAAAACTATTATTAAATCACTTTACAGAAGAGGTTTAAACAAATAATAAATTAAAAAACATAAATTAATAATTTTATTACTCAAAAGTTCAAAGTCATCATTTCAAAAAAATAAATAATTTGATGGTTTAATAATAATACAATTAAAATTTATCTTTAGTTATTGCACTATAATTAATTGCAATTTGTTCTTGCATATTGCTCATGTAAATGGAATCAATAATTTTTTTTTAAATAAACTCTCTTTGTGAACTATAATAATAATTAATTTAAATTTTTTTTTTGATAAACAAAGATTTATTTATAAAAGAGTACAAGAGATACTCAAATCCAAAACATCAAAATAACAAGAAATCATTTAACTGACTATAAACAACTCAACGGACTCATACACCAATCAGAATATGTCCAACTCATATTTCTCCCTGCTCTAGCAATAAACCAACCCCAAGATACTGCTTTTAATTTTGCAACAACTTCTGAGTGTGCAGCAACAACAACCCTAAACAAAATATTATTTCTTAAAGACCACAAGTTCTATACTTCAGCACACCAAATTAAATACCTAACTGTTTTCTTCACCTTTTCTAAAAATAAGAGTCCATGCTGAATGAAATTTGCAGCTCCATCGTAGTGCCAAGCCCCATTAAAATAATTAATTTAAATAAATTTGTCTAGCAGTATTTTTGTGGAGGGGAAAGGGGTTGGTGGAAGAAAATTGTTGTTTAAGTTTAACGTGAAAACTGCTATTGTGCACAGGCAAGTCAATCTTGTCCATATGCATGCACCCTCCAGATTTAGAACTTGGTTCAAAGCAATGCAACTCATTGATTACTTTCCTTATTTGAAGATGCAAAATAATAGCATACCAAAACCAACAGCTAGAGGGCTTAGGTTTTCAAGATGAGTTTATGATATAAATAGGAGTATGACTAAGGGCAGATTCATTTCATTATAAAAAACTCATGAGAGCACAACCAGTGAAATCCCAACAGATTCAGAGAAAAATGTTAAACAAAGATTCATCTCAAGTGACTGAATCGAGCACTCAGCTGAATCATTGTGCGAATGTCCCTTCTGAACCACCAACTTTTACTACTTTTGCTACTGAGCAAGATCATCTACTTCAATTTCTTCCTCCCATGACACCAATAGATAACATCTTTAAGGATATAGTTACTCCACTCATGGAGGAAGCAAACGCTCCTTCCGAATACAACTTCTATTCGGAAGCAACAACATATTGCCCAAATTTGTATGGTATGGGTTGCGATGACTTGTTCATACCATTGTTTGAGTCATTTTATGTTTTGCCTCCTCTTAGTCCATTAAACTCTTTTGAAGACACAACCGCCATCCCATCGCCACCAGAGCCACTTGCTGATGGCCAACATGGTTCTGGTGACTCACTCAGTTCGTTGTATTCTCTTCCCACTGTTGATCAATTTGACAATAGTGATGCCAAAGTCACCCCATCTATTTTGCCCCCTGTCACAAAAACTGTATCAGCAACAGTGATCTTGCCTGGTTCTCCACCAGCCACGGTGGATGACACTAGTACAAGGGCCATTGCCACAACCCCTTCTTCGGATCCCACCATAGGTGAACCTAGTACTAGCACCACTAGCACCATGGTCGCACTTTCTTCTTCGCCTCCCACTAGTGACGCTACAATCGCCAATGCAATATCGTCTGTTGAATCATCCATCAAAAGGAAACAAAGGCGGCCAAGGAAGATTCGATGTGTGAATTCTAGTGGAGATGGAGTCCAGCCATCTCATGTGGCGTCACTAGCAATGGAACCGCTACAAGAGATAGAACATTCAAATGCTTTTGGTCCTAGTTTCACACAAGAGGAGGCAACAACTTCCCAAATGGATGTGCAAAACATCTTTTCAGGCTTGGGTATAATTATTTTGAGGTTTTGATTGAATGTCTTCTTTTATATATTTGTTTTAATAATTTAATAAAATCTACATTTATAGCATTTGCAAGGGATCAAAATGTCAAATAGTTGATAACTCTTACTTTATTTTTAAAAGTATTAACATTAAATGCTAGTGGAGTATAATTCAGGATTTGCCATTTTAAATGTATTGTCATTTACCCAATTGTGCCTCAAGCTTTGATTTATTAGATTAATCTCATTCTCACATAGTTTTATAGTCTCTTAAGCTGTGCTCTAATGATGATTGAAAGAAAATAACATTATATATTATTATTATTTTAATTACCCTCCTATGGCGTAAGTGCTTGGTCTTGTAAATCAAGAAGAGAGATAACACAATACAATTAATTCTATAATTATTTTATGAACATTTAACACACTATGCTTGAGTTTTACATTTAAAACTTCTGTCATAAGCCTATCCCATCCTGGATATAAGAATAGGAGGAAAACTTTGTAAATGATATATATATATATATATTTTTTTTGCAGGGTCAAAAGAGAATATTCTTAAACCATCAATTATTAGAGTGGACCGTAAAGAGGTGCTTATTACTTTTTCTTGTTTTTCTTTATTCTCTTCTTAACCCTACGGATCACTACTGCATTTTTCCATCTTTTGTAATTTACTATTACCATTTGCTATCAGAATGGAGAGCTTCAAATAAAATGTAACACTATGTTTGGATGACAAGTAATGGGGGGAACGGAAAGGAAATAGAAGGAATAGAAATAAGTTTTTGTGTTTGGAATTTTTAAAATGCATAAGAATGAATTGGAACACATGGCGAATCATTTCCCCCCTCTTCCCCTCAAAAGTCTAATTTTTGTTCCCCTCAAAATTGAGGTGGAATGGGGGGAACACATGTTCCGTTCTATTCCGTTAATGAATCTTCCAAACAAAGAGGGGAGAATTATGTTCCATTCCATTCTTTTCCTTTCCGATCTATCTCTACCTATTCCGTTCCGTTCCGTTAATGAAAAAATATCTAAACATAGTGTAAAGAAACAATACAAGAACTTAGGAGGAAGTCATAATTTCATTCTTTTCATATTTAATTATATTGAAGAAAAGACAGTATCAACTTCTACAAGTTTCTAATTGCTCAACCTCGACTAACTAAATCCCTTAAACCAATATTGCCCATACATTTGACCAGAATAGTTAGAGTTATCCATGTCTGAAACAAATTAGTGTGATATATTCAACCAAGATTGTGACAACCATACCATCTCTTCTACCATCAAATAACTCTCCTTTATGCAAACAAATATGGTTTACAACTTTCAATAAATTGTTATAAAATTATCTAATAGTGTCAGTGTTATTCTTTTACAAGCTCTGAAATTAGCTCCTTTTATAGAGAAATTATTCGTGAACTACCTTAAAACTCCTCCTTAAGGTTGTCCAAAGAATCTTTTACTTTCTAGTTTATAATGATCCTTGGACACCAATCACCACTCTCAACTAAGTTAATAATGATATAGGCTTTTCTGTCATTAATGGCTTCTTCATTGTCTTCCCATATTTGGGCCACAATTTGGTAGTTTGATAGCGATGATGGCTCAAAACCTGTCACTACCACTTCCTTAAAGGCTTAAAGCCATAGGATATGAAATAGACTTTCATTTTTATTTGCCACTTTGCATACTTTTCTCATATAAAATAGGGGTTAGGGGAAGCGAGATGTTAGTTGATGCCATTAACTTCATTCACTCTTCTCTCAAGCTTTCAAGGTTCCTCTAAGACAATGGAGCTTTGGTACTATATAGGTCGACTGGAAAATAGCTTAGAACAAAATATACAAAAAAAAAAAAAAGAACATGAGTTGGAGGAAAAGTTCTATCATTAGTTTTGTAAATATCTCATAATGCTTAATATGATTTTGCAATCTAGTACATATAATTACTATTTATTTAAAGCTCATTTTAGCTACAAGGTATCATTCCCTTCTAGAAGCATGCAAATGTCATCAATGATATTGTTTTTGTCACAGGATGTTACAGAGAAAATAACATCATTCGCTAAAGAAAAAGGCCCCGTTTCCGTCATAGGAGCAGTTGGTACGTTATCAATTGTTCAACTTCTTCAGCAAGGAAAGACTACAACTTTTGAGGTTTCTCTTTTGCATTTCTTTTCTTGAACGTTATTTTTGTTTTATCATTTTCTTAAACATTACTCTAATTAACTTTCTGTTTTATGATTTACGTCTTTGTTGAGACCTATTTTTCTTTCATTTTGGGTATCATAGGAACTTTATTGGCCTAATTTTTCCCTTTGATGTTTGCTTATATAAGTAGCTGTCATTATCATAAGGTTTTAATTTATATACACAAGAAGTTAAGTTTTACAGTATTTTTAATATTGAAATAGAAACTAGGAAATTTGGTATATTGATAACTTACAGTGATGTTAATTTGTAGTCTAAAACCTACAAGAGAAAGTAGAAGCTCAATTAAAATTGTAGGGTCTAAGTCCTCTAAGTTTATGTGTTTTAGCATAACATAAGTGTGTATATCTTCCAAAAATGAAAGGTTAATTTATAACGTAAACTTGTTGATAACCTTAGAATGTAAAAAAATGGCTGTAAGTTGAGTTGTTCAATTGGCTACACTCTTTATACATTAGGTAAGACATAAATTACTTAGTGTTTCCTAGATTTGTTTAGCTTGTATATAATAAGCAAAAAAAGATGATTGTACGTATCTAATTTTCAAATTTCATACTTATTTATGAGGTTGCATACGTCTAGCTTTGACGGAAAAATTATTTATCAAAATGTTACTTTTTTAAATTATTTATCAAAATATTATTCTTTTGAAATTATATACTAAATTGTCACTCTTTTGTTTAACATAATATTTTTTTTTTGTCTACGTAGAAAACATAAAAAAACTTGGCGTAATCAATGAGGAAAATGCCAAATTATTTGGCATTTTACATTGAAAACGCCACCATTTTTAGCATTTTTCAAGTGAATGCGCTAAAGTAGATGATGTTTTGTACATGAACAAAAAAAATAAAAAAATGCCACATTACATGTGCTTCTAGGACACTTACGTGGATATCTTGAAAAATAACGCTCTGGGACACATACATTTCACATGCCTACTAAAGAGTGTATCACAATATTAGAAGACATTAGTATCAATTAGCTTATTTATAAGCCAAATATTTGCTTCTGATCCGTAAAGTAGTCGATGTGAGACTTTGGTGTTAGCAAGGTAAAATAACTAAGGCAACAAGGTACCTTTGTTCGATGTGAGACTTTGTTGTTGACAAGACAAAACAACTAAATAAGACAACATCAAAGTCCCACATCGAACAAATATGTCTTGTTGCTTTACTTAGTTGTTTTGTCTTGCCAACACCAAAGTCTCACATCCAACAAAGGTACCTTATTGTCTTACTTAGTTACTTTGTCTTGCCAACACCAAAGTCTTATATCGACTACTTTATGGATCAAAAGCAAATACTTAACCTATAAATAAGTTAATTGATACTGATGTCTTACAACATTATGATATACTCTTTAGTAGGTATGTGAAATGTATGTATCTCTAAGTGCAATTTCTCAATCGATCTACGTAAGTGTCCTAGAAGCACATACAATGTGACATTTTTTTTAGTTTTTTTGTCCACATGAAAAATGTCATCCACTTTGTCACATCCACATAGAAAACGCCAAAGAGAATAATGTTTTTAGTGTAAAAACGTCAAATAATTTGATTTTTTTCACGTGAATACGCCAAGTTCTTTGACGTTTTTCACATAGACAAAAAAATGAAAAAAAATGTCACGTTGAACAAAGGGATGACAATTTAGTATATAGTTTTAAAAAAATAACATTTTTATAAATATTTAAAAAAAATAACATTTTAGTAAATAATTTTTTTATCAAAGACAATTTGGTAAAAATGGCAGTTGCATACTGTTAAAGCATTTTCTTTTTTCCTTTGTCTCCTTTATTGTTTTTAAACTTTTTGCTTGGTTGGTTTTCTTTTTTAGTACATTTTTCTTAAAAGACAAGTTTTCCATAATCAAAGTAAGTTCATTAGCGGTATTCAACAATTGTTATTCACTGAACTTACTATCTTACATGTGTTAAATAATAATTTAAATGTTTATGATAGGTCGTGTTTACTTAAAAATTACTCATAATTCCCCTGAGTAATGGTGAATCAAATGAGGAAAGTCTCTCCGCTTATAAAATTATATGTTTTCCTTCTCTTGTGAAGAGTAATTTTTAAGTGGATACGGTCTATCATAAATACTAAAATCATTATTTAATATATGTAAGATAATAAAAATTATAATAAAATTTTATTAATTATTAACAATATTTTTATATATATAAAATAATAATTTAAATATTTAAATAATAACGTGATAGACCATATTTACTTAAAAATTTCTCATAAAATTATTGGATTATCACACTTCATTTATGTCTTCTTAATTCAAGGCTCAATTTCCAATGAGTGTAAGTGTATATATGATGTCAATTTGTATATTCTAGATTAACATGAACTCAATAACATGGTCAATAATATCATAGTTACGGTTTTATGTCGTTAAATTTTGAGATATAATTTGATAAGTTGATTAATGCTTTACAATGCAATAAATGATCATCTAACATCTACAATCATGCCAAATTTGATTTAATGACTGACTCATACACTTTTTATATGTAGGGAAACTTTGATATTATCTCATTGTTTGGTACTTTACTTTTTACAAAAGATGGTGAGCAGCATAGAATGGGTCAACTATCTGTTACGATTGTTGGAGCTGATGGAAAGGTTTTTGGAGGACCTGTGCATGGGCACTTAGTTGCTGCATCTCCTATTCAGGTGTATGTTTGGCTATGATTAATTATTTCTAAGACAATTTTTTGGGATAAAAGCTATTTTAGGATAAAAATAAGATACTTGGATAAATCTGATTAAAATGATAAAAAAACTTTTTAGGATGGTAAAAAACCTTTTTTTCATAAATTCCAATTTTAACATTATTGATTATAAGCTATCTAATTATTTTGAAGTAACGACATTTTGTTTACTTTATTACATAAAAACAATTTTTTCAGACAACAACAACAACAACAACCAAGCCTTTTCCCACTAGGTGGGGTCGGCTACATGGATCAGATGACGCCATTGTGTCCTATCATGAACCAAGTCTTCAGAAAAGCCATTCAAATCTAGATCTTTTTTGACCGTTTCACCTATAGTCTTTCTTGGTCTTCCTTTACCTCTAGCTATTGGGCTATTCTCCATCTGATCTACTCTTCTTACAGGGGCTTCTAAGGGTCTTCTCCTTACATGTCCAAACCACCTAAGGCGAGATTCTCCCATCTTTTCCACAATAGGTGCTACCCCTACTTTCTCTCTAATGCATTCATTCCTAATCCTATCTTGTCTAGTATGGCCACACATCCAACGCAACATCCTCATCTCCGCGACACTGATCTTGTGCTCTTGTTGGCTTTTTACCGCCCAACATTCAGTACCATACAACATTGCGGGCCTTATAGTTGTGCGGTAAAATTTACCCTTAAGCTTGAGAGGCACTTTCCTATCACAAATAACTCCTGAAGCACACCTCCATTTCATCCATCCAGCTTGAATCCTATGGTTTACATCTCCTTCTATCTCTCCATCATTTTGTATGATGGATCCAAGATACTTAAACTGTGTAACTTGTGGTATGGTATGATCTCCAATTTTTACCGCTAAGCTAGCATTAGCATGTTTCTTACTGAACTTACATTCCATATACTCCGTCTTACTCCTGCTTAGACGAAAGCCATGTTCTTCCAAAGCCCGTCTCCATAACTCTAGCTTCCCGTTTATTTCCTCTCTCGACTCTCCAACTAAGACTATATCATCTACAAAAAGCATGCATTGTGGCACTGACTCTTGGATATGCGCAGTCAGCACATCCAAGACCAAGGTAAAAAGATAAGGACTCAAAGCTGACCCTTGGTGCAGTCCTATAGTTATAGGGAACTCTTCTGTGACTCCACTCGGTGTTCTCACACTGGTTTTAACCTCATCATACATATCTTGGATTGCTCGAATATAGGCCATACGAACCCTTTTCTTCTCCAACCCTTTTAACGACATTTTGTTTACTTTATTACATAAAAACAATTTTTTCAGACAATCTAAATAAAATAAATTATCTTAAAATTATTTTTCAACTAATATTTCTAAATATAAAATTAATTTTATTATAATTAATTATAAAGAAAATTAATTATGCATATAATCAATTATTAAAATATTCTTTTTTTTACAGTTAATTTAAACACACTCCAAATTTTTACTTTTTAATCTTTTTTTGTTTAAGATCCATGTTGTAATGAAGTAAACTTAACTCTATGGTTTTGATTTTTTTTTTTAATTAAGAAACTCTACCTATATAAGTATATAACCCTTGCCTCCGAGTTTAGGCAATGAAACTAAACCTTTTCTTTTTTAAGTTACACTCAATCATAACACATTTTGCACAAATGTGAGATTAGAGTTAAATAATTTGAAACAATTTGCATCCCAAAGCTTCAAGAAGTACATGCTTGATTGCATTTTTTATGAGCTATTACACAATTCTTTGAGATAATTTGGTACTTAATCCGTCTTCACTTTTATATCTTCTTATATATGTACCATCATATAATCAATACTAGCACTAAATAAAAAATATTGATTCTTTTTATGATGTTGTTGGAATGCTAGTTGAAAATTAAACTTTTATGCAAGTTAAATTCTCTAAGAGAATTATTGTCAGTTGAAGAAAATCAAATTTAGAAATAATTTTTTTTTTTTGGCATTCCCTTTTGCAACTTGCTTTGAATGCTGCAGTGATAATAAAATTAATAGGTTTCAAACCAACGAAGGGTATTTTTTCTACACATTATTTAGAGTTAATTTGTTTCTTAAAATTTCAAATGGCATGTATTATGCAAACTTTGCAGATGATTGGTTTAACTTTTAGTCCAACTGGCTACAAGTTAAGACGCTTGAAGACAAAGCTAAAGCTTCCACAACACCAGCTCCAGACCACATCCATGAATCATGACTGTGAGGCTCAAGTGGAAGAGGAAAAGCATCAATCAGAAGAGGCAAACTGGATCGACGATGCCATTCAAAAGGAGCTCAATGAAAATATAACAAAGGATGATGGTACAACATTTGATGAAGTGTTGGCTGAATATATGAATGTAAAGCTGCAACTACCTCCACAATCGTTAGGCGATGTGCCAATGAATGATGTGATCCACGACTAGGTGCGGTAGGTGAAGGAGTATAGAAGAATACCTAGAAAGAGGAATAAATATACTCCATTTTTAAAAATTTCACTCCTTAAAGCATGATAAAGATGGTAGAAAATGAAAATGAAGTGTATAATGTTTTAGGGATAAATTACAGTTTATTCTCTTATGATTTAGCTTGAAGACACTTGGTTAACTTGTAATTTGCTCCATTATGACATAACTGACTTTGCGAGTTTTTCCATCCATTTTTTATCTGAAGACACTTTTTAGAACTTTCAAAAGCCTTTTTAGGGATAAAATAAAACTCTATGTCCTTCTAGAAAAGATTGGTCCAGGAGGTTGGAAGATGTTTAATGGGCTTATCGCACCACTTTCAAAACTTCTATTGACATGTCTCCGTACAATCTTGTATTTGGAATACCATGCATACTAGGCTATCAAAAAACTCAATTTTGATCTCCAAGCTGCAGGTGAGAAAAGACTTCTCTAGTTGAATGAATTGGACGAATTTCACCTTCAAGCTTATAGAATGTCAAGCTTTACAAGGAAAAGGTCAAAAAATGGCATGATAAGCATATTGTTGAAAAACGATTCGAGCCAGGACAACAAGTCTTGCTGTATAACTCCAGGCTCAGATTATTTCCTGGAAAGTTGAAATCAAGATGGTTGGACCCGTTTGTGGTGCTGAAAGTATTCCCCCATAGAACTATTGGGATTGCTCCACCAAATTCCTCATCAAACTTTAAGGTCAATGACCAGTGTCTAAAGCCTTATCATGGAGGAGAGATTGAAAGGAGGAAAACCTTCCTCACATTATCAGATCCATGATGAAATGAAGACCAAGTCCTGCAGGGACTAACTAAGGCCCTTCTTGGGAGGGAACCCAAGTGCTTGATCCTTTTGTTTAAGTCTTGTATATGTAATACTTTGATTTTGTGTTTTTGCTATATTTTGGTTATATATACTATAATTTAACCCTTTAGACTGCTAGAGACCTCTAGGAAGCAAAAGTTGCAGTAGAATGGAGTTTGCTACAAAATTTTACAAATAGACTCCTCAAGCCGTGGCGTACGCCTTGTCACACCGCAGCGCACTAGCCTATAGCATCTCAAGGCCAAAAACCCGAGACCTACACACCGTAGCACAACATGTGTGCACACCGCGGTGTGCCTGTTTAATAATTTAAAAAAGAAGCAAATGAATGCAACAAAGAGAAATACAAAAAGGCATTAAGTGGTTTTAGAGAGTCTTATTTTTTTTTTTACTTTTGAATACCCTAATAGTTTCACTTGGAGGCTCAATTCTTGAAATAACATGTTTATGATTCTCAATGTTTGTATTGAATCATTTCCTTGTTGTTCTTCAGCCCATAACCATTGGCCTTACATTACAAGCTGTTGAAGTCTCTTTTGATCCTGAATAATGTGTGATTTACATTAGTAGAAGGAGAGTTCAAAGACAATCTTGTGGATTATATAATTCATATGCATGTATGCTCATAAACTTATCCGAATGAGTATGACTTGAATAGGAGAAGTTTAGCTTGCATGATTGTGGGGGATGTGATTTGCATAATATGAGGCCTTGAATGTTAGCATGCTAAATATTATGTATGTGTGGAGTTTATTGTGAGGAATTAGCATTCTTTGAGGGCTTATACAATCATTATACACTGGTTGTGGTTTAAGTGAAAATGGAATTCATAATAGTTGCTGAATGTATGTTGAACATGATTTATCAAGCATGTGTGCTTAATCATACTTTGTTTTGCTCGAGGACTAGCAAAAATCTAGGTTTGGAGGTGTGATAAGTCCATAAAATGTAGTTATTTATGTCCTATAACTATGCTATATATAAAGCTTAGTCCTTGTTATTACGTATATATGGAAGATTTTATGCTTATATTCATCGAATTCAATTTTTATATCTTCCTATATGATCTTGAGAAAATCTTGCATATTCTTGAAATGATTAAGTACATTTGCTACTGTTATTAAATTGGTGATTTCTCTATTATAAGAATGGCTCTAAACAAGCAGATTTGTGAAAGATTTGGACTAACAATATTGGAAGAGAAAACCAAAGGTGCAATTCAGCAACTCACGCCACGGTGCAGGCATGTTCATGCCGTGGCATGGTGCATTTAGCCTGCTACATACTGAAACCCGCGACTAGCATGCCGCGATGCAAAGGAGTACATGCTGTGGCGTGGTGACTTAAATTAAATGCACGCCGCAATGTAAGAAGTGTTATGTCGCAGCGTGAAACTAAAATGTTGGCATATAAATACTAATTTAAGGTAATTCAGCAAAAAGAGTTTTTGAAAAACAGAACACAGTTGCTAGGTTATCATTTTGGGATTGAGAATGACCTAAAGGAAGGCAAGTTGGAAGCCATCTTCTTTAAGGAAGAAGATTCAAGCATTAAGAATCACATTTATTGAGCTTCCTTCCAATTCCTTTTACTTTTCTCTTTTCCTTTGTCATGAACATGATTATTTATGATAGATTTTTATGTGTCATGGATAGTTAAGTTGTATTTAGGAATTTCTTTGGATCCCTCTATGGATATTAGTTGATTTTGTAACTTCTTGAGTTAACAATGATGATTTGGGATTGTTTAATCATATTTCTCTTAATGCTCTTAATTATTTGGCCAATATTTAATGTGATTTGACTAAATCTATTGAACTAGACATAGAGATTTAGATTTGAGATCATGAATATGGTTGATGCATGTTTAGTTTCATTCTGATGGTGGACTGAGTTAATTAGCTAATGAGATAGACATATATCCCTTGGTCATGCATAGCAATTGTTGAGAATAGTTCTTAATGCGTGAATTTTATACTAGCTGAAGAAGGATTCCTTATTCTTTAATTACTATCTTTTATTCCCAATTTACGACATTTAAGTCTTTTACTTCATAGTTAACTTATACATACCATTTCTCAATTGAATGTTCTTGAATAGCATTAAGTAAGTTATTGGTTGATAATTAGCATTAGAAATAGATTGTATCCTCATGTGAACGATATCCTACTTATCATTTTATTACTTGCGCGACCCGTGCACCTGCGGTACATAAAAGGATAAACAAGTTTTTGGCGCCATTGTCAGGGAAACGACTTGATTTCTGTATTGCTAATATTAATAACGAGCTTATTTAGTTCTAGTTCGAGTTTCTTTTTGTTCATTTTAATCTAAATTTTTATTATTTTTGTGTTTTAGGTACAACTAAAATGACAGATGATCACAACCACACAAGACCTTTGCGGGAGTTCGCAAATCTCCAAATGGAGAATCTACAATCAAGCATAAGACGACCTCCCATCCACGCTAACAATTTTGAGATCAAACTAGCCATAATCCAAATGATACAAACTTCTGTGCAGTTTGACAATTTTCCAAGTGAAGACCCTAATGCTCACTTATCTAATTTTCTAGAGATTTGTGACACATTTAGGCATATTGGGGTCTCCGAAGATGTCATTCGCCTACGGCTCTTTTCATTTTCTCTCAGAGATAGAGTCAAAAGTTGGTTACAATCTTTGCTAATAGGATCAATAGTTACTTAGACTAATGTTTGCAATAAATTTTTGAATAAATACTTCCCACTAACTAAGACTGCTAAAATGGTGAATGATATCACCTCATTCACCCAATCTGAATCTGAGTCTTTGTATGAAGCTTGGGAGAGGTATAAGGATCTTCTTCTTAGGTATCCCCATCATGAAATACATCCTTGGCACAAGGTCTATTCTTTTTTTAAAGGCTTGTTGCCACACCACCGCCCCATTGTGGATGCAGCTGCTGGAGGTTCATTACTGAGAAAATCATTTGAAGATGCATTTCAATTGGTGGAGGAATTGACAGTTAATAGCTACCAATGGCCTTCAACGAGAAATACTCCAAGGAGGGTGGCTAGAGTACATGATATTGATGCAATTACTTCATTATCAGCTCAAGTTGCTACAATTGCAAACAAGCTAGATAGTTTGGGAGCAAGCCCTCATCAAAGCCCATTTGTGCTGTGTGACAAGTGTGGTGATAATCATGTAAGTGATAGATGTCCTTCTATCTCTGATAGTGCTCAATTTGTTGGGAATTATCGCCCATAGTAGAACAACCCCTATTCAAATTAGTATAATCCATGATGGAGCTACCATCCTAACTTTTCTTGGAGAAACAATCAATGAGCATTCTCTTCATTGCTGGAAATGAGAGACTAAATTATCATCCTGGTTTTTCCTCACAAGCAAGGCAACCCATGCAAGATAAGAAACCATCGTTGGAAGACATGTTTATATAATTGATGGTCAAGATAGATTCCTATATGTCCAAGATAGATGCTCATTTGGCCAAGAATGATTCAATTATTCAAAGTCAAAGTGCTTCAATGAAAGCACTTGAGACACAGGTGGGTCAGCTAGCAATTGTTATAAACAATAGGTCCCCAGGGACTTTTCCAAGCGACACCATCAACAATTCTAAAGGTGCCTCAAATGAGCACTGTAAGGCCATATCATTGAGGAGTGAGAAGGACATTGAAGGAAATCCCGTGACCAAGCTGCTTGAAGATGTTGGGGTGACAAAAGATGAAGTAGTTGTGAGTAATGAGCTAGAGAAAAAAGAGGAAATTGCCAAGAGAAAGGTTGAGGACAAGAAGAAGGAGGACAAGCCTTATATGTTACCAAGTGGGTTCAATACTCAAGAGGGGAGGGTGAATTGAGTTTATAAAACAAGTTCGCAATTCTTTCGCAAAACACTTGACTATTGAATTTCGTTGAAGCTATTGACTAATTGAAATGAATGAATTGATAAGAACAATGTATATTGCTTAATAACCAACCAAGAGAGAAGTGATCAAGCAAGAAAATAAGCAATGCACAAATATAAGAGAAGGGTTTAGAGAATCAAACACAGTGATTTATCCTGGTTCGGCCACCAATCCACTTGTGACCTACGTCCAGTCCTCAAGCAACCACTTGAGATTTTCACTATTTCTCCAAGCTTCAATAGGTGCTTGAATACCTTTACAAACTTGAGCCCTCAACTCCTTGGGATGCCTCACCCTTGAGCTTGAGTCTCTTCAAACAAAGGGATGCCTCACCCTTTACAAATTGGAGGGATACCTCACCCTCTCTCTCTTATACAGAAATAAAGATTGATATAGAGAAACTCTCACTAGAGTAAATGATACAAATTGAAGCTCTAATAATGCTCACAAAAGATATCTCAAAGATTGGACAAAAACAGAGCAATGAGTGATTTCAGAGTTTGATTCTCGTTTGATGTGTTGCTATAATGTTTTAAGGTTCAAGAACAACCATCAATGATGCCCCACCAATTGTATTTAAAGCCCATTCATTAAAAGAGCCGTTGGGGGTGGTTGAAGCCAAGCATTTAATGCATTCAATATAGCCGTTAAGCATGTCAGAACCTTGGTAATCGATTACAAGGTTTTGGTAATCGATTACAAGGTTTTGGTAATCGATTACATGGAAGATAGAACGTGTTCTTGGCTTTCTGGGCTTGTGGTAATCGATTACATGACTTGTGTAATCGATTACACGTCCTCTGACTTCATGGTAATCGATTACAATATTGATGTAATCGATTACATGGCCTTTTTGATCGTGTTCTTGGCTTTCTGGGAACATGGTAATTGATTACATGACTTGTGTAATCGATTACACGTTCTTTGACTTTCTGGTAATCAATTACAGGGATAGTGTAATCGATTACAGGGCTTCTGTTTAGCTTGTAATCGATTACTAAACCTTGGTAATCGATTACACTATACTTTAAATTCATTTTTCAAGCCTTAAAACGGATTTATATCATTCCTAACTTTAGAAAACATGGATTAAACAATATAGAACATTGTTTGGCATGATCCAAGGTAAAAGAAGTTCTCTTTTAGGAATTAATCTTTGAAAACCATATTAATTTAAATCATTTTTTGAAAAATCATTTGAGATATCTTTGGGAGCATTTAACATTGATGTACTAATGCCTATATCTAAACCTCTTGATTTCTTTCTTTGATCTTGGTTTTCTCTTTTGCACTTTGATCTTCATCTTTGTCTTTGTGATCATCAAAAACCAATTGACATGCTTCAAGACACATGCATTCACATTATACACCACCTCCACATTTCCCCAATCGCCTCGTTAAGCAAAAAATGGATGCTCAATTCGACAAGTTTCTGGAGATTTTCAAGAAACTTCACATTAACATACCATTTGCTGAGGCTTTGTGTAACACCTCGAAAATTTATAATTTTATGATCAATAGTCATTTTATAATATTTGTAATTTTTGTGAATTTTTCTTGATTTTTCTGAGAACGTGGAATATTTGAATATTATTTCTCGTTTTGCGTGCACATTGAGCAGAGCCGGGAAAATGAGATATTTTTCTCGAGAACCTTGATCTGTGGAAACGTCGACGGAGGATCTTACTAAACCCGAGGCTGAAACACGATTTTCAAAGTTTTACATTTTTCAAGATTTTTATCTGATAAATAAAAATCGTTGTGTATTTTATTATCTGTTGGACAATTAACACTGAGTACTGTCAACTATAACAATTGTCCATTGGATAATAACTTGTAGTAGAAATCCTATCTTATCCTAATGTAATCTACTTTATGTCTAATCAAATCACTTTTAATTCAAAAATAATATATTTTAATCAAAGCTTCTTTGAGAAGCTTTAAACACAAATGACCAAACTACCCAAAACTTGTAGGAGAAGCCATTCACTCCCTCTCCCTCTCTCATTATCGCGGCTAGGTGCCCATTTTGGGGAGCCAAAGGTTTGATTTTTACCTTATCATTTTACTCCAAAATTCTAATACACCAAAAAGCCATTAACTTTTCTTTTCATTTCCTCTTCACCATGTTCTCTCTTCTTCTTCCTCTCTTCCTTTTCTCTCCACGATTTGCAGCCCCTTTATTGGAGACCATTTTCATTTTTTTGCTTCACCCTCATCATTTCTACACTTCTCTTCTCATTCTAAACATTTTCTCTTTAGAGATCTTCTTCAAAATCCATCATTTTCTTCACTTTTTCTCAAGAACAAAGCTTGAAACTTTTGAGGTAAATCTTTGATTCTTCACTTTCTCTTCCTATTTTTTGTTTCTATGGTCATGTTCATAGCCATGAATCCTTTCTTTTCAAGCCATTGTTGTTGATTCTTTGAGATTGATTTCCTAGGGTTTGTTGGAACTTTTGGCCGAAAATCATAAGCACTTCAAAGAGGTGATTTTCGTGTTCTTCCTTTAGGTAAGAGGGAGATTTACTCACTTCAACCATTATTGGTGGTGAGAGAACTTTTGTGTGGTTGTTGATGGAGGAATCCATAAAGGATTGCTCTCTTTGTATGCTTATTTTTCATGTTGTGTGCTTATTTAATTTATATGGTAATGTTGGTTGTGGAGGAATCCATAAATGATTGCTCTCTTTGTATGCTTATTTTTCATGTTGTGTGCTTATTTAATTTATATGGTAATGTTGGTTGTTTTGAATGCCTTGATGATATTGGAATGTTTGGATTGGATGAATGGAAAAATATAGAGTTTCCTATTTCTTAGGGAGGTCACGGTTTTGACCATAATTTTAGGGGGTTTGAGTTTGATTTTTGTATGCAATGTAACTTAGGTTTTGCCTTGATGATTTTTGTATCCACCATTAATTTAATCAACGGCGGAGACTTGATTTTGATTTAATCAACGGTGGAGAAACAAACTTAATAAAGAAGTATTGGATGATCACCATTGATTTAATCAATGGTGTGGGAGTAAACTTAGTTAGGAAGCTTTGGATGTTCACCATTGATCTAATCAATGGTGGAGATTTAATCTAAACAAGCTTAATAAGGAAGGCTTTGATATCAACCGTCGATTTAATCAACGGTCTAGAATTGGTCTCAAAAAGTGACAAAAATCATTTATGACCATTGGATGAAGAATTAATCAAGGGTGGGGATTTGGTCTTGTAAAGTAACAAGGACCATTTATGACCATTAGATGTAAATTTAATCAATGGTGGTGATTTGGTCTTAAAAAGCAGCAAAGACTAATTATGACCCTTGGATTAAAAGTAAGAAGGAGTAATCTTGACCCTTTATTTTGGAGACACATCTAAGGGCTAGGATTTAAAGAAGAAAGATCCAATGGCCTAAATTAAGTCTTCTATCTAAAGCTATACCTGAAGTCTACCTTAATCCTAACCATTGAATTAATCAATGGCTTAGAATGCTTCAAATAATTACTTAGACTTTCAAGATTGAATCTTAATCATTGAATTAATCTATGGTTGAAATTTGATCTTATATAATTGCTTGAACTTCAATTGTGACCCTTGGATGGCAACATGGAAGGAGAGATCTTGACCATCCATTTAGTAGCTTCATCTAAAGGCTAAGATTAAGGAAGGAAGAAGATCCAATGGTCCAAGTTTGTTACTATCATTTGAAAAATTTCTCAATAATTTAGTACCAATTATTTGCTCAAATAATTCACTCTTTTCTCTCTTCACTCTACGGCAATGGAGAGCAAAATTACTCTAAATTATTACATCTTTGTGATATTAGGATACAATTCAAGTGAAACAAAGTGAGACCAAGTCAACAAAAATGGCCACCTTTTTGAAGAAGCACCTACGACCATGCAAAGTTAAAGGGGACAAATTTGATTCAATTAATTCATGTTCCATTATTTATATTACACAACAAAGAAATAGTCAATATTGGTGGCTTTCTCCATTTGAAGTATACGGCCATGCACTTGAAGGGGGGCCAATTCTTTTACTCATTTTACTTAGTCATTCTTCTAACAATAATTCAAGAAACTAAACAAAAGTTAGTCAATTATTGGTGGCTATTTCTTTCAATTCCTACGGCCATGCACTTCTTTTTGGAGACAAACTACCTATAATTGATTCATCTTTTCTCCTACTCACTTATGGTCATGCTGGCTTGGTGAAAGAGAAATATTCTATCTTTAATTCATTTATATCACCTTTGTTTCAAAGTGGCTCACGGCCAAGTATTTTTGGGGGGCCTAAATATTAACTCCTCACTTGGCATTTCCTATCATCTTTCTATCAACTAACAAAACAAAATATCTCTCACCTTTCTCTCAAAATAACTCACGGCCATGAAGGCTTTAGGAAGCCAAATTTGTGACTTTAATTTATTTGAACATCTTTTCTATTTCAAGAACCAAATTCTCTCTATTCTCTCCAAAGTGGCTTATGGCCACACCACTCCACACCATCACCCAAGCTTTAATAATTTAATTGAACCCCACTTCTTGAATCCTTACCTTATTCTAAGCAACTTTCATGTTGAAGATTTCCTCTAAATCATTCATCTTCATGGACTTTCTTCAAAATCAAAGTTATGGGGTATTTGTGGTGAAGTGTAAGGAAACTACATTTCTTATCTTCTTTTTCATGTTCTAAGCCATGTTTGATCCATGGTTCCTCTTAATCAAGCTTAGTATACTAATTTTTATGTATTTTGTTTTGTATTTGAGAAGCTCTTGGTGGTGAAGGACTTGGAAAAAAGAAGTAAAATAAAGAGCTTTTGAGGATCTTCAAGAGGTAAGAGGGAGATCCACCTCACCAACCAAGTATGGTGGTGAGAGATGGTCTTATATTTGATGGATGGTGAATCCATGTGAGGATTCATATCCATGGTCTTGTAATTTATTTGTGGGTGTTTATGTGCTTTAATTATTTGTCTATGCTTGGTATGCTTTGCATATTTTTATGGCTTTGATGGTATGCTTATACTATGCATGATGAGAATATGGTATGTTTGTGATATATATATATATATATATATATATATATATATATATATATATATATATATATATATATGATGTGTGTATGTATGTGTATGCAATGATTTGATGAAGGAAAGAAATAAATTTTTGGCTTCAATGGCCAAGGAGGAGTGGTCAAGGTTTTTGACACTCATGATTAGAGTTCATGTTGATATTTTTCAAGAACAAGGGAATTAGTTTTTGGTCCCTAAGAACATAGTGAATTTTGGCCAAGACACCTCAAAATAGGTGTTCACAAATTAATATTTTCATGAATGATGAAAATGGATGATTTGAAAAATATGAAAAATAAACAAAGGGTTTGTTTTTCAAGAGAACAAGAACACGTTTTTTTTAAAGGGATTTTATTGATTTATTTTGTGTAAAAAGTTTCTAAGTGTTTATTAAACTTGATTTCGAAAAATGAAACGGGCAATATTGATTTTAAAGATTTGCAAAGAAAGTGAAAAATGATTTGCAAAGAAAGTGAAAAAGAATTTACAAAGAAAGTAAAAATGAATTTGAAACATATGGGTTTGGTTTTATAACCATAAGTCTTGCGGTTTTGAAAACAAAATTTTAATAGTTTTGTTTGTGTAAAACCATATCAATTTAGAAGGAAAAATATTTGATGATTTCAATAGTCATGTCCACATTTTTGAAGGCTTGTAATGCCTAAATTTTTATGGAACAAAGTGATATTTTATAAAACGAAGTGTTTTGTCTTTCGAAAGATTTGACAGTTTTCAATGAACACGTTCACGGTTTTTGAAGAGTTGCGGATACCTTGATTTTATAACAAAATGATTTTCGCACAAGAATTTGGAAAGGGAATTAGAGTGTTTATCACTTGAGAAAATCAAGTTTTTTGTAAACGAAAATGTTTTCGAACTTCAACTTATTTTGAAAAAGGTTGTGTTTGGAAATGATTTGGGAAAAATGAAGAATATAATGGTGTTTTGAAATACGTTAGAAAATGTTAAGTTTTGATACGTTGATTTATATCAATGGAAAAGTGATTCTTTTGTGGATTATATTTAGGAAAAGAATTTTTTGAGTAAAGAAATGTGGAAAAAGATTTTCTTGAGTAAGAAAATGTGAAAAATGAAATACAAAGTCATATTATTTTGAGAAAGGTTGAAAAGGAATTTTTGAAGGTTAAGAAATATTTTATGTAATGAAATTGTGATGAAAAATGTTTTACGTATCTTAAAAACATGATTTTTAAGTTACGCAATTTGAAAAATGTGTTGAAAATAATATTAATTTATTTAAGCCCAAAATAATGTTTGGAATATTGAGGAATATTTTACGTGATTGTAAATTGTTGAAAAATATTTTACGTATCTTAAAAATGATTTGAAATACAGTAAAATATTTCTACGCGATTTAAATTACGTTTAAATATTTTACTTAATTTGAACTACTATTGAAAAATCAATATATGATTTAAAAGTGATAGAATATTTTTACGTGATTGTGAAAATGACAGAAAATTGTTATGTGATTTAGAAAGTGTTTTAAATATTTTGAAAATGATGGAAAATGATTTACGCGACTTAAAAGAATGATTTTTAAGTTACGCCATTTTGAAACAGTGAAAAAATACTATGCGATTTGAGAAACGTATATTTTTACGCGATTGAAAAAAATGTTGAAAAATTAGTACGTGGTTTAAAAGTGCAACAAAAGAGTTGCAGCATTTTGAAAACATAACAGAAATGTTACGAAATTTTGTAAACGTAACAGTAGAGATACGGTATTGTGAAAACGTAATAAACACGTTTTGGAATTTTAAAAACGTAACAAAAGTGTTACGGTATTTTGAAAATGCAACAGAAGTGTTGTGGAATTGTGAAAACGTAACGGGAATGTTGCATAATTTTGTGAAAACACGACGAAAGTGTTTTATAACTATGAAAATGTGATAACATGATTTTCGCTATTGAAAGTACAGTATGATTACTGTTGAACCAGTGTCCATACACTGTATGAGAAAATGTCGAGTTTTGCCTGTGATTGGTATTTGGTGCATTTTACATGCATTGAAAAGATATGCCTGTGATTAGCATTAGTGCATTATACATGCATTGGAAAATATGTGTTGAGGCATATGATTACATTGAACAAATGAAATTGAAAAGATTTGGCCCTTGTGGTTGGACTTGCACTGATATATTCGTGCATTGTATAAAGTGTAGCTAATAAGCTATTTTGGCCCTTGTGGTTGAAGAGGGAATGAGAATTGATAGTGAGATCTATGATGGATCTTGGGGTGCGTCAAGGCGCGGCGGTCGACCAGTGGATATCTGTCAGTGGGCTACGGCTGGACCATATGCCACTTGGCGATACAGTCCGTTGCAGCGCATTGACGATACTCGACAAGAACACGATTCTTTTCAACGACTGAGAGATTGTCTGTGGGCTTAGGCTGGGCAATTAACCAGAGCATTCTCCTCGAAATTGTGAAAACCTCCATGGAGTTATTTTTGAAAAAAAATTGAGTCTATGTGCGCACGCATGAATTTGAGCATTTATATCTGTATGATATATTAATTGAGGAATATTGACTATGACAATTGTTTTGAATACTTGGATGATGATGATGATAATGCTGAGGGCATTATCATAATTGTTGTTTATGATAATTGAATTGATAAATGATTGGATGATGATAGTTGATTAATGTTGATGGCATGATCATAATTGTGGCATGATCTATTTGTATGATATTGCTGTTTGTGTTATCTCTGTGCTGCCATGTTGGTATTGGTGTAGGTGATCTCACCTCTTTGTTATGTTGTTTTGCTGTGTCTGTATTATTAAAATTATACAGTAGAAGGAATGAGTTGTCTTAGACATAACGGGTGGTAGATACTCAGAGATTGATGGAAACATTGAAAAGTGGCTGTCTCAAGTTCGAAGATGTGCCGGGTAGACAAGGAGTAGAGTTCTGATGCATCAAGTTGATACAAGAGAAGGAACAAGTATGTTAAGATTTAACGTTAGTGTTATACCGTGCTATTAAGTAGAACCTATCATGGGGTTACTACTGTTTGGATTAAAAGAAAAAGGAGTCGGTAAATTTTATATTTCTCTTTAAATTGTTAAATATTAAGTGGTGTTTGTTATATGATTTTAAATCAGTTAAATCTATTTTTCTGTATTACTTATAATTTTCAGTAAGTTTATGTTTCAGCAAGAAAGAAATTTTAAAACCCATCTTTTATAACTCAAACTTTGTGCGAACTTCTTTTTAGATTTTGAGTTGGGAGTTATACATGTGATACCCTAGGGAGGGTGTTACATTAGTTGGTATCAGAGCACTGTTTGAGTCTTTTGGGGTTTGTGGTTAGGTCTATTTTGCTTGTGTTGTGTTCTCTGTGTTTTTGTTTTCCGAAAGGAAACCATGTTGTTTGCGATGGATATCAGATCCATTATATTTTCGTTCATCTGTCTTTGAAGGAAGAAAACGACTCGTGGTAGATGTACGCATGTGGAAGTGGAACATATTACTAGTAATGCAGTTGCAGCTACGGGAGCAACTATGAGAACAATGTGGAAGGATGACTGCAGGAACAGAGAATCGCTGAACGGCGGGAACTAGAAGTTGAGATTCAGGATTTGATGGAAGAGAATCAGTCTTGAAATATAAGATTTCGTAATTTTGGAACCTGATATTTTTAGGGATATTGAGAAAGTAATTAATTTCGACGGAAAATGTATTTACAACCATTGAGAAAACCAAAAGCAGTAAGTGATGTGAAAGAAGGTACTTAATGAAGAAATGTACGTCAAGGAAACAATTTGTGGAAAAGTTGGACACATTTTCCCAGAGATTATGCTCTTTGAAAATAGAGTTTTTGTTAGTAAAAGCTCGGATAGTAGGGAAAGTCGTTACTCTGAATGGAACGGGAGTGTTCTGAGCGAAAGTTTTAAACAATGGAGATTGCGTCATTGGAGCTAATCCTATAAACCATATTGAATATTTCTGTGAGCAACTTATTCTGTGTGGCATATGATTGAGTAGATCAATTATATGTTAGAGTTATTTGTTATCCTCTGATTTGTTTAATTCTGTTTCTATTTCTAGCCGATTGAGCTACTTGTGTTATTCAAATATTGTTATAGATCAAATCTTTGTGTTAGTTTGATCTGTCGTTCAAAATTTTTGTGTTAGTTTGATTTGTTTTATAAACAGATGTGATCTTTGAAAATGGATTGGTTATTTTTCAACCATATCCTATGAGATTATTTCAATAAAGTGTTAGTATTCCATAAAATTCATTCTTGAAGATCGAGTTACATCCAATTCTTTGTTTGATATGTTCGATAACATATTCAATTCATTTTGTTATTTTCCATGATGTTTTCTTTCATCTCCTGCAATTGAAGGAATATCTTGTAAGAAAGCATATTCCTATACTTATATATGTGTCATCGTATCAAAGTGGCGTAGTGGAAGCGTGGTGGATTCTTCAAAAGTTGAAGAAGTCCGTCTATGAGAAAAGTTAAGACGGTAATGGAAAACCGTAGAAAAAAATTTATTGTGATATTTATTTGATCAGGAGAAGTGAACAAGAGATAAAGAACTTTCATCGGTTAAAATCGTTTGGAATAACGTAAGAGGTGAAACTACGAGGGAACTGGAAGAAAAGATGGAAGAGGGATATTTGTATTTATTCCGAGGATATGAAATCATGGTTATTAAATTTCGAGGGTGAAATTTCTGTAATAGAGGGAGTATTGTAACATCCTAAAAATTCCGTATCTCTTAATCAGTAATTTTGATAGTTAACAAAATTTTACTATTTAGTAATTTCTGAATACTGTAAAATTATTTTGATTGTTCCGTCAGAGTATTTAATCGTTTTGAGTGATTTACTCCATGTCAGGAAAATAATAATTTTTGGGCCAGGAAAATTTTATGTAATTTAATTATTATTGAAAAGTCATAATTATTTTACGTAATCTGATTTAATAATTGTGAATTTTCTAATTTTTATAATTTTATGGATGATTATAAAATTTTTTACTATTTGTGAGCCCAAGGGCGTATGTGGGCCCAGGTGGCCATACGTGGGCCCAAGTGGGTCCCACAAAGTGAAAATTTTTCTTCGCATAGAAAAAATTGTATTATTTAGATGGAGACAGAGGATCTTACTAAATCTGAATCCGGAAACAGATTTTGAAATTTTCCTTTACTGTGTTTTGTACTGTATTTAATTATTGAACGATAAGAATACAGTAAAAATAGTATTTATAGGGTTATAGCAGATAATAAAAATAAATATTATATTGCTTAAGTCAACATTGGTGGTTTGGATATCCACCATTAATTTAATCAACGGCGGAGACTTGATTTTGATTTAATCAACGGTGGAGAAACAAACTTAATAAAGAAGTATTGGATGATCACCATTGATTTAATCAATGGTGTGGGAGTAAACTTAGTTAGGAAGCTTTGGATGTTCACCATTGATCTAATCAATGGTGGAGATTTAATCTAAACAAGCTTAATAAGGAAGGCTTTGATATCAACCGTCGATTTAATCAACGGTCTAGAATTGGTCACAACACAAGAGCTTGAACAAAGCTTGCAGCTATGACAACTGAAAATGAAGGAAGGAATCTGAGTATGGAAGTAGATGAGATGAAAGAAAGGATGAATGAAATGACAGAGTCTTTGAGAAGAATGGAGGAAATGTTGTTGGCCATGAGGGAGACCCTCACTTTGATGGGGACAACCGGAGGTATAGGAGTAACTAGGGCACACTTGCACCCACCAAATGTTACTTCTATGAGGGCAAACCCTGGGCCACCACTGAGATGCCTTTTGTGGGAGGAACATCAAATACTGTATCATTAGTACTTCCTATTGGAGAAGGATATCATTCCTTGGAAGGAACTCGAAATGAGGTTCATGGTAATATTGAGTGTGCATGGGAACCACCGCATATTTCCATCCCAATGTCAATAGGATTTCCTACTAGTACTGGTCAGGCGGCCATTCAAAATAATAAGGGGGAAGAAGAATTGATGGAAAAGATGGAGGAACAAATCAAAGCAATCAAGGGTCCTAGCACCTATGGTTCCTTTGGGATAGAAAAGTTATGCACTACTGCCAATATTCTCATCCCAAAGGACTTTGACGTTCCAGAATTTGACAAATATGATGGAAGCACAAACCCATTTTTTCACCTAAAATCATACATTACCAAGATGTCAATTTAGTCAAAGGACTGGAAGTTCCTTGTCAGTTTTTTTCCATGAAAGCTTGACTGGGCCTACTTTGGAATGGTGTATCCAACAAGACCTCTCCAATATCTCTTCTTGGGATGATTGGGCAAACCTGTTTATGGGTCAGTATCAGTTCAACCTGGAAACACTCCCAACTTGGGAACAGTTAAACTCAATGCAGAAAAGAAATTATGAATCTTTTAAGCAGTATACACAAAGGTGAAGAGCCTTGGCGGCTCAAGTTCAACCCTCATTAACATTATCTGAGACGTGCTCATATTTCTTGGGAACCTTGAGAAATCCTTTTATTGGAGCAATGGTCGGAGCAGCCTATAAAGATTTCGCTGACTTGATCGCAGCTGGGGAAAGAATCGAGATTTTATCCAAGCTGGGAAGTTACCAATGGGCACTACAGAGGATATCATTGCTAAGAAAGGATTTCAACCGAAAAAGAACGAGCCTGAAGTGAATTTTGTACAGCATCAACAGACCTTTAGACCTCGATATTCTCCATAATACCCAAATAATCAACCACCATATAACCCTAACCTTCACTTGCCATACCAAACACCTACACCTCCTTATTACCCTCCCCACCAAATTATGCTAACCATAAATATCACCTCAACTCCATAATTCCAAATCAACAACATTTCTATACCACAACCATATGCACTAACTCACCCAACCTATACCCGATATCCACCTCCACCTCCACAAAATTACCCAAATCACCCACAACCTCGGTCAAACTTCCAAAATTAAGGTTGCTTTCGCCCCCAAAACCTACCCTATTTCCCAAGATTATCCATTTCGAATGCAGATCTTTTCTAGAGGCTATTTGATGCTCACCTCATTTTGAGAAATCCTGTACGTTCCTTAGAACCACCATTCCCAACAGGGTATAATCCAAGTTTAACTTGTAAATACCACATGAATGTCGCAGGGCGCTCAATTGAAGATTGTGAATCCTTCAAGACTGCAGTAAAGAAGCTAATTGCTTATGGGAAGCTTGACATTAAAGAAATAGTTGGACCTAGTATTGTTAACAACTCTTGAAGTGATAATTAGTGATGTTGGACTCATGTTAACTTTCTTGAAACCTTAATGTAATGAATTTGCATGGGTACCTTGTTTCCTTTCATCACTTTATCTTTCTTGATAATTATTTTCTTTCATTTCTTTAAAGCGTCTTCCTTGGTAATTCTCAGTTGGGTTAGCGTGTGTAAGTGTCTTTGCAAAAGAAAAAAAAATCAAAAAAGAAAAAAATGAGCTTATAAGTAATCACTTGGTGTGCACTATCTTTTTGTCTCAAAGTTAAAGTTTTGAAAATAAACAATCATGATTTGAAAATGAAGATTGACCATTTTTCTCTATCTTTTACAAAATTTCATCATCCCTTATTACCCTTTTTGAGCTTGAAATTTTCTTCAGTAAACCCTGGACAAGGATCACTCATACACTAGGGAATAACGTAAAACAAAGGTTGATTGTCATGATGAATGTTCTGAAGCATAATGAAGAAAGAAGAAAAGGTGAAAAGGGTAAAAATAAATAATGAAATAGGGAAAAAACGGAGAATAATAAGAGAAAAATGTGTTTGAAAGTAGAAAAACAGTTGATGAAGTTTAATTTTGAACAAGGATCCTTAGTCTCATTTCACCCTTAAACGTTTGCTTGAGCCTTGTATCTTTCCTTTCATAACCCCTAGCCTTGGCCACGTTACAAGCCTCAAAAAGTCCATTCTGATCAATGAATGGTTGTTGTCATTTTCATTAACTTTAATTTTGAGACAAAGGTTACGCTCATCCAAGTATTTAGTTTATTACTCCTAAAAAAATGAAAATGAAAAAAAAATAGACTTACACTAGGACAAATTTGTACCCCGTTCGACTTGGCTCTAAACTGGGACAATTTTTTTTCCTTTTCCTAGTTCAATTTAATCTATACTGAGACAAATCTTTTGCTTACTAGGACGAGTTCCTGCCTTAATCATTTCTGTCCTAGACTAGGAAAATTTTTTCTATGGTTCAATTTGGTCCTACACTAGGACAAGTTTGTACCCCGTTCGACTTGGTTCTAAACTAGGGCAATTTTTCCTTTCCTTGGTTAAATTTGCCTTAGGCAAATATTTTAGTCAATAGGATAAGTCTTGGTCCTACTCAATTCAATCTTAGACATGGGCAAATTTCTCTTCAGTTTAATTTGGCTTGATGTAGATGTTCAGCAGAAGAAGATCATTGGCCATAATGTCTAGTAGACAACTAAAGATTGGTATCATGAAGGTTAAACCTATTCGTATCGGGTCAACACCTCTTTGGATCTCATATCATCATTTGTGTCTTTTTGTATAGTCAAACTTCCAAGACCAATCTAGAAATTGTTTATCCAGTAAAATCCTTTTATGTCGTACTTTTGAATTCATGCATGTTTGTTACGTAATGTTTCAAGTAAGGTGAACAAAAGTACAAAATTATTATTTGACCATCAGATAGCAATCCCCTGATGAACAATTCTGAACGAAAAGAACTTAGAAGTTTCAATTAAAGGGAAAAATGATATCCTAAGGGATAATCCAGAAACAAGAGGTACCCGAGCAAAAAAGGAAAAAACCTCATTATGTTGAAAACCTGAAACGGCAGTTTAAGAAAGAGTTAAGGCAAATAAATTGGAATTGCTTAAATTGGGGCAATTTTATTTGCGTTCGATTGGCTACATAGGAGCAACTTAGTTCGCATTCAATTAGCCATACTAGGGCCAAACTTCTGAGAATATATATTGAAGGAAATAACAACAAAGACAACGATTGAGTCATCAGGCCGTTGCAGGAAATCAATGATCAAGGAACAAATACTGGGGCCAAAAAAAAAATTCTTGCAAAAAACTTAGTGGCTTCAAGCAAAGGTGCACAACAAGAGATTATCATCTCAATTCCTAAAAGGGGAGTAGTAGTAGTTAGGAGTAGAAAACAAGAAAATAAGATGAAAGAAAAAAAGAAGGAGGAGAGAAAGGATAGGATCAAGACTATCAGGTCTAACAGGCAAAAGCACGTGAACAAGGGTTTGATTGGTCAAAGCTTTCCAGAATTGTCACTGGTCTATTTTTCTTGAGAAAAAAGAACAAGAAAGAAAAAAAAAAAAAAAAAAAAGGAAAAGAAAGGAGAGAAAAGAAAAAAAAAAAGAAAAAAGATTGAGAAGAAAAATATCTTAAGTCCATGACTTACTAGCATAAATTGTTTCATGTATGTTGAGTGCATCAGCTCCATGCATCATTTTGAGCGCATCGGCTCCATTCATCATTAAGCGTATCCACTCCATACATCATTGAGCGCACCAACTCTATTCATTTTGAGCGCATCGACTCCATGCATTATTTTGAGCGCATCGACTCCATTCATCATTGAGCGCATCAGCTCCATGCATCATTTTGAGCGCATCGGCTCCATTCATTATGAGCGCATCGACTCCATGCATCATTTTGAGCACATCGGCTCCATGCATCATTGAGTGCATCGGCTCGCTGCATTTTGACCGCATCAGCTCCGTACATTTTGAGCACATCGGCTCTATGAATCATTGAGCGCATCGGCTCTATGTTTTTAAATTCTTTTGAGCGCATTGACTCCTTACTTTCTAAATTGTTTCGAGTAAACCAACTCCTTGCATTTTGAGAGCATCAACTCCATACTTTTAAAATTTCTATCAATTATTGGCTCTCTGCATTTGAAATCCCTTTTGGGCGTATCAGTTCTATGCATTTTAAATTTCAGTCATTTTCTTTTTAAGCGCATCAGATCCTGTCATTTTCTTTTGAGCGCATCGGCTCCCTGTCATTGAAATTTCCGTCATCGGCTTTAGTCATTTACTTTTGAGCGCATCGACTCCTGTCATTTAGATTTATGTCATTTTACCTTTAAGCGCATTGCTCTTTGATCTCACATTATTTTTTTTTTGTTTCTCCCGAACAAAATTTAGGTTCATTTCTTTACTCGTTCCTTACTATGATAAAATGAAAAGCTATGGTTATTCTTTTTATCTAGTAAGAAACAAGTAAAGAGAGGTAACTGTAAACACCTAATTTTGTTTGGGGCTTTTATTAAAAAAAAAGAAAAAGAAAAGGACTCAACTTTCACCCATTGGCTCATTATCCAACCAATTGACCCAGCATCTAATCCATAATCCATTATCCTACCCATTAACCCATTATCCTAACCAAATCCCTTTGACCCATAACTTGTTATCCTACCCATTGACCCATGACCTAGTATCCAACCCTTATACCAGAACTTATCCTAAACAAATTCCAACAGTCATCTTAAACCTTAAACTCATCTTAAACAAACTCATCCTAAACCAATCCTAAAACTCATCCTAAACCAATCTTAATTACACTCTAACTCAAACACTTTAACCTAATCCCCTTTATAAAACCCACAACTTATAACCAGACTGGGACCGGACTTTAACATTGCTTATTACTTTCAGCTTACACATTTTTTTTAGCCATATTATTTTCTGATCATTCACGCAGCCTTCACCCAACACAATACCACTTCACCACTTTCATCTACTCCTTCCACCATCTTCCTCAACCTCCAACCTTCTGCCATTACCATTCTCCAAGCTTCACATTCTCACCATAACCATCACAATATCCATATTCAAATAGCCATCAAAACCTCCAACCATCGCGCACGTCGATCTGCACTCCACCGTGAGCACACGACCACCAAGCTAGCCGTCGATGATCCCGTACTAGGTTCGAAGCCGTCGTCCTGGCCACCCGCGAGCTGTTAGTTCCATCACGCAGGAAAATCGCAGATCTGCACTGATCAAACTGGCGACGAGCCCGAACCAGCAAGTTGCAACTAGACCTCACCGCAACCTTCCGACTCGTGAAGCTCTGCTGCGACCCGCTAACCCAACGCCTTACCATCGGCCAGTTCCGTTCCGAGCCTCACTGTCGCAGTCCCGCTACCGGCAACTTGCGCATCACCTAGATTTAGATCGAGCCAAGCCCCTGCACGTTCCGAGTCACCACTGATTCGTGTCCCCTTGCACCGTTAACGACGTTCCTGCCGGCAGCCCCTGCCCTGCACTACTGGTTGTGCCACCGCGCCTCTGTCCCTGCTCACCGTCGGCCGATGGTTGCTCCATTGGAGTCTCCTAGTTGTTACTGCAAAATATCAAAAGAAATAAGAAAAAAAAAACCCTTTACTGCTTGGACTGTGAGCACATCTTTCTACTTTTGATTTTTTTTTTTTGTTGTTGTTTTAAGTGAAAGGGGCTTAGGGTAGTAAATTTGGGCCAAAAGGGATAAAAAAATGAAAAAGGTAAAAAAAATATAATAAAAGAAAATTTGAAAAGGTGAAAATGTAAACTAATTATTTTTTTAAAAAATAATAAAAATAAAAATAAAACAGGGTTAACCGAGTTGTGATAGCTTGTTAATCTTGTAACTATTTTTGGATCATCTGAGTTGTGACAACCTAATAATTCGAATTATTTTTTTAAAATAAATTACTATGTAATAAAGATTCAAGATTCATTTTTATTATTATTATTATTTTCCTTTTTTTAGATAATTTTAGATAAAAAATCTCATTTAATATAATCAGTGGGTGACGTCTCTAGTGTGACGCGAGCTTCACTTATTCAAATCTTAATTTGATTAACACAGATGTAATGACCTGTTAATTCAAATTTTTATAAAATAAAAAAAATTAAATCTTTTTCTTTAAATAAAATTAACAAACTCACTCTTATTTTCTAAAGAACTACGTGACTTTGAGTTCTTCATTGCACCTGAGGATACATAGGAGCAGAATTTTTATTTCGTCAAGACAAAAATTAAATTTTCACAATTTTTTTGTTTTATTTATTTTCTTTAAAAAAAATGGGTAAAACAAATATATTTTGAGATCATCAAATTTTGCATAATTAATTTAGGGTAACCGTTTTAGGACGAATGTATTAGGGGTACTGTGGGGTTAAGTCTCCACCCTTCTCTATGCATAACCGACTCCCGAATCCAATGTGGTTCCAAAGACTATTTTCTAAAAGGATTTTTCAATTTTTTCTAATTTAAATAAAATTGGTGACGACCCCTAACTAATTTATTTTGTTCGCCGCTCCCACTGTGATTACAGTCGCGACAGTTTGTACTGAAACTTATGTATACGATGTACATTATTTGTGATGCTGTTTAGGATTTTATATTCTGCTAAGTTTATTTTATTAATAATTTTTGAAATTTTTATAACTTATATTTATATTACAAATCATATTTGATTCTATTTGAGTAATTTGGTAATTAAGTAACATAAATGTGATACCTTACGGTGGGTGTTACAAAAAATGCTACCTCTTTTGTGACTAGATGTGGCAGATGCCAAAGAACATGCAACATCTCTAAACGCAATGAAATGTCACTGAACATCATGTTGGAAGTTGAGTTGTTTGATGTATGGAGGATAGATTTTATGGGGCTATTCATACCATCCTTCAGTCGACTATACATCTTGGTGGCAGTTGATTATGTCTCCAAGTGGGTTGAAGTAGTAGCCTTGCCCACGAATGACTCTAAAGTGGTGGTGCAATTTCTCAAGAAGCACATTTTTACTCGCTTTGACACCCCAAGAGCTATAATAAATGATGAAGGTTCTTACTTCTGCAACAAGCATTTTCAAGAGCTTCTGGAAAAGTATGGGGTCACTCACATGATAGCCACAGTTTACCACCCATAAACAAGTGGGCAAGATGAAATTTCCAATCGTGAGATTAAGAGAATCTTAGAAAAAACTGTATGTCCTCCGAGAAAGGATTGATCCAGGAGATTCAAATATGCTTAATGTGCTTATTGCACTGCTTACAAAACTCTTATTGGTATGTCTCCATACAACCTTGTGTTTGGAAATGCTTGTCACTTACCAGTATAGTTGGAACACCATGCATACTAGGCTATCAAAAAGCTTAATTTTGATCTCCAAGCTGTAGGTGAGAAAAGACTTTTCCAGTTGAATGAATTGGACGAATTTCACTGTCAAGCTTATGAGAATGCCAAGCTTTACAAGGAAAAGGACAAAAGATGGCATGATAAGCATATTGTTGAAAAACTATTCGAGCCAGGACAACAAGTTTTACTATATAACTTAAGGCTCGAATTATTTCTTGGAAAGTTGAAATCAAGATGGTTGGGCCTGTTTGTGGTGCTGAAAGTGTTCCCCCATGGAGCTATTGAGATTGCTCCACCAAATTCCTCATCAAGCTTTAAGGTCATTTACCAGCGCCTAAAGCCTTATCATGGAGGAGAGATTGAAAGGAGGATGACCTTCCTCACATTATCAGATCCATGATGAAATAAAGACCAAGTCCTACCAGGACTATAACTAAGGCCCTTCTTGGGAGGGAACCCAAATGTTTGATCCTTTTGTTTAAGTCTTGTATATGTAATACTTTGATTTTGTGGTTTTGTAATATTTTGGTTATATATACTATAATTTAACCCTTTAGACTAATTTTGCAGGTGTTAGAGACCTCTAGGAAATAGAAGTTGCAGCGGAATAGAGTTTGCTACAGAATGCCTTGTCACGCAGTGGCGCACTATCCCCTGGCATCTTAAGGCCAAAACCCAGATAGCTACACACCGCGGTGCAACATATGTGCACGTTGCGGCATGCCTGTTTAAAAAAAAAAGCAAATGAATTCAACAAAGAGAAATACAAAAAGGCATTAAGTGGTTCTAGAGAGTCTCATTTTTTTCACTTTTGAATACCCTAATAGTTTCACTTGGAGACTCAATTCTTGAAATAACATGTTTATGATTCTCAATGTTTGTATTGAATCCTTTCCCTGTTGTTCTTCTACCTATAACCATCAACCGTACATTACAAGTTGTTGAAGTCTCTTTTGATCCTCAATAATGTGTGATTTACATTAGTGGAGAGAGAGTTTAAAGACAATCTTGTGGATTATATGATTCATATGCACGTATGCTCATAAACTTATCCGAATGAATATGAGTTGAATAGGAGAAGTTTAGCTTGCATGATTGTGGAAGATATGACTTGCATAATATGAGGCCTTGAATGTTAGCATGCTAAAGATTGTGTATGTGTGGAGTTGATTGTGAGGCATTAGCATTCTTTGAGGGCTTATACAATCATTATACACTGGTTGTGGTTTAAGTGAAAATGGAATTCATAATAGTTGCTGAATGTATGTTGAACATGATTTATCAAGCATGTGTGCTTAATCATATTTTGTTTTGCTCGAGGATTAACAAAAATCTAGGTTTGAAGTATGATAATTCCATAAAATGTAGTTATTTATGCCCTATGATTGTGTTATATATAAAGCTTAGTCCTTGTTATTATGCATATATGGAAGATTTTATGCTTATATTCATCGAATTCAATTTTTATATCTTCCTATATGATCTTGAGAAAATCTTGCATATTTTTGAAGTGATTAAGTACATTTGCTACTGTTATTAAATTGGTGATTTTTGCTATTACAGGAAGGGCTTCAAATAAGCAGATTTGTGAAAAATTTGGACCAATATTGGAAGAGAAAGCCAAATGTGCAATGCAGCAACTCATGCCATGGTGTAGGCATGTTCATGTCGCGGTGTGGTGCATTCAACTTGCTACATACTGAAACCCGAGACTAGCAAAGGTATGCATGCCTCGACGTGTTGACCTTAATTAAATGCGTGCTGCAGTATAAGAAGTGTTATGCCACGACGAAAAACTAAAATTCTGGCATATAAATACTAATTTAAGGCAATTCAATAAAAGGAGTTTTTGAAAAACAGAACTCAACAGCTAGGTTATCATTTTGGGATTGATAAAGAGCGAAAGGAAGCCAAGTTGGAGGCCATCTTCTTCAAGGAAGAAGATTCAAGCATCAAGGATCACATTTATTGAGCTTCCTTCCAATTCCTTTTTCTTTTCTCTTTTCCTTTGTCATAAACATGATTATTTGTGATAGATTTTTGTGTGTCATGAATAGCTAAGCTGTATTTAGGGATTTTTTTGGATTCCTTTATGCATATTGGTTGATTTTGTAACTTCTTGAGTTAATAATGATGATTTGGGATTGTTTAATCATATTTCTCTTAATGCTCTTATTTGTTTGGCCAATATTTAATGTGATTTGATTAAATATATTGAACTAGACATAGGGATTTAGATTTAAGATTATGAATATGGTTGATGCATGTTTAATTTCATTCTAATGGTAGGGTGAGTTAATTAGCTAATTGGATAGACATATACCCCTTGGTCATGCATAGCAATTATTAAGAATAGTTCTTAATGAGTGGAGTTTGTACTAACTCTTATGGAAACATAGTGAAGTAAGCAAATAAAACATGGTTGATTGACCTAAACATAGACTTTTAACTAAGTTAGTTTATTAAGTTAACAAAACTCTTTTATTAAAGTTGCTTAAGAGGATTGCATATTACCAATTGAAGTAGGGGGTGAAGAATGATTCCCTATTCTTTAATCACTATTTTTTATTCCCAATTTATGGCATTTAAGTCTTTTACTACATAGTTAACTTATACACACCCTTTATCAATTGAATGTTCTTGAATAGCATTAAGTAAACTATTGGTTGATAATTAGCATTATAAATAGACCGTATCCTCATGGGAATGATATCCTACTTATCATTTTATTACTTGTGCGACCCGTGCACTTGCAATACACAAAAGGACAAATAGTAACCAAAATGAGAAAAGTCATCAATGAAAGTAGTAAAATATTTATTCCCACATAATGTTGATTACAAAAGACCACAAATATCTGTATGGATTATTTCTAAAAGTTCTTTACTACATGTAGAACCCTTTCTACTTATCTTGGTCATCTTTCCTTTTATGCAGTCTACGCAATCCCCAAAATCTATTGAATCAAGTGAAGGTAGAATATTATCCTTTATCAACATATTAATTATATCCTTAGAGATATGACTTAGGCGCCTATGCCATAAAGACAAGAGGTGTCTTTGATTAGTGCCCTTTTGTTTCCAATAGTTTAAACATGCAGGGAATTGAAAATATTATAATCAAGATTCAAACAATATAAACCATCAGATTTAATAGCCTTGCCAACAACTTAGGAACCATAAGATAGAAGATAAGATCCATTATCAAAACTAAAGGAAAAACCACAATTTTCAAGTTTGGACAATGAAATTAAATTCCACCTCATAGACGGTACATATAAGGTGTCTTTCAAATGTAAAACAAATCTTAACTCTAACTTTAATTCAACTAATCCTATAAACAGAACATTGACTTTATTTCCATTCCCTACGAACAAATTGACTTCATTATCGCTTGGCTTTCGCTTACTCTTGAACCCCTGCAAGGAGTTAGTAACATAAATAGATGCTTCAGAACCAAGCCACTATGAATTTAAAGAAACATCTACCAACACTTTAACCCATTCTTATGAATATTAGACTTTGGACCAAGGGGTTTGTGAGTGGACCAGACCTATTATCATACCCATTTTTATCCTAAGGCTTCTTCTCATTTTTCTTAAAATATTTCTTATGGTGTGGCTGAGAAACTAAATTCACACTTCCAGAAGCCAAATGATTCATCCTTTCATCTTCTTGTGCACAAACATATATTAAGGTATTAATATCCCACTCTTACTTTTGGGTATTATAAGATGTTTTTAAGGCATCAAACTTAGTAGGTAGGGAATTTAAAGCATAATGAATAAGAAAAATATTAGTTACAAGGCACTTAAGGTCACTAAGTTTATTGGCAATGGTTACCATCTTCATATTGTGTTTCCTAACACCATCAATTTCATCATATTTCATGTTAATAAAGGTTTTCATCAATTGACCTACTTCGGCCTTTCCAGATACTGCATACCTTTCCCTAATGGAAGCAAGAAAAGTTTTGGCGTTGTTGGAATGTGGAACTGCTTTCACTAGTGTCTCATCAATGGAGATCTTGATAAACATTAAAGCCTTGGGATTACCCCTTGTCCGTTCTTTATGATAATCTTTCTGCTCGTTAGTGCTTTTAGCAGTTAGTGCAACAAGTTCATCTACTCTAGTAGCTGTATCAATGTCCAACAAGCCAAGGGCTAATTCAATATCATCCTTCCACTTCTTATAGTTGTTTCCAGTCAAAACCTCAATTTGGTTTGCAGTTTATTCAAGGAAAACATGACTGGAGCTGAAAAAATAATAAATAGGAAAGCGATTAATAACATGTGCAATTATAGTAATGACAATTACTGAAATAAGGATTTAATACTTATAATATAAACTCTCATGTGAGTAGAGTATATAACATATAATAGCAATAGTTACAAAAATTCTAACACCTGTGGGTAGAAAGAATTTTACTGTAAAGATCATCACAAAAATAATAATATGTTACAACAAAATAATTTATGAATTTACTATATTTGGATAAGTTTAATTCACAAATTAATTAAGTAACACAATATCCCAAAAAATTATTCTCGAGTAACCCTATCAATTTTAGTAAATAATCCACTGTGGTGGCATATATTCATTTCAATTAGTAGAGTCCTAAACAACAATAAATTAATTAAAGGCCTAAATAATCATTTTTAACCTATTCTTTAATTTTTTTTAATGTACCTAGAGAGTGCACTATCCAAACCTAACAACTAGGGAGAGTGACTATCATAGATAAGTTTATCATAATATTAAAATATTTTTCATATTTAGAATCACGAAAAATTAATTTTGGCAAATGCTTAATTTGAATAAACAAGAAATAAATTAATATTAAATATTTTTAATATCCATAAAATTATAAAATCTACATAGATAAATTCTAGGCATCAATATAAGTGTATAGGAAGAAACCACATGCAAAATGGAGAACCAAGAAGACTACACGTGCCGGGCGGTGTGCGTGGGATTTGTCCCACACGCATTGTTCATCCCTAACCTCCAGCCAGGTCGTGCGACCTGTTTCTTTGGTACACGGGTTCGGATGACCCGATTCTCTATCCATTGTCATTTTTTATCCCTTTTTGACACGATTTTGATCCCCAAATGATTGGTTCTTCCTCTAAACATGATTTATCATCATTTTGGATGATTTTCATGAAGAAAATCATGCAAGAATGGATCGTTTAGTATCAAAAAATGTTCAAAATGGGTCTGTTCAAACCCGATTTCAAAAATCACGTTCCTCTCCATTTTTAAACGTGTTTTGATCATCTCTAAGGCTTGTATTCATGCCTAAACATATTCTAGGATGAATTTAGACAATTATCGTAAATAAAAACAACCAAAACAATGATTTAAAAGACAAAAATTGTTCTTGAGGTTTTCAACCATGGAGGTTAATGCGGGTTCTAAGTTTTTAAATCATTTATAGTAACTTAAAATGACTTACTACATCTAAAAATTTACAAAAAAACATTCTTAAATAATTCTTATCTTATATCCACATCACTGTGCATAAAGAATACATGTAATAAACCCTAAAATCTTTGGTTCTCATGTAATCATGCATGTACATATTTGAATGGATTCTAAACCATATATCTAAGTCTTTGATACCACTTGTAGACATTAGAAATCATTACTAAAAATGCCCCTAAATCATAGATTCATGAATTTAGAACATCATATTAATAATCAAAGGCGTACCTCTTATAGACATCTTGTTCTTGTTAAGTTTACGATCAAGAAGGACCAAGAATAGTACACACTTGTGGACTACAAGAATCAGGGTCTTCCTCTCCTTCTCATTTCTCTTTTGGATGGAGCAATAATAGTTTGTGAGTCAAAAGATCATACCTCTATCTTAAAAAGACACACATATATATATAGAGGGAGTAGAGAGGGGATCTGTCCCTTCTTTGAAAGGTTGTCTTGTTCCACCCATCATGGAATCAAGCAACCGGGTCTCACACCTTTTCAAGCACACATATTATTTGAACTCAAAGTCTAACATGTGATTTTTCAATAAACCCTTTGATCACAATATAAAATAGATTCTAGGAAACATCAGTTTACTATTGAACTAGTTTTGGAAAATAGATAAATCAATGGAAATCCAAAATCATAGGAAAATTTCTAATAGTGGCTTCTTGCTTTGCTGGGGAGAGTGAAAGAGAAAAGAAATGATCTCAACTTCTAAAGAGTTTTCTTTTTTTCATTTCTAATTACATCTTCCATTAAGAAAATGGATAAAAAAAGTACATGATCGTTATATGATACAGAACAAATCAAAATGGGGCAAAATGTCAAATTTTATACTAAGATGAGGCAAAGGTTTTTGAACTAAGCCGAGTAAACTGTAATTCACCCTATTTTTAATTATCCCCAGATGAAACTATAAAAACTCATGCTTTTTCATTTCAAAATCTTGGTTTTCACCATCTTCTAATCCCTTTTGATTAAGCTTTATTCTTTAATTTTATCATATTTTTATTATTTTAAACTTTGTTCTCATTACATGTTTTATTTGTTAAGTGATTACACATGGAAAAAGACTGGATACTTGAATAAGGAGCATAAAGCTAAAAGGGAGATTATGGTGTTGGGCACTTAAGTGCCTAACTTTTCATTGCTTAAACACCCAAGCACAGAATGCTAAGGGCTGCGCGCTTAAGCGCCCAATTTCTAAGAGACTAAATGGTCAAGCACACAATGCATATGTTGCGTGACTAAGCACCCAAAAACAGAGTGCTTAAGTACTTAGTATGTTTAGTGACCCTTCTTTATGCCTATAAATAGGAAAAATAATGTTTTTGGGCAGATGATTCAGAGAGAGAAGCGGAGGCACGAACCCTGATTTGATGTAGGAGCATCCATACTTGAAGATTAGGAGTTTTCTTCGACTTTTCCACCTATCTTCCATGGAGTTTGTTGGAATTTTTTCCTTGTATTCCTCTTTCTCCACGTGTAGCTAATCTTCTCTAGTTAGAATGATGATGAATCTTGTTCTTAGATGATGTAAATTCGTTTATGTGTTTAATCTAAGTTACTATTTTATGATTTACATGTTTATCTATTCTCTTAATGCTTTTTTTGATTTGGTCAATTTTGGAATAATTGTAGGGTTTATGTATGATTTAGGAAAATTGTACACGAACCTAGAACTTATGATAAACACCTCAATTTTTGCAATCGCCAGGAATAGACGTTGTAGGTTATGTGATCTTGCTTTTTATTCTTTGGCTTTTGATAAAGTCTTCTCTATTTAGGGTTATACTAAGGGATTTATTAACTCAAAGTAGTATGAAGAAGATTAATATACCAAAGGATTGGATATTGATTAATTTTGAGAATTTGTTTATGAATCATGAAATAGAACTTAGTTAAACTAATCTTTGAATTTGTATCAAAAGAGTTCAAGTGAAATCTGAACCCTAACACTTTGATATTATTATCTTTTATCTTCCATTATTCTTATACCAAAAAATTGAAGAACAATTTCGAGACCAATTTTTGGAATTAAAATATTTTTTATTCTTATACATTTTTTTACCTAATAACTCCTTATAATTATGATTAAAATGAGGTTATTGAAAGGTCCAATTTGTCAGATGAATCTATCATTATTTTTCATTTGCTTGCCAAAATAATTTCTCTTTGTTCTCCAAATGTTCTTCTTATGTAATTACAACAAGAGTCAAACCTAACTTTCTTTGAGTGGATAAGCGAGTGATAACATAAGATAAAATTATATATATTGCAAACGATTCTATCAAAAGACTAATTGACCTCTTACTTTTATTATCTTTCTCCACTTTTGAGATCATTGTGTGTTTTGAAGTCAATCAAGCGTACTAGTTGTTGATTGATTTTAGCCCCTAGAATCTTGCTTTTTCAAGTCAAAAAACTAATCTTACTCAACACAAAGTAAGCGATCCTTATCTCAATAAGTACTCGTTGTAGAGAATTAAATGGAATGAAAATTAGATATGATGAAACATAAAGGCAATAAATAGAATAAAAAGAAATCTATATCTTTTCTTTATATATTTAAATCTATTAGAAAATTTTCCTTGATAACCAATTACTAGTATCATTAAATTTATAGTTAGTGATAGCATATTTATTTATATTATTATAGGAGTCTTTATCCATGAGTACAATCCTCACCTTTTATTATAAACAAACCTCATATTATGCTTACTAATTGAAATAAGAAATTGGAGCAAGAGATCGATGGTTGATGTCTAGAACAGAGAATAAAAAGACAATGCATTGAATGATGTTTGCTACAACGCATTTTCCCTTCACTTCCTACTCTCATCGATTAGCTTCACCATCTCTTTCCTTATATGGAAGACCAATTTTTTTTTCTTTGGTTTCATTCTTATATTGGTTGAAATGAGGAAATACCCACAAATTGAAATGTTGCATTTGTTAATGTCAGTAAATGGATTGCATAATTGATGTTTTCCCTATCAAGTCCTTGAGAGAGCACTCCAAGAATGTGGCAATGGTTGAAGAAATTGCGATAAAAAACCTGTACGACCATTGTAAGCTCAAAAGCCCTTTGAGATGAGTGCTTTAATATGAGTTTTGATAATTATCAAACTAGATTAAAAATATGTGTATATTTGCTCTCATGATCTTAGAATAGATTAACTTGGTGTAATGAGTGTAGAATTGGTCTTAAAAATAAAATGAACAAAGATTTATGGACCCTTGGTATTTGTGGAAACTTACGAAAATAATGAGAAAAAGTAGCAAAGACATTAGGACGGTTGGATTAAAAATTTTGGAAAACTGGCACTAGATTTACTTTCTAAAATTAAAAATTTACAAAATCATAACCATTGAATTAATCAATGGCTAGAAAAATGCTTCAAATGGTGGCAAATAATGAAGACAACTTTATTGAATGCATTATGAAGTGGAAGGTGATGGTTTTGGAGTGTTTAGAAGACAAAGATGACAAGCTTTACGTCATTTTTGCATGTCTTGGTCAAGCTAGGCATCATAATGGCTTACTTTTGATTTTTTGCACTCAAGAAGAATGCAAGAAGGGGGCACGGTGTGCAAGATTATGCTTAGTTTACTCCCTTGCAGACCTTTACTACTTACTGAGAAAGATTATATGGAAGGATGGTTGAACACATTTGTGAAGAAGAAAGTCACAGAGGACTTGAGAAGAGTCTAGACATACATGAGCAGAGCAATTAAAGCCAGGAACATCACTTAAGCAGGGTTAGTTCAAGCCATAAAGGAGAAATCTCTCATGAGATCAAAAGATTCATGATAAATTATGGAAAAACACTAGTTCTTATGCAAAACAACAAGAACATATCATCATCTCATAAAAACTCAAGTAAAGAAGCAAGAAGGTTTGATGAGCAGAGTTGAAGAAAAGCAAAACATAAGTTGAGCAAAGTCGCTATAAGACAAAACAATATGAGATGCATTAGGAAACTCAAACTAACGGCTAGTTTCTATACTTGTTGCATCAAAATGATTTGAAATACAATGGGTAGTCCTGGAATGCCTATAAATAGGCATGAATAAAATTGATTGATCCTGAGTATTTTTACTAAAAGAGAACATGAATTTTCACCAATGTAAAATTTTTCATCAAACTTGAGAGATGAAGGGTTAGAATAATTGAACATCAATCTAATAGTTCTTTACATGTTTTTTACTCTACTCATATGTTCTTACCTACTTACACTTAGCAAAGAAAAAATCAACAGACATCTTATTTTGTGCAATAGACTTCCAGTTTCATGCAGGAAACAGGGGCCAACTTTAAAAATCAAGAAGCATCTATTAGAAGTCTGGAAATACAAATGAGGTAGATATCAAGACAACTTGCAGAGAGACCTCCAGGTAACCTATCTAGTGACACTATGGTCAATCCAAAGGAGCATTGTAAGGTAATCGCTTTGAGAAGTGGCAAGACTTTGGAAGGACACGTGAAAAAAGCACTTAGCTCTTTAGGAATTGAGAAAGAGAAAAATGGTATTCCTACTGAAGATGTCTCAATTCAAGATGGCAGTACAAAAGAAGAAGCTAAGGAGAAACAACCGAAAATGTAGAGAAAGAAGAAAGATCTTGAGCAGAACACAACATATGACTCATCATCATATGTTAAGATCCCATTCCCTTAGAGGTTGAAGAAGGAGAATCAAGAGAGATAATTCTCGAAGTTCGTAGATGTCTTCAAGAAACTGTAAATAAACATCCCCTTTTTGAAGCACTTGAGCAAATGTTATCTTATGCTAAGTTCATGATGGACTTGCTATCAAAGAAGAGAAAGCTCAAGGAAGATGAGATAGTGATGTTGACAGAGGAGTGTAGTGCTATAGTTTAGAGGAAACTGCCACCTAAATTGAAAGATCCAGGTATATAGTTTCACCATCCCTTACACTATTAAGAAGTTGACTATTAGGAAAGCTCTTTGTGATCTTGGGGCAAGTATAAATCACATGCCAATATCTATGATGCACAAGCTAGGAATTGAAAATGTGAAGTTAATAATGATCTCTCTTCAACTAGCAGATCGATCTATCAAATACCCTTATGGTATAGTTAAAGATGTGTTAGTTAAGGTGGACAAATTCATTTTTTCAGCTGATTTCATGGATCTAGATATGGAAGAAGATGCAAACATCCCTCTCATTATAAGCAAGCCTTTCTTAGCAACTGGGAGAGCATTAATTGATATGCAGTAAGGTAAGCTCATGTTGAGAGTGCAAGATGAGAAGGTTACTTTTAGTGTCTTTGAGGCAATGAAACATCCTACGAAGGAAGAGCAATATTTTAGGGTGGATATGATTGATTCTTTAGTTAATAAAGTATTAGAGTAGAGCCTCCTAACATCTCCACTCGAATCAGTGTTAGTTAACTCCAATGTGTCAGTGGATGGTGATGAGGAGGCATCATCGGAGATACTTGAGTGCATAGCTAGTTTGGAGGTTTTTCCAATCTTTTCCCGTTTAAACGTGCAAAAAGAAGAGCTAAAGAAAGAAGATGCAATTAAAGAGGAGCCACCAAAGCTAGAATTAAAGCCACTTCCCTCTAATCTCAAGTATGCTTTTCTTGGTGAGAATAACACTTTTCCAGTCATTTGAATGTTGAGCTCAGTAAAGTTGAAGAGAAGAAGCTTTTGAGAGTCTTGAGAAAACAAAAATTAGCTATTGGGCGGACTATTGAGGATCTTAAGGGTATTAGTTCCACAATTTGGATGCATATGATCCTAATGGAAGATGAGTTCAAGGCGGTGATTCAACTACAAAGGAGATTAAAACCCACCACAATAGAAGTGGTGAGAAAGGAAGTGATGAAGCTTTATGATGCAGACATTATTTTTCCTATATCAGACAGTTCGTGAGTAAGTCCGGTACAAGTTGTTCTAAAGAAAAGGAAAATGCCTATGATAGTTAATGACAAAAATGAATTCATTCCCATAAGGACTGTCACCTGATGGAGAATGTGCGTGGACTAGAAGAGGCTCAACAATGCAACAAGAAAGGATCACTTTCCCATTCCATTCACTGATAAGATGGTAGAGAGGTTAGTGGGATTATAACTCCATGAAATGGTGTTATTGTGGCCCTATATTTGTGCTGTATTGACTGCTTAGTCTTTGATATCAAGCATAATTGGAAGATTTTAAGCTAAATTCATTAATTTCAATTATGATATCTTCCTATATGTTTTCTGAGTAAATTGGTATAATTCTTCCTATGATTATGTGAACTTTCTATTGTCATTAATCTGGTGACTTCTTAATTGCAAGAAGGGCTCAAAATGAGAATAATGATCAAGGACTTAGAGCTGCATTGGAAGAGAAAGCACTAGATGAAGTTCAACATTCAACGCCGCGGCGTGGGCAATGTAGCGTTGCGGAGTGTGGCATTCCCCTGTTCAGGTAGAGAGCTACGCATTTTGAACACCGCGGTGTGACATGTGGAGCGCTGCAGCGTGCTTGACCTAATTTCTATACGCGCCATGGCGTGACATGTGGAGCACCCCGGCGTGAAACAAATTTTTGGAGTCTATAAATATTGTTCTATCAAATTTCAAAAGGAGAACATTTTGTTTTTAAAACACAGCTCCTGGGTTTATTTGTGACACTAAAAGGAAGCTAAAAGGACCAAAGTTGGAGGCCAAATCCTTCCACAAGGAGGATTCAAGTACCAAGGACTACCATTATTGAGCTTGCAACTTCCTCTCCTTCAACTTCCTCTCTATTCTGATCATGACAATGAGTATTTTTGATATATTTTCATTTGTCATGAGTAGCCAGTCTGTGTATAAGGATTTCTTTGGATCTTTCTACGAATATTGATGATTTTGTAAACCTTTAAGTTAATATATGTGGTTAGGAATTGTTCAATTCAATCATATTGTTCCTAATGCTTTTGAATATTTGGCCAATATTTAATATGTTTTGATTAAATCTAATGAACCTAGACATAGGGGTTTGGATTTAAGATCATGAATATGGTTGATGCATGTTTGATTTCATTCAATTGGCTTAAATAAATTGATTAGCTAATAAGATAGAAATATACCTATTAATCATGTATGGCTATTATTGAGACTTACTCTTAATGAGTGGAATTTATTTTAGATCTCATGGACATATAGAGACTAGGTAAATGAAGTATGATTAAATGACCTAGACATAGGCTTTTAATTAAATAAGATTCTCAAGCTAACAAATTCTATATCATGTATGTTAATAAAGAGGTTTGCATATTATCAATTAAAGTAGAAAGTGAAAAAGGATTCCCCATTCTTTAATTAACAACTATAATTCCAATTAGCTAGCATTTAAATCTTGCCATTATTTTACACACAACTTTCTCAATTTGAATGTTCTTAGATAGAAATTATTAAGCTATTAGTTAATAATTAGTTCTGAATTAGCAATAGTCTTCGTGGGACCTATATCTGACTCCTAGCTACACTACAAGTGCGATCCATGCACTTGCGGTAAGCAAAAGAGCGAACAAGTTTTTGGCGCCGTTGCTGGGGACTATGACATAATTTCGGTAGAACTAATATTAACAACGAGTTTAATTTGTTTTAGTCTAAGTTTCTTTTGTGCATATTACTTTAAGTTCAATTCTTTATTTGTTTCAAATAAGTTTTAAGATGGCGGAAGAAGTCGCTACACATAAGGTGGAGGACAATAGTCACACAAGGCCACTGAGGGAGTTTGCTACTACTCAGATGGATAATCTGCAATTTAGCATTAGACGTCCTACTATCCGAGTGAATAACTTTGAGATTAAGTTGACCATCATCCAAATGATCCAAACTTATGTACAGTTTGGCGGCTTATCTAATGAGGATCCCAATGCGCATCTCTCCAACTTTTTGGAGATTTGTGATACGTTTAGGTACAACAGAGTCTCTGAGGATGTTATTCACCTGAGGCTTTTTCCTTTCTCTTTAAGGGATAGAGCCAAAAGCTGGTTGCACTTTCTTTCAGTGGGATCAATCACAACTTGGGCGGAGATATGTACCAAATTTTTAAATAAATACTTCCCTCTGGCCAAGACTACGGAGATGGTGAATGATGTTACATCATTCACACAGACTGAATCAGAATCCTTGCATGAAGCTTGGGAAAGGTACAAGGATCTTCTGAGAAGGTGCCCACATCATGAGATACCACCTTAGCACCAAATCTACTCATTTCACAAGGGCCTACTACCGCACCACAGCCTAATAGTAGATGTTGCAGCTGGAGGTTCCTTGCTAAGCAAATCTTTCGATGATGTCTTCCAGTTGTTAGAGGAATTAGCTGCTAACAACTACTAATGGCCAGCAACAAGCAACACTCCATAAAGGGTAGCTGGAGTGCATGAAGTAGATGCATTAACTTCGCTATCTGCACAAGTTGCAGTTCGAGCAAGTAGAATAGATAGTATGGGACATCACGCTCCCTAGAGCCCATTTGTGTTGTGTGACAAATGTGGAGATAACCATTCAAGTGATAGATGCCCTACCACTTCTGAAAGTGCACATGATGTGGGAAACTACCGATCGTCATAGAATAACCCATACACTAATCAGTATAATCCTGGATGGAGGAATTATCCAAACTTTTCTTGGAGGGATAATTAAGGAGCTTCTTCTTCAGCGCCTGGAGCTGAGCGACCTTATAATTCTCCTGGATTCCCCTCATAACCCAAACAGCCAATTCAAGATAAGAAACCATCTCTTGAAGATATGTTCATGCAGTTGATGGTGAAAACTGATACCTTTATGACAAAGATAGAAGCTCACTTAGCAAAGAATGACTCAGTGATTGAGAGCCAGTCGGCTTTTATGAGGGCTTTGGAAACTCAGGTGGGGCAATTAGTAAATGCAATCAATAACATACCCTCATGCACTTTTCCGAGTGATACAATCAATAATCTAAAAGGCTCCTCAACTGATCATTGCAAGATGATCTCACTGAGAAGTGGGAAGGATATTGAAGGTAATCCGAAAATAAAGCTGTTGGACGAAAAGGTTAATGTTGGTAAAGACCAGGAGATGGTGGGTGAAGAAAGCCAAAAGAAAGTAGAAGTTGTCCACAAAAAGGTGGAAGAAAAGAAAAGTGAAGAGAATTCCAATAATAAGAAGGTAGAGAACAGGCCTTATATTCATCCTTTACCTTTTCGAAGCAGGCAAATTAAGCACAAAATGGATGAGCAGTTTAAGAAGTTTTTGGAAGTTTTTAAGAAACTTCACATCAACATCCTTTTTGCTGAAGCTTTAGAGCAGATGCCCAGTTACGTCAAGTTCATGAAGGATATCCTTTCAAAGAAACGTAAGCTGGGCGAGTTTGAAATGGTAGCATTATTTGAAGAATGCAGTGCCGTCTTGCAACAGAAGCTTCCCCTAAAGTTGAAGGATCCAGGGAACTTTACTATTCCTTGTGCCATAGGAGAGAACTTCCTAGGCTAAGCATTGTACGATGTTGGGGCAATTATTAATCTTATGCCCCTATCCATATTCCAGAGGTTAGGTTTAGGAGAATGCAAGCTCACATCCGTAACCCTCCAACGAGCTGATCGTTCTTATAATTATCCCAAGGGAATTGTGGAGGATGTCCTGGTGAAAGTGGACAAGTTCATATTCCTTGCAGACTTTGTGATTCTGGATATGGAAGAATATCATAGGGTCCCTTTGATCCTAGGCAGACCATTCCTAGCCACAGGGAGAACACTCATAGATGTACAAAAAGGAGAATTGACTATGAGGGTTCAAGATGAAGAGGTAACTTTCAACATTTTTAAAGTAATTAAGTTTCCTCAAGATCAGGAAGAGTGTTTTTATATTGGGATATTGGATAACATCATTAATGATACATTCCAAGCCAATAATCCTAAGACTCCCTTGCTGTGGCATTAACTTTGTCAACTGAGGATGATGAAGAATTTAGGAATGATGTAGCGGATTATGTCAAGCACCTTGATACGGTCCCTAAGCAATATTAGTCGCCCAAGTTTGAAACCTTGGAGTCCGATGCAACAAAGGAGACATCTAAGCCTTCCATTGAGGAACCTCTAAGGCTGGAGCTAAAGCCATTGCCTAACCATTTGCATTATGCTTATCTGGGAGCAGTCTCCACCCTGCCGGTAATCATATCATCTGCCCTCTCAGAAGATCAAATGGAGAAACTTCTCCATGTGCTTAGAAAATACAAGCATGTTATTGGATGGACTATTGCTGATATTCAAGGCATTAGTCCTTCTATATGTATACACAAGATCTTGATAGAGGATAATCAGAGAGGTGTTATGGAACACCAAAGGAGGCTGAATCCAATAATGAAAGAAGTGGTGAGGAAGGAAATAATCAAGTGGCTGGATGCAGGGATAATTTACCCTATTTCTGACAGCCCTTGGGTATCCCTAATTCAGTGTGTGTGTAAGAAAGGCGGCATGACGGTAGTCATAAATGAAAATGATGAGCTTGTTCCCTCTCGGAAGGTTACTGGATGGAAGGTATGCATGAACTACCGTAAACTGAACAAGGCCACACGAAAAGACCACTTCCTGCTTCCTTTCATTGACCAGATATTGGATCGTTTGGCAGGAAAGGCTTATTACTGCTTCTTGGATGGTTATTATGGATATAACCAAATTGCCATAGCGCCGGAGGATCAAGAAAATATAACATTTACTTATCCCTATGGTATATGTGCATTTAGAAGGATACCATTTGGGCTATGCAATGCTCCCGTGACTTTTCAACGCTGTATGATGTCTATCTTCGCGGATATGACTGAGCATGGCCTGGAAGTATTTATGGATGATTTTTCAGTATTCAGAGATACATATGAGAGTTGTTTGCAAACCTTATCATCCGTGCTGAAAAGATGTGAAGAAACCAACCTTGTCCTCAATTGGGAAAAATGCCACTTTATGGTCCAAGAAGGCATAGTTCTTGGCCATAAAGTTTCTATCAAGGGGATGGAAGTGGACAAGGCAAAGATAGATGTGATTGAGAGGCTTCCTCCGGCTAACTCTGTTAAGGGAATCTGTAGTTTTCTTAGCCATGCGGATTTCTATAGGAGGTTTATAAAAGACTTTTCGAAGATAGCCAAGCCTCTTTGCAACCTGCTGGAGAAAGACATCCAGTTTACATTTGATGATTCATGCCAGGTTGCGTTTGAGGAGCTGAAAAAGAAACTGGTCTCAGCACCAGTAATCATCACTCCAGATTGGGACTTACCATTCGAGCTTATGTGCGATGCTAGCGACTATGCTGTGGGTGCAGTGTTAGGTCAGAGAAAAGAAAAGGTGTTTCGCTTCATTTATTATGCTAGCAAAACTCTTAACGATGCCCAACTAAACTACACCATAACAGAAAAAGAGCTGCTGATCGTGGTCTTTGCATTCGATAAGTTTCGAGCTTACTTGGTGGGGACTAAGGTGATTGTTTATACTGATCACTCTGCCATTATATATTTGGTCAGCAAGAAAGATGCAAAACCACGTTTGATTAGGTGGGTTTTGCTATTACAAGAATTTGATCTGGAGATCCGTGATAAGAAAGGTGCAAAGAATCAAGTTGCAGATCACCTTCCAAGACTTAAGAATGAAGACCATCAAGTTGAACTGCTTACCATTAGGGAAACATTTTCGGATGAGCAGCTTTTTGAAACTAAAGCTCATTCATGTCCATGGTATGTTGACATGGTGAATTACATCGTGGGTGGTGTATGCCCGCCTAATTTGACTTCTCATCAGAAGAAGAAGTTCTTGCATGATGTCAGGCACTATATTTGGGATAAACCATTTTTATTCAAACAGTGTTCGGACCAGATGCTTAGGAGATACGTACCTATGGAGGAGGTGGAGGCAATTTTGAACCAATGCCATGCTTCTCCAAATAGTAGACACTATAGTGGAGAGAGGACAACTGCAAAGGTGCTCCAATCTAGTTTCTATTAGCCATCGCTATTCAACGATGCACATTTTTATGTGCAAAGATGTGATCGGTGCCAGAAAAGTGGAAACATTTCAAGAAGAAATGAGATGCCCCTTAACTTCATTCTGAAAGTTTAGATCTTTGATGTTTGGGGCATAGATTTCATGGGTCCCTTCATTCCCTTCTATAGAAACCTGTATATTCTCGTGGCTGTGGACTACGTGTCCAAATGGGTGGAAGCATGTGCTTTTCCTACCAATGATGCTAAGGTAGGGGTAGGCTTCCTAAAGAAACACATCTTCACCCGATTCGGAACACCTAGGGCCATTATAAGTGATGGAGGGTCCCACTTTTGCAATAAGTCCTTTGAAGCTCTTCTCGCTAAGTGTTAGACCTTTTGTGTACCGCAAGTGCACGAGTTGTTCAAGTAATAAAGTGAAGAGTAAAGTATCATTCCCATGAGGATAAGTTTATTTCCAATGCTAAGTATTAACCAATAGTTTAAGTAATTCTGTTCAAGAACATAAAAATAGGGAAAAGGGATATAAACTAAAGACTAGGAAAGCAATAAAGGTAATGGCTAGAGGTTAGGGAAATCCTTCTTCACCTTTTACTTCAACTAACAACATGCAATCCTCTTCATAAATATGAATGCAATGATTAGGTTAGCTTGAGAATCTTCATTAGTTGAAAGCCTATGTCTAGGGGTCAATCAATCATGACTTCATTTACCTAATCTACTATGTTTTCATGAGAACTAGTGCAAACTTCACTCTCTAAGATCTATTCTCAAACATACACTATGCATGACTAAGAGGTATATTTCTATCTTATTAGTGAATTAACCCATCTCACCATTAGAACGAAATCAAACATGTATCAACCATACATATGATTTAAAGCCCAAAGTCCTATGTCTAGGTTCATTAGATTTTAACAAATCACTTAACAATTGGCCAAACTATCAAGAGCACTAAGAACTATATGATTGAACAAAACCATACATCCATACAAACTCAAGGAGAACAAAATCATTAATATTCATAAAAAGGATTCAAAGTATTCCCTAAAACAACTGCTACATCATTGAACACGAAAATAGAATCACAAAATACAAGTTCAAAATCAAAGAAGAGAAGAAAGAAAAGGGAGAAAGGAGGAAAGGCTTATGGATGTTGTCATTGATGCTTGAATCTCCCTCCATGAGGAAGATAAGCCCCAACCTTAGCTCCCTTGGCCTCCATCAGCCTCACAAACGAAGACCTAGTGCAGCTTCTCTAACCCTAAATGGTCATCCTAAAAAAATCTGATAAAAATCCATTTATAGGCTCAGTTCGGCGTGTCACGCAGCAGTGTGCATTACCTAGCGTCGCGGCGCGCATGCCTCGGGTATAAGTACTGACAGCAGGTGAGGCGCATCATGCCACGATGTGCATTACCCAGCGCTGCGGCGTCCATAACTCGAGGACAGCAAGTGAGGTACTCACGTCACGACGTTCATTACCCAGCGCCGCGACATGCTCTGCTGGAATGCTTTCTTGGTTTCATCCTCTAATGTTGGGCCTTGACTTGCATCAATATATCTTTTTTGAGCTCATCCTACATTAGAGAAATCACCAAGTCAAATATAAGTTATCAATCCACTTAATCATTTAAGAATATGCACAATTTGCTTAAGAACATATAGGAAGGTGTCCAAATTGCATTTGACAAATATAAACCTAAAACCTTTCAGATATGCATAAATACAAGGACTAAGCAATCTATGAAGCACAAATATAGGGTACAAATAATTATATTTTGTGAAGTTATCACACCCTCAAACCTAAGTTTTTGCTAGTCCTCGAGCAAAACAAAGTATGATTAAGTAAATTTACTTGACAATCATATTCAACAAGCATTCAACAATTATGATAATTTCAATTTTCTTTTAACCACAACTAGTGCACAATGATTGTATCAGCCCCCAAATAATGCTCCTACCTCACAATTAAGCTCAACACATATATAATCTTTATCATGCTAACAATCAAGCTTCTTACCATGCAAATCATATCCCCCACAAACGTGCAAGCCAAACTTATCTTTTTCAAATCATACTCATCTGGATAAGTTTATGAGCATACACATGGATACAAATCAAAGAATCCACAAAATTATAAACCAACTCTCTCTCCACTAATGTAAATCACACATAATTATCACGGGTCTTCAATAGCTTGTAATGTAAGGCCAAGGTTTTAGGGTGAAGAACAAAGGGGAAAGGATACAACACAAACATTGAGAAACATAACATGACATTTCAAGACTTGAGTCACTACAACAAGGGTATGCAAAATGAAATAAATAACACTCTCCAGAACCACTCAATGTTGTTTCACATTTGCTTTCTTTCTTTCTTTTGCTTTTCTTCTTTTTGTTTTTTTTCTGTCCTTTCTTTTTCTTTTCTTTTCATTTGAACAAAACAATTTCTTGTAAAGAAAATGGTTCCTTCAAGCGATTTTTGTATTAAACAACATAAATACCCTACTCATTAGACTCAAGTGAAGAAATAATATATCATGCACTCAATAAACACAAAGGGAAAGAAAGGAATGCAATGCGTTCGCATGCGTAAGAAATGTTATATGGGGTTAAGAAAATGAAGATGATGAAAAACATATAAGGTCAAACATTTAAAAAGCTTCAAAATGAGACCTATGGATTTAATCATGTAAAGGCAAGCTTTTTAGGCTCAATCGGTCCAAACAATACCCTAATCATTTCCTCAATCATACATAATCTAGGATTTCACTCCAAGAGAATTGCAAAATAACTACAAGGATAGTAAAAGACTTCCACATGTACAAATCATAAACATTCTTTAGATAAGCATCAAATCCTTTCAAAGTTACACGAGCATCTAAGTGGAAGACACATCATGCATAAAAAACAAACTAGATTGCTTCAGCATGCTTCAAAGATCGCATATGGATTTACAAAAGAATTGAAGTTAAATCGCATCAATATTTATCATTAGACAACTAATTCCACACTAGCCATTGGCAATTCATCATGCATTCTTCATCCTTTTCAATTCAAGTATGCATAACATTGTGTGTAGAATATTGAAAATTGAAAATTTGTATCAACAACGCATCAGTGATAGCCAAAGCAAGATATAATGATCAAAGTATGATGACTATCACTACTACATACTTTAAATATCAAAACATGTTATACATTAAGTATTAAGGTAGAAAAAAACATGTAATGATACTTTCCCAAACCAAAGTGACACTATGTCCTTGCTATACATGGCGTGCACTTCCTTGCACCGCGACATTAAGTCATTGGGTGCAAAACCCTGATATGGCAGAGACAAGGGTGCCGCGGCATGAGATATGGGCACCACGACGTGAGATGTGGGCGCCGCGACGTGAGTGATCAGACTGTAGAATTTTGCAGCAAAATGCCTTTTTCTGCCAATTATGCTTCCTAGTGGTCTCCAGCATCTGCAAAAATTGTCTAAAAGCTAAATTTACAGAATGTACAACCAAAACATATTAAAACCATAAAAATCAAACTTACTACATATTTTTGCAAAAAAACGACAAACATAAAAACTAAAGGACCATAACTTGTCCAAATGGACTTATTAAATTGAACCAAAATAAAACTTGAAGTAGAACTACATAAACTCATTATCGATATTAGCAATACAGAGATAATGCCTTATCCCCGGCAACGACGCTAAAAACTTGTTAGACTTTTTGTGTACCGCAAGTTCACGGGTCATTCAAGTAATAAAGTGAAGAGTAAAGTATCGTTCCCACGAGGATAAGTTTATTTCCAATGCTAAGTATTAACCGATAGTTTAACTAATTCCGTTCAAGAACATAAAAATAGGGAAAAGAGATATAAACTAAAGACTAGGAAATCCTGATCCACTAGAGCTTAAGGAAATCCTTCTTCACCCTTTACTTCAACTAACAACATGCAATCCTCTTCATAAATATGAATGCAATGATTAGGTTAGCTTGAGAATCTTCATTAGTTGAAAGCCTATGTCTAGGGGTCAATCAACCATGGCTTCATTTACCTGATCCACTATGTTTTCATGAGAACTAGCGCAAACTCCACTCTTTAAGATTGATTCTCAAACACACGATATGCATGGTTAAGAGGTATATTTCTATCCTATTAGCGAATCAACTCATCCCACCATTAGAATGAAATCGAACATGCATTATGTAACACCCCAAAAATTTACTTTTCTACTATCAGAATTCATTCTAAAAATATTTATGATTTTCTGGAATTTTCTTGGAATTTTCTGAGAGCGCGGAATATTTTAATATATTTCTCATTTTACGTGTGTATTGAGCAGAACCGGAGAAATGAGACATTTTTTCTGATAACCTTGAACTATGGAAACGTCGACGGGGGATCTTACTAAATCCGAGGCCGGACACAGTTTACAAGGTTTCACATTTTTTGAGAAATCTTAACAGATGAGATAATAAAACACTGTGAGGAATTTGTCTGTCAGATTTGTTAATACTGACTTCAGCCAACTATAATTATTGTCCAATAAATAATAATATGTATTAAAAATATTATCATATTATTCAAAATCTAATTTTTGTATCACATTTATTAGTTTTAATTTCAAAAGAAAGATTAAATTTAATCCAAGCTTGTTATGGGAAGCTTCCTAACAATTTCCCTTGCAACACATTTTTCTCTCTCCCTTTTTCCACTCTTCTACGGTAGAAACTACAAAGGGGAGGCCCAAATATTTCCCCTCCATTGTCTTCATATTTCACTCATATTTCTCTAAACCCAAATACCCATTTCTCTTTTTCTCTCTTCTTCTTCCTCTCCACCATACACACACACACACCATCACATTGGAGACCAACTTCCTCATTTGCCAAACCAATCACATTTTCTTGTTCCTTCCTCCATTTCAAGACTATTCTCATTGGTGGTTATCTTTTGGTTCCTCTTCTTCCTCTTCTTCCATTTCTCTTCCACCATTAAAGCTAAAGCTTGGAGCTTTAAGGGAAAGTCTTCAACTTTCTTCCATTTCCTTGTTATTTTCGTTTTCTCTTGGCCACCTTGGTGACCAAGAACCTATTTTTCATGGTTTGAGTGAACATTGTGGTGATCACTCACATTGGAGTTTTCTTGAAGGGGGAAAACGAAAATCTAGGACAAGAAGGAGTGGCACATTGTGTTCTTGAAGAGGGAGATGATCCTCTTCAACCAACCTTGGTAGTAAGGGAATGTCTTGTATGTGTGTTGTTGTTGATTTTTGAATTCATGAACAAAGTTCTTTCATTTTTATGTTGTTCTTGATGATAATGTATTTTGTTGGGTTTGTATGATTTATTGATGTCTCTTGCATGATTTGAAGGTGTATTTGAGTATCTTGTTGATTAAATATGATGAGGAATGGTTTGGTTTGAGTTAGAGGGCCTGAAGAACTCTGTTTTCTGCAAGTTGACGCGTGGTAATCGATTACACAGGGCTTGTAATCGATTACCAAGCTCTTAGAGGTGCAAAATCGTGATTCTGGAAATCTGGTAATTAATTACGTCTGCTGTGTAATCGATTATAGGGATTCTGTTTAGCTTGTAATCGATTACAAGAAGAGTGTAATCGATTACCAAGCCTCTGATGTCACGAAATGGTGTTGCGGGGAATCACGTATTCGATTACAACTTGTGGGTAATCGATTACGGAGGTTCTGTCCAATTGGTAATCGATTACCACGGTTTTGTAATCGATTACAATGAGATTGTAATCGATTACAGAGGTTCTGTTTCTCAGGTAATCGATTACAAGGGTGATGTAATCGATTACCAAGGCCAAAAATGAGATTTTTGAGCTGGAAATGATTGAGATTATGGTTCTTTGTCCTTTGTAACTCAAACATAACCTAAAAACCCTGGATTCGAGGATTTTACTTTACTAAATTGTGATAGAAATGTGCATTACCCCAATAGGGAAGAAATGATTTTGAATATGGAATCCTTGGATCCATGATTATGGAAATTGTGGTATGTGTGTAATGAGGAATGCATGTTGATGCTGAGAATTATTGATGTAGTACTCAATAAGATAAGGATGATGATGTGCCATTAAGGCAATGTTTTAAATAAATGTATTATTGATATGTCATGTTGGACATTGAATAATGCTTATGTGCCATTGAGGAAATGCTTATGTTGAATGCATCATTGATGAACATACATGATTGGACATTGTGTCGTCATGCATGCATATTGTCCGTGGGACATTGTTGAGAAGGCTATGTTGCCTAGGAGTTTGAATAACACCTATGTGTGAGTGCGAATAGACTAAGCGTAGGTGTCATATGTTGTTGACCCTGAGGGCGTCGGGGTGTGGGTGTCTCACAATAGGCAGTGGTAGCTCCACTGGGGCCGTGGGATAAACCAATGCAACACACTGATGATCCTGACTGTGACGCTGTCCTATGTGGCGATCAACTGTTGAGGTGCCATGTGTGAGCCATTTTGTGCAAATGTTTTATGTGGTGAGCACACTATATTTTTAAGGCTAACGATACACTGGCATTACTCCTTGATCATTCACTCCGAAAATGTTTATGTCTAGCTCCATGGAGTAGGAACTTTGGTACCCTTGTTGCATTGTTAGTTGTCGGTGACATGGTCCATTGAGCATTCATGATTGGATAATGTGTTTACTATTATGGCTGTGATACTTATTTGATTCTTGGTAATGCTAATGTTACTAGTTGGCTATGGATGATGTTAATTATGCTCTTTGCTATTTTACTCTTATTAATTACCTTCATGTGTTACTATACCTATATGTGTTAACTGTGTCTTGTGTGGGCGTATGACGCCGTTTATTCTCTTGTTGCCTTGTTGGTACTGAAAGCTGGGAATCTCACCTCTTTCGGTACTTTTCTTTATTTTACATTTTGGATTGGATCGTATGCTCTCTAGAAGACGTTCGTGAGGAGGATAAGGAAACTACTGAGTTTCAGGGTTTCTGGCCTTATCTCGATTGAGACCGAAGTTGCTGAGAATGTCTTTTCGCCCCCGTGGATTTTTTGGTTACGTGAGGATCAACTTTCATGGTGGTCCGGATTGCTGGCACATCAACGTGCAGACTGACTGATGCGTGTATCACGGCGAATTGACGGTGTCTTTGGCATGGGGATGCTACACTGCTTCTATTTTTTACTTTCATACTTTTGTGTGGTTGGAATTTTATATGCCTGTAAGAGATATGTGGGCGAATATGTACTATAACCCACGTGACGACTCTTTCTTGTCTACTGCCCGGGCTCTTGCCTGCTGTTCTGTCATCCCGATGGATGTCTCGTCGGACGACGAGGACCCTGAGGAGGATCCATCTACGGTTCCTTCTCATTCCAGGCAGTCTTAGGGTTGGTTTTTAAATTGATGGCTACTGATGGCCGTCCATTTATTTTTGAGGGAGTCTGACGTACTACTGGATTGTGGGTAGATATATTTGTATCTCTTGGGGTAGGTACATATTTTGCTTTTTTTTGTATATCTTTTTGGAAATGTAATTTAAACAGGCTTGTAATTATGGTATAAAGTATGTAACTATCTATATTGTATATGATTGTATGTTTCATTACAAGTTGATTTCTCTTTGACGTTTTTGATAAGAAGTTTTATATGAAGGAGGAACTTTTAACTTTAACTCAATCACGCGATATATTTACAAACAGGGGTATACGTATATTGATGGAAGTTTTGGACCAGAACTATTTTAAAAGAAAAAGAAAAAAAATGCTCAAATTTTCTGTAGCCATTTTTGTGTTGTTTCGCTATGGTGCGACGTTCCTTCTTTTCACCCGTTATGATACAAGGGAGAAAAAGGGGCGTTACACATTAACCATATATATGATTTAAAACCCAAAGTCCTATGTCTAGGCTTATTAGATTTCAATGAATCACTTAACAATTGGTCAAACTATCAAGAGCACTAAGAACCATATGATTGAACAAAATCATACATCCATACAAACTCAAAGGAGAACAAAATTGTTAATATTCATAAAAAATATTCAAAGTATTCCCTAAAACAACTGCTACATCATTGAACACGAAAATAGAATCACAAAATATAGGTTCAAAATCAGAGAAGAGAAGAAAGAAAAGGGAGAAATGAGGAAAAGCTTATGGATGTTGCCATTGATGCTTGAATTTCCCTATATAAGGAATATATCCCCCAACCTTAGCTCCCTTGGCCTCCTTTAGCCTCAAAAACGAAGACCTAGCGTAGCTTCTCTAACCCTAAATGGCCATCCTAAGAAAATCTGATAAAAATCTATTTATAGGCTCAGTTTGGCGCATCACGCCGCGGCCTGCATTACCAGCACCGCGGCATCCATGACTCTAAGACAGCAAGTGAGGTGCTCACGCCACGGCATTCATTACCCAGCGCCGCGGCGTGCTCTGCTGGAATGCTTCCTTAGTTTCATCCTCTAATGTTGGGCCTTGACTTGCATCAATTCATCTCTTTTGATCTCATCCTACATTAGAGAAATCACCAAGTCAAATATAAGTTGTAAATCCACTTAATCATTTAAGAATATGCACAATTTGCTTAAGAACATATAGGAAGGTGTCCAAATTGCATTTGACAAATATAAACCTAAAACCTTCCAGATATGCATAAATACAAAGACTAAGCAATCTATGAAGCATAAATATAGGGTACAAATAACTATATTTTGTGAAGTTATCACTAAGTATGGGGTAACTCATAGGATTGCCACTGCCTATCACTCGTAAACAGGTGGGCAGGCAGAGGCGTCCAATCACGAGATTAAGCGAATTTTGGAGAAAACCGTGTGTCCTTCTAGAAAGGATTGGTCAAAAAGATTGGACGATATACTGTGGGCTTATAGGACTGCCTATAAGAGCCCCATTAGTATATCCCCATATAAGTTGATATTTGGGAAAGCATATCATCTGCCGGTTGAGCTTGAACATAACCCATACTAGGCAATCAAGTAACTGAACTTCAACTTACGAGTTGCTAGGGAGAATAGATTATTGCAAATCAATCAGCTTGATGAACTTAGGCATCAAGCATATGAGAATGCAAAGTTGTAAAAAGATAAGGTGAAATTCTGGCATGACAAGAAGATCGTGCAAAAGAGATTTTAAGCAGGTCAACAAGTTCTCCTTTACAACTCTAGGCTTAAATTGTTTCCCGGGAAGCTTAAATCTAGGTGGTCTAGACCATTTGAGGTAAGGAGAGTGTTCCCTCATAGAGCAGTGGAGATAGCTCTCCTGGATGGTTCATCGAGCTTTAAGGTTAATGACTAGCGCCTAAAACCTTACTATGGAGGAGAGATTCAAAGAGGGAAGACCTCCCTCACTTTGACAGGCCTAGCATGAGGTCTGTAAAGTCCTGCCTGGACTATAAATAAGGCTCTTTTTGGGAGGGAACCCAAATTTTTAATGTTAGGTGTTTTATGTCTTAAATATGTTAATATGTTGATTTTGTAGATTGATTAAGTTTTTGTTGTACAAACTGTGTTTTAACCCTTAGAGCAAGTTTTGTAGGTGTTGGAGGCTAGAAATGTGTAAACATAGCAGCAGAATGCAAAATTCTGCAGAATTCTGCAGGTTGGCCTCTCACGTCTCGGCGTGGTACTTGTCACTCTGCGGCACCCATGGTGCATTAGCCAAATTCCAGGGGTTGAAGGGCCACGACGCAACAATGTTGAACATCGCGGCGTATTGTTCAAAATAATAATAATAATAACAATAATAATAATAATAATAATAATAATAATAATAATAATAATAATAAATTTATGGTAATTAATGCACGTCGCAGCATAACATAGCCAATGTCGCGGTATACAATTGCAAGTACTTTGGGTTTAAATGTCGCGCTGACAGCCTTCTCTATTTCTTTGCGATTTCCCTCCCTTCTTCTTCCTGGTTTCTTATCTCCCCACCCGTTATTCCTCATTTCTAGAATCTTTAACCTGGTATGTATAAGTTACCTTAGTTATTTTGATATATTGTAGTTATTTTCTGTTATTTTTTTTGCATTTCTGTTGATTTTTGTATCAACGTCGTGGTGTGACCATGTAATTGTGGAAATAGGTTTGCCTCAATGGTTTAATATGTTAAGTTTTGATGATGACAAATACAAGACAAAAAGAATGATGCTTATGCTTAATAGATGTGCTTGATAGATGAGAAATGCATCACAAAAGAGTATTGATCATGTTTCATATATGTGCTTAAAAGAGATATATTGGATCATGCATGATTATGTACTTTATTTAGTTATACTTCACTTAATAATCATGCATTGAGATATATGCAACATTCTTATATGCATGTTATACTAACTAGAGTTATACATTTATGAATTATGCATATTAAGATATTAAGTTATGAATTTGGACTAACTATGCTTGTTTTAAGTGAGCAATACTTTGTAGGATAGTCCAAGTATCAAGAGTGAGCATTGCAACAAGAAAGCAAAAGATCACAACTATGCTCAACTCAAGAAGAATAAGAATGATAAAGATGTTCCAAGCAATTTACAAGATTTAAAGAGAAGAAATTTGTGGAAGCTTAGATCACATCAAGAAGCCTAAGGACTAGAATTGGTATATTTTCCTTTTAGGTTTTCTCTTATGTAAAGATAGAGGTTTTACAAGAAAAGAGCTCAAATATGTTTTTAAGTCTTTAAAAATGGTTCTTACATGTTTAAATGCCCAACAAACTGTTTTTGGAAAGTTAATCTTGGTGGTAGTTCACACATTTAAAAAATAGCCAAGTTTGTGTTTTGTAAAACTGACATTCAGTTACTATTTTGATCATAACTTTCAAAATACTTTGAGTTTTGTTATGAAACGTATTTCATATGAAAATAGACTCAAATATCTTTCCAATGAATGGTCATTTACTTTAAACGGATAAGAAATGAAGAAGTTATGACCATTTGCTTTAAACTATGTAATATAGTCAAGTTTGAGTTTTGAAAAACTGACCCTTGGTCACTCTTTTGATCATAACTCTCAAAATACTTTTAGTTTTGTTGTGAAATTCTTTCATTTGAAAATAGACTCAAAGATCTTTCCAATGACTGGTCATTTGCTTTAATCGGATAAGAAATGAAGAAGTTATGACATTTTAAAGTCTGATTTCAAAACCAGAAAAGCTGTAATCGATTACACAAGTCCTGTGTCGATTACAACAATGTCGAAGCCATGTAATCGATTACCGAAGTGTGTAATCGATTACCAAAGTGCCCGAAACGTTTCTAACGGCTATAAACGGCTAGTTTTCATAAAAATCATTTCTAAACACTACCAACGGCTATTTTATCACTTGGGCTCTATATATAAGTGTTGTATGAAGCTTATACATCTCTTGAACACTTGATTTGATCCTTGAATCACCAAAATCATATTTTGAGCTCTTTATTGCAAAATCATTCTATTCCTTTGTTCTTCAATTTGTATTATCCACTCTTGAGAGAGTTTTCTATCATCCATACTTTGTTCTTCAAGTTGTATATCTACTTTTGTGAGAGTTTCATTCTATCAACTTTGATTGCTTTATAAGAGAGGGTGAGGTATCCCTCCAAATTGTAAAGGGTGAAGCATCCCTTTGTTTGAAGAGACTCAAGCTCAAGGGTGAGGCATCCCAAGGAGTTGAGTGCTCAAGTTTGTAAAGGTCATCAAGCACCCGTGAAGCTTGAAGAATTGGAGGCTCTAGCACAAGGGTGAGGTATCCCAAAGTGTGAGGAGTGCTCTTGTTTGTACAAAGGTTTTCCTAGCACCCGTGAAGTCTAGGAGATAGTGAAGAAAATCTCAAGTTAAGCTTGGGGACTGGATGTAGGCCACAAGTGGTTGGTGGCTGAACCAGGATAAATTCTTGAGTTTGATTCCCTCTTCCCTACACTCTTTAATTTCAATATTTAGTGTAGTATATTTATCTATTACATATCTTGTCATCTTGGTGATTTGATTCTATGAACTTGATATCTAGCTTATTTGCTTAATTCAGTATATATCCTAAGTTGTATTTGAGTAATCTATAATAGTTGTACATTTATTGTGCATGTTTCCGCTGCTTTTATGACTTGAGTGATTCAAAATGCTTAATTTCTCAAAGGTGCATTAAAATTTGTAAACACCCAATTCACCCCCCCTCTTGGGTGATGGTTGCCATGGCTAATAGTAATGTCGCGGCGTTATGGTAAATTTTGAGGAATGCCATGGCGTGTCCATTAAACGCCACGGCGTAAGGTTAAATAATGTTGGAATGCTGCGACGTGACCATGTTACACTACATCGTTATGTGAATATCATTTTGAATGCCGCGGCGTGGACTATGAGCGTCACGGCGTGTGCATGAATTTGTTTGAGTGCCATGACACTGTGATGAACGTCGCGACGCGTGGTCTAAAATTTTGCAGAATTGATGTTTTTCAATGCTTCTTTTATCTTATTGATTCAATTCTGATAGAGTGTCTTTTGACAGGAATCATGGGTCCTAAACATCATAGAGGAGAGAGTAGTCATCAGCGTAGGGAGCCTTCTCTACCGCCTCCAGATTTTGACAGGAGGATTTTTGTCTCAGCCGCTGTGGCTCAGATGTACATGGTCACGATCACCCGGACCATTATAGTAGAGCATGGATTCTCCTTCTCCAGGACTATCCACCGCAAATGATAGAAGTTCCCTCTCCAGGATTCTGCTGTTCTCCCTATCATTCACGAATTCTATGTGAATGCCCTCAATGCTGCAGAGGGAACTTCTATTGTTCGTGTTCGGGGGCGCAATGTACCTTACACCGTAGTCGCCATCATAGCGCTTTGGGATTGCTTGAGCCCCCGCTCTTGTGCGACTATGCTGCCTTTTTCCAGTGGGAGCCAGTTGAGGGCATCAATCTAGCTATCGTCACAGCTCGGATCTATCGGCCTGAATCCCAGCCGGTGCAATGGGTCATGAGCATCCAGACCAACAAGCCTCGGTACTTTCCCCGATCATGTTTGATGTCGGAGGCACGGGCCTGGTATCATTTTATTAACACCCGTATCCTCTCGTCTACTAACCTATCTGAGGTTTCGTGTGATCGGGCTATCCTTATTTACTCCATCCTAGAGCGTTGCTGCATTGACGTAGCTCAGATCATCCATGCTTAGATCCAGCGGTGCATACGAGAGCTGACCAGCCTCTTCTTTCCATGCCTGATCCACACTCTTTGCAGCCAGTAGCGGGTGTAGTGGGGGCTGCATAAGGAGCTTGCAGATGGTAAACAGCCTGTCAATGACTTATTTTTGGTGCGCGTGGGAGGAACTGTAGCCCTAGCCCTAGCTAGACAGCGGCAGGCCCACAGGCAGCCCAGAGTTGTTGCCCCGACTGATGAGGGAGACCTACGTGCTCAGATCGCGCAACTTACAACCATGGTCTCTTACAGTCTTCAGACTCAGTGATGGATGACAGAGCGTCTCCAGCTCCCCATGGATAACTATCTTGTGCCACAATTCCCACCCCAGGCAGTAGCTGACTCGCCCCAGCCGACGCATAATGCCCCTGATGATGCTAATAACGACGACAAGGACACAGATGACTAGCCCTATTTCATACAGGGCACTTTCTTTCGTTGTCGTTTATTATATTTTGTGTATAGTGGGACACTATTTCCCATAGGTTTAGGGGTGGGCATTATAACATTAATGAGTTTATGTTTTAATGTATAAGAGCATGTTATAATGTTAGACTTTTTGTTTTGATAATTAGTGATTATCATGTTATATCACTGTGTTTATATTGAGTATTTTGAGTAAATATATATTATGAGTATTTAGTTTTATGCTTAAATGGCCATTGTAGTAAATGAGTGCATGTTTTGAATATTTGAACTTAAATATGTGAAATGCATCACTCTGGGCCAACTAAATACTAGTTAATATGATATCATTTGAAGGAACATGTAAATGTGAAAATCTCATTCAAGATACAATTGTCGTTCCCTTTCACGTTATGGGTCATATGTATGTTACTCTTGTGCACAAGTGTACCCACTACTAGAAATTTGGGTTTTAGAGATTAAAAAATCGATTTCTAAATCATGAAAATCGGTCTCTAAAATAATTAGAGACTGATTTAAATTGGTCGCTAAAACGCTCGTCGCTAAATATTAGAGACCGAAATTGTTGATCGCTAAATTTAGAGACCGATTTAGAGACTGATTTTTTTTAAAATAATCGGTCTCTAATGTTAGTAAAAAATTGGTCGATTTCTTTTCAAAAAATTACATTAGAGACGGATTTAGAGACTAATTTTTCGGTCTCTAAATCAGTCTCTAAATCAATCTCTAAATCAATCTCTATAAAATGTGAATATTTATATATTTTATAAAATCGGTCACTAAATCGATCTCTATCTCTAAACTAGAGACTGATTTATCAGTCTCTAAATCAGTCTCTAAAAAGGATGAATATTTTTATATATTTTATAAAATCAGTCTCTAAACTAGAGACTGTTAAATCGGTCTCTAAAAAGGAAGAATATATTTATATATTTTATATAATCGGTCACTAAATCGGTCTCTGAACTATAGACTGATAAATCCGTCTCTAAATCTGTCTCTAAAAAGGCTGAATATATTTATATATTTTATATAATCGGTCACTAAATCGGTCTCTAAACTAGAGACTGATAAATCAGTCTCTAAATGTAATTTTTTATATATTTGGTCCCTAATTCAGTCTCAAATTTGTAATATGAATTTATATTTATTTTTAAATTTATTAAAATCAAAATTTTTAAAACACTTAATAAACAACAGTCAACAATCTCATATAACTAAACACATAAATAAAAAATAATATAAACTAAACTAATTCAGTCTTTAGAATATCTTATTTAAACATCAAGGCATTCTAGAATAAACTAAAGTAAACATTGTCTACAACATCTCATTACTACAACATTTCAAACGTAAAAAAGTTGAACACAACACAAACTAAACTCTAATCATAAAAACTATTCCTCGTCTTTGTCCTCCTCCTCCTCCTCTTCTACTCCATCAGTCACAGGAAATGTTTGAGAAGGCAGAAAGTTCATCGACTGCATCATCTCTCGTACCAACCGGTTTGTCTCCTCAATCTGTCTCTTACTATCTGCCACTTGAGCTCGAAGCTCATTTCTCTCCTTTCTTAATTCTTCAAGTTCATCTCTTCGCACCCAGTCAGATGATGAAGAACTTGAGCTACGATATTGTGGTCTTCCAGCCACTATGGCTGACTCAATTCCAAGACCATATACTTTACCTTTTTTCACTCCAACCACGTTGCGCCACACATCCAACTCATCTGGGGGAGGAGTTCCCTACTCTGATGCTCTTTGGGTCATTTCCTGCATTTCGTTTGCAAATTTGGCCCGTCAATACCAATATGACACTAATTAATGCAAAAAGTTAAAGCAGTACATAAGTCTAACATAATATAAGTCATGACATAAAGTATAAGAATAAACGTGATTTCAATCACATATTAAAAGCTACAAGCTTGTCTGATTTCAATTTAAGATGATAGCACAGTTAAACAATTGCTTACAACTATATGCTCTGATCTCCTATCCACCTATGTGTGATCCTTACGTCGATGTGTGTGGTGAAACAATGTTGGTGCTGATGGAACAACACCATTCAACTTAGTCTGCAGCAATTGTAACAAAATCATATTGGTAAATTTAACCATATTAAACAACTTCGACAATAATGCAAGATATTAATGAATTTAACCAGATTAGCTTTATGCTGAGATGAGGTAATAGAGCCACTAGTGTGATATGAAGCTCCATATCCTCCACAATCAGATGCCCGATTGGCTTTTGCAATTGCACTTTTATTCTTGAAAGCCTTACTTTCCTAATGTGTACAAAATGCGTCCCATATGTCATCTCCAAGCCAACTTGGTCTCTCAATTTTCTTGCGAACCTTTTCCATAACATTCTTCAACAATGTTATACTCCGTTTCTCAAAGTTTCTTCTAGCCCAATAATTATATGGTGGAATGACAGTAAACTTCCTCTAGAATAAATATGAGTAAGCAAATTGTTTATGACCAAAAAAAGTCAATCAAATTTTAAATTGCAGAAATAAAAATTTGAAAATTACCATAAACTCTATAAACCATAAATCTCTTGTATCACCTATCCTTTTCCATGATGTCTATGGCTCTAAATAATGGCTCTTAAAGATTTCACTGATTCCATTTGTTGCCAGGTGCGAAGTCAAGAATCTACAAACAATATAGGTGTTTAGTTACAATATATCAAACATAGTAATGTAATTTAAAAAAATATTACTTATACATACCCATCTCCTTCTAGATATAAAATTGGTTTGCTACCAAGCATTTGATAATCTGATGCATCCTAAGTATGACTTGATCCAAGTGCAGATCCTGCATCTGCTGGAGGGATAGATGATCCAACATTGTGATGAGACTCCTCTGTCAGAGGCACCACCCGGTGAGATGGTTGAGTAAGAGGTGGTGTTAGTGCACTTGGGATCGAACAAGTAAATGCAGGTAATGTGGGTGATGGAGTAGTAGTAGGAGATGGAGAACTAACAGAGGTTAAAGGTGGGTGAGAAGTAGAATGCCCTACCGGTCGCACTGACTGTTGCTTTTTTGGGTGACTCTTAGAAACTTTTCCTTTACCTCGAGCTCTCTCAGATATCTGTAATGAACACAAATGGAATGTAAATTAAAATACTTATCAAATAAATAATAATTCCTTTGTGCAAAATACAAAACACAATTAATTTACTTTTTGTTAACAAATGAAAAAAACAAATGCTAATCATATTCATGATCAGCATCATCATCATCATCATAGTCATCATCTTCATCACAATCATCGTCTTCACAATCATCATCAAGCAATTCATATTATTGAAGATCTTCATCTTCATTGTCATTTTCAGAATCATTGTCAAAATCAAATTCATCTTCCTCCCTATCATTTCCTTCATTACTTTCTACCTCATCTTCCTCCTCATCCTTGCCGACATCAGCTTCTACCTCATGATGATCACCTTTTTCATCTCTTAAGTTGGCAAGAGGGTCATCATTTGTTATAAAATCCATATAGGTTGTAGCATCTTGATATGCAACCTCTAATGCATATCGAGCATCAACAATACCTCTTTGTTTGGTTTTAATGACAACCTACCAATTAGCCTTGTCTTTTATTTTTTCGGGGTAAGGTGCATAATACACTTGAATTGCATTTTGAACAAATATGAAAGGGGTCATATTTTGGATACCATCGAGTATAACTAACCTCCACGATTCCATATTGTTTATGAACCTTCACACCACAATTAAGTTCAACATCAAACCATTCATAATTAAACAACACTAACTGTTTCATTGGTTCTCTTGGGTATTCTATTTCCACAATTTCTTTAATGATGCCATAATAATAATTCTCTTCTTCTACTTTGTCATCACCCTTAACACAAACCCCACAATTGATGATTTTTTTATAGATACTCCAATCTTCTATATGAAACTTATAACCATTGACAAAGTAGATAGGCCATGTATGAGCCTTTCTCTTAGGACCCCATGCTAAGTGGTGCAAAAATTGATTTTGTACCAAGTTATTTTTATTGTGAACCTACCAATAATAATAGCAAAATCATTATAATTTATAACATAACTATCAAGTATCTATATCATTAAAAAAAAGAGTGTTAAAACACTTACGTAACTTCGGAACCAAGTTGGAAATTCGGATACAATCATACCATCAACATCAGTGCAGCTGATGTTTGGATTAGCTACTTTCAAATATTCCTAAAAAAATCTAATCACATGCACACAGTTACTAAATATGAACCAATTACATATACATACTAAAATGAACAATTCAAGAATGATTTAGTTCACTTACCCAATATATGGTTGAACCTCTTCACAATTAAGTAGGATATATAAATGTGCAGTAGTTATTTCCTTATCCATTAAATACCTACTATTACAAGTTCCAGCTGAGCGGCCAGGATGATTGAAAATTGATAAAGTGGGTTGGATTGTCTCATTTAAACCTCCATCATCATTTCGACTAACTCTATTTCTCATTGATTGCACATGAGATTCAAAATAGTAAGAACAAAAATGAGAAGTCTCTTGGCATAAATATGGCTCACATAAGGACTCTTCCACACGTGATTTGTTTTTAACCATTCGTTTCAACGTATTCAAGTACCTAAAAGAAACATGATATCACTAATTACTAAACTTTGAAATAAAAAGATTACCACATTTTAAAACGCAATAAAGTAGGTGATTACCTCTCAAATGGATACATCCATGGATATTGAACAGGGCCTCCTACTCTTGCCTTATACAGCAGATGAATAAGTAAATGCTCCATTAAGTTAAAGAATCCAGGTGGAAAGATTCGTTCCAACTTACATGTTGTAATGATGATATTTTGCTCCATTAGCAACAAATCTGTTGAACACAAATCTCTGAAGAATTTACTTAACTCAGCTAAAGGCTTCCACACTGGATCCGACAATGCACTAAAAGCAATTGGTAGTAACCGCTCCATAAACACATGACGATCATGGCTTTTCATCCCAACTAGCTACCCCTCTCTCATGTTTACACATCTACACATATTTTTAATTCACTAACCTATTTTACATACAACCCTTTTTTGCTCCATGTTTAACACAAATTTTGCTTTAGGCTTCAAAAATTTTTCCATTAGGCAATTCTTACAACTGTAGTTCCCTCCGCCTACAATACTCCTTCATATCCATTCTAGCTTTAACATTGTCTTTGGTTTTGTCTTTAATATCCATCACTGTATTAAAGACATTATCAAACACATTTTTCTCAATATGCATCACATCAAGATTGTGTCTGATCATATTAGTTTTCCAATATGGTAACTCCCAGAAAATACTTTGCTTTATCCAATTATGAGTAACCTTGACAACCTTGGCACCAGACAACCTAGGTGGAGGTGCAGATTTCTCTTGTTTATTCTTATAAAATGCATCCTTATTTCTATGGTATGCTTGATCCATAGGCAGAAATTGACGATGACAATCAAACTAAGAACATTTGCCACCATGTTTCAAAGTGAAAGCCTTTGTTCAATTCATACAATATGAGCATGCCAATCTCTCTCTGTACTCCAACCCGACAACATCTCGTATGCAGGAAAGTCATTTATTGTCCACATTAATGCAGCTTTCATTATAAAATTTCTTTTTTTGAAATATCATAAGTTAGGACACCTTGTTCCCATAACAATTTCAACTAATCTATCAAAGGTTGCAAATACACATCTATTTTACTTTTCGGATTGTGTGGCCCAAGAATAATCAAAGTCAAGAACATATATGGAGTTGTCATGCATAGTTCTGGAGGAAGATTGTACAGAGTGAAAATTATAGGCCAACAAGAGTAAGGAGTAGCTGACTGACTATACGGAGTAAAACCATCAGCACTTAAGCCTAATCTAACATTTCTTGGTTCAACTTTAAATTCAGGATATGTTTCATCAAAACGTTTCCAGTCTTCTCCATCTGATGGATGACATAACACTCCTGATTCTCGTCTATTTTCATAATGCCATCTCATGTGCAGAGCAGAACTCATTGGAGCATATAATCTCTTCAGCCTAGGAATAGGAGGTAAATAAATCAACCTCTTTATAGGGATCTCCTTGGTTTTTCCTTTACCAATCCCTTTTATTTTATATTGAGCTGCACCATAAAATGTGCATTCTGTAACTCCCTCTTCATTGAATAACATATAACCATTCATGCAACAATCAATTCTCCTTGCAGTAAAACCTAGTTTGGAAACTATTTTTTTCACCTTATAAAAATTTTTTGGGATGAGATTTCTAGGAGGATGTGTCATTTTCATAAGTGCTACTGTTTGATTAAAAGATCGTTGGGAAATGTTTCCTTCTTATTTGATATTCAATGATTCAATAGCAACAGATAATTCAGTTTTATCTTCACATCCCGGCCACAAAGGCTTTTGGGTCGCACGAAGCATATCTTAAAATTTTTTAGCATCTTTATTTAATGGCTCCTCTAAGGGTTGATTGTAATGGAACCCAAACTCTGGGCTAACCGCATTATGAACCATTGCCTCAAATCTATTTAAATTGTCATTATTACCCATTTATGTATTAGTAGAGGTGCTTGGATGACTATTAAAAGCTCCAATCAAAGTCAGATCAATTTCTCCATGACTTGTCCAATACCAGTAATCATGTTTAAAATTTTTTTTATAAAGATAAACTTTAACGTCCTCAGGAGTCAAGTACTTCAGGTTTTTGTGCTTAGAACAAGGGCATCTAATATTTCAATTTGATAAATGTGCTTGTTGACATGCAAAGGAAACAAATTGTTTTACCCCCTCTACAAACATATCAGCAAGTCCTTTCTTACCCGACAAAAGTCTATTATACATCCAACAATGATATTGACGAATGTGCATATTCTGTAACATAATTAAAATGAAATATTAAAACTACAAGTGAAATTCAGTCAAACCACAAGCAACAAATTTCTAAAACTAATCTAAAAATTAGACATTATAATACCAAAAAGAAATTTAACATACAAAATAATACAAAAAACAAGCCTAAAGTAGAAGAACAAAATCAAAGATTGGAATTTACCTCTTATCTCAAAAGTCCGAAAGTTCTACCTCAAGCACCTATACATATGAAAACAAAATTCCAAAAAATAAATTTCTAGCATAGTACAGGACCTAAAAATGTGTGAATCATGTATAAATGGGCTGGTGTAAAAAATAAGTCAAATCCCCTTGTTTTTATTCTTTTTCTTTTCATGATTAAAAAAACACACAAAATTTAAAAGTCAAAACTGATCAAAACGTAAGAGAGGCATGCTTCATAAAACAAAATCACATAGTGAGAAATGAAATAAGAAAAAACTGAAAGTGAGGCTCATACTTGTAGTGCAGAAAAAGTATAGAATTTAAGTGAAAAATACGACATGACTAGTATTCTTAGAGAGAAGCAAACATGAAAAGTGTATTTCCTAGAATACATATATATATATATATATATATATATATATATATATATATATATATATATATATATATATATATATATATATATACACACACACACACACACAAAAAAAAAACCTTAGCCACGAAGGGCTTATTATAATACATACCTCTGAATTTAACTACAAAGCAAATATAAACAATATACATAAGCTTTATCTAAACAAGAAACAAATAAAACTATACTACACTAGTTCTTCTGTTTCTTGAACTTCTTACTCTATGACGATTCTTGACCTGCTTCTACCATGAAAACACAGAAAAGGGGTGAGAACATAAAAATTCTCAGTAATAAACATATATTTCATGGCATAATAACTATGTAAACTGCATACATAATTAAACTAAACTCAACATTATACGATTACCCATACAACTGTATAACATTATCTATAATTACTATCATAGGAGTTTCCTCTACTTTAATTGATAATTGTATAATACCTTGTAGTGTAGCCAAATTGATAGCCTACATACAATTAACATAAGTAACTGCCATACAATCGCTTATGTCAACAGCCACAGACAATTGCCCATACAACTGAATTGTAACTGCAAAGCTAACGACTTAACCCTACCTCTACTTATTCACTCTAGGAAACTCTGGTTCCACGAACACTTACTAAGATAGGGAGTGAACTTATCACATACTGGTTCTACCTGAGACAAAGGAAAATTATATTCCTTATTAACTGTAAACTTACTCATAGTCTCAACTCATCATAGTGAAATAGTCTATCTTAACTAATGTGTCATTTTGACCTAACTTATGGAATCAAATGAGCACTTTTCTAATCTTTGCGCACTTAACTAAACTTTACTATAAGTGAGTAATCCGAGCATCTAGATAAGTAAACTATACATATCTCATTTGTATTTGGTTCTCCTTACTATTGCACTGCCTGTAGTGGCCTGTGTCACACTAGAGTGCTCAAGGTTCTAAATACATGTTTTAGGTAACTCTTAACTCTTGGAATGCCTAACTACTTGATCTTCCATACTTAACTTAGTATTCAAGGAAATAACTCTCTTCCTACATGCATCTTCAACTTAAATATACTATTAGAAGAGCTAAGCACGTTTCTGCTATACTCAATGAATATGACAAGCTTTCGAGTCATAGTTCATCCTATTGTGTATTAAACAATACACGATATCTCACTTAACTAGAGAACTTAGTACACAACCATTCCCGCTTAGGAACTAAACAGACATACTTAACTCCACTTGAGTGAAACTAACTAATGAGTGGTTAGTACTTGCAACACTTTGTTGCTTAAGGTTCTAGGTACCCTTCCAAAGTAATCCACTACTCTTGGATATCATAAGGCTCAAACCTTTACCAACTAACTAGATTAAATGCTACTAATTCATTCTAGTGCACTCGTATTTATTACACCATCTCATCACATCTTGAATGGTATCCAATGCAACACTAAGTGCCTAGGGTGTTAGATACCTACCTATGGTAATCCTTAACTATTGAATGCACAAAGGTCTAAACTTTCTCATCTATACTAAAGGGTTGTCTCCCCTTTAAAATATCCTTATAAGTGTCTTAATATACTTAAGAAAATATGTAAGAATGATCCCAACTAGCAGGGAACTCCCAAACATCAAGAATAACATTCTTGAAAAATCCTGAAACTCACGCCTAGGCGTGACTTTCTCACGCCTAGGTATAGCTTATGTCTTGTCTCACACCTAGGCTTGGTTTGACCATGCCTAGGCGTGGTGCTCTCTGCCTCACCTGGACCAAAAACTGATCAGTCCACGCCTAGGCGTGGAAAAGTTATGCCTAGGCGTGACCATTCTACAGAAACTGAAATACTGTTCTATTAGAATAATTTATGGATTTTGGCCACTCCAATTCAGTTTCTAGGTGATTTAAGGTTCCTAACAAGTATACTGACCTATAGGAAACATAAAACACTAATTGATTTCCTCAAAAATAGATCCAAACATAAAATCACCCATCAAAACCCCAAAATCTACACTTTGAGCATTTTAGGTCCAAATGGATAGATTTTAGTTTCTATTCCAAACTCCTAGCCTAAACAAGTCATAAACAATACTTATAACTCATCCAAGCAAGAAAATCACATAAAACACTTCTAGATCTCAATTTCACCTTTTAAGCACCAAAAGTGCATCAATGATGAAAAGAGTGGAAGAAGATGAATAAGGACATAAAACCCCTACCTCTTGAAGACATGTTGATCCTCAAGCTTTGATGAAGATCTTGAAGCTTTAATCTTGCTCTTAGATCCTCCTTCAAACTTTGAACCTTTTGCTTTTCACCCTTTCTCTGGCCAAAATACTTAATTGGGCTTGCAAAATGTGTTCAAAGGGCAAGGTAATTGATTACACATGTGTTGTAATCAATTACTAGCTAAACAGAGGCCTTGTAATCGATTACATTAAGCATGTAATAGATTACAAGCATGGCAGAAGCCTTGTAATTGATTACACTGAGGTTGTAATTGATTACAAGTCTAGTAGAGGCCATGTAATCGATTACACAAGGCTGGTAATCAATTACATACTGCCCAGAAAGCCAAGAACACATTCAAACAGCCATGTAATCGATTACAAGCATTGTGTAATCGATTACTACTGGCCTAACATTGCCCAACGACTATATTAGGTGTATTAAATGCTGGGCATTAAAGCTCCCAATGACTCCATTGATCAAAATCCTTATAAATACTTGAGTTGGGACTTTATTAAAGATTGACCTTCAACTTGAAACATATTTCTAACACTTTAATAGGTGAATCAATCCTTGAAACCCTTCTCGCTCTATTTTTTTGAAAATCACTTGAGATATCTTTGAAGGGCATTCTAGACATTCAATTTGTATCAATTACTCTTGTGAGAGTTTCATTCTATTAATCTTAATTGTTCTGTAAAAGAGGGTGAGTATCCCTCCAAATTGTAAAGGGTGAGACATCCCTTGTTTAAAGAGTCTCAAGTATAAAGGGTGAGGTATCCCAAGATATTGAGTGCTCCAGTTTATTGAACCTTGAAGATATAGTGAAAAATCTCGAGTGGTTGCTTGAGGATTGGACGTAGGTCACAAGTTGATTGGTGGCTAAACCAAGATAAATCATTGTGTTTAATTCTCTAAATCATTCTCTTTACATTTGTGCATTGGTTTATTTGCTTACTTGAATATTTCTCTCTTGGTTGGTTCATTGGTGAGCAATATCTTTCTATATTATTCATTCATTCATTTCTATCAATAAATAGCTTCAATGAAAATTGGTAATCAAGAGTTTTTCGAAAGATTTGTGAAAAGTTTTCATAAACTCAATTCACCCTCCTCTTGAGTTTTGATCCACTTGATAACAAGCGGTATCAGAGCTAGACTCTTGTATAAAGAGCTTAGCAGTTTCAAGAGAAAAGATGGCTTCAAATGGTTTTTCGAACGAAGGTTCTTCTATAAATGGACCTCCCTTTTTCAATGGGAATGATTATTCTTATTGGAAAGAGATGATGAAGATTTTTATTGAAGCTATTATTATTGATGTGTAGGATATTGCTAAAAATGGTCCTTTTGTCCCCACACGTATGGTTGATGGTGTAAGAACTAATGCACCAAGAAATGAAGAGACAGATGAAGATAAGAAAAAGGGGCAATACAATTTGAGAGCTAAGAACATCACCACCACTTCTTTGAGGTATGATGAATTCTTTAGGGTGTCAAATTGTAAGACTGCCAAAGATATGTGGGATATATTGCAAGTAACCCATGAGGGCACAGGTGAGATGAAAATATCTAGAATAAACACACTCACTCATGAATATGAATTGTTTAGAATGAACTAAGGAGAAATCATTCAAGAAATGCAAAAGAGATTTACTCATATAGTAAATCATCTTGCTTCATTGGGAAAAACTTTTACCAATGAAGATCTTGTTAACAAGGTTTTGAGATGGTTGAACAGGAATTGGCAGCCCAAAGTGACGGCTATATCGGAGTCAAGGAATCTAGCCACAATCATTTTGGCCACCCTCTTTGGAAAATTGCAAGAGCATGAGCTAGAGTTGAATAGGCTCAACCAATATGAAGAGCAAGATAAGAAGAAAAAGGTGATTGCTCTTAAAGCCATCTCCGCAACAATTGATAATGAAGATGAAGATGATGGAGATGACATTAACAATCTTGAGATGAATAAAGAAAATTTCAGCCTCCTTGTGAAGAAGTTTAGAAGATTTCTCATGAAGAAAGAAAGTCAAAGAAGACCACATTTTTCTCCTAAGAAGACATATCAAAAGGGAGAAAGAGCTTCATCTACTCCAACTTATTATGAATGTGAAAAATCAAGGCACATGAAGATGGAATGTCTAGCTTATCAAAAGAAAATGAAAAAAAATTGAAAAGAGACCTTCCAAGGAAAGAAAAGGAAGGAGAGCATACATTGCTTGGTAAAACAATGATATGGATTCCACTAATGATTCGGAAAGTGAGGAAGCTCATCTTTGCCTCATCGCAAACGAAGATGAAGAAAATAAAATAGAGGTAACTTCATCTAATCTTGAACATTCTCCTTCATATAATGAATTACAAGATGCATTCCAAGAGTTACATGATAAGTCCATAAGGCTCATTAAAATGGTTTTAACTTCAAATAAAACAATCTCCTTATTGACAAACAAAGTTTCTATTTTAACCAAGGAGATTGAAGAACCCTAATTTGAGAATAAGACTCTTGGACTTATTGATGCTAATTTATCATACATGACTTGTTCTTCACATGATTATACATCTACACCCTCATCTGGTTCATCATGTAAAGCATTTGAAAATAAAATTGATGATTTGAAAAACACACTTACAAAATTGACCTTTGGAAGAGACAACATGAATGTATTGCTAGGGAAATAAAACTGTGTTTTCCAAAAAGTCAATTTAGGGTATAATCCTAACAACCAACAAAAATTTCTCAAGAATCACTTTGTTTCCTCAAGTACATCTAGCAGCGCCTTTATCAAATGCTTTCATTTTGGAAAGAAGGAGCATAGTGCATCAACATGTAATGTGAGGAAGAAAATCAAGACAAAAGTTATAACTAAAATGGTTTGGGTCCCTAAGGGCACCTTGCCTAATGCTAACACACAAGGACCCAAGAAAAAATGAGTGCCAAAAGTTAAAATTTAATTGTGTATTGTAGGTGTCTTGAAAACCAAAAGCTCAAGTTAGTATCTTGATAGTGGTTGCTCCAAGTACATGACCAGTGATGGCTCCAAGTTTTCCCTCCCTGTTCCTAAAAAGAGTGGTCACGTGACATATGGTGACAACAACAAAGGGAAGATCCTTGGAGTTAGTAAAGTTGATAAGATCCTTTTCTCATCCATTGATAATGTTTTGCTTATTGAAGGACTCAAACATAATTTACTTAGCATTAATCAATTATGTGATAAGGACAATAAAGTTATATTTAATTCTAATTGTTGTATAATTGAGGATAAGGATGATAAGCAAGTTAAGTTTGTTAGTCATAGGGTCAATAATATATATACGATTAGCCTTGATGACATTTCCTCAAATGATGCTAAATGCTTTATGAGTAAAGAAAATGATTCATGATTATGGCATAGGAGAATTGCTCACATTTACATAGATCATTTGAATAAGTTGGTCACAAAAGAACTAGTAATTGGACTTCCAAAGCTCAAATTTGAAAAAGACAAACTTTGCGATGCATGTCAAAAAGGAAAACAAGTAAATGTCTCTTTTAAAGCTAAAAATGTAGTTTCAACTTCTAGATATTTACAACTTTTGCACAAAGATCTTTTTGGTCCCTTTAGAACTATGAGCTTTGGTCAGAAGTTTTTTTTTCAAATGATTGTTAAAAGTGTTTTTTTAAATGGTTTCATCCAAGAAGAGATGTATGTGGAACAATCTCCTATTTTTGAAAACTTTGAACTGTCCAACCATGTTTTTAAATTGAAAAAGGCCTTGTATGACTTAAAACAATCTCCTAGAGCTTGGTATGTGTAACGTTCCGAGACTGCCTACAGGATTGATGAGTCCCCACAAACCAACACAAGTCTTTTCCATGTGCTTTGTCCTCACTCACACACATCCTAGGAAACTTCCTAAGAGGTCACCCATCACACAAGTGCTCCAAGTCAAGCACGTTTAACCATGGAGTACTTATGTTCTTGGCTCCCGAAAAGAAGATACATCTTACTGATATGGGTGGCACTAATCAATTCTTTTAAGTTATCCTCAACTATACAGTTCGATACCTACACAGTCTCTGAATCCCTCTCATTCCGGTGTGTATTCAGTTCATTCATATGTTCCTTCGCCTATAAGCTTGCAAGGAGCCGCTCTTTGTCCGTGCTTCATCTTTTTGCACCAGCGACCACTCCCCGCCCTCGTCGGCCCCGGGTGCCACATACCCACCAGCTTCTACATGGTTCGTCCCTAAACCACACCGTATTAGGAGAGGTTCTGCTCTGATACCATTTGTAACGTCTCAGGACTGCCTACAAAATTGATGAGTGTCCCCATAAACCAACATGGGTCTTTTCAGCGTGCTTTGTTCTCACTCACACACATCCTAGGAAACTTCCTAGGAGGTCACCTATCCCACAAGTACTCCAAGTCAAGCACGCTTAACTATGGAGTACTTATGTTCTTGGCTCCCAAAAAGAAGATACATCTTATTGATATGGGTGGTGCTAATCAATTCCTTTAAGTCATCCTCAACTATGCAGTCTCATACCTGCACAGTCTCTGAATCCCTCTCATTCCAGTGTGTATTTAGTTCATTCATGTGCCCCTTCGCCTAGAAGCTTGCCAGGAGCTACTCCTTGTCCATGCTTCATCTTTTTGCACCGACGACCACTCCCCACCCTCATCGACCTCGGGTGTCACAGTATGAAAGGTTGAGCAAGTTTCTTTTGAAAAAAGGCTTCTCTAGAGGCAAGGTTGACACTACTCTATTTATCAAACATAAAATGCATGACATTCTTTTTAGTCAAATTTATGTGGATGATATAATATTAGTACTACTAATAACTCTCTTTGTAAGGAATTTGCTAATATTATGCAAAGTGAGTTTGAGATGTTTATGATGAGTGTGTTCAACTTCTTCCTTGGTCTCCAAATCAAGCAAACAAGGGATGTGACTTTTATAAGTCATTCCAAATATTACAAGGAGTTGCTCAAGAAGTTTGGAATAGAAGGTGTCAAGTAAATGACTACACCAATAGATACTTCTTTTTACTTGGACAATGATAAAGGAGGTAAATCTGTAGAAATTATAAAATATAGAGGTATGATTGGCTCACTCCTTTATCTTACCGCAAGTAGGCCAGATATCATGTTTAGTGTATGTATGTGTATTAGATTTCAAGCAAATCCTAAAGAATTTCACATTTGTGCTATAGAACAAATTATGAAATATCTAATAGGCACTTTACAAATGGGATTGTGGTACCCTAAGGGTTCCTCATGTAGCCTAATTAGTTATTCTGATTCTGATTTTGCTGGATGCAGAATGGATAGGAAGAGCACAAGTGGGACATGCAACTTGCTTGGAAGCTCACTAGTTTCTTGGCATAACAAGAACCAAAATAGTGTGACATTGTCTACAACTAAAACTGAATATATTGTAGCTAGAAGTTGTTGTGCTCAAGTCCTTTGGATAAAGTAACAACTTCTAAACTATGGTCTTGAGCTCAATCACATTCTTATAAGGTGTGATAACACTAGTGCAATCAATTTATCTAAGAATCCCATCTTGCATTCAAGAACAAAGCATATAGAAATAAGACATCATTTCATAAGAGATCATGTTAAAAAGGTGATTGTATGCTTGAATTTGTGAAAACCACTAAGCAACTAGCTGACATTTTCACTAAGCCCTTAGCAAAAGAAGCATTCTTCTATATAAGAAATGAACTTGGCATATTAGATCAATCATGCATAAGTTGAAGTTCTACACAACTTCACTCTACTGCATAATATGTCACTTTTGTTGCATAATATATTGATTTGCTGCATAATATACTCTTTTGCTGCATAATATGTTGTTTTGCTACATAATAATGATGTTTTGCTGTATAATTTGCTGGTTCTTAATCATTTTTTAATCCAATACTGAATTGAGCATCAGAGATTTCCCCTAAGTTGTTTTGCAGGTACTCCATCATAACTATGTCTTTCAAGGAGCTTAAATTCACAAATCTTGTCAAAATGTCTTAATCTTTGGTAAAAGTAGTGATTTTGCAAAATCATGTGTTTTGGATCAAGATTAGGTCAATTTTTATGCTTATATGATATTTGCAATTGATTTGAGATGTTTTGAAACTAATTTGAAAGCTTTAAAATTGGCATTTTACTGTTTAAAGTGCAAAATCTAAGTTTTCGTAAGCTTGTTATCGATTACAAGACCTTTGTAATCGATTACACATAACATGTAATCGATTACAACATTCCCAGAACTTAGGTAATCAATTACATAAATCTTGTAATCGATTACAAGGTTCCCAGAAAGTAGGTAATCTATTACATTAACCCTGTAATTGATTACAATGTTTTCAGAAGGCTGGTAATCGATTACACACCCATTGTGATCGATTACACAGTGGTGTAAAAGGGAATTTCAGTGCGCGAACTACCATTTTCATTTGAACCCTTCACTTTCTCTCTCTTCCTCCACGACCTCCCTTCCCCCAAACCTTCAAATTCTCCCTCATTTATTGGCCAAATCACCTCATTTCACCACCATACCAATCAGATTTCTCCTTTCCACCAAAACCCTCATTCAATTTCAACCAAAATCATCTCAAATTCCCTTCCCCATCTCCCTTCACGCACATTCTCTCTCTCTAAGCCCTAACCCATGACTTCTACCTTTTCTCATCAGTTTTCCTACTTCTTCCACCACCAAACACCACGTAAACCCCTTCCCTCACCATCTTCACAACCATCTTCCCCTCTTTTTCCTTTAATGGTAGAATCCTCCCAGCGTGCTAAATGTCTAAGAATAGGGGCTCCCATTAGAGAGTCTTCTAGTGTTCCTCTATGCAACATCTTCGGGCTGGATCTCACGCATCACTTCTCCACCACTAAGAAAGCTGAGTTGTTCTGGAAAAACTTCTAATTGCGAAAACTCATTTCTCCCAGGTATTTCACTCAGTCTTTTTGCTCAAGTGAACCCTTGAAGTGCTTCAGTTTGATTGAACGATTAGGATTGCTTAGTTTCTTTAGCATTCAGAAGGACATTTACCCGAACTTAGTTAGATTATTTTATGCCAACCTGAAATATAAGGATGATTGCCTGATATATGAGGTCAATAGAGAATCTTCAGTCCAAGTGGCCTTAGCCTCCACCAATTTAGATACATAATCCACAACAAGCAGAATGTAAATAAAACCAAATGATATAAGAAAAGAACCCATAAAATCAATGCCCCATACATAGAATATCTCATAAAAAAACAAGGATTGATGGAGCATCTCATTCCTACGAGAAATATATGAATGCTTATGTCTTGAAGCATATCAAATGAATTTTTGATGATAACAAAATCAAGATGAAGACCAAGATCAAAAGAAAAAACTAAGACCAAAAGAAGAAGACTAAGATCAAAAGAGGTATATTAGATATAGGTCTTAGGATATCAATGTAAAATGCTCTCAAGGTGTCTCAATTATCTTCAAACAGTTTTTCAAGATCTTTTCAAATTAACTTGAAATTCAAAGTTCATATTTTAAAGAATTGATGATTTCAATCTTAGATTTTGTAAATCATATGTAAATCTTGTCAAATCCAAGTTCCTATAAGTAAGAATTGGCCAAAATACTTAATTGGGCTTGCAAAATGTGTTCAAAGGGCAAGGTAATGGATTACACATGTGTTGTAATTGATTACTAGCTAAACAGAGGCCTTGTAATTGATTATATTGAGCATGTAACCGATTATAAGCATGACAGAAGCCTTGTAATTGATTACACTAAGGTTGTAATCGATTATAAGTCTAGCAGAGGCCATGTAATTGATTACATAAGGCTGGTAATCGATTATATGCTGTCCAGAAAGCCAAGAACACGTTCAAACAACCATGTAATCGATTACAAGCATTGTGTAATCGATTACAACTGGTCTGACATTGCCCAACGGCTATATTAGGTGCATTAAATGCTAGGCATTAAAGCTCCCAACGACTCCATTGATCAAAATCTTCATAAATACTTGAGTTGAGACTTCATTAAAGACTGAGCTTCAACTTGAAACATATTTCTAACACTTTAATACGTGAATCAATTCTTGAAACCCTTCTTGCTCTGTCTTTGTATCAATTACTCTTGTTAGAGTTTCATTCTATCAATATTGATTGTTCTGTAAAAGAGGGTAAAGTATCCTTCCAAATTGTAAAGGATGAGGCATCCATTGTTTAAAGAGGCTTAAGCACAAATGGTGAGGTATCCCAAGGTGTTGAGTGCTCCAGTTTGTAAAAGTTGTCAAGCACTTATTGAAGCTTGAAGCTTGAAGATATAGTAAAAAATCTTGAGTGGTTACTTGATGATTGGATGTAAGTCACAAGTGGATTGGTGGCTGAACCAGGATAAACCATTGTGTTTGATTCTCTAAATCATTCTCTTTATATTTGTGCATTAGTTTATTTGCTTACTTGAATATTTCCTTCTCGGTTGGTTCATTGGTGAGTAATATCTTTCTATATTATTCATTCATTCATTTCTATCAATAAATAGCTTCAACAAAAATTGGTAATCAAGAGTTTTTCGAAAGATTTGCGAAAAATTTTCATAAACTTAATTCACCCCCCTCTTGAATTTTGAGGCCACTTAGTAATAAAATATTCCTTGTTTTCTGGCATTTTTCACAAAATTTACAACACACATATGCATCATGACATCGAGTGGGCCAATATAATCCAGAGTCCAAAACTTTCCTTGTAGTCCATTGGGGTCTAAAATGGCTGCCACATGCAAGTGTATGACAAAAGCTAAGAATAGAATGGAACTCATTATCAGGTGTGCATCTCCTAATGACTTGGTCACTATAAATTCTCCACAAATAAGGGTTATCCCGTACATAATATTTTGACTCACTTTTCAGTTTATCAATCTATGTCTTAGTGAAATATATAGATAGTACTCTAGCAACCAAGAAATTAACCAAATCTGCAAATCAAGGGATGTTACCTTGTAGCTTGAAAAGCTGCTCATCAGGGAAGACATTGTGGATGGGAGAAAAATCCATTTTTTTCTCAATCCGACTTAAGTGATCAGCCACCAGGTTCTCCGCTCCACTCTTATCACAAATCTCAATATCAAACTATTAGAGTAGCAACATCCACCTAATCAACTAGGACTTTGCATCAGGCTTCTTTAAGAGAAACTTCAAAGCTGTGTGATCTGAAAACACAACCACTCTAGAACCAAGCAGATATGATCGAAATTTATCTAAAGAAAAAACAATTGCTTAAAGTTCCTTTTCAGTTGTGGTATAGTTAGCTTGTGTAGCATCTAAAGTCCTCATAGCATAGGAGATGTCATGAGGTACTTTGCTGACTCTCTGCGCAAGGACAACTCTCAATGCATAATTAAAGGTATCACACATGAGCTCAAATGGGAGTGTCCAATCCGATGGCTGGATGATAGGTGTACTGGTCAATGCTCACTTCAGGTGATTGAAGACATCCTTGCACCTCTGGTCAAAGTGGAACTTCACATCTTTTTGTAACAAGTTGGATAGTGGAAGGGCAATTTTACTGAAATCCTTTATAAACTGTCGATACAAACTTGCATGACCAAGGAAATAACAAACATCTCACACGCATGTGGGGTAAGAGAAGCATGAAATGACATCTATTTTCGCATGATCTACCTCAATACCCTTGCTAGATACTACATGCCTTAAAACTATACCTTACTCTACCATGAAATGGCATTTCTCAAAATTCAAAACAAAGTTAGTCTCAATGCATCTATGCAAAACCTGAGCCAAACTATCCGGACATGCAACAAAGGAAGAGTCATAGACAGCAAAATCATCCATAAACACATCCATGCAACTCTCCAAAAATTCAAAAAAAAAAATACTTACCATACACATTTGAAAGGTGCCTGAAGCGTTGCAAATGTGCCAAAAGGCACTTTCTTATATGCAAATATGCCAAATGAGCAAGTGAAAGTAGTCTTCTATTGGTCTTTTGGGGATATATGAATTTGAAAATAGCCAGAATATTCATCCAGGAAACGGTAATGCTACTTGCCAGCCAGCCTCTCCAACATCTAATTAATGAAAGACAAGGGAAAATGATCTTTCCTGGTGGCTTGGTGAAGCCGCCTATAATCAATGCAGACCCGCTAACTGTTCTGGATTCTTGTGGGTAGAAGCTCATTATTCTAATTTGCAACTACTATGAACCCGGATTTCTTTGGAACAACCTGCACGGGGCTCACCCATTTACTGTCAGATATGGGATAAATAATGCCAACTTGCAGCTGTTTAGTCACTTCCTTCTTCACCATATCCAGAATAAGGGGATTCAGTCTCCTTTGGGGCTGCCTCACTAGTTTGATACCTTCCTCCAATAAAATCCTATGCATGCATATGGAGGGACTAATACCAGGAATATCTGCAAGTGTCCATCCAATGACTTGCTTATTTTACCTCAAAACCTATAACAATTTTTCTTCTTGTTCTGGTTGCAGATTCTTAGCAACAATCACTAGTCGTTTCTCATCATCTCCTAAATATGCATATTTAAGATGGACTGGCAAAGTCTTCAACTCTAAGGATGGGGGGTGTACAATGGAAGGTAGCAAGCTATTTGAAACAACTAACTTAGCAACATTAAATTTAGTATAAATCTCATTTTCACATGCTGCATCATTCAATCAGCTGCATCATCACTCATAACCGCATAAATCTTAGCACATGTACATGGTTCAATATCACAGTCAGCACATGTATCATAGGTAACAAAATCTATAAAGTCAGCAATATCAAGGAATTCAGCATACATATCAGCATAAGCATCATCAACCAGCATCTCAATTACGTTAACAAGGAAAACTAAATGCTCATCTAGGGGATGTCTTATGACATAAAAAATGTTAAACTGTACAACATCTTCGCTAAATTCCAAAGAAAGGGTGCTAGCATGCACATCTATCTTGGTCTTGGCTATCTTGAGGAATGGTCTGCCTAGAATCAATGGAGCATGGTTTGTTGAAGACTCATCTTCCATGTTCAAAATGTAGAAGTTCGCTAGGAAAATTAGCTCATTCACCCGAACTAACACATCTTCCAGCACTCCTGTAGGAAGAGTAGTGGTCCTATTTGCCAAGTGCCAACTGAATCACCATACCAGTGGGTTGCAAAGTCCAATGTTCAAAGACTTATAAACTGACATAGGCATGACATTAATAGAAGCACCTAAATCTAGCATTGCATGTTCAAATATGGAATTTCCTATCGTGCAAGGGATTGTGAAAGTTCCAGGATCTTTGTATTTATGTGGCATGCTTGGTTGAATTATTACAGAAACATTTCTGACCATATTAATCTTCTCAGTACCCTTAAGTCATCTCTTGTGAGTACAAAACTCCTTGAGGAATTTGGCACACTTGGGAATTTGCTTGATTACATCCAGGATGTGATATGGATTTCTACCATCCTGAATGTCTCCATGACTTCTCTTTCCATTTATGCTTGCGCTATCTGCTTGGACTGTGTGACCCTATTAAGGAAAGGTAGTGGAATAAGCAAATCTGAATTCTCTGCATATTTCTTTTGTGTCATGGTTTTCGGGACTGAGCTATTTATTTTTTACGAATTTTGTTGTTTTTAGTCACGCTCAAATTGTTGCACTAGTAGCTTTGGTTATTATAGACTAGGACCATCAACTTCTCTGCCACTTCTCAAGGTAATGACACTTATATTGGCTCTTGGGTTATTGACTATTTGTGAATGCAATTGGCTCGACCTTTGACTTTTCAACTCATTTATAGTGGTTGCTAACTGCTCAATCTGAGTTTGTAGATTCTGAATAGTGGCATTGACATTTTGCTGGAACTAAATGTTATTTATGGCTATTTGTTTCATCAAATCTTCTAATGATATCTCGGTTGGAGTGGCTTGGTAGACTGTTGCACATGTTGTTGTTGTCTGAATGCAAGTGGTTGGTATTTGTTGTTGGGACCTGTAGCTTGGTATCTAAATTGTTGTTGTTGTTGGTGGTGGTGGGGCTGTTGTTGTTGAACAGAATTCCCATATCTCATGTTGGGATGGTCTCTCCATCCAGGGTTATATGTGTTGAAGAATGGATCATATCTCTGTTGTTGTTGTTAGAACTGTGGTTTACCAGGAGAAACACCAGCTGCTGCAACAGATTGATCTGGAAAAACAAAACCACCATCCTGAAGTATGGGGCATACATCAGCGGGGTAAGATGAACAAGAGCAAATGCTACACATGGTTGCAACCATCTGCATAGGTGGTTACTGTCCCACTGCTAACTGTCTCACCAAAGAAGTCAATTCATCAAGTCTGTGTTCCATTTTCTGTTGGTCTATATGAGACAATTGAACCTCATTAACTCATTTAGTTGAGGTAATGATTCGTGTACCAAATTGTTAGGTGTTTGCTATCATGTTTGCTATCAAATCTCTTACTGCAGCAGGGGTCTTGTCCACTAAGGCTCCTCCAGAGGCAACATCCACTACGCTTCTGTCCATTGGTAGCAAGCCCTCATAGAAATATTGAATCAAGAGTTGATCATTGATTTGGTGGTGAAGACAGTTCGAGCTCAGCTTCTTGAATCTCCCTCAATATTCATGCGAGGTCTCTCTTGTCATTTGTCTTATGCCACAGATGTCTTTTCTAATGGTAGCAGCTCTAGATGCGGGGAAGAATCTCTCCAAGAATAGTCGTTTTATGTCATTCCAACTCATGACAGAACCTGGTGAAAGGTAGAACAATAAATCCTTAGCTACATCAACAAGTGAGAAAGAGAATGACCTCAGCTTGATGTGCTCCTCAGGGATCCCATGAGGCTGCTTAGTTGAACAAACCACATGGAACTCCTTTAGGTGCTTATGGGAGTCCTCACCTGTAAGATCATGAAACTTGGGCAACAAGTGTATCAATCCAGATTTTAATTCAAAGTTAGCATTAAGATTAGGGTATTGAATACACAAAGACTGGTAAGTTACATCAGGAGCAGCAAGTTCCTTAAGGGTCCTATTCTACATATTATCACTCATAGTTGCAAAATTACTTAAGATCTCAGGTTCACTCTCAAATTCAAGATTAAAATCAAGTTCAAAAACAATTCTTGCACTTAGCCTATGAGCTTTGATCAACCTATGCAAGGTCCTATCAATATCAGGATCAATATCATGTAATTGGCTAACAGAAGACCTAGTCATGCATCATCCAAAGCACATATAGCACAAAAATAGCAAACAAGCAAAAATACACTAGATAACACTAAAAATCTACCAAAATAAATCCAGTTAACCTATCTAATGATTTTTAAAAATCATGAGACCACCACAGCATGAAAACTACACAAAAATAAAACTAAAAAATGTAATAAAAAATATTAAAAAATTAAAAAATTAGTCGAAACAATGGAATTTGCCTTAAATTTGAGTGACCTCAGTTGACTGAGGGTGTCTTAGAATCACATTTTTCTTCAAACCACCAATTTTTAGCTTATTCTAAAACATCAAGTTTTGGTTGTACAGAATTCAGTTTAGTGACCCGTTATCACCTGTTTTCGCCTGAAAACCACCAAAACACAGCAACATAGGGGTTAGTGAGGGATTACTAGTCAAATATAATCAAAATCAGAGTGGTCCCCGACAACGGCGCCAAAAATTTGATAGCTGCCGAGGCTACTAGATTTAACAATTTATAACTAATTTACCAAAATAACTTGCAGCATACGGTAACACCAGATCGAGTCCACAGATTATGATCACAAATTTAAATTAGGATGTTAATGAACAAGGGGAAAAGGGGTTTGCAAGATTAAAACGCAGAAACAGAGAGTAATTAAATGGAGAAAACAAAATTAAAAACAACCAATCCAGGGAAATTAACTAATCTTGATTTTAATTCACCCTTAATCTCTATAGATCCATTCAATTATCAACCGAATCCTTAGTCTTAGATCAAATCAAGACGTCTCTTAATGATCCATGGATCTTCTACTAGAAATGCTTCCAGAATTCAATTAATTAAGGTTAGACAAATTAAGCATTCATCCAAAACCCAAATCAACTTGAAAATCAAGATCCAACCAAGCTAAACAATTCATCAAATACCTTTGATGCATTGTTTAACCTATGAATTCATTACTTGGCACATCGTAATTACACAATTAATATATCCAAATCCCAATCAAATTAAGCATTAAATCAGAATTTAAACAAGAGAAGAAGAAGAAGAAGAAGAAGAAGAAGAAGAAGAAGAAGAAGAAGAAGAAGAAGAAGAAGAAGAAGAAGAAGAAGAAGAAGAAGAAGAAGAAGAAGAAGAAGAAGAGAAATATAATTAATATATGAATGTATAGCAATTAAAATAAGATCTTAAGATTAATCATCAAGAATGTCAATCTTTTGGATTGATTAAAGGCTCTACCCCTCCATGAATGGGAGGGAAGAAATTAGAAAAATAAGAGAAAAAACGAAAACCTAGAGAGAAGGGAAAGGAAGAGAGTTCTAGAGAGAAGGTGAGGAGTGTAGAATGAATGATGCCTTGGATTTATGCTCTCACACCCTATAACTAATCTATAATTTGGCCTTACTTCCTTAAAAACCTGGTCAGAACAAAGCTAGGTCAATTATGAGAAATTGGGGGCAAACTCCATGTTAATTGGAGGTCTACAACTCAAGTTTTGGACAAATCAATCTCAAAGGGTCTCTGATTCCATTTGTTGATTCAAGGAATGAAAATTCCATCGAAACGTCGTAGTTTGGAAAAGTGGTCTTCATATGAACTAAAGATATATGTCTTATCTTTCAATTGCCAGTAGTTTCAGGCCCATATCACATATACAGCCCAAGTTATGCCCTGATTAGTGCACACTACTTGGGTTCCAATGATAGAACCCGTGTTCTGACTTCCAGGCCCAATTAATTCTATTAGATGTCCGATTTAGCCCTGGATCTCTTATGAAAGTTATAAACCTCTCTCTCATCTTTCCTACAAGGTAAGATACGTAATTTTTAAACATCTAGAACTTAAGATATGGCCGAAATATAGAAATAATGTAAAATCTCAATAATGCTGAAAAAGATCAATTAAGCCCAATTTGATACCAAATTTACAAAACATGACCAAGCTCAATCAATTAAGTGCATGGAAAGTGTAAATGACTAAAAATGAGGGTTTATTAATGCATAAAATATGTGATTGTCAGTAGGCCTAAGAGATCAAAAGTATTTAGTTTATGTTTATTTTATGCTAACTTAGTCATTATTTGTTTCTTAATTTCATTCCCGGTTTGTTTGGATGATTAATATATTATTTCTTGTAGCAATTTAACAAGTTTATGTTAACTCTAAAAAAATTTAAAAAATGGGTTAGATCAAGGCACTTGGGCTGTGTCAGCTAAACTGGATCCAAACTTCATTAATATTCAATTGATTTGCTAGCTAATGAGTTAATATTAATGGGCTAAATCCATAACATGCCTAAAGGATAAAAAGTCTAGCAATGAAGGTAGACTTGGGCCAAAACGGGGTTTGTTAATGTTTTGAATAAGCAGTATTTAATACTTCATTGTTTAAAAAACAAAACGGGGTTTGTTAATGTATGTTTTTAGGGAACATGTTAAGGAATTAAAATAAAAAATATTAAATGAAAAGTAAAAGCATTTAATACCTTGAAAATATTTAATATTTTCTTTTTTTATGTAGTTAGAATTAGGGGTAGGATGATTTAATGAAAGGTAATAAACTTTGTTTAACATATACATAAGGGTAGACATTAACAAAACATATAACAAATATTAAGTAGAAGATGATTGATCATTTTAAAAAATTTATTACAATAAATTATCTTAAATAAAAAAATTCATTATATATAAAGATTAGTATCAAGTTTAGAGCTGTCAATGTGGGTTGTGACTGGCAAGCCAACTCAGCTCAACCCACCAAAAAGATGGGTTGGGTTGGCAACATTTTGGCTCACAAAAATTAGGGTCAATTTGACTAGGCTCACTTCACTCATGGGTTAAGTGGGTTCGAGCTGAGTTACCCGCGAGTTGACCTAGATTTTTTATTTGAAAAAAAACTCAGACCTATATTGAGAGAAACCTAACCCAAACCCTAACTATTCCTTTTTCCTCTCACTTTCTCCACTCACTCTACCCACCTTATGTTGGTGTATGTCATAGAGGCCAATTTATTTTGACCGTACTAACTTATATTGTATTATGCTATTTATTTAATATGTGAGACATTTCATTTATTGTGTGTTATTTATTATAAACATAATAAAGTCCTTAGAATAGTAAGTTTTATGCCATACGACATCAAGTGGATGACTTGATCTTGAGATCCTATTGGGTAGAAACAGAACACTATTCTTAAATGTCCCTAGTCAAGTATTATTGTTAATCAGGATAACAATAATATATTGAGACTAATATGTGCAAATACTGATGGTCATATCTCACGGGTCATGGATATGAGATATCAAGTCTTCACATGGGTATATATTAGAGTAATGATGTATTAGTCTGATCCACTATGAGAATGTTGTGTGGATCGTTACATGAATGTCATAAGTGGTTCTCATAGTGATAATGGTGTATGTGGTCCTTTGACCTGAAATCACTACGATTCCTACATGAAGAGTTATATGTTTTAATGTCATCAAACGTCATTTGTAATAAGGTGATTATAAAGTTAGTTATTGGACATACCGTGAATCATGCGGAGGAATATGAGTGACCTAGATGGGATTTGTCCCTGCTACATAACATGAGCGATATCTTCGGGACCCCTGATTGAGTGAGACTATAAAATGCATGACCATGCTCAAATGAGTCTATATAAGATTTGATCTTATTTGTTATTACTACGTCTATTCGAGTATCAGAAAACAGAAGATTGAACTATATAAGGGTGACACGTTCTATGTCTTGTGTTCAATCTAGATATATGTACAAAGGGACTAAACCACATAGTAACATTAATCACAGAAAGGTTATGTCAAATCATTGATATTCTCATTACTTGGGTAGCAGCGATGTGTTGCTAGATACCGCTCACTACTTGTAATATTAAAAAATAATATTTTAATATTGCTGCCAATATCATGAAAACCTACTGAGTCACACACTTAGAACAGACTTAGTTAGAGGAATAAGGATCTAAGTTGGACTAGGATTCAATCATGGGCCAAACTCAAAATAGATGAGTCTAGGGTTGCACAACTTATCTTGTTATTGCTCTCACTCACATAAGGCATCATCTATTATAAATAGCACTACTAAGTGGCTATCAAGGCGCGCAATACAAACCCTACTCGCACTTGACTGAAACACTGAGTGAAAGAGTGACATGTTTATCTTCTTTTTGCATCTAGCACTGTGGCATAGAGCTCAAACTCCAAGACTGCAGACGTTGGACATTTTGCGAGTCTGTTCGCGTGGATAACGTGGAGGCATCGTCGTTGTTGCGGTGCTTGTGATTTGCCCAATCGTTTTTCCATCTCACTTCAAGAGGTAAACTCAAAAATCACGGATAACAGTCTTTTTCGCATGGATCCTTGGTGGGAATTTTTATTTTTTTGCTGCGTGATGTATCCGCAATTCCCAACACCCTAACCCTAGTCACCACCTACAAGCATGAACACAAGGGAGAAACAGAGCCATAACACAAAGCATTAGTGACCACGCACAGACTAGAGCCATTACTAGTTAGATACTATGCACTATCAGCATCAACGTCAAGTCATTGCACATGTTATCAAATCAGAATCATCGAGCCACTACGATGTTGGGCATTGTCGAGTCGCCATTAGAACTAGGTCGAGCCAGAGCCACCATAAAGTTTTATCAACCCATCATTTGAAGCCTTGAAGCTTTGAAGCCTTGAAGCTTTGAAGGTCGAACTTGCAGTGTGGATCGAACCAGCCCCATAAAGTGTCACTTGTGTGCTATGTCTTTTACATGGAATTACAATTCTATTTATTTGTCTCTGTGTGTAAAATTTTATTATTATTCTTTCGGTTTTAGTTTTTTTTGCATTTTTTTGTATGTGCCTTTATATATATATATATATATATATATATATATATATATATATATATATATATATATATATATGATCTTACTCAATTGAGAGGAGTGTTTATTGTAAGAGGTGAGAGGAATACATATTAACTATTGGATCTTATATGAATGGTCAAGATTAGAACATAAATGCAAGTGACTTTTTTAAGTGGTCACATGACATTTAAGTAACTTTTAATCTTGACCATCCATGTATGATTGTATGATCAAGATTTACTCCTCTCATCCTCTCACAATAAAAACTCATCTCACTAGATATGCGATATATATATATATATATATATATATATATATATATATATATATATATATATATATATATATATATATATATATATATATATATATATATATATATATATATATATATATATATATATATATATATATATATATATATATTATACTATATTATATTATATTTTGGTGGACCAACCTATGTAACCCAACAACTCTTATAGGTTGAGTTAGATTGATCATTTTTTGACTCACCATTAAAGTGGGCCAACCTGGCCCATCACACTTTTTCAGTAACTAGTGGTAGCAATTCGGGTGGGTCAAGTTGGCTCATTTTGATAGCTTTTCACATTTATGCTTGAATCAAAAGATAAAGATAATTAATTCGTTGAGATAAAAGATTTTAAAAATCTCAATATAAAGAAATTTTAATTATCACTAATAAAAGACGAAATGTTAATTATCATGTTAAAATATTTTTTTAGTTGAGAAATCTCTAACCCATTGTTATGTGAGGAAAGAAAATATGAAAGGAAAGATTTTTTTTAGAATTTTCTCTCTTTTCTACCTTTTCTCCTTAATTTTATTCCATAAAAAATAAAATAAAAAACTAAATTGTTCAAAAAATAAAGACAAATAGTGTTATAAAGGTAAAAAAAAAAAACTTTTGTGGAGAGATCGCATAACTCTGGTACTCTCGCGGTCAAATGAGAATTAATTTTATGAGTGATTCAAATGAGTCGAATTTGTCAGGATATTTCATAGTCTCACAAAAAAAGGTGAAAAAACAAAAAATGCAAAGCTTCCTTGGTATATGTGTGTCCCATCTAATATATTTCACTGCTCAAGCATTTATTTTATTAATTAATATATAAAATAAAATATATAAATATATAAAAATAAATAAAAAAAGAATAATAAATAGCCCATAGAAATATTTATTGTTTGAATCTCATTGCTGAGCCTACGCTCGATTTCCTAAAAATAAACAAGCAAGAAAAAATAAAAGGAAGAACATTTGAATTAAAATATCACAATTAATGTTTCATTAATCTTGATTTGACATATAAATGATAAATTGATTATCATGGTGCAAATTGACCTTAATTAATTCTAATTGAGTATTCAAAGGGGATATTGATTCTGAATTTAATTTAATGTTGATAGGATTTAATATAAATAGAAGCTCATTAATGATGAATATATGAAGAAGAAATAAATCACATATTTATAATTTAATTGTGGTAATTTAGAAAAAAAATTAATAAAAAATGATGTAAAATGGTTGAAAAAAAATCTCAATTTAAGATTTAGCTTGGTACATAGATATTCACATGCTTAAGACTACAAAATATTTAGATGGAGGAGCAAGAAAAAAAAAGGACAGGCTGAGCAAGAAGTAATTTTATTCTCATCATGTGAGGTAATGCTTTCTTTCCTTTTCTTATGTTGTTGAGTTATTGGTTAGTTTGATTTGTCTCTTTATTACTTTTTTTGTTAGTCACTAGCCTATGTATTGCATTGAAATTGACCATAATCTTAATCTTAACGCCTAAGTAGTAATCATAGAATAGAAATCAATATATGACCATTTATATTTCATCTTTATGTATAATCTTGATGTTTGTTAATTTGGAAAATTTCAAAAAATGGAGTAACTGTTGATTGTTGAAAAATTGATTGTTCAAAGAAATTAAAAAGAATCACAGTTGGTTGAGGAAATAATTGTTGAAGAGATAATTAATGAGTAGTTAATGAGAAGAATCAAGATTAAAGCATGAAACAAAAAGAGAATATAAGAAAGTAAAGGCACAAGGCCACATGAGAAAGAGTACAGTTAAAATTTTACAGGAGAGAGTATTTTAATTTATAAGATAGGAGTGGATTTGTCTAGTTTATTTTTGTAATTGTTTATATTTGTTGGCATATTACTTTGATTAAATTAATTACTTCATTTTTTAAAAAAAAATGTTGAATAATTAACATTTTAAATTTAATTAAAATTAAAATTAACCAACCCTCGTTTATTTTTAAAGAATTATGTGGCTTTAATTCTCATTACACTTTGGTGATACGTAAAAATGCAAGTGAAGCCAAATTGTAAATCTTTTCAATTTTGTATTTGATTTTTATATTTATTTTTACTATCTTTATTTTGTAAATATTATATTCTCATGCTAGGTTTATTTATTTATATTTTACTTTGCTTGTAAATATTTTGATTGTCTATGATTCTTTATTTATTCCAAACATATAAATATAGTAATTTAGTCTTTAGTTTTTTTAACTAGTAAATCTTTTTTTATTTTTTGAATTCCCTTATAAATATTGTATTTTTTAATTTGTTTTTATTTATTTATTTTTATTATTATTTGTTAACTTTGTGTGGAAAGTTAAATATATTTAATGTACCATGAAAATTAAATATATTTAAGATTATTTAATTCACACAATCTTTTGGGTAATTATCTGACAATAAATGTGTACCATTTCCTTGTCAAATAAAATTTGTTTTTACATACTGATTTTTTATTTTTTTTCAATTTTTCCTTAATTAAAGTTAGTGGTGATTCATTTAAGTTTTATTTTTATATTTTAAAATTGTAGTTTCCTTTCATCGCAATCCTCGTCTTAACATCTTTCATAAAAAAATTAATAGATAATTTTATATTTAAAAATTTAGTTTCTCCTTCTTAGTTGTGACATGTTCCATAGAAATCCGTTTGAATGACAAAATTAAAATTATGGTTCAGAATTCTAATTTCAATTCTAATTATGTAAGAATTAGAATTATCTATATTCAGTAATGGATACTGAGTTATAGCTAGATAGACACGTTCTGGTGGTTTCCTACTTGCGCAGCAGCAACAAAGCATGTTGGAATAAGGGGGTTGGTACCTGCAAAGACACTCCAACGCTCAAGTCAGGCTGTACACAAATAGAGTTTATGCTAAAGAGCAATAAATGCCTGTTAGAGGTGATTGAGCCTGGTATTTATAGAGATTGGATAGAGAGATATGTTCCCTTAATAGTTGCAGAGGATACCTATAAAATTAGAATATTGATATTACAGTTATGAGCAGTCAAAGGCGGTTATAAGTGCTATTATTACGCAAGATCATGATTGGCAATTACAGATACTCATAGGATTTATCCACTGCACAAGTATCACCGTAATGTTGCTGCTACCTAATGTCATGGTCTGATATCTATTGTGGTGGGATCTTAGTAGTGTACCATGAATTCACACTGGGGTGTCAACGATAGACTCCGGCTGGATGCGTGTGGAGTTGACCCAAGGGACAAGATCTCAAATTATGATCAAGAATAGTTGTCCTCAGTTTGGCGCTTAGATGGGACAACTAAGTGTCAAAGTATCTAAGTTTAATAGGAACACACAAAATTCTATTGAGGACTTAGGCAAAATAAAAGGTGATCTATAATTGGAGTCATTAGTATTAACGGTCTAGTTAAGAAAATCACCTAATATTGATGAATTTTCAAGTTTAGAATCAATTTAACGTAAGACATCAACATATGGTACCTAATGGAAGACTACGAATGTCGTAACCCGTGTTGCTAATTAATTTTACAACCACAAAATGGTTATGGCCAAGTATTGAGGAATTGGGTATGTGCCCATAACTCATTACAAAAACACAAAACTGGATTTTGTGGGTCATTCCTCTTAAATTGGAATCTAAGAAACCTCGAATCCCATAAGGAACGAGCTCTGGATGCTCTTAAGTCTTTTCCTGGCTTGAGGATTGTTGAAATTAAAATAAACTCCAAATCCTATAAGGAACGGTCTTAGGAGATATGCTTAAGGTGGAGTCCGGCTTGAGGGTCTTTGAGACTAGAGAGTGCAAGTAGATGTATAAAAATAACTTCCTTTTATTGATTGAATGAAGGGCCAAAGTTCGTACAATGTATACCCACAAAAATTGTGGCAACTCAAACATAAAGTAAACTAAGAGACTAGGCCTTAAAAGACACTTAGCTATAGTACTTTATGAGTTTGTCCGCATTCCAATAGCTTTTTATTAGCTTGCTTGTCAGTGTCTCCAAAGTGTAAGCTCTCTTGTCAGTATTGATCATGATCTGGTAGGAGCCTTTCCAATTTGGGGCTAACTTTCCTTTGGAGGCATTCCTACCACCGATGTCCACTCTCTAAAGTACTAAATTACCTGGTTTAAACTTTCTTAGGACAATTCAAATTATATCAAGTCGTCGTTCTCTGTTTGAAGGCGATGTTGCGTATGTGAGCAATGTGATTATCTATGCAATCCTTGAAGATTGATTTTGATGATAAAAAACATGGAGTCATACATGAAGATGATAAAAAGACCAAGTTCAAGAGTAGCTCTAGGACTTAGGATCTATTGTACGGAGACCTTTGGATATCTCATTGTCCTTTGCACAAAAAGATAAGATTGTTTTCAAAATGATATTGAAAATCCTTAAAGTTTTTGAAAGCCTCGTTTGGAAAATATCAAAGTGTTAAATCTGTTTTTAATACAGGGGTATTCGAATAACCCTATGGGTATTCGAATAAACCAGCCTTTTATACGTTTATGTCTTTCAAAAACATGGTTTTCTAAATACTCTATTCGAATAACCCTCAAGGTATTCGAATAGACCTATTTCCAGAAAAAACTTCTTTTTATAAGCTATTCGAATATCTCAATAGTTATTCGAATAAACATGTTTTCTCATAAAGCTCTTTTTGGAGAGGTATTCGAATAACTACACAAGGTATTCGAATAACCTTCTTTAAACTGTTTTTCACGAAGATTTTAATTCAGTGGTATTCGAATAACCCATATAGGTATTCGAATAACCCACGAATCCTGTTTTAGAAAGAAACGGACATATTTTAAAATCAAAGACGAATTTAATTCTTCCAACTGGCATTTCTGATCAAAGGCTCTATAAATAGAGACCTTGGGTCACTTCTGCAAGTCCCAGACAATCTTAACTTATTTTACTTGTGCTAAAACGTGGTTTACAATTTTCTCTCTTATTTTCTGTACTCTTTTGTCAAAATTCTGAGATATCCTTAGAGAGCTCTATAGTGCTTTAACATGTGATATTTACTCTTTGTGAAAGTTTATTTTTCATTTATTTTTTGTTGTATTTCTGAGGGAGTGAGGTATCCCTCAAAGGCTTTATAACAAGGGTGAGCTATCCCTTGAAGGTTTGTGTAAGGGTGAGGTATCCCTGACAGTTTGAGGCTTTAGCACAAAGGTATAGTTTCCTTGTGTGTGAAAAGTGCTCTTGTTTGTAAAGGTCACAAGCACCTGCTTTAAGCTTGTCTTGAATTGTGAAAAATCTTGAACTGTGTTTCGAGGACTGGTCGTAGGCCACAAGTGGTTGGTGGTCGAACCAAGATAAATATTGTGCCCGTTTTTCCTATCCTTGATCTTTTATTTATCTGAATTTATTTTATTATTTCTTGCAATTCATTTATTGGATGTTCTTCTTCTCCTCCTTTATTTTCATGTCATTTTAACATTTTTTATTCTAGCATATTTAATTTGTTTATGCTTTTGCGAAAAGAATTTAATACTCAATTCACCCCCTCTTGAGTACTGGAAGCCACTTGGTAATAAGTGGTATCAGAGCTAGACTCTTGCATAAAGAGCTTAACCGCTTCAAGAGAACATGTCTTCCTCAAATGGCTTTTCAGAGGGATCTTCCATAAACCGATCACCCTTTTTCAATGGGGATGGTTATGCATATTGGAAGGAAAGAATGAAAATTTTCATCGAAGCTATTGATTTAGATGTGTGGGATGTTGTCGAAAATGGCACATTTATACCTACAAAAACGATCGATGGTGTAAAGACTGAAACTCCAAGGAGTGAATGGTCTAATGATGATAAAAGGAAAGTTCAACATAATTTAAAAGCCAAAAACATCATTACCACTGCCTTGGGGTATGATGAATTTTTCTGAATTTCAAACTGCAAAACTACAAAAGAGATATAGGACACTTTACAAGTTACCCATGAGGGTACTAGTGAAGTTAAGAGGTCGAGAATTAATTCTCTTACTCGTGAATATGAATTATTTAGAATGAACCAAGGAGAAAGCATTCAAGAAATGCAAAAGAAGTTCACTCACATCGTAAATCATCTTGCATCTTTAGGAAAGAATTTTTCTAACGAATATTTAATTAACAAAGTGCTAAGATGTTTGAGCAGGATTTGGCAACCGAAGGTTACAGCCATATCAGAATTAAGGGACTTGTCAACTATGACATTAGCTACTTTTTTTGGAAAACTCCATGAACATGAACTAGAGTTGAATAGACTAAGCCAAAGTGAAGAAAGTGATAAAAAGAAAAAAAGGCATAGCTCTCAAAGCCACTGCCTCAGCAATTGATGAAGATGATGATGAGGATGGAGAAAACACCGAAAATATTGAACTAAATGAAGAAAACCTTAGCCTTATGCTTAAGAAATTTGGTAAGTTTCTCAGAAAGAAGAGAAACCAAAGAAGACCATTTTTTTCACCAAAGAAAACTCATCATAAGGGGGAAGGAACGACTTCAACTCCAACATGCTACGAGTATGGAAAATCTGAACACAAGAAAATGGAGTGTCCAATTTACTAAAAGAAGATAGAAAAATTTGAAAAGAAACCCTGCAAGAAAATAAAGGGAAGAAAAGCCTACATAGCATGGGATGATAACGACATGGACTCAACTGATAGTTCAGATAGCGAAGAAGCCCATTTATGTCTTATGGCCAAGGGAGAAGAAGAAGAAGAAGAAGAAGAAGAAGAAGAAGAAGAAGAAGAAAGCGACAATGAGGTAAATTCTGATTAATTGCCTTCTTATAATGAATTACAAGATGCCTTTGAAGAACTACATAATGAATCACTAAGGCTCACTAAATTAATCTCTTCTTCTAAGAAAACAATTTCTTCTCTAGAAAATCGAATTCTTATTTTAAATAAAGAAATTGAAGAATTAAAAATTGAAAATGAAACTTTGGGAATTATTGATGCATGCACATCTCATTCTTCACATGCTTCTACTTCTTCTTCTTGTTCTTCATGTCATATACTCGAAAAAGAAATTGAAGATTTAAAGAACACCCTTACAAAATTCACCTTTGGAAGAGATAATTTAAATATCATATTAGGAAAACAAAGGGTTGTTTTTGAAAAAAACTGGAATTGGTTACAACCCGAAAAATCAGCATAAATCTTATAAAAATTTCTTTGTTTATTCAAGTACTTCTGGTAGCCCATTTATTAAATGTTTTTATTGTGGGAAGAAGGGTCATAGTGCATCAACTTACAATGCAAGGAAAAATATTAATACAAAGGTTGAAACAAAAATGGTTTGGGTTCTTAAGGGAACAATACCCACAACTAACATTTAAGCACCCAAGAAAATTTGGGTACCAAAGGTTAAAAATGAAATTTGTGTTGTAGGTGTGCTTGAAGGCAAAAAGCTCAAATTGGTACTTAGATAGTGGATGCTCCAAGCACATGACCGAAGACAACTCAAAATTCTCTTTCCTTGTTCCCAAAACTCATGGACATGTAACCTATGGAGATAACAACAAAGGAAAGATTCTTGGAGCCAGCAAAGTCGGTAAGAATCCTAACTCCTCTATTGATAATGTATTGCTTGTCGAAGGTTTAAAACATAACTTGCTTAGTATTAGTCAATTATGTGATAAAGGAAATAGCGTTATATTTGATTCAAATTGTTACATAATTGAAGATAAAAATGACAAGCATGTTAAGTTTATTAGTCATAGAGTTAATAACATTTATATGATTAGTCTTGATGATATATCTTCAAATGATGTGAAATGCTTTTTAAGTAAAGAAGATGAGTCTTGGTTATGGCATAGGAGAATTACTCACATTCATATGGACCACTTAAAAAAGTTAGTTTCTAAAGAACTAGTAATTAGACTACCCAAGCTCAATTTTGAAAAAGACAAATTATGTGATGCATGTCAAAAGGGAAAACAAGTAAAGGTCTCTTTTAAAGCCAAAAACATTGTTTCAACTACTAGACCATTGCAACTTTTGTACATGGATCATTTTGAACCATCTAGAACTATGAGCTTTGGTGGGAATTACTATGCGTTAGTGATTGTGGACGATTTTTCTAGATTTACATGGACCTTATTTCTTTCTCACAAAAATGATACATTTCTAGCTTTTAAGAAACTTGCCAAAGTTATCCAAAATGAAAAAGATTTTTCTATTACATCCATAACAACTGACCATGGTAGTGAGTTTGAAAATCATGTTTTTGAAACTTTCTGTGATGAACATGGCATTGAACATAATTTTTTTGCCCCTAGAACTCCACAACAAAATGGAGTTGTAGAAAGAAAAAATCGATCTTTGGAAGAAATGACAAGAACTATGCTCAATGAGGCTTCTCTTCCTAAGTGTTTTTGAGCAGATACGATAAATACCGCGTGTTATATAATGAATAGAGCCATTATAAGGCCGATTTTAAAGAAAACCCCATATGAGTTATACAAGAGAAGAAAGTCAAATGTCTTACATTTTCACGTTTTTGAATGTAAATGCTTTGTTTTGAATAATGGAAAGGATAACATAGAAAAATTTGATGCTAAGTCTGATGAAGGTATATTTCTAGGCCATTCGATTCATAACAAAGCTTTTACAATTTATAATAAAAGAACTATGACAATTGAAGAATCCATTCATGTTCCATTTGATGAAACTAATCCAAATAGGTCAAGAAAGGAATTTGTTGGTGATGATGTTGCAGAAGTTTTAGCGAAATCACATTTGGACAACAAGGAAGAAAGGAAACAAAAATAGGAATCGAAGAATCACAAGTCATGGACCTTCCTAAAGAATAGAGGACATCAAGACACCTCCCTCTTGACTCCGTGATAGGTGATATCTTAAAAGGGGTAATTACTAGAAACTATCTTAGAAATGCATGTAATCACTGAGCCCTTGTCTCTCAAATTGAACCTAAGGATATAACTGAAGCTTTTGATGATGAACATCGGATCTTAGCTATGCAAGAGGAATTAAATCAATTGGAAAGAAACCAAGTCTGGGAATTAGTTCCTATGCCTAATAATCATCCTATAATTAGTACTAAATGGGTTTTTTAGAAATAAAGTTGATGAAAATAGCTTGATAACAAGAAATAAAGCTAGATTAGTTGCAAAAGGTTATAATCAAGAAGAAAGAATAGATTATGAAGAAACCTATGCACCTGTAGCTAGATTAGAAGCCATTAGAATGTTACTTGCATATGCTTGCATCATGGATTTCAAGTTATATTAAATGGATGTTAAAAGTGCTTTTCTAAATGGTTTTATTCAAGAAGAGGTGTATGTTGAACAACCTCCGAGTTTTGAAAATCATGAACTACCCAACCATGTTTTTAAATTTAAAAAGGCCTTGTACGGCTTGAAACAAGCTCCTAGAGCTTGGTATGAAAGGTTGAGTAAGTTTCTTTTAGAAAATAGTTTTTCAAGAAGAAAAGTCGATATTACCCTTTTTATCAAAAACAAAAAGCATGATATTCTCCTTGTACAAATATATGTAGATGACATTATCTTTGGTGCTACTAATGAATCCCTTTGCAAATATTTTGCTATGTCAATGTAGAATGAGCTCGAAATGTCAATGATGGGAGAACTTAATTTCTTTGTTGTGCTTCAAATTAAACAAATAAAAGAAGGGACATTCATAAGTCAAACCAAATACTATAAGGAACTGCTCAAAAGATTCGAAATGGACAATGCTAAGCACATGGCTACACCAATGGGAACTTCTTGCTATTTGGACAAAGATGAAGGAGGTAAATCCGTAGAAATAACGAAATACAGAGGTATGATTGGATCTTGATGGGACCACGGCAAGTGTACCGGATCGTCAAGTAATAAAAACGGTGAGAAACCGGATATCGTTCTCAGGGATCGATGGCCGAGTACCAACTCACGAAGTTAGCTACTATTTAAACCAAGATTTGAATCAAAGAGAGTTCCAATAACAATAACACAATCAAAAGAAACAAAAGCAATGACAATATTTTTAGGTTTTTCTAGTTGGGAATTTATCAAACACTTGGTATGCAAGATGAAAAATAATCAATTAATGGAAGAGTTGGGATTAAGTTTCATTTGATTTCACTTGTTGCATATCAATTGGAATTAATACAAGCTACTATTCCTATTTTATTACTGAATTCTCTAAAATACTTAACTCCTAATTCCTTAGGTAGTTAACCCTTTGTTTCCAATTAAAAACCCTAATTCCTTAGGTGATTCTAAGAGATAACAAGCATTACGGTTTAGAATTCAACAAGATAACAAGCAAATCAATGACTATTCCTAGCCTAGAGATAAGCAAGGTTCATAATCTCATAGCACAAATTATATATCAAATTTTCATTCAACATACAATCTTAAATTCATCCTAAAGAGAATTAATCTTTAGAAAACATTAAGAGAAGAGATTATAAACTCAAGATAAAAATAGCAACATGAATTAATTGAATCCAATGTCAAAAACAATCAAGATGCATCAAAATTCACCTAATCCCAACAAGGGAGAGTTTAGCTAGACATAGAAATAAATGTAAAAACTAGAACAATAGGGAAGAAGATGCAAAACTCCATGGAAGATTAAAGAAAATCTGAGCTCCCACTCTTCTTCTCTTCAAATCCACCGTAGAGCTCCCAAAATAGGGTTTTTCTCTGCTCCAAAACGGCTCCCCACTCTTCTCTCCTCGCAACCTCCCTCATTTAGGTCAGAAAAGATGAATTTAAACTCTGGTATGGGCGCCTAGGCGCTGCGTCTGGAGCACCTGGGCGCTGAACGTCCAGAACGCATTTGTTGTCATGAGCGCGAGCGCCTAGGCGCTTCTTCTGTAGCGCCTGGGCGCTAGGTGCTCAGCAGACTTGCTTTTGATCTTCCTTGGAGGCTTTAAGTCCTCTCTTCTTGAGTGCTTTACTTTGCCACATTGAGTTTCATCATATTTCTCTTGGTGCCTACAATCAAAACAACAACAAATGAGCTAAAGCACCAATAATTCTAATCAAAATGAACTCAATCTAACAAACTAAAATGGATCAACTAAAAAGACAAAATAAAACTATTTTAAGGTCAAAACAACGTCAAAAGTTGGGCTTAAGCGGTGAAATCCCCTCAAAAGGCTTTGGAAAAACAGATAATCTAGCAGATTATCAGATCTCTTCTTTATCTTACTACTAGTAGGTCAGATATTATGTTTAGTGTTTGTATGTGTGCTAGCTATCAGGCTAACCCTAAGGAATCTCATCTAAGTGCTGTGAAAAGAATAATGAAATACTTAGAAGGCACTTCACAAATGGGTTTATGGTACCCTAAGGGTGCCTCATGTAGCCTAATAGGATATTCCAATTCTGATTTTGCGGGATGCAAAATGGATAGGAAAAGTACTAGTGGGACATGTCACTTGCTTGGTAGCTCTTTAGTTTCTTGGCATAGCAAGAAACAAAATATTGTGGCTTTGTCTACCGTTGAGGCTGAATATGTTGCAGCCGGGAGTTGTTATGCTCAAATTCTATGGATGAAGTAACAACTCTTAAACTATGGTCTTCAGCTTGATCACATCCCGATAAGATGTGACAACACTAGTGCAATAAATCTCTCTAAGAATCCAATTTTGCATTCTAAAACAAAACATATAGAGATAAGACATCATTTTATCAGAGATCATATACAAAAAGGGGACTGCATTCTTGAATTTGTTGAAACATCTAAGTAACTTACAGATATTTTCACTAAACCCCTAGCATAAGAAGCATTCTTTTATATTAGAGGAGAATTGGGCATAATTGATCATTCTAATATATAATTGCTCGTAATTATTTGCTTAATTATGATTTTATCTTTCTTGAATTATTACTGACTTGAACGTCAGAGATATCCTGAAATCTTTTTGTAGGTACTCCATCAAAAGGTAAGTTTTCGTGTTTCAAAAGATATTTCTGGACATAATATACATGCTTTCTTGTTTAATTTATTTGAATACCTCCATATGGTATTCGAATACCATTGCTTTTATACGTGTAAATATGTGATTTTCTGATAGGCCTATTTGAATAGACCTATGGCTATTCGAATACCATACATTAGTACAGTATTCCTATGTTTTTATAAGCTAGTGTATTCGAATAACTAAGTAGTTATTCGAATAACCTGAGACATGTCTATATTAGTGTTTCTCACATGCCTCTGGAGTATTCAAATAGCTTCCAAGGTATCTGAATACTTGCTCTTGCCTTGTTCATAATTCTGTGGTGGGTATTCGAATACAGACAGAGGTATTCGAATAACCCATGGCTAGCAGCGAAGCCAAACTGGCCTAGCTATTCGAATAACTAGGTAATTATTCGAATACCTTCTATTAGAAGGGTGCGTCCTTTGATCTTTCCCAACCGTTCTATTCGAATACATCTCATGGTATTCGAATAAACCTTGGGTATTCTTTATATACCCCCTTTGTATTTGTTCGTTCATTCGAATAGGCTTTCTCTCATTTCTCTCCGTTTCAAAACCTTCTGGTTTCCCTCTTCTCTCTGTACCCTCTTTCCTCTCGTATTTCACCTTCGTTCCATCCCCTACCTTTCTTACCATCTCCTCTATCTCACCTCCATCAATGGCTTCTTCTTCTTCTTGCCCTAAATGTCCTCGCACGAAGACAGCTCTATGCAACAACCCACTGGACCTTCGAAGGCTCTCATCTAATGAGCAAGAGCTTGATCGCTTCATTACACATTTTCGGGAGCGCAACCTAGTGCAACCGAAGTACCTCGACTTGGGGTTCTTCGAAAAAGAAAGCAGTTTTGACTTTCTGAACTGGCTAAACCATCAAGGCGTACTTTGGTTCTGCTCTTACAAAGTTGTTCTTTACCCCGACTTGGTCAAGATGTTCTACTGCAACTTGAAGATTGAAGGTCAGGAGCTACACTCCGATGTCTGCGACCAACATATTGTGTTCACATCCGAGGATTGGGTTTAGCTATTTGGGTTGCAGTCAACTGGCTGCAACATTGAAGAAGATGAAAAAACGCTTCTCCAGCACTTCAACAAGAACAGAGCAATTGAAGATGTTCTGAGACCTGGGTTGGCATTACCTTCGACTAAAAAGGGAGTCAAAAGAGGCATGATGAAGAGTCAAGATAGGCTCCTACATTATGCTTATGCCTACATCCTAGCTCCTAGAGGTGGGAACTACGCCTACCTAAGCAAAAATGATGTGCTCATGCAGTGGATCCTAAAGAGAGGATACCAGCTTAACTGCCCTGTCTTCATCATGAAGCATATGATGAGGGCAAAAGGGAAAGAGAGATCTGAGCTGCCCTATGGTTTGATAATCACTGCCTCCATAGGCAAGTACCCTCAGATTATGGAAATCGAGAGAGCAACTTCGCTAACTCATCATCACGTGTTTGGGTCCTTTACCCTCAACAAAATAAAGATGATCAAAACTGATGAAGGCTGGGTGTTCCCAGTTGAAGTTGAAGATGATGAGGATGACCCTCAAGGCAAACCAGCTAATCCTGCTGCCCTTGTTGCCCATGTTATCCCTGCTGCTGCTGCTGTTGATATTCCTGCTCCTGCTCCTGTCACAAATGAGCAAATCCTGGCTTCTCTGTTGGATAATTGAGCTTACATGGAGAATACTTTCACCATTCTGTTTAACAGAATAGCCAGTGTTGAGCATGAACAAGCTGCACTTCGAGCTCGACTGTCTGGCAATGAACCTGCCTCTCCTCCTCCGCCACCAAATGCCTATTTCTAGATCGCACTTCGTCTTAGGATCTGTTGCTTAGTTCTAGTTTTGGCTGTTGATTGTTTATTGTATTGGTTGTATTTGATGAAATTGTATATGTACTTGGCCAATTATAATTAATGCAATAAGTATTTTGATTCTGTTTTAGAACTGCTATTACATGCTTCTCTACTTCTCTATTACATGAATATTATTCAATCTGTGAATCCTTTTTTATCATGCTAAAAGGGGGAGAAAATTAACCAATATTATTTGAGAAAAGATAGGTTAAAAATTGGATAAAGTGAATAAATACTAGCTATTGGATTCCAAAAGAAAAGGGGAGTTGTGCTTGTCTTTGATATTAAATTACCTCTTTTGAAAAAGAGGAGAGTAAGTCTCTTACTTTAAATCTTGTCAATTCCAATTTATCAGAACTAATATTTTTCTCAAATGATAGTTTGTCATCATTAAAAAGGGGGAGAATGTGATTATCTATGCAATCCTTGAAGATTGGTTTTGATGATAACAAACA